>OY735214.1:18561706-18779206 GCA_963457665.1 Thysanoteuthis rhombus | reverse complement strand
GAAGTACACATCTACTCTGGGTTGAATATTCAAAGAATTCAAAAAAAGGACATTGCATCATAATGAATCTTATTTTTCAATCCGACACTTCATTGTAGACTGTGTTTTTCCAGACATTCTCTCTCTTTCTCTCTCTCTCTCTTTTGCTCATGTGAGCCTGCTTCTTCTCTCATACATGTGAACACTCTCGTACATATAAACATTCTTTCTCCTTCTCACATATAAATGTTCTCTCTCTCTCTCTCTCTCTTTGTTTCTCATATGAACAATCTCTCTCTCAGTCAAATTTCTTTCAAAAATACATCACTTACTATGTCACATCTTTGTCACAGTAGCCATACACAAAGTAATGTTCGAGTTAAGCATTATGCTTATATTGTAAACAGAACCCTACCCTAACCCTGAGGAAGAAATTCTTTTCTTAAAACTCATTACTTTAAAACCTCTCTCTAGGTCCTTTAAGTATGCATGCCTAATTTGGTTCAGTTGCACCCCTGTTCAGGTGGTTTCTATAGCATGGCAGAGAAACAAAGATGGACACCACTCACACACACACACTCATATATATATATATATATATATATATATATATATATATATATATATATATATATATATATGCCTGAGTGAAGAAGTTCATAATTTGATTGTTCAGGAAGAAACAGACAGTGCAGGGCATGTGTGTGTGTGCGTGCTTGTGTGCAAGTATGTATTCGATGAAAGAAGACAAAATATAAATAAGCAAATGAGTAAAATGATGGATTGTTTGATAAGATGGAAAATAGAGCATCGAAAAAATTTCAAATTCTAAGATACAATAAAAGCTAACGCTTTTCCCATTTTTTATTAAAGGCTCGAACCCAAATTTTCTTGCATTTTGTCTCGTCCTGACTTGAAGTTTGTCACAAACATAGTCATAAGTAGAGTGAGAAAAAGTTTCTTTTTTTTTATATTCTTTAGTCCACAAAGGGGATTGATGGCTTAGTTAGAAACCAGATTATGAGCTGATGTTCTTATACAAAAAAATCCAAATGAATATGGTTCCACTATAGTCTAAGATAGTAGCTGTCTGAATAGTAAGGGAGATAACTGCCTCAGTACATAGTTTTGTCAAATACAGAGGAAGACACTTACTGTGATCACTTTAGGGCAGTATCTTTTACATAACGATTACTGGCTGATAATATTAAGTTGAGGATATAAAAATTAGATAAGCTTACATTCATGTTATGACATTAAATTTATTGTTTTGAACAAGTTCTCTTAGAAAAATTAGTATGATTATCCTGATATAATTTTATTTCATTTTAAATGGAGTGTTTGGAACCGACTGATTTTAATAAAGATTACCGTTTGATAACTTTATCCATGATTGTAATAAACTGCTTCTTCTGCAATTCATTTTAATATCAATGTCTGGAATAGTGAAAATTTATAAGATTTACCTCATACAGTAAAATGTAGGGTATAAGTCAAATTTCGAAGCTTTTAAAAACTGGGGGTTGATTTATATGGTAAGTGTAAAATACACATTGAAAAAAAATGTATTGTACTAAACTAGAATTCTGAAAAAGAAACATCTCCATATCAACCGATATGAAAGTCACCTGCAAAAATTGATGCAAAATAACCGATAAAAAATGGGAATGGAATATTTGAGTGACTTTTTTTTTCACCTTTCTTATTGACTAAATAAAATAATTAAGGAATTTACCTGAACATTTTTTTATTTTGAGATTGGAACAAAAATAAGATTAACATTCTTGAGAATTTTCAACTTAGAAATGATCAAATATTTGTTATTCGCAAAACATTTAATTCCTTTTTTTCAATGTTTTTCCAAGAAAAAATTAATTTTATTTAAATCTAATCAAAATCACAGGATTTGTTCATGTGTATGTGTATGTTTGGTGTGTGAATGTTTGTGAGTGTGTGTGTGTGTGTGTGTGTGTGTGTGTGTGCGCATGTGTGATATGTGTGTGTATGCATGCATGCATGCATGTGTGTGGTGTACCTTTGCATGTGTATATATATGTGTGTGTGTGTGTGTGTGCATGCATGGTGTGTGTGTGTATGCATGCATGCATGTGTGTGTGTATATATGCGTGCGTGTGTGTGGTGTATGTTTGCATGTGTATGTATGTATGTGTGTGTGCGTGCGTGTGTGTGTGTGTGTGTGTGTGTGTGTGTGTGTGTGTGTGTGTGTGTGTGTGTGTGCAGGTATCCACTAAGCTTTGCTTACTAGCAAACAAGGCCAAATTAGAAGGAAGGAAATAATGAAAAGACTGCTGTTACAATCTTACAATCCACAGATTCAAGATCCATGCTGACAATCCAAAAAAGGAAGAAAAAAAAATGTTTGGTTAGTCACCCAATAGAAACCATCACCTGACGAATGTCTTTTGGTAGCATGCCATGTTGGGGGTGATCAATTAATGGATAACTTACTTCTCTCAACTGTCTTTTTTGGGCAGCTTTCATTGAGAAAAATCTGAATTTCATCCATAACAATTTTGGGTTTTTCTACAGGGACCGAAGTGTTTGCCTCACATCCAAGATGGACTGTCTTACAGTACAAAAGGGCTCTGACTGCCCTGCTAATTTCCAATTGCTGGGAGGAGAAATAGATTCATGCCTTTCCCAAGAGCATTAGTGCAGAGTAGATAGAACTTAACCAGAAGACTGACCCTTAAACTGAGAACCATGCAACGTGAACAAAAGAGGATCATGTTAAACATAACATGGAGAGATCACAAGACAGCATAGTATATTGGAGGTAAAATAGGAGTTCAAGATATTATAGAATCCATAAGAAAACTAAAATGGCAATGGGCTAGGCATGTTGTAAGAATGGCAGATAACTACTGGACATCACGACTCGTAATGTGGATCCCAAGTGATCACATGAGGAACAGGGGCCGGCAAAATATAAGATGGTGTGACAAACTAGATAAGTTCAGAAACTGCTAGCTCAGTGATACCCACGATAGAGAGGTCTGACGAATCTTGGGGAAGTTCTATGACCAACGATGAACACTAAAATGTTGCTATGATGATGAATGTATACTGACCCATCAAGAGATTGAACTCAGTTTGCTAATTCCATTCTACATACTGTTAACCGTTAGGCCATCTGCACCTCTTCTCTCCTAAGACGCGTTCCAAATTCTTACAACAGGATCAGACAATAATGTTGACTGCATGTAATTTCTTTGCGTGTGTGCGTGCCTGTGTGTTCGTGTGTTGGGCTAAAGCTGTGAATTACTACAACCTAATTCCTTTTGTTTTGCAAGAGTTTTCTCCCCTGTAGTTTATCACTCTAACAAAAGCCTGTTTCCTTTATTTTTCGTATTTTTCAGTTGCCATTAGATTTCAATCCCCTTTTTTTTTTTTTCGAAATTAATTACCAATTAACGGTGAACGAGAATGAATGCCAATAGCAGTTACATTCTTATCATTTTAAGTGCATGCTATTGGGAATATAAAGAGCTCTTGTCACTATCCTTTTTTTTCTTCCTTTTTTTTTCTAATTTCTTTACTTTCCTGATCAGTTTTTAGATTATTTTTTGACTCCTTTTTGTCTTGAATTACTTTGTGTGATATTTTACTCTGTCTTCTATTTTCGAGATACCTTCAAGAGAACTTTTGACAAAATTCATGACCTTGAGCAATTAATGATGGATAATCTTTTTCATGTCCTCTTATTTCTGCCTTATAAGTTTGGGAGATAAAAGCTCACAATATGCACAGGTATACCTTGATAAGTGTGGTTAATTTGTTCCAGAATTTTCTTTACTGATCAAAACCACAAGTTCTTATTTTATTTGTATTGTATATAAAGTATTTACTTTTTTCAGCTTATACTCAGTTACATTGATTTGTACAGTAATAACTTAACAGTACTACACCAAAACTCACTAATCAAAGCAGCACTATTCAAGGTAATGCTGTATATCTTAGTCCAGTTTTTTCAGCAAATATAAAACCATCTAAAAAATCATATTTTTTTTCAAATAGATTTGAAGGACGAGACAAGACCTGCATTACCATTAAGCATACCAGGGAAGAAGCCTAGGGTAAAATGTCCCAGAGGTGCATTCCAAACTGAAAAAAAGTAGTCTTGAAATTACAACTAGGGTGCAAATTTCAAGTCTCATTTAGAGCGCATGAAACCTTTGTGCAAATTTTAATCTCCGTTTAGGGTGCATGAAACCCTTGCGCTGGCCCTTGGCAAAGATAAACTTTATTGCTAAGATATCAAAAAAAAAAATAGAAAGCACCCAGAGATGACATACCTCTATCAACGCCATACACTTACTGAAAACGGAATGAAAATCTGTTCATATCTAGCTACGATGAAGGAGAAGTGACTCTTTTGATTTTCCATATTTTGGACTATAGTTTCCCTCTTATATATATGAGTAAATATATAAAAGAAATAGATATATGAAAAAATATTGTCTCACTTGAAAAAAATTCCTGAACCCATCCTAAAATTTAATCAATTCTTCCTTAGCCCATGGACCACCTTTTCACAATCAGACTGACAGACATGAATGAATATATATATTTCTTCCAAATTCATTGTCTGAGATAAGAAAAAAGAATGATCTAAGTTCCTAGTATTTTTACCCTGATATGCAAATGTTTTTTTAAAAATACTTTATTATCACTTTTGAGGAAATAGAGAACTGATCCAGTCAGAAAAAAATAAAGCATTATTCCACTTCATAGATAAATATATTTAGGAATTTGTCTCTATCCTCACTGACACAAAGTCATCTTTCTGATATTTGAGGGATTGACCCCTTGTTTACTTCTCAGGAATGTATAAATACACTAAATTATAGGATTTGAGATGCAACCTGTTACTGTGTGGTTGCCATTAAAAATATTGTGACCATTCTGAACTTGATTAAGTGTATCAAACCATATCAAGCCTGGAAAAAAAACACAGAGTAAGTGTTGAGGTGTGTGTGTGTGTCACTTTTTAATTACCACAAACACCAGGAAGATTTCTTTGAAAAGAAGTAATTAAATATTGGGCATTAAAAACAAGTCATCTCTACGAGAATTTTTTTTACTTCTCTTTTTATCATTAGACTTTCGCACGAGAAAGAATACTCCCTAAAAATGAGTTAGGGTATCAAGTCCACCTTGAACTACTTGGTAATAATTGATTACTGTTAAGTAAACCGATTTATTAATATTCAAAAGAAATATGTATCACTTGGTGTAAATTTTAATCACAAGAACTGAAAGTTCAATGAGGTGTTCACTATGAATTTTGAATGCCACTATTGCTAGATCAGGTGGGCCTGAGTAAAATATGATTTTGGGTAAGAAGCATCTTATCAAGGAAGACCCTTATATCAAGTTTCATGTAAATCTGACTTGAAACAGGTGAGAAAATCGATTTTAAAACATCAAGTTCAAACGCCATTATTGACAGAAAATATTTATAAGTGAGAAGTATCTTCTCACGTTTCCCAAAATAAATCTGACTTGAAAGAGCTGAGGAATAATATGAGGACTGACCGACTGAGCCTCTTATAGAGAGGCGAAAATGCCTCTAAAAACATCAACTATAACTAGAATATGACCGTTTTTGCTTATGCAGGAAGAGAAAATAGGTCTGTAGTCGGAGGGGAGATAACTCATTTTAGTCTTATTAATTTGTACTCATCGCGACTTATGGTATCTTATGGTATCCAGTTATTCTTCAAAAAATCCTCTGTTGTATCTAGTATCTCCATAAATGATTTATACCGTTTACTTGATGGTGCAGTTTTTTCTCAGTTTATTTTAAATTTTTATGTAATTTTCTTCAGTGTTTTTTTTTTCTGTTTTACATAATCTTTGTTACTATAGTACTATGTGTGAACTTTCTCTTATTAGGATCATCAGTTATATATGTATATATATACATATATATGTATATATATATATATATATATATATATATATATATATATATATATATATATATATATATATGTATATATATATATATATATATATATATATATATATATATATATAAATAAATAAATAAATAAATAAAGAAGACATGCTTATGGGGGTATATTATTATAAATTTAGTCAATATACAGCCTTGGGAAGACCTTTAAAAATAATAAAAACATAATGAAAATTGATAAATGTTAAAATGATATGAAGAAAAAAGTTATTTTTTTTAATGAAAAAACCCTTGAATTGAATCGATCATGGCATTTAGGTCCACTACAAATTGTTAAGTTTGTGCTCCACGCAAAAGTTAAAGATTTGAACGTTTGGTTTGACGGGGTCTTTGGGGCCCATGTGCCACCTCTGAATTTAAGTACTTGAATGCACTTGAAATAGACTTTTTTTTGACGGCCAACTAGTCGGGGTGGGATTAAACAAATAAGAAAATTGGTCGACAGCTTTGGTAAAAACTGAGAAAGTAAAATAAACTAAAAACTAATCATCAGTAAGATTTAAACAACAATAAACATTGCAACGTTTCTATTCATATGAGTCCAAAACTGGAACAAAATGAGAACAAGAACAATCCTCATTAAAATTGATGGTGTAAACCGATATGTAAAACCATGATTTGAGCTCATGATCTACTGATTGCCAGGAGGCTGTCTTACTGACTGAGCTAAATCATACAGATACACTTGAGCTTATTTCCTTCTGATAGATCAGTACATTTATAAAGAAAAAATATATTTTCATAATCTATCATTCATTGTATATACAATAGAAAAGTATTATCTTCTGCAGTTGGAATAGAAGTTATAGTTTGAACCTGCGGCAACCAGTCTTGTTTCAGTTAATTTCTATTTTTCCTTGCCTATAAAACAAAATGCAAAATTGTCAAGTCATCAATTCATCACTTTGATTGCTTTAAAGCAATGGTTGCCAAACATTTTTTCAATTAACAGTGTGTAAGGATTTTCACTACACCCTACTTTTAAAAAAAATACTGAACAATCACATTGACATGCATGTGGTCAGGTTAGTCAGGTAAAAAAATTATAAATCATATAATTTAAATCCATAGCAACACTATTCTAGAAACAGAATGTAAATCTTGTCTATTGACTGAGCACCATCGAGTGTTGAAATGGCGAGATTCAGTACTAGATGGACTGTGACTCGCAATTTTTCAGTAAGATGTTGCTTCTAATCATTGTGACCGTGAATCAGCTCACTGACATCCGCTTGCCTGCAATTGTTTGAAATTTTGGAGATTCCATGGTGTCCTGCGGAGCTAACCATGGTGCCCTTTGGGAATCATTGCCTTCAAGTATTACCATACAAACAATTAATTTCCTGAAAATTAGCTGCTGTTACTGTATAGTTTTGAATATATCAACCGTGAGTATAAGACCAGTCCAAAAATGAGCATAAAATTATAGAAAGTCAGCAAAATCAAAACCAAATCCATTATCTTCCCATAACGTCATCTTGAGAGATATCCCTTTCTTGTGAATTTACAATTCATAGCACTTGGTCAGTTGTCATTGGTTGATCAATTTCTCTCATATTCAACATATCCAATCATTGGTCCCAGGTTGTAGAAGTGAAATTCCCATCAGTAATGACAAATCTACTTGAAAAAATTATTTGAAATTAATATTACGCAATATACACTGCACATAACATACATAGCATTTCAGACAAAACCCTGGTAATGAATTGAGTTGAAAATAAGAGCATTACTGCTCGCTAATATTCATTGTGTGTATTGATGCTGTGTTTATATAATCTATTGGCAATTTTTGACCGACCTGGGTAATAAGTCAAGCTGCTGATTTTTTGACAATTCTTTCGGTGGAAAAAAAAAATCACTTTGTATTCAAGAATATACAGTATTTCAAATGGAGATAACCAGTTCTGCTCAAAAAAGATAGGTAATTAATTATTTCCTTATTCTTACCGTTATCTTTCATCTTTCAAAATATGCCACTTTGACATTTCAGTTAATTTGGAGACTTTGAGAAGTTTCCAAATTAATTGAAATAGACTGAATAACTATTAAAATGATAATGACTCATCTTAAAATTACACAAGCTATGAATGACGATGTGGTTCGTCTGGTCATGAAACTATTATGTCATCATCATCATCATCATCATCATCAGTCTTTTAGCGTCCGTCGTTGGACATAGACCTTCCCCAGGATTTGCCACACTTCTCTATCATGGGCGTCACGGAGCCAGTACTTCCTGAACTTATCTAGCTCGTCTCTCCATCTAACATTTTGCCGGCCTCGGTTGCGCATGTGGTCTCGGGGAATCCATGTTGTGAGTCGTGATGTCCATCGATTGTCAGCCATTCTTGCAACATGGCCAGCCCACCGCCATTTGAGATTTTTTATGGATTCTATGATGTCTCTAACTCTTGTCTTTTCCCGGATGTGTTGTGCTGTTTTGTGGTCTCTCCATGTGAGGCCCAGCATTATTCTTTCATGTGCACGTTGCATGGTTCTCAGCTTACGGGTCTGTTTCTTGGTTAAGTTCCATGTTTCAGCTCCATAAGTGACTATTGGGAGGATGCATTGGTTATACACCCTTCTCTTTAGGATTAATGGGATCTTATTATTTTTGAAGGTTGAGCTAGCTCTGCCAAAGGCTTGCCATCCTAGTGTGATTCTTCGCTTGATTTCTTCTTCTTTTGAGGGTCTCATGGAGATTCGTTGCCCTAGGTAGATGTAGTGGTCTACTTCCAACTAAAAATGGGAAAAGGATTGATGAATGAATAGGTTGCCCCTCACTTTTTGTTGGGCGGTGATCACTAAAAAAAAGTCTAAATTTTCCACAAAAAAAACATGAATGCTGTTGGATATAAGCTAGAGAGCCAATTAAGCATAAAATTACATTGTAAATAGAATTCCCACTGAAAACCTATTTGGGGGCAATTTTTCAAATTTTTCTTGACGTAATGAAGAGTGAATATTCAAATTTTCAGCACTATAGTTCCATTGCCGTGGCCTTTACATGCAGCATATACGTACATACATACATAGCCACAGTAGCAGACCAATTTAAGAACTGAAGAAACCTGTGTTGAAAGTTTGGGTGATAGTTATGATTAACGATTTCTAATAGTCTGATTTACTCTTATGATACTGACTCATCTCAAAATTACAGTAGGTATAAATGATAACCATTCAGAAAAACTCACTGAAATGTAATTTCTCTGTAGATCTCTTGAAGATACACACTCTAGACTTACATTTAGTTCAGCTAAGTTTGACACACAGCCATAAGTGTGGGGCACCCAGTGAGAATCAAACTAATTATGGTCTACGGCAAGTACAGAAAAAGTCTATGAAGAACATTGGTATCTTAGTCCCTTCAAACTGTATTCTCCCTAGGACTTTACACACTTATTACATCATTCATTCCACTTTCCAAAATAGTCTGCAAAGTCCACTTGCTGCCTCTTCATATTCTCCTTAATCTTGTCCATGGTCTGAAATCTCTTTAGGAAAAGCCAGGAGTCACAAGGAGCCAAATCGAGACTGTATGGGTCTGAGAGACCTAGGAGATTTATGTTTTGCCAAAATATTTCTACACTACGTGAAGAAAGACTCGCCTGGCCATCGCTAATGGGACCGTCACACAGTACACAAGCTCAGTCAATAACATCTCACTGCTGATTGAGTAACTCCACAGACCTGTGTCTGTTCACGAATGTGCGTTGAGGTCCCCTAATATTGGTTGCTAAGTTACATCAGGGCTGCACGAGATATACACTGCGTTGATGTGTCTTAGTTAGGATTTTGTTCTCATTTCAAATCATCAGTGAAGGTAGACACTGTCTGTCTCCTCTTTCTAACTCTTGAACTATTTATTTGGCTGAAACATGGTTTTACATATTGCTATTAAGTAAAGATAAGAAATAAGTGAAAAAGTGATGGATAAAATAAATAAGGGAGACACAAATAAATATTTGTATTCAAAACCATTCCGACCAACACGGTGAATACAAGTCGAAATGAACAATAAGACACGTGACCACTCGGGTCAGTGCTTGTCAACAGCAACTGTCATCTTATAGTTAACGACCAGACATGTATAGGCGGTCTTAAAATTTCACAGAGCTGAGAGATATGAATAGATTGTTATTGCCAGAGATTTGCACAGTGGGGTCAATGCAGTATTGTGTGGTTGAACTGTAAAATCCCAATGAAATATGGATATTCTCTTTGCTTAAAAGTAAAATGTTTTTATTGCTTCATTCATTTCCTCATGCAGCCCCCCCCGTTCTTTCGTGCGTGGGGGGGGGGGCGTTTTAGTCCTGTCTACGTTCTAAAGTAGAACTATGTTGAAATAATCATCTAGCTCTAAAATAGCTAAATTTAGCCCCAAAATGGCTAAATTGATTGCGGCTCGTTATGATATAGTTGGCCTTCTTGGACACCTTTACCGTGTTGTAACAGAAGGAGGCCTTAATAAATTTCAAGGTGTAGATTTGATTTAGACTTAAGATAATAAAGCTTAGCTAGATAGCTAGCTACAGCCCTTACACTGGCAACGGTATCAGCTATTCTTCCCCTGGTTTCCTATATCACAAGCTTATCTTGTCTTGGCTTGGGAAATAGATTTAGACGCAATTAGCATCTGAAGTGGCATCACTCACTTCACCATTCTCACCTACAGCACCTGGTATTCCTTAGTAGTTACCCATCTAGGTACTGACTTGGTGTTACTTAGCTTTGGTGATCGAACAAGAACTGATGTGTTAGCTTAGGCACTCACAAAACATGCTGACAAAATTTCCGTATCAAAATATAGGTGAAGCTCCCTCTTCATCCATTCCTATTTTGGATAACTCTTATTCCAAAGTAGTCCAAAGTAGGAGCTTCACCTGTTATTGTTCCCAGATTGGACAAAGCTCCCAGATAGTCCATTTTCTCAGAATGCATCTTAGGAGTTTTGGCTATTTATCCCATGTGATTTCAGTGTGTAACTTAGCCATTAGGAAACTTATTATTTCACAGGAGGTACAGGAAACGTATCTTCAAAGGAATATGTATATGCTTTACAGAGAAACTTTTTAACTAGCGGCCATGTACCAGACTCAGCTAGTCTTGAGAAATATATTAGATTGTTAGACTCTTTAAATCTAGTGCTGGCATAGAATTTTCTAGAGAAGATCTACATGTGTGTAAAAAAAATCATCATTACTATTGTTACTTGTAATATGCAAGCTTTTTTTTTTCAGGGAGGAATCTATTTTGTGGAATTCCCACTTTTTTTCAATCTTATGAGAGGTATACCCTGTTATAATGCGGTTGTTAAGATCTAAGGAAGCCAACCACATTGAAACTGGGCTTCATCAAATTGGGTTGCCAATTTAGCTACTTTGAAGCTAGATTTAGCTCTGTTGTAGCTGTATATGGTTTTTTGGATCTTTTAGGAGTTAATTTGCAAACCATGCTATAACAAACCGTGTTATTACTGGGAAGGCTGGTTTTTCTAACCTTGTGCTAGATAAAACTAAATTTAACCAAGTACTGAATAAGGAAAAAGTTTAGTTGGATAATCTACTACCTTTAAATTGGAGCCAACTTGAAAACTTCGATTCAACTGTATGTGATATTACTGGCAGATAATATAGCTAGATTGGTAACGAAATGTGGTAATGAAAACGCTGGTCATTGGGGTCAAAAGTTTGGACGGTATTGTGTGTGCAAGAGAAGACAGTTTTTGTTCCAGAATGGAAATGGCTTCTTGGAGTTAATGGATCTTTTGCTGCTCAACAATGGACTATCTGGCTGAGGGTGCAGCTGGAATTTTTATATTGCAACTTAAAGTTGACGTGACAAGATAATGCTGATTTTTGATTGATTCATAATAAAATGAAGGTTAATGGACTGGTTGTTTTCCTAAATTGACATCTTGCAGAGGTGATGGAATCTATATTTCATCATGCGCTGCATTTAGAATGTTGGGCCCAGGAAATAATTCCACGCTGGAAATAATTCCTCTAATGAAATTTACGTAAGATAACTATTTTGATATGTGTCCGCGTTAAAACGTAAATTGGGCTTAAACAATCCGTGTAAGAACAGGGGAGGCTTGCTTGAGGAAAGAATTGATGCAATAACATTTTACTGTTAAGTACTGAGCTAAGAGAACATCCGTGATATATATATTGAAATTCTGTCACTGTATAGATTTGAAATTTAAATTATTTTTACTGTGGAATTATTTCCACTGTGAAATTTTCATAGTATAAGAACAAATTCTCATCATAAAATAATTTTTTGATGGTGACAAATAAATTCCATATTTCATATGGCACATCTGAATTCTTAAGCAAAAATCCATGTATAAAATGAAAGCAAAATGCTTTGAGCTCTTTAATGGAAGAAACAAAAAAATTATAGAATTTAAATCGCAAAAAAAATTAAAATATAACTAGTTACGTTAATTTACACTTGTGTCATGGGACAGCTGAAGTATGAATGACTGAAAAAGGTGAAATCTCTTATCAGCTCCAGTGGCAATGTTCCCAACATTGAATCAAGGTAGTATGATGGGCAACACTCTGGTTTGTCTTATAAATCTCAACTACAATAATACAAGTTACATAAGCAGCTTGTAAATAAATAATTTATGATGCATTTCCATAGTAAAACCATTATCAATGTTTTTGAATATTAATGTGACAATTGTAATCATTAGAATATATCAATGTTTTTTTCTACATTTGTTCGACTCTTATATTCACAAACTTGCAACTGCTCTTGAAACACAATGAATAGAATTTTTTTAAAAAGTGGAACTCTTTTGTGAATTGAATTTTTTCAAATACAAAATCTACATAAATGTGCAATGGAAGTAACTCTAATTAGAAGTTATTCCTCATGAATTAAGATTCAAATTTTTTTATATGAATTTTAAAGTTGATAAATCCTACTTGTGATATCATGGGTTGTGTAATCAATGAGCTTCACATAAACTTTGTATGAGCTTTGTGGGATTATTCAATGAGTAAACCTCAATATTTTTCTCATGTATCATAATGTCTTCATCTTTTTTCCATCTTAGATGATCGGACATGGTCTTTTCGCCTGATCGCAATGCAATACTAGTGCCAATTTCCGCAGACACTTTATTAAGGGTCTTCTGGCCGCTCAAAAGTCCCTCTCCAATCATTGAAAGACATCTTGTTTAAGACATCTGTTCTGAAACAATTAGGCAACAGAATTGGATTAGAAAACAAGATTGAGTCAGTGGTATATTACAAGCAGTGGTATATTACAAGCTTCAGTTGCCAAACTCAATCAGCAAACACACCAACATTCAGAGCAGAACATTGCTTACCAGCAGCAACCAATTTTGCATTTGTGTGTCCGCAGTAACCTCTTCCTTTATCACTGATTGCTTTAGCGTGACTAAAAACTATCAAATAAAAAAAACTGACAAAAAAAAGTGATAATAGCTTTTATATTCCTCCATTTCTGAAATCAAGACATTAGGAGGGAGAGTAGTAAATGGTTTCTATTACCTTATGCTTATATTTTGTTGGCAGTTTGATAGGCTTTGCGGCCAAATTTATATTCACTGAAGATGAGCTGAGAGATAAGCATATTAATGAACAGAGAAATGGTTATTCTTGCAAAAGAGATTTATTGTTTAATAAAAATAACAAGTGTGAATGTTGTTACGCAATAAAAATGTTGGCATTCAAAATTGGCCATCATTTTCTTGGCTGAAAGGCAAGGTAACTCATTAAAACAATCAAGTATGGTTCATTTATGAGTTTCAAGGGAATATGAAGAAAAGGGACGAATCAGAAATCAGAGATGGTGAGCGTGGGTTTATAGAAGGAGGGAAGGGGTATGGATAGTGATGAGGACACTGGCGATAGATGATGAGTCAGAAAAAAAACAATAGGTGGGAATAGATATTGTTTTTGTTTGAATGACCAGCAGGAAAGTGGGATAGATAGATAGATTGACAAACAAATGGAAAACAACAATTTGAAGAGAAAGAGAAAACAGAAATTGAAGGTGAAGAATAGAGAAGAAAGAGGAATAAAAAATATGAAGTCAATGATATCGAGAATGAATAAAAATGATGGAAAAATATAGAGGAAGAGGGAAAAGAAGTAAAAGAGAGAGGATAAAGAAGAAGAAGAAGGGAGAATAATAAAAAAAGGGAAATTTCGAGGAGGGGGAATATAAAGAGCGGAGAATATAGGAGAAAGGGGAAGAAAAATAAAAAGGGGAGGATATAGTAAAAAAGAAGAAAAAAGGAAAACATTGAAAAAGAGGGAAAAAATAGAAAGGGAGAATATTGGAAAAAGGGGAAGAAAAATGAAAAGGGGAAAGTTGAGAAGGAAAGGGATGAAAGATAAAAAGGGGAGAGTACAGATGGAGAGGGCAGAAAAAGGGGGAGAATATAGAAGAGGAAAGAAAAATAAGAAAGGGAGAATAAAAAAGAAGAGAAGAAGAATCAAAAGGGAATAACAAAGAACAAATGGAAGAAAAATAAGAGGGGGAGAATGCAAAAGAAGAAAAAAGAAATATAGAAGAAGAGAGGATAAGAATCAAAAGAGGGAGAATGTAAAAGAGGTAAGAAAAATGAAAAAAGAAGTGTATAGAAGAAGAGAAGAAAAATTTAAAAAAAAAAAGAGTATGGAAGAAGAGGGAAGAAAAATCAAAAAATTGAAAATATTGAAGAAACGGGAAGAAAAAAATAAGGGGGAAATATCAAAGAAGAGGGTATAAGAATCAGAAGGGGGAGAATAGTGAAGAAGGAAGAAAAATAAAAAAGGCGATAGTGTGGAAGAAAAGGGAAAAAAAGGGAGAATCAAAGAGAGGGAAGAAGAACCAAAAGGGGAGAATATAGAAGAAGATGGAAGAAAAATAAAAAGGGGAGAATATAAAAGGAAAATAAAGAGAGTAGTGTATGAAAGAAGAGGGGAGGAAAATAAAAAGGGAGAGTATTGTAATGGGGAGGGAAATAAAAAGGGAGAGTATTATAACAAAATACAGAAAAATAAAAAAGGGAGAGTATTGAAGAAGGAAAGAAGAATCAAAAGAGGAAAACATAGAAGATGGGGTGGAGAAAAATGAAAAAGAGAGAGTATAGAAGAGAGAAGGGAAAACAGAAAGAGGAAATAAAAAGGAAAGAATGTAGAAAAAGAGGGAATGAAATTAAAAAAAGGGAGAATATAGAAAAAGAGAGAAGAAGAAGAAAAAATGAGAATACAGTAGAGAAAAGAAAGAAAATAAATAAGATAATCTAGAAGGAGAGGAATGTAAAATAAAAAGGAGAAAATAAAGAAAAGGGGGGAAAATAAAAGGGTGAGAATAAAAAAGAAGAGGGAAAAAAATAAAAAAAGAGAATATAGAAGAAAAGGAAAGGAAAATGTTAAGCAAAGAATATAGAGGAAGAGGAAAGAAAAGTAAAATATATTAAAGAAAAAGGGAGAGCATTAACAAAATGTGGGTGTGATACAAAGGAGAATATAGAAGGGGTGAAGTGTGATGGGGGCCCATGGTTGATAAATGAGTATTGGGAGTGAGAACAATAGGTGGAAATAAATATTGGTTTAGTTTTAATGACTGAGTAGTAAAGAGAGAAAGAATAAATGGTAAATTATTTTGAGAAGAAGAAAATTAAAATGTCAGAATGCAACAAAAAAGTCTCATACAACTACTAAAATTGAAAAATGATTATTCAATCAGAAATGCTATGCTCCAATTTATTTACTCAACTCTGTAAAGACTTCACTATTTTATGACAAACATTCACACAGGATTTCAAGGGAGAGAATCCTTGTAAGACACTTGATTATCAGCTCAATCTTCATAAATATGTCATTTACACCAAACTTGGCTTTGACCCACAATCGTTCTAATCGACCAGAATGTTTTATACTAAAACTTTCTCTTCTCTAAATCCATAATCATTCCATAAAATTTGAACCTTTGTTGGGTGGAACATGTGAAACACAAATGAGATTTGATACAGAGAAAGCTGTTTATTGTGATCACTTTGAGACAGGATTTTTTTGATAACAGTAATCCACTGATTGAGCAGAGGATATAAAAATTGGAAGACTTTATGTACATCATGTTATTAAATTCATTGTTATTAACAACTGTTATATATGATATGGTCAGACTACTTTCTTTGACTGCTTGTTCACAGCATTTCGGCCGTGTACCCTCGGGCCTTTGTCAGGTATTATTGGTTCTAGAATGTGGAAATACTTCTCAGAGTGAACAATTTGGTGGATAAAGAAGCAGTACATACTTCGTTCAGTCGAAGCAATTAGCTGACCTAACATTGATATCAATGGCATATGGGAACCTCTTATCATAAGTGACTTCACAGAAGAAGTAAACACCATCCAATGCAAGGAAAGCAACTCGACACCAAAAACACAACTTGGATATACAAAAATCTGATGTGACATGTCCAGTCCTATCAAGTCCTTATTCTAGAACCAATGACTCCTGACAAAGGCTGGCAGGTACATGGACAAAATGTTGTAAACAAATGAATACAAAGACAAGGGAAATAATCTGCCCGTATTATGAGTAATGATTAATAAACCCTGCCGAACCAAAAATTCAGACAAGAATTATAGACAACTATGTATCATAGAAAAATAAATCCATCTTTTAATTTTCTCAATTTTTTCTTAATTCTAAATTAATTTTTACACACCGACTGATTTCTTTAAAAATGACCCTTTAATAACATTATCCTTGATTATGATAAACTCGGTAAAATCGAGTTGACTATTTGTTTGTTTTACTGTTTCATGAAAAGTCCAAATGTTGCATATCTAATGGTAGGCAGATACAAGCTGAATATATACCAAATGTACAAGGTCAGTTTGGAGACTACTTAGTCATTTATTACTATCAAAAAATTGCCCACCTTGGGCAATAGTGCTTCAGTCCTTTTCGGATACCACACTCTTATCCTGGTAGTCCTTACACTTTTCAAAATAGTCTGCTAAGTCCTCTTTCTAGATCACCTTCCACTGCCTTGTCATATTCATGTAAATATCATCAATGGCCTGAATTCTCTTTGGGAATATTTTTTCTTCCAACTTTGGAGAGGAAAGTTAGAAATAATGATCTTGATTTCAACTTCTGAAGTGCAAAGTTAAAAATATCATTGCACGTAATCATAATTTCCACACTCACTGGGTGAAGTTATGAGACCCCTATGGAGGAGCAAAAATTGTATTTCCCCAGGTTGGAAACTCTGAGTTTAATTACTAAAAATAGGAATTAAAATGATCTTAAGTAATCAAGTGCTGGTGACACTTGATCTCCGTTATGATACCTGGTTTGAATCATTGTTTTTCCCCAGAGCCTAATTCGAGAAACAGGAAATCCTAATCAATGAAACCTGTATTCCCATAATACATATCCTTACCTCCTAGCTTCCTGAAATTTTACTCTAAGAAACCCTGAAGATGTGTTATAGGTCACTTTGCTGCTCTCTGCCCAAACCAATGCTTGACCCGATGTTTTGTTGATTTTGACTGCCAAGTCGCCTTCCATCATAAGACACGTACCTTTTCTACGAGTACGACCAATCAATAGTAGTGCCCCTGATAGATGAGCGATCAAGATACAAAACATGGGGATAAACAGCAATCCCACTGGTGGATCGCAACATGTAAGGTATGAGGTCATATAATCAATAAATTAGGCTGGCCTTTACTGATAAAAAAATAGAAGTATTGCCGTAAACTTTTGATAGGAATTTTATTTCATGTATTGCTATGTTTTTGACTTTTTAGCATCTTTTAAAGACTTTCATTTTATTAACTACTCATGTAAAAAGAAATTAACAATTTTTTCTTTCAATTTCCAGATTAATAAATTATATTTTTTCTTATTATTACAGGTTGAAGGAAAGGTTCTCTACCCTGGCACTTCAGAAACGATGCTGGATGCACCTTGTATTCCTTGTTAACATATCCGCCTGAAATATGCTGACCCCAGTTTTTTTCCTTTTGTTAATGCTGCCTGTGCAGTATTTGTGCATGGACCTTACATATTACGTGAATGAAGAGCAAAGCTCAGGTACCTACCTGGGGGACATTGCTGCTGACTCCCATATACTTGACACCGTCCCAACAGAAGAACACAATTTGGTCAAATTCAGCCTCTTACAGCCAAGATTAGCCACAAACCCGTCACTCTTTCGAGTGTCTAAAAAAACTGGAAAATTGTACACTGCCCAGACACTCGACGCTGAAGCACTTTGCACTTTTAATACGGAATGCTTCAGAATCCTCAAAGTCGCTGCTCGGCGTGCAGATGCCTTCATGAAAATTCTAAAAATCAAAGTAATCATACAAGATATCAATGATAATGAGCCCACATTTCCTGAGCAAGAAATCCAAATCCAGTTTTCAGAAGCTGACAGCCCTGGTATCAAAAGAATGATCCCTAATTCTATCGACAACGATGTTGACCTCCTCAATTCACAAGTTTCTTATCAACTGAAAAAGAACCCTGTTGACCCATTCTCCTTGTCGGAATTGAAAAGTGTCGATGGCATATCCGATCTGAGCATCGTGTTAGAAGACAGGCTGGATCGGGAAGTTAAAGATTCTTACGAGGTTCAGGTTATTGCAAAGGATGGAGGATCACCTCCTAAAGAAAGTGTTTTAAAGGTGCACATCTCGGTAAAAGACATCAACGACAATCCGCCCCTCTTTACCCAAAGCATCTATAATGTATCTATCAGATCTGAACACAGTAAGACCTCACCTATCGTTGTTTTGTCTGCAAAGGATGTAGATGGGGAAAACAATGGTCGGATTTCCTACCACTTGAGTCCAAAAACTTCCATCCGAGCTCGAAATCACTTCAGATTAGATGAGGTGACAGGAGAAATTTTCTTGCAAAATAGTTTCGAACCTGGTCAAAAACCGGTCTACAAACTATTCGTCAGGGCTACAGATAATGGCACCCCTGCTCTCAGTGCCATTGCTACAGTTTTGGTAAATGTCATCAACCAGCAGAACACTGCTCCAAGAATCGACATCAGTTTTGTCTCTGAGTTTTTCAGAAACACAGCATCTATTCCTGAAGACATAAGCGTTGGAAGTTTCATCGCCTATGTCATGGTCACAGATAATGACGTTGGGTCAAATGGTGAGGTCAGGTGCAGCCTTAATCACAAGAAGTTCCAATTGCAAAGCCTTGGCATGAAGGAATACAAAGTAACTATCAAAGAGGAATTGGACAGAGAAACAGAGGATCATTACGATGTGACTATAGATTGTTGGGACAGTGCCATTCCGCCTCTTCTTGGAGAAAAAAAGTTTGCCATCCAATTGATGGATGTCAATGATGTGCCTCCCGTACTGACCAAAGACACATTTACGTTCTGGATCTATGAGAACCAAAACGCCAGATTTCCTGTTGGCCAAATCATTGCCACTGATCCAGATTTGGGCAACAATGGCCAACTGATTTATTCTCTAGAAAGCAATAATAAAAAAGAAATATTCCTTCCATTTGAAATTTCACATGATGGATTCATTTCAACTGTTATGTCTTTGGATCATGAATTTGAAGACGTTTACCAATTCCAAGTCTTGGTCCAAGACAATGGAATACCTTCACTTACTAGTACTGCTAACGTGATCATTGAAGTACGGGATGAAAATGATAATGCACCCTACTTCACCTTCCCCAACGTTAACCCCTTCACTCTTGGGGTTGAGTATTATCCTCATCGTCCAAAGAACATCACAGTCTTAAAAGCATTCGACATTGACAGCCGTGAGAATGCATTTCTCAAATTTGACATAAACTCAGGCAATGACCAACAGTTGTTTGGAATCAGCCCTTACACTGGTATGCTGTCTTTCATAAGGGAAGCAACTCAACAGGATGTAGGAAGTCACCCATTAGAGCTCATTGTTAAGGATAGTGGATCACCAGTGATGTCATCAACAACAAAAATTATCTTGGAGCTGACAGTCACAAACAGAACATCGGGAATCTTGAACACGGTGCTAACTAAAACTGATGAGAAAATCCACGTGAATGTGCTGATTGCAATTTTGGTTATTTCTATTCTTCTGTCCATACCTGTGACGGCATCTCTCTCTTTTTGTATCATGCGGATTAAAGAACGCAGAGATTCCCAGCGCAGAAACAAGTTGAATTCTCCTTGTAAATGCACCACTGAGCATGGTCACTACATGTGCCCTGCCCACCAGGCTACTTACTGGTCAAGTGTTCCCAAAGCACTTGCGACTGACCATGACATGATGATGAATACTCTCCTCACAAAATCAAAGAGAGGTCTTTACGCAGTTGATGACTCGAGGAAAATAAGGCAAGACTCAGCTTCTGATGATATTTATCAGGTAAGTGTGATCTACTTATTTAATGAACAGTGTCATTTTTTTCCATAGCAATGGTCTTTTCCACTTGAAGGTAACTATTCTGCTGATAAAAAATATCTCTGCCATTCGGGACAATGGATTCTTCTATTAAGATGGATTCGGTTGTTTTTTTTCTTCTAAATAGATCATTCTACAGAAATTCAAGTATATCAATGATTTTTTTTACTAGTTACAATATTTCAAATTTACAAAGCTTAGTTCAGTTAAATTAGGTGAAGGAAAACTGTCTTGCAGGAAGTGGGGAGTACCTGTCTGCCTTGAAACTCAGCATTTGAAATTCTGTCTCTTTACCTGGGTCCAAACACTGGCCATTGATGCCAGTGAGAAATACATTGCAATTTTTCCCATGGTTATCTGATGGTAGCCAAAAGGAGAAAATACAGTAAACCCTAAGTGAGTCTGGCTGGCTGTCTCTGTATGTATGTGTTGTACATACAGGCCTCACCAATGAAACTAGAGGGTAGAAAAATCAAACATTTACTCCTTATTGGGTCTAGGTAAAACAGTTGTTTGTTTTTTGAAAATTCTCTCTCAAAAAGATTTTTTGTGGTTAAAGACTAATTTGCAATCTAAGTTTATGATAAATTGGTCCCTTTGCTTGTGCTGGGTAGTGTTCGCAATCACATCCCACAGAAGGTGAGAGAAGTAATTCATCTACAGATCTCCTCCTTTTCCAATTTTTCAATCGATCACCCTAAACCAGCATGCTGCCAAGAGACATTGGTCTTGTGATCCTTTCTATTGAATGATAAAATGTCTTGCTGTCTAATGAATTGTCCAAAATGGTGTGGTAAAAATAAATACAACAGGAAGAAGTTCAACTGTTCAAACAACTCTTAGATGAGATAGATTTCTTTTTCATAGATTTATGGTTCAATTCTTCCTTATGTTATCATTTCTTTTCATGATCATTTGTTTAAATCATTTGCTGGTGTACGATGTTAGTTAGCTTTTGTTTTACTTTACACAAAGTGATAGATGTTACTTTGCAGGAGAAAGCTGAATTTTCTTGAAATTGTATGTGTGTATGTATTCACGAAATTGTGTGTGTGTGTGTGTGTGTGTGCAAAATATATGAGGGTGGATCAATAAGTCCATTGGCTGACATGTTGTTATTAGCTGAATTTTGATCTGAAACATTCATTGTATAATGTTCAATCTATGTATCTAATATTCACAACTGAATTATTTTCATTGACAAAGTGGGAGAATATACTGAAAAAATAATCAAGTTGTATAAAATAAATGCTGTTTTCAATATTATGCTGCAGACATTGATTCACCTATCTACCTGCCAGGCAGTTTCCAGCTAGTATGTATTTGCATAAAGTCATATCAAACGGGAAGTAAAGGTTCAGTTTAGTATCATACAGGTATACCTATATTAGTACAGTCATTCAAGAATTTTCTAAACTGATCAAAACCACACTGTTCCATGACTTATAATAATTTGATGTATACAGAGGATCATTTATCTGTACAGCAATAAATTAAGTGTAATAAGTAAATCAAAACTGCAATATTCAAGGTACTTCTGTTGTTACATTGTGAATAGAACCCAACTTCTAAGACTCTTTGAAAAAACAAGATTTTCTTAGAACTTTTTACTTTAAAACATTCCCTTAGGTCCATTGAATATCTATACCAAATTTGTTTGAGCTGCACCAATGTTTAATGGGATGTGAGGGGCACGGTGACGAAGCCCATTGTTTTACATCATAGGAAGATATGATAAATAATAGAATGTATATATATACATTGAATGGAAAGTTGAGGATCAGTTTATCTTTGTAGCTACATTGTAAATAGAACCCAAAATTTGAACCCTGCAAATGTTTTTCTCAAAACTTTTTACTTTTCTCGATGGACCCTAGATCCATTAAATATTGTGCAAAATTTAGTTGAGCCAATTACTTTATATTTTTCTGGTATCATATAAGTATAATAAATAAGAGAAAATATATATATATATATATATATATATATATTGAACAGAAAGTAATGGTGCCAATGATTGTAAAATAGAGAAGTGAGTTATATTAGTGTTCTCAGACTCCTGCCTTGCCATGAGAGTGTTGTTAGCTCAGTTTGAGAGAGCAGAGCCTGCATATAAGGCTGTTTCTAAGGTGGATACAGGTCAATCCTAGCACTATGCTCATTTCTTCATTTATTTACACAATCTGAGGCAGCCCAATTTCCTACTGAGGAAAATCGATGCCAAGCTGAAAAAGAAAAAAGTTCTTACAAAAACGTCTTCATAATTATCACGTTCTCTCAGATACAAATTATCCATTTACTGTCGGCATAGGGAATAACTTATATATCGAAAAAAAAAAGCAAAATAAATTTACCAACGATCATAAAATAGAGCACTGAGTGATAAAAGAGCGTTCTCAGATTCTTGTCTTGCTATGAAAGCATCATTAGCTCATATGTATGTATAACCTAGAGTACACCCGTAGAAAATAACGGGGATATTTATGTATGAATTGACACAAAAGAGCCTCGAACTATTTATCAGGTTACTTATCTTTAATAATTCAAGTATCTTGATTTTAAGTATTTTTACAGTCTCAATCCGTTTTAATATGTGATGATCAGGCATGAGTTCTCAAGAGTTTCTATGGCGTAATTTTTATTGTATTGTCACAATAGGGAAGTAGATCAACCAATGAGATCATCTCATTTGAGTGCAAACAAGCAAACGAAAGAAAAAGACAAAAATTTTGCATATAGGCTCATTATATTGTTAGATATATTGTCTGTTACAAAAATCAATTGATCCAATATGGATTTCTTACTTGGAATAGCAGAAAGTGACACCCAACCTTTTGTATACCATATAGAAAGTGCAAATATGAGCAGAAACAATAACATGGACATTAACCGTAGCTTCGGCACTGAAATTCCATTATTTATACATTCATATATGACGTTTTCTTGCTATTTGCTCTTTTTTTGTTCAGATAGGACTTCTTCCTGAACATTCTCTTTTTCTTCTGGTGTTTGTAGGAATTACTAGAACACCAATTAGGGTAGTTTTAATGAACATTATATCTAATTAACAGCAAAAATGATTAGGACAAAAACATAATGAAGGTGCTGACCTGCTTCCCAGACCCTTACCTATCCCTACCCACCCTCTTCTACGTGTCTCTTTCTCTTCTTCCTCCCTACCGTAAATATGCTGCTTTTTCCCAAACTGCCATTATTTGCTCCGTATTCTTTTCAGCTAATTCGGATATCCTGCATCCATTAGGAACCTTCCTTTGCATTTCCTGATCCTGTTCACTGCTATTAGTGCTCATCTTGGTCCATTATGCAAGAAAAACCGAGAGAGAGAGTGAGAGGGGGAGGAGAGAGAGAGAGAGGGGGGATGGAGATAAAGCATACAGAAAAGTGAGAGAGTAGAAGTAGGAGTAAGAGGATAGGATAAGGAGAGTTTGAGAAAGAGTAAGGGAGAAAGATTGAAAAGTGAAAATAAAAAGAAAAAAGAACGTATGCTTAGTCACTCAATTGGAACCATGACCAATGTCTTTTGGCAGCATGCCTTGTAGGGATGATCAGTCAAAAAATTGCAAAAAAAAGGTTGATCAATGAATTAGTTGATTGCCAAGAAAGGTTGCTCAATAAGTTAGTTGATCACTAAAAAGACCAAATTTTCAAAAACCAAGTGTTTTTAGACACAACCTAAAAGACCAATTAAGCATGAACCCCACTAAAAAAACTGGGGGGGGGGATGATTTTCAAAATATAAAAAATCCTTTTTTTCTAGATAAAATAAGGATTAATTGCTTTTCATCCCTCTAGCTCCATGTGATGTGTACACACAATAAATGCATACATACTTACATAGCCGGTCAGTCCAACCTAAAAACTGAAGAAACTTATGTTGACAGTTTTGGCAATGGTTTCAGTTGACAATTTAAACAGGCCGTGGAAGAAATAGAGGTTGACAATCAATTTTTTTTTCATGCATAAAACACTGTTTTTGAATTCAAGGGGAACAACAAACACAAGAAAACCACAATTCAAGTCCTATTGTTTTTTCTGCTTTTTTCTTTCTTTGGAAAAATTGAGTCTCAAGGTTTCTTTTTCGAGAACTAAAAAATATATTTTAAGTAATTCTACCAGATTTTATTTTGGAAAATGTTGATGTGGTAGCACTACTGTTTGGTCCAAAATGAATGACACATTGATCATAATAAACAAGGAAAATCAGCAATGATTATATGTGTTTGAATTGGTCCAATTGTAAGGCCAGTCCTAATAAGTGTTGATCCTATCAATTGAAATCCGCTGTATTGAAAAAGCAGAAGTTCCACAAAACAATCAACTTGAAATACTATTTTCCTTCTGCGGGGCAAATACATTTTGCATAATAAAATATGTTGTTTCTTTCAACAAAGCCTTAAAATCATTGTACAATGAAAGTGCCTTCACTAAGTTATACGTAACATCAATTTCTATCAAGAAAATCAAAAGGAATGTAAATCAATTAAATCTATGAAAAGCCATAAGATACAAAACTCCAACAAAAATTATGACTGCACAGGGCAATAGAGATGTGTCTGATGTATTTGTCACGGGTTTGGCCTGATCAAGCATTTGACAACGAGTCTTGAAATCACCCTTATCAAATCACAAAAGTCTCTGTAAGTTTGCAAATACTCTAAAGACCACTACTCAGGACACAAATTCATTTAACCCACCCTGTAACCTGAAATACCAGCCATTAAAGAAAAAAAACGTTACCGGTTTGCTTAGTCACTCAATAGATAATGTCACATCTTATGGCAGCATGTCGTGTCTGGTCATTTATGAAATAGGAAAAAGAAGTGATCAATGAATAAGTTATCTCTCTCCTTTTGTTGGGCAGTGATCATTAAAAAAGTCTGAATTTTCAAAAAACCTGCATTGATGCTGCCAAACACAAACTGAAGACCAATTTAGTGTAAACTTTCATTGTAAATTGAATCTCTGCTAAGATGTTTTTCTAGACATAATAAGGAGTAAACATTCAAAATGTTCAGCCTTCTAGCATCATTGGTGCGGCTTGTTTGCCTGTAACGTACATACACTGCCAGCCAGACAGACCAGCTTGAAAACTGAAGAAACCTATGTTGACAATTTTGGTTGACAGTTTCAAACTTTTAGCAAATGCCACAAAAAAGGACACTGGATTGTCGTCTGTGTTAGCTGAAAAATTACAAAAAGATGTCACTACTAAATCCACACTTGAATTAACCCTTTCAAACTCATCGGTGATGTATATCTTTAGGTTTCTGTTACTGCTGGGATATATCTGTCTCTTTTATAAGTTGATTGAGACATTTCAATTCAGACATCAAGCAATTAATGTTAGTCTTGGAAAGGCTGATGTGCTCTGATACTTCATCCAATAGTAATGATGATGAAGATGATGATGATGATGATGGCGATGATGACAATGATGGAGACGATGATGACGATGATCATGATGATCATGATGATGATGATAATGATGATGACGATGATAATGATGATGATGACGATGATGATGATGATGACGACAACGACGATGACGATGATAATGATTAAGAGGATAGCTTCAATAAGACAAAGTAGGTTTCATGCGTAAACAACAAAAACACGAAGAGTCAGTTGTAGAGAGTTTAGTTGACAAGTAGATCAGCGTCTAAATCATAAAATGTCTTTGTGGCCAATAGGTAAAGGCAGCCAGGTGTAAAACTGGGCTGTCTCTTGCAATGAGGGTATGAGTTTGGTTCTCACCAAAGGCTCACCCTTTATTTCCAATTGTGCTGTAATTCGTTGCAATAGAGACAATGGCCCTGATTGAAACTTGTACGAAAACAACCAAAAATTAAGATGAAGGCAAAAACTAGTCGAATCTAATAAAAATAATGTTATGATACTTCATCCAATAATATTAATAAAAACAAAATCTTTATTTACATAATATAATTGTATGAGACATGTTTATAACAATGTTATACAAGAATCCCTGATATTTGCCATTATTTTGAGTGACAATGGAACAAATGCATGTCGTATTTTAATAATACCCCTGTGAAGTGTTTAATAGATTCTGGATCTCACCATACATTCGTGGAAGAATCTTGCTGTCGCACTTCACATAAAACCACAACCAAGAAAAGAATATAATGTTTGCCAATAAAGCTACCTTCATGGTGCTTGAAGAGGTAAGTGGGAGTTCAACACTTATGAAATGTTCATGCAGCAATGTTAAGATATTAGTTGCAAAACATCTGGTCACACCTTTAATTATTGGAAAGGATGTCTTATGGCTACATGGAGGAATTAATCTCAAACTAAGTAGAAACGTCCAACCAGTATCATCATGTCTCTCACTGACAACAATGAATATTGAATAATTTCATCAAATACTAGGAATAGACAGGGGCTGTACTCGAAGCAATTCAAACAGTGCAGCTGTAAAGGGCTCTAATATTTTAGGGGCCCCAAATGATATCTTTAGAAATATCTTTTATTTTCAATGTTTTTCAATTTCAGAGTTTCAATTATTCGTTGATTTATAATGTCACAAAGAGATAGATTATGGTTCTATGAAGGACTTTATATTATATTAGATATCATAATTTACTGATATTTCATTTTTGTTTGGATCAGCTTGAAAATAAATGGCTAAATGCAAAAATAGAAGGGCCTTAAGAAATTTTGTACACTGAGACCCATCAATGTTAGATTCAACCCTGGGAGTAGAAATCAATAAAAGAAAAATCAAACCCAATGAAAATTCATTTTTTGTCATGGCACTCAGATTTCATAAACACTGAAATTGTATGTTAAATTAAGAAAATATTATTTGGATGAGTCAGAATCTGTGAAGAATGTTTAATCACTATTGCTGGACCTGAACTCAGGTTAATAATAGACTTAAAAAAAACTTTAAACAAATATCTGTACCTCACATAAATGAATCATTGTAGCCCACACATGTACGAGAACTGATTTTCTGGAAGCAAATTATCTAAGAGATTATCTAAAGTCATCTAAAAAATTATTTCAAAAAATGGATTTTTTATCCGAAATTATCTTGAAAAAAAATTGACCAAGTGTTATTCAGGGGCCGTAGAGGAAGAATAGTTCATGATAAAAAGTTGCTGTAAAGAATTGAAATGATCAATACGTCATATGTGATGAAATATCTTGTCATCTAGCATTTTACAATTTTTTGATACAACTTTCTTACCATTTTTTGAAAAAACTCTTTACTTCCAAATTGTGGCAAACATCGGAATAGAACAACTGCAATATTTCACTTTGAAAATACCAATATATATACACCACCTATTAGTGTTATGCACCATAGATTTCTAGCCATATTTCATTATATATCATCCACTGACTGAGGGGAGGTATCGCAATTCGGTAACGGTGGCACTTGAAGGGTTTCAGTGAACTTCATAACACCAACAGATTCAAAATTATTCAACCACCTTATAGGCCAGGGACGGACAAATTTGCTTCATACAAGAGCCATACATTATAAACTTCAGAAGTTCCAGAGCCACACAACATAAACAAAATTTACCCACTTTTTTTATTGTCGTATATATATTTTGCAACAAACATTTCATATAGATATTAACAAATACTTATCTACAATGATATTTATTCATGCATGTATTTTTTTTAGACTGTTAATCTTTATTAGTTTTAATAATCACCTGAGCCTGACTTGGGTGCTGTGAGACCCAATAGGAAACATATTTTGCGGGGCCCTAGCTATGGTCTGTACAAATTTAGAGATACATATAAAGTTTATTGTGAACTTTATATCTATATGTAAAAATGGATAGCAATCAAAATATGTGTTTAGAAATTTCAAATAAATAAATTTTCAAGCTGTTCTATGATTAATCAGCTCATCATTTAATCCGAGCAGAGTGAAAAAAAAATTCAACGTAAAAACAGTATAAACAAACGCTTCTGACTTTTTAGGAATTCAGAAGAAAATTGCAATCATTGCAGTTCTCTGTAAAACCTGCAATGTTATGTCAGGTGTATGTTACAATGTGTTACTGTGTATGTTTGATAAGACTAGAGGGGGGCCCAATTAAGTACAATTGGTCCAATTGGCCTAAAGCCTGCCCTGGTTTTCACAAAGTACATCCATTTTTTCAGTCTTCTTATATTCTTTTATGGCCTTTGCTGGACTGAAATTTCTTGAATCTCTTCATTTCCAATCATCCTTCCCTCAGAACACTGCCTCGCTCAAATCTAGCATTTAAATCAGGATTTAAATTCTTAGGTATTGTTACTAATCACGACCAGTGAACTTACATTCTAATCCAGTCGGTCGCAGTTCATACAGTGTAAATAGTTATAAATCTTGAATCCTTTCTTGTTTACCTTTTATATTAACTGTAATGAGAAAAGTAGCTCAGGCAACATATTTCCGCAAGCCACACATGAAATGTCAAAGAGTTGCATGTGGATCCCAAGCCGTGGGTTGGCCACCCTTGCTATGGCCGTTTTCACCTTTTTTTTTTCTTTCTTATAACAACATAAGCAAGGCGACACCAAATACAATGCTAATTACTCCTCTTACGAATGGTGATAATACATAAACCACAATCACACAACTCCCTGTCACTCAGTGGAAACCAGCGGATAAGCCATTGTAGCCTAAAGGGCAAGTAACCATGATTGGATGTATTGTTGTAATTTCTCAACGCAGGCATGCCCCAAAACATGAAAAAAAGCAGGGAAAACTGCTGAGGATTACATCAAAACTTCAGGTCACAAGTGACCTCCCCCTACCGGAAGTCGGACTTGTGAAAACTAATATAAACTCTTATGAATCACTACTTTAGTGCAGGGAATTTCTTAGCACATGCTCAGAGCACTGGCTTAACTAATTCTATTTTCATTCTATTATCTATATACTGTTTGGAATGAATAAAGCTCTAAAGATTTGAATAGTTGGTCTTTTCTCTCTCTTTCCTCTCTTAAACATCCACATTCAAATATATATATATATATATATATATATATATATATATATATATATATATATATATATATATATATATATATATATGTGTATGTGTGTATGGGGCTGCTGTCAGAAGCAAACCTGTGACTGATAGGGTAGCCACTTCAATGTGCTCTTACCATTGAGCTAAACAGCTGCCGGTAATGCAAAGGCCCAAATGATTGTATAAACTCCAAATTCATGTTTTGTTTATTCTTGGTCTATATCTGCTCTATTCATTTCTTTCAATGTGGACAATTAGGTTATTAAAAAATGGATATATGATCCAATAGAATGATTATGAATTGCATTATATTATACTGAAACTCACTGTATATATCATTGAATTTGACAGTTTACCTACAGAATGTGGTAAATGTAGAGATATTTTGTTTGGAAACATATTTCATCCAACTTTGGAATTGACGGAGCAGCAAATCGAACGGCTGACCACGTAATTGAGTAAAGACAATGAGCATCAAGCTGAATTCGAGCCTGCATCCACCAGGAAGCAGTCTTAACATCACACTGCTATACAACTGCTTGCCGAAAGTGCTAACTGCATGTTCAGCAAGTAGGAGTTTGAAATACATGTATATTTAAGCATGTTACCATTTTGCCGACAGTATGTATACATCATTAGATTGGACAGTTTATGTCTGACAGAATGTGATAAATTTAGAGACAATTTATTTGGAATTCTATTTTGATCTGCACCAGAGTTAACCAAGTTGCAAATCTAACAGCTGACCACGTAAATTTATTAGGTTATATATGTATATATGTTTGTTTTATGGATATGAGGTAAACTGACAAAATGTTGATGGTAATTTGACAGTGTGGAAAGTGAAGAAATTCGAGAAAAAACAAGTGTTACTTTTCAAAACTTTTATTATCATGGACTGACTTGATGCATTTCACTGGTTCGTACCAACTTTTCCAAAAGTGCATACTGCACATAGGAAACAGTTAACATAGGAAACATATATGTATATATGTATGAATACATATATATGTAGGTGAAAATGACAATTGGTTGGTGAAGATTAAAACTCAAGAGGCTTAGGTGTTACATCTCAAAATATTTTATCATTAATCTGTGGGCGTAGTTTGATGCATTTTGACGGGGGTTCGCCACCTTTTTCAGAGAAATATATTTGCGATGGTTCACAGAGAAGAATGTCATTTTCACCTGCATTCTGTTGGATCTCTTTACATCCGCAGTGCAAACATATATATATATATATATATATATATATGAATATGAATATCTTTTTATTTGCACTGACTGACTATTAGCACCCATAAACTAATATATATTATAACAAATATGAAAAAAGACCTCAGGTATGCAAGCAATTCTTTTTTGTTCATTATGTACTAACTTTGCTCTTGTGGCATATCTCATGATGAACACTCAGTGCTGACAGTGGATCAATATCGATTGGAATTGATTTGAAGCAATTAGTGATAAAGTTGAGAGAAGGAACATGTTGGGATTCACAAATCAGAGAAATATGAAGGAATAGATTTGGCTAAAACCTCAGCTTCAGGTTAAATATTTTAGATTTTATCAACCTGCACATTTCTCTCTCGATAATCTAACAAAGATTGTCATTAGAAAAGATCTTCTTCGTACAAATGCAATCAGGATCCAACTGAAAACAATATAAAAATGGAAAGACGAGGTCTTTCTATGTATGTGTATTTCAAAAGAGATCAAAATGCAATAACAAGTCTGGTTAATTACTCAGTATGAACTGTCATATGACTAACATCTTTAGGCTGCATGCCATGTTGGGGTGACCAATTAAATCATTGGAAAGAAGGGGTTATTGATGAATAAGTTACTTCTCTCACTCTTTTTGAGCAGTGAATTTTTCTAAAAAAATAATTGTGAGCACTGCCGGACACAAAATGATAAGGAACCAATTTAGTATGAACTACATTGTAAATTGAATGCTTCACTAAAGATTATGGGGAGGGGGATTTTCAAAAAACATGAGAACTTTTTTTCTAGACACAATAAGTCCGCCACCTGACAGATAGTTATTAGCTGAATTTTGACCCAAAACTTTCATTGCATAATGTTCACTATATGTGATCAATATTCAGTAATAGTTCAAGTTGAATAAATAGATACATAAATGTATGGAAAAAAATGAAAAATATCCATCAATAAATATTTGCTGTGTAAGATAAATGTTTTTCTCATCATTATGGTGGTGTACTTACTGACGTATCTACAAATAGCTTAGCCTGGCACAAGGATACTCCTTGTCTGCAGCCTTTGATTTAATCAAAAAACTTATTTTTCTTAACTAGTATATACTAGAATATATATATATATATATATATATATATATATATATAATATGTACTGTAGAGAGTGAGACAGACTCGGGAGTGAGGTGTTTGGTGGTAAGGTTTATTAATCCTTATAAGTAAGTAGTCCATACATGTTTCGGGATTCTTCCCATCATCATTGGTGTGTGCTGTGTGAGTGTGTATTAAAATGTACCATGTGGAACCAGAGTCCATATGTATATATATATATATATAAACAAGAATATTGTACAATAGAACATAAGGCACGCATTTAATCATGTTTTGTGATTCTGAACGCTAAATTTCTGGGAGATGGTTTTTAATAGAATTAAATTGTTTAATGACTAATCAAAAAGTTTTTTTTCTTTTCCTCTGAAATCTTGTTAAGAATCAATCAAGGAGATTGAAAAGGTGAACTCACATGGAAGGGTTGCCAAAATAGTCAATTAATTTGGATCCCAACTTCTGCTATAAAATCCTTAATGGTCCCTGCAATCTTAATCATTAAAAAACAGATTTTATGCTTCTTCAGATACTTATGAGAAGTACTTTTTATATAAATGATGGTTTGTTTATATAAATAGTATTTGACAACATAGAGTAAACTCAAAATGGTTTGAGAAATGCTGAACTAAGGCATATGATGTTAGTTAACAAACTAGGAGACCAATTTTAGCGTAGTGAGTTTAGTCATCATTAATTGCCTTCCTACTGTGAGCCTAGCCAAGCTTATTAAATATTTTTGTACTCCTGCTCCAAGGCAAAGTTTAACAATCTAGTTTTCTAGACCACTGCTGGTGATGTAAGTTTGATCTTCACTGATTGTCTTACTCAGTGTCAGATGGGCTTTACGGACTGCAAGGTCTGAGTGAAAAGTCTTTTCATTTGTGAATATTGAATTGAAGTATAAATATTCTAAATTATCAATTTAAAAAAAGTTTCAATTGATATAAAAAATAATTATAAGATAAAGCATTTGTCTCTTTGGAGACAATTCCCACTGGAATATATATCATCATCATCAGTCTTTCAACATCCGTTGTTGGATATAGACCTTCCCTAGGATTCACCACACTTCTCTATCATGGGCATTGCGGAGCCAGTACTTTCTGAATTTGTCTAGCTTGTCTCTCCATATAATATTCTGCTGGCCTCAGTTGCACGTGATCTCAGGTTGTCCGCCATTCTTGCAAGATGGCCATTATGATGTCCCTGGCTCTTGTCTTTTCCCAGATGTACTGTGCTGTCTTATGCCTGTTGACAAAGTCTCTGTTTCCTTTGCATGTGTCAGGTAAGTAATCCTTGCAAGTTTTAAGTCTGATCATGACTAGGAAAATTCTTACAAATTTTCATGACCAACCCTTCGCAGGATGCAAGCTCACCAAAGGAATACCTCCAGTGTAATCACATAGCTTAGAGTCTACTCAATTACCTTGTAGTCATGCTGGGAAATTTGTCCTAATGAAGGGTTTTCCATACCCTTTTCTCATATTGGAATCAAACGTAGGACTTTCTGTCAATCATCCTATCATCCTTTCTTCCAATGTTTTGATTGATCACCCCCAACATGGCATGCTGCCAAAAGACATTGGTCATGTGATGGTTTCTTCTATTGATTGACTAACCAGACTTGTTTTTCAAATCTTCAACTTGACATTTCCGGTTTCTATGCAAGGAAAATAGGTCGGTAGTTCGTGTATTTTGTGGATTGTCCAAAAGATTTTGATCCAGCGCTCTCCAGCTATTTCTTTAGCCATTATCAAGATCCAAGCACACATTCATGATGCATGGCTTGGCTTTGCAAACAAAGATTTTGAGAGGATTTTCAACAACTAAAGAACCTTATGTACAGTTCTGTTTGGACTTTTGTCCTAATCTTGATTCATTTCTTGAAGAAAATGCTTCAGCTATAGTACCCTACGGTCACTTTCAGATGATGAATGAGTATATTTTTTAACTTTGTGACCGGGAAGAGGGATGATCTCTCTGCAGTTGCTTGGAATGTGTGCAATACACTGTCTAATTTTGGATAGAGTTGATTTTTGGTCCTAAACACTGTTGTTGGTCATAATTGATGTAAAAGATCTATAGTTCTTTGAAGTTAGTGTCACGGTAAGTACCTTCAACAGACATGATAGCTGGAGTTTTACGGTGAAGTGCAACATGGGTTCACCTGACCCAAGCTTTTAAACAAATGGTTTATGGTCATACATATATATATGTGACACAATTATTAATTATCATTATAATCAACGCTCCTTTCTTTAGGGTCAAGCATTCTTAGGTAGGGCAACTCACCCATTATAAGCTACTATAGCAATACTCTTCCAACTCTGGATTGGAGCACTCTGGTGGATGGGGAATTGTGTGTAAGTAAATATATCACTTAATGTGGTCCTACTGACTGTCAAGTTTTACGTATGGCAGGTGTAGAGATCTGTCTCTAGGTTTAAAGCGAAGGTTTCGATACCACCTTGCTACATTGGAAGGGATTTTGGATAGTCCATAGCCACACTGAAGAGTCGTAGTACAACGAAACAGCTGTCTATGGATGACACAATTATTAATTATTATCATAATATATATATTTATATTGATATAGATAGATAGATAGATAGATAGATAGATAGATATTCGATTGTATTGAGTTAAATGATTGAATATATATATTTGAAGATTTTGATTGACCATTTTTGGCTATTCGTATAGCCATTATCAAGATTCAAGATGTTGATAGTTGGGGAAAAAAAACATTATTTTAGATGTTTGTTGTTTTTTAACTTCATTTTTTATATGTTGGCATTATGGTGCAGAGACTGGTATTGAACCTCTGTCTCAAGACCGACTCAATTTCTAGATTTGATTCTATTCCAATACTTGTTTGGTAAGTCTTCAAGTTGAAGCTCGGATTATCTTACCTTCTGGTAAAATCTGGCAATACTGTTATGGCGTTTGTATGTCGTCAATTTTCACCTTGATTTATGATACACCTGATCTTTATTTGGAATTTTGAATCGCATTTACTTTTTGCTTTTAGTTTTTGAGAACACAACAAACAAATCTTAGAAAGACGCAATAAATTTTAGCAATAAGGGTAAAAAATTTAATCTCTAAATAAAATTTTAACATTAAGGACAGAAAATTGCCTCAAGAAAATTCTCCCTGCCTTGTCTTGCTATTGGCATAGATTGTAAGATAATCATGTGTCCAGGCTCACTTGCACTTCCCCATGAGCAAAAAGATTTTCTATGTCAGATAAGGCTATTATGATAATAGCTTATTTCCATATTGTCTTGGGTTATCATAAAAATTAACTAGGAAGCACTCAGAGAGCACACATCTCTACCAATGCTATTCATTGCAAAACTGAATGAAAATCAGTTCATATATAGCCATGATACAAGGGAAGTAAAAATTCTTTGATTCATCCTGAAAATTAGTGAATTCTTCTTCAGCTAATGGCCCATCATATAGCAAAATGTCAGTGAAATTCATTTCGTAGAACCTTTCGTAATATTATGTAGACAAACATGAGTAACTACATTAATGTATGAAGAAGGATGAAAATCATCAATCACTCGAGAAAAAATTCCTCCATAATTTTACCAATTCTTCCTTATACCGTGGCCTAGCTTCCCAGAAAGTTTCACGGAAATTCACTGAGAACTACTGAAGATATTGTGTGGATATATTGCCACAAGCGGAGTTAACTGTTTTAAGTCCACCAAAACTCAATCAGTCCTTCCTTAGTCCATGGCCCACCTTTCCACATATCATTGTAATTCATTCAGAACATTTTGAAATATTGTGTAGAAAAACAGACAGACAGAGAGACAGGAGTGAATACATATACCTCTTCCAATTCTAATTCTGAGGTAAATCTGTGTTTTTATTTTCTAACACCTCATTAAGACAATGCTGTCGAATGTTTCGAATACGTGTGCTTGAATTATACACCCATAAAACAAAGCTCATATACAATAAAGTTTTTATTACTAGTGAATATAAAGCTATAGAGAATAAAAGATTACCTGGGAAACATACACTTGACAGTGATCTTAATTCGATTAACAAATCAAGAAAGATGGAATATGATTATTCCCACTTATCATTTTCTGCTTCTTTTGGCAAAGATGAAGATAATGAATCAAAATGTTCCATGGTTAATTCAATTTTGATTGAATTTCTATGCTAAATTTTTATTCTGAACAAAAGTTATCATAAGTTTGGTTTTTCATTGGGTTTCTCTTCAGATCATTATACCTTGATTAGTACGGTTAATTTGTTCCCAAATTTTCCGTACTGTTAAGAACCCAACTGTTTGAGTGTAATTATAATCTAATGCTTTTTTTTTCAGCTAATACTTGGTTTCATTAATTTGTATAGTGTTACCTTAACCTTACTACAACAAAACTGTATGAATCCAAACCATACTATTCAAAGTACTCCCGTTTAAACTATAGCCATGCCAACATTAATTTTTTATCACTGGCAATCATCTTTTTTACGTATTAATTCATTTCTATAGTAAACTCATTTATTATGCATTACTATAAATAGTTGAAATTCATTGAAAAATTTTAGAGGTATTGTGTGGACTGTCAGAACTTTTTGAGATATTTTGTGGTTGCAGACGGTTGGTTAAGACATAAGGGAGATAATTGTGCGATATTTTTTATTAGATTTTTTTTTCTATTCTTTTTGAGGAACTATTTCACATATTTCTTCCATTGTGTTGTAGGGAATATAGTTAGAAAGAGAAAGACAATCTTGGATTTCAAGTTGTCTACCTTTGTTTTTCGGGGTTTCAACCTTTTGGGATTTTGAACTTTCGACCTTGTGGTTTCATTATTTCAACCATTCATGATCCTGATAATTTGGGATTTCAACATATGGTTTTAGGGCATTAGGATAATGTTTTTCAGGATAATTATTGGCACCACACAGAAATATATACATAGATATATACAAGGGTGGATCAATAAGTCCCTGGACTGACAAGTAGTTATCTTGAATTTTCCCTTTATAATTTTCCACGTATGTGATGAATATTCTGCTGTGTTTTAACACATTCTGCATCAAACAACGTTAAATAACGACTCCTTTTTTGAAATTAACACCTTGTCTTCAATTTGTCCTCTGCACACTGCTATGATTAATGACTTTCAAGCGATGCTATGCTAAGGGATTCTCATTGTTCTAGTCTATACATGTCAACGATAAAAAAAAATTGGTACTGAATGTGTTAAGTGCATTGACAAAGAAGGAGATTATGTTGAAGAGAAGTAAATGCTTTTTTATGATGTGACTTCAGACTGATTGATTTACCTGCCTCCATGCACATAAACACACGCTCACTTATGCATATATATATATATATATATATATATATATATATAATGTGTACTTTAGAGAGTGAGACTGACTCGGGAGTGAAGTGTTTGGTGGTAAGGTTTATTAATCCTTATATGTCAATAGTCCATACATGTTTCGGGATTCTTCCCATCATCAGTGGTGTGTGCTGTGTGAGTGTGTATTAAAATGTACCATGTGGAACCATATATATATATGAATGCATATTCACATATGAATTAAGAAATGGATACATATGATCCAACCGAATGATTATAAATTGCATTATATTACATGGAATCTTATTTGAAATGATCTCCCGTTATCACACGGTTAATATATCATTTGCCTGAGACAATGTAAATAGAATAAACAATTAAAGAAAATGGGGTTCTTACAGGAATCAAACCTTTGACTGAAAGGGTAGCAGCTTCAACCTATCAATGCTCTTACCATTTAACTAAACAGTCGCCGGTAATACAAAAGCTCACATAACTGTTTCCGTACCAAATTTTCATCTCGTTTATTCTCTGTCTATTCGCTTCTATCAAAGTTACGTATTAAGAAATGTATATATGTTATCCAACAGGATGAATTATAAATTGCATTATATTATACAGAAACTTATTTGAAATGATCTGTATACATTGTCTAGGGTGAGTGATACATTAACTGTACAATGACGGGAGATCATTTTGAATAAGTTTCTTGTATGATATAATGCAATTTATAATCATATAAATGTGTACAAGCTTATACATATACGCATAGATGTATGCGCACACAAACACACGCACATATATATGTATGTTATTAGGAAATGGATATAAGACCTGACAGAATGATTATAGATTATGTTATATTATACTGAAATTCTCATTTGAAATGATCTTCCATCATCATACAGTGAATGTATCATTTGGCCTTGACAGCATAGATAGATTAAACAATCAAAGAAAATAGGGCTGCTGCAGGAATCAAACCTGTGACCAATAGGGTAGCCACCTCAACGTTGTGTTGCTCTTACCATTGAGCTAAACCATTGCCGGGAATACAAAGGCTCAAATAACTGTTTCAACTCTAGATGCTCATTTTGCTCATTCACAGTATATACCTGATCTATCTATTTCTTTCAAAGTGACCATCATGTTATCAAGAAATGGATATATGAACATACAATGATAATAAATTGCGTTATATCATATAGGAATATCAGAAAATGTTGTCCGCGATGCCCATGATAGAGAGATGTGGCAAATCCATGGGAAGGTCTATATCTGACAGATGATTAAGGACTGATGATGATGATAATGATGACGATGACGATGATGTAGAAACAATTTTTCGAATGATCTTCTGATTTTACATGGTGAATATATCATTTGGCCTAGACAACGTAAATATAGTCTGGAAAGCTTTTCCGCTCTGAACATTTAGCAAATAAGAAAAACACTTTTTTTTTCAAATTCATGTCATTTCAGTCAACTATTTCCAGATATCTGTTAATACAATTCATGCAAGCTTTTCAATAGATTTTATACCGAATTAGCTGTCATGGTGTTATGTGTGAATTTTTCTTGTTGGGATCATCAGTTGCTTACCATGTAACTGTTTATATATATATATATATATATATATATATATATATATATATATATATATGTATTTGCATCACACTCGTATTTAAATATATACGTAAAAGATTTTTATTTGTATAAATGGCTGCATGAGAATCGGAGTGTTCTTTTCTTTTTTCATCCAATTACAAAAATGGAACGTTGAAAAAAACAGAAAGAAGGAAAACCAACCAATCAAATAAATGAATGAATGAATGAAAGACGCAATAAGAGTAAGCAGCAAAGAAAGTTTCCTATTTTATTGAAGGAACAGAAAGAAGAAGAGTCTTGAGAGTGAGGCTGTTAGACTGATTAGGAGAGGTTCCCATAAGGACACATCAGAAAATAGAACAAAACCACTCCGCACCTGAGTAACATGGCGCTTAGGGGGAAGAGAAAAAGGTGCCAGTGAAAAAAAAAAAAGAGAGAGAGAGAGATAGAGACAGGACTAAAACAGTGTAAGATGTATCAGGTGTGTGCAAAAGTTTCCATTGCTTTTTTATGCAAAATTAGAGACCAAGAAAATGGTTTTCCACTGGGAACTTTTGCGTACCCAATTGTAAGATAGTGAAAAAGACAGAGAGACAGGTCTGGTTGGTCACTTGAAAGAAACCGTCATGTGACCAATGTCTTTTGGTGGCATGTCATATTGAAGGTGAACGATTAGAAAACTGGAAAAAGGGGTGATCAATGAATAAGTTACTTCTTTCACTTTTTGTTGAATCGAACACCCCACCAAGAACTTATTTTTGGTGGAATTTCAAAACATAGAAGAAGTTTTTTTCTAGACATGATTATGAGTGAATGTTTGAATTTTCTGTCTTATAGCACCATTGATGTGGCCTGTATGTAGGACACATACATGTATAGCCAGCCAACCAGACCCACTTAAAAACTGAAGAAACCTATGTTGACAGTTCTAGTGACAGTTTTGGTTGATGATTATCAAACAAACATGGAGTGAAAGATGTGTTTTAGATATGGGCGAAAGTTCACATCATCTAGAGCTGTGGTTCTTGACCTTTTCTTCCCCTGGATGCCTCTTTTCAGATTTTTGTGCAGGTTTGTTACAATAGCATTGGTACATGGCCATAGATGTTTGATGAATAATGCAATTAAGTTATAAGTATCTATTTATAGTATTATATTTTGAACTTTCAAGTACAAAATTTTTCTTTCAGTTTGTTCAATTCAGTTTTTAAATAGTTTAGATGAGAAAATCTGATGGAGATATTTGATAGTGTGGAATAAAATAACTGCTTTCCAAATAATGACTTTACTATTATTTCCGTTATTCTTTTGAGTGGGTTTAAACAAGGGGACTGTCCGAGAACATCAGAACTGCTATCATCACCAAACGTAAGACCTTCATAGAATACAAGGCTATATCCAGAGACAATGATATGAGAATTCAACTGTTGAGAACCTCCCTGGATGTCTGTGGAGGAGGGAAATCAATGAGTGAAATCTTTAAAATTTGGTGCAAACTGTGAGAGAAAATACAATGATGACGTCCAAAGAGTTGAAGAGTGACCTTGGAAAAAATGATTCATTGCTTTTGTTGAGTAGTTTTAGCTGAAAGAATCAAAAAGCTCTCCTGATCTGTAAGAATCAAGCTATTCCGATTGGTAAGAATTAAAAAGCTTTTCCAATTTGAAAAGAATTTAAAAGCTTTTCCGATTTGTAAGAATTGAAAAGCTTTTCTGATTTGTAAGAATAAAAAAGCTTTTCAATCTGAGAAAGATTAATAAATAACATACAATTTCACATGTTTTCCCCTGGGTGCAGAAAGTTTTATAACACAAATGTTTTTCCAGTGGTACCCTTGAATTTTTTGTAAAATCTATGCGATATCTTCAGGTATAAATGAAATATACTGATTTTATATCATGAAATTATTTTAATAGAAAGTCCAAATTCATTTAGGAAAAAACAATATTTTTCATATTACATGTAGTAATTTCAAAGAAGAAATAGAATATGCTACTTGGACAGTCATAGGAGCCCATCTCGTTAATATTTTGTTGCAAACCATCTAGCAACAATGACTGCCTGCAAAAAAAGTTGAATAATCCTACTGCCCTGGTAACCTAAACATCTACCAGCCCCCAGATAGGTATCAATGCCCATGTTGAGAATCATTAACCCAGAGATTGAAAACTGGTTTTCCGCTGAGAAATTTTGCACATTTTCAATAGTACAATAGAGAAAAAGACAGATAGAAAGTCATCGAATGAAAAATAGACTGAAATTCATTGGGAGAAATAAAGTGAGAGAAGAAATAGTGTAAGAGAGAAAAAAAAATAGGGGAAAGAAAGGTGAATGGAAAGAGAAAAGGGAGACAGTATAGTAAAAAGATTAAAGCTGTGTGGATATACTCATCTGTGCAGAAAAGAATACACAGGAGAGATTTCATGAATTTTTGTGTATTGTTTGGTAATTAATGTACTAATACTGATATAAATGCATTGAAAGGATAAGCTTGAGACACAGTGTATTAATATTTGATATGAACACCTTTAGCAACATTCAGTTGTTCAATCCATGATCATGTTCTGGCCTGGCTGATCACCGGATATGAAGCCCTCGAAAATACAAAAAACACAATGATCGAAATCAAAAATGCAGAGGTGGAGAAAGTAGATCACTACGTCTACCGACGACAATGAATCTCCATGAAATCCTCGAAAGGAGAAGAAATCAAGCGAACAATCACTCTAGGATGGCAAGCCTTCAGCAAAGCAAGCTCAACCTTCAAGAACAAACAGATCTCATCAATTTCAAAAAGAAGAGTATACAACCAATGCATCCTCCTGATAGTCACTTATGGAGCTGAAGTATGAAACCTAACCAAGAGACTGACGCTCTAATTTAGAACCATGCAACATGCACGTCAAAGAATCATGTTCAACATCACATGGAGAGAGCACAACACAGCAAACTAATCGGGAAAAAATAAGAGTTCTCAACATCATAGAATCCATTAGGAAACTCAAATGGCAATGGACTGCTCATATTGCAAGAATGGTAGACAACCCCTGGACATCCCCAGAGATCACATGTGAAACCAAGGCAAGCAGAATAAAAGTTCAGAAAGTATAAGCTCTACAACGCCCATGATAGAGAAGTCTGGCAAATCCTAGGGAAGGTCTGTGTCCAACGGTAGACAATAAAAAAATTGATCATGATGATGATCATGATGATCAAGATAATGATCATCATCATCATAATAACAACTGACAGCTTGAAAGTTCTCTAACAAAAATAGTTGTAGAATGCTGTCCAGGAACAGTAGGATCCTCTAGTTGAGAGAAAAAAGTGAAATCAGATAGACTAAAATTATTGAAGTGAGAGGAGTGGGTGTGTATGGAAAGAATGAATCGGGAAAAGCAAAAGAAAGAAGTAAAAGAGATGGAGAGACAAAATGAAAGTAAGAAAGAGAGAAAAAAAGAGAAAGGTGAATCTGAGGGAGAATAGAGGAAACATTAAATCAAAAGAAAGAGAGAAGCCAGAGAGCACTTCTAACAAATATGAATAAAAGATTTTTTAAATATATATAAATAAAGAAGAGGAAAAAGAGAAAGCTGAAGTTATGGAGACAGAGAAAGGAAGACAGAAAGAGGAAGAGAAATAGAGCAAGTAAAAAACAGAGTAAAGAAAGATAGAAAAATAACATATAGAGAAAAAGAATCTCTTGAAAAAAGATAAAAAATGGTTTGGGTGATGTCAGAAAAGTATTTATTCTTGCCAAAAAGCAACTGCAGTTAGCTATTTTCAGACAATGCATGAAGAAAAACTGCATAAATAGATAAAAAAAAAAAAAAGATGGAGACAAAAAAAATGGCTCCCACCAGCACTAAAGCACTTGATGTCTGTTACTTACTTATGGCTTCTGCACTAACGTGTAAGCACGCATCATTTATAAAACCATTTTTTTTTTTTTTTTCATTCCTATTTTTTACTTCCAGTTTGTTTCAATCAGTAACCTCTTCATTTATCATCAGGAATTAATGCCATCTAAGTAAACACTTATCAACCATTTCAGATACAGATCTACAGTGAGAGCCTGAAAATCAAAGATAAAAGGCTTCCATGCTTTGTTGATTGTAGATGTAAGCATCAAAATTCTTCACAAGCTCAATTTTATTATTGTTTCCCACATATTACCATGTTTGTTCTTTAGAGCCATTGAAATAGATTGCAATGCATTCTGAACCCTGCTACAACATGACTAAAAGATATGCATTGGTTTCATATATTGGAATAATCGACCGACAGATTATCAGCAAAAATAACCCAATCCTATCTACCCAGCTGAACTTTCATAGTGAAAAAATAGGGTTATTGTGATTTTTGTGTGCTGGCTGATGAGTTTTTTTTACTAGTATATGAATAGAGAGGAGGTGCAAGAGACAATTGCTTGATAAAGAGTTTGGGCTAAAATTGCACATACCCATGTAGAGATCAGCCAAAGGAAAAAAAGCTCTAATATTACTTCCATCGATTACACCCACCCTTGACAAAATAGGACTCCAATTCTTCAACAGCTGGCCTCAACTATCATAGAAAGTCTCCAGAAGTAATAAAGAAAATGTTTATAATTGTTGTGATTACTTGTTGCTGTTATTACTTAAAACATTATCCAGTACTATTAGCAATGTAGCTCTTACTAAAATCACTAATTTTGTTTCTAATGTCAAATGTACGTCTTTAAGGCTGTATTATTATGCTCAATAATAGGTAAACCATTTACTATAGAAATGTATGACTATTTTTTTTTTACCATAGGAATGCATTCATTACAAAAGAGTAAAAATGAGATTATCAATGGTCAGGCATTAAAGCAAACATCACTTACAGACAGAATTTTATACATGTATAATTTGTTGAGTGAGATAAATTCTACTATCAATAATTTTATAGACTTGACAGCATCAGATGATTTCATTTGCATTGATTTCTTTCTTCTTTCTCTTTAAAGCCTTACACTCTTTTGGAAAAAACAGAAGTTTAGTTATTTGACAGAGTATCTCTTTTCTTATCTGGCTACAAATAAACCCAGAAACAAAGACCAAAATAACTTGGTAATTCTAACTGTATATATGTTTACCTTGATTAGTTAATTCATTCGAAATATTTCTGTATGGTTAAAAACCACATTGTGCAGGTTCTTATCATAATTTAATGTGTCTTTTCCACCTATATTTTACCGCAATAGCTCAATCATACTACATCAAAACCCAGACTAATCAAAACTGCACTATTCAGGGTATTTCCTGTACCTCAATGCAACTCAACGAGGTACAATTTTGAATCAACTCCAACTGATATCATACAGATATAAGTGGATTAGATATTCCTATTGCATTAGCTTGTTTGTACTGCATTTAGTTCTTTACTAAGCTTTTAGATTAGTTTGGCCCAAGGCTATAGTAGGGGAGCACCCAGTGAGGATTGAACTAACTACAGTTGAAATGATCTGCCAGATTAGCTTGCAAACCTTTGCTCTATAATGAGGCACTCAAGAACTTAATTGGTTTTGCTTGGTCTGGCACAAGGCGACCATAGTGGGACACCTGGTGAGAATCAAAAACACTTCCGTAGTAATTGTCTGCAAGATGAACTTGCTAACCCAGTGAGGTACTCAGGTACTTACCAAGCTTAGCTAACTCTAATACAAGGCCATAATAGTGGGGATCAGTGAACTCACTACAGTAGTAATGATCAGCAAACTGAGTTTGTTGAACATTATCTAGCAATGAGGGGCTCAAATCATAGCTTTCTTGTAATTTTTTTTTTGTATTTTTTTTTTTTTGATAGTTTGAAACTTTCTCTTCTAACTTTGGACTCTTCCCCCCCACAACTCTCTTATTTCTTTATTTCCCGTTCCTTTCTTTTTTGTTGTTTCCTTCCTTTCTTCTTTTTTTGTTTTTTCTTTCTTTTCTTTTATTTCATTCTTCCTTTTTTTTTTTTGTTTATTGTCTTTTTTTAAAAACTTTTTTCAGTTCTATTTTCAATATTTTTTTTCTTCTTTCTCTTTGTGAGTTTTTTCTTCTTTTCTTTGTTTTTTCTCTCTTCTTGTTTGTGTTTTTCTTTTCTCTTCCTCTATTTTGTATTCTCTCCTTCTTTTTTTGCTATTCTTTTGTTGTTTTTGAACTCATTTCCTCGATTTCTTCTTTTGTATGATTTTCTTTCTTATTCAAATTTTTTACCATCTTTTTAATTACTTTTCTTCCTTCGGATTTGTCTCCACGTTCTTTCTTTTACATTCCCTTCTTCTCTTTTTACAACATTCTTTGACCTTCTTTTTCATTTTGTTTAATTTCATGCTTCCTTTTTCTTTCAATCACTGTAGCCTTTCAATTCAGTTGCTCAGAAAGTAATGTTGAATTTCTGAAAATCAGTTCAAATGTAACAAAAGTGAAATTTGTCAAGAACATGATCATCGTTATTATCCATGACAAAAAGCCCATTGTGAAACTAATTCTTTCATTCCTTGTTGAAAGAATCTGGGATTCTGGGTGAAAAGAATTCTGTTAATGCAGAATTGATCACTTCCCTACTTTTAAAGGTCCTGCTACTAAGAATTGTTCCAGTGATCTGACTGAATGGTAATCTCAAGTTCTCAAAGTTGAGATAGAAGGCTGCAGTGAGATATCCCAACCTAACTATTCGATCTTCTGAGTTTATTTCACTGAGTGTGGGTATAAGCGTCTAAGGGTGCAAATGGGGCATTTATGCCCCCTGGATCAGGGTTTCTGACTTGAGGTGAGGGAGTTTGAAATTTAGAACCTTATTGTCAATAAAGGATAATAGTGATGTACAATTATTTTATGTAACCCCAACTAAAGATACCAGTACAAAAAGATGGTATTATTCTTCGTTGGTAATAGGGTTTTTATTAAGATGTATTCTGAATATATCTTTTCGCCCAACCCCACTGGAAAAGTGGTAGTGGATGCTCATGAGTGTGGGCTTACATTGTCCCCCTCTGGAATGATACACTTTCTACTGACCGGATTTGGGCATTTTTCTGTGTAAATATATCACTCTACACTAATTTTTTTAACAATAAAGATCTGTGGGGTGATTGTCATCTTATTTGAAGAACTCATCAGAGACAAAATCTGCCATATTTAATTACTGCTTACCAAGCTTTGGTTTAAATGATGATATAGTTTTCTTTTAAATCAAGATTCTTTTAACAGAGAATACGGGAATTGGTTTTGTGGGATATTGTTATAAAATATCATCACCATGTTTGTCCTTTATGAGCCTGGATGACCATGGTTGTAATTCTCATTGATGCAGCAGTTGTAGTGCACTGCAGGGTCTGAAGCCATGACTTGGATTATAGTTAGGAAGACTTACGCACATCATCAGGATGGCTGGCGCCAGACTGGGATTCAGAGGATGACCAGACTGCTCTGCATGTCATGCTTGGCTCCTCAAAGAGGTGAAGAAGGTGCAGATGGCCCAACTGTTGAATGGAATCGTTGAGCAGAGTTCAAACTCCAGCTGAGTCAGTTCGCTTTCAGTTTGCACTAAAGCTCTTGGGAAAGGTATGAATACATCTCTCTTCTGACCAGGAGTTGATACGGGGCAGACTGGGCTCTCTAGCTGTGGTTGGCTGCCTGTCTTGGAGATAGAAAAAACACTGATTCCAGGGAGTTGGGGCGGGGCTTAAAACTAATAAATGTAATGTGTGTTTCATTCAAGCTGATTTTTTTTCTTCTACTAAAAACTGGACACTACTTTCTGAACTGCGTTTGTTTCCTGTTTCGTTCTGTTTCACTTTCGTTTTGTTTTCTTCTTTTTTTTTCTTTCAATTCTGTGCTATTTTTTCTCGTTCTGTTTGAAGTTGGCAAGAATCAGGCTTCCTCTGGTTCTGTTATCAGCTATCACATGTTTACAGTGACCATAGGGGGAGAATGGGAAAAGACAGAAAAAATAATCATATAGACAGGGAACAAAACATCAATTTTTATAAATAAATGGACGAATCCAGTAACCCAGAATTAGCAGTGGTTATTCAAAAAAATATCAACCCAGCCCTGGGCCGGATTAAGCTCGTACAGGGCCTGCAGCATATGCTATAAAGAGGCCGTAAAATTTTGAAAGAATACACATGAATATAAAAATACATAAATTTTCTACTCGCTTAGTAATATGATTAAAGCATGTTATGCTATGATACAATGAATATGTCCGGCATTTCAGTGATAGTATGACTTTATAAGCAGTTTAAGTAGCAGTATGTCCTACTTAAAATTTGTATTTGTATTTTATAACTTCTTGGGTAGACACTATTGATGTTAAGGGCTCAAAAACTTTATATAACAAAGAATTACAATGAACAACATTAGCCATCAAAGATGACAAAGGATTCTATTCTTATTTATATACGCATATGTTGGTGTGTGTGTTTGTTTCTGTGTTGTAGTGCTCGTAGCATTGCTGTTTGTATGGTCTATTAACTTCTTCCAATGCGACAGTTATGCATTGAGAAATGGATATATGTGATCCGACTGAATGAATCATAAATTGCATTATGTATTATTACATAGAAACTTACTTGAAATGATCTCCCATCATTATACGGTCAATGTATCACTCAACCTAGACAATATCAATAGAATAAATAATTGAAGAAAATAGGGCTGCTGCAGGAATCAAACCTGCCACCTACAGGGTAGCCACTTCAACTTAGTGATGCTCTTATTATTGAACTAAACAGTTACTGGTAATGCAAAGGCCCAAATAACTGCTTTCAACCCAAATTCTCATCTTGTCTATTCTCAGTCTATTCGCTTCTTTCAACGTGACATATGTGTTCACATATTCAAGTGCTCCAGGCCATATCATTTAGTGAAAACTGGCATCAGTACTCCACTAGACCCCATCTAAAATTTTCTTTCTGATTTGGGGAAAGAAGGCTTTTTGGACCTTTTTGAGGCCTTAATATGATGGGTTTAATAATATCATCTAGATTCTAGAGGATTGATCTTTTTCGGGACCTTATTTCAACTGGTTCAATAATTACATCTAGATTCCCCAGAATCTGGTTGTTTCTAGATAATTTTTTTTTTACTCTATTTTACATATTTTCCTATGGAAATGCCAGTGATATCATAAATAGAATTTATTCTGACCATATTTATTCTGACCATGCTCATTATTCAATTTAAATTTTTACACAACTTCAAAATTTGACTCTACTGTAGTTCAGTCATTGCCTGAGATGGCAAGTCTTGATTTAAATTGAATCTGCAAGAAAATTACAATCATATGAGTAAATCTTTCTATGATATAAAAAATGACATTTCATGGTGTAAAACACATTAATAGAGCAATTGTAGAACTGAAGTGGATTGATAAATAGAAACATTCAGTGCGGGGTCCCTGAAAATCTGGGACCCATAGCACGTACTGCTCTTGCTACTTTGATCTGGCTCTAACCCAGCCTTGATAATGTCTTTTGGCCTTCATTTTAACTCAGCTTAGCACTTTCAGGTTTTCTCTTCAGACTTGGATTTTGTATCTAAAAACAGACACATCATTGATTGCATGAGGCATTTACCATTAAAACCTTATATCCTTTCTTATGTCCATTAACCCTTTCAAGACTCCCGGGGCATGTAATCAGCCCAGGGTTTCTATGACTGCAAGGATCTATATGCTCTGTTGATCTGTTTTAGAAGTCTGCTAGAATATTTCGATTCAGACATTTAGCACTTTGATAAGTTGGGCTTGAACAAGAGAACTAAAAACAGGTTAACACCAGTCTTTTGTTTTTACAGTTTTATGGAGAAAATTTTTAAAATACTTCAAAATTCTATCTGTTGATACAATACATATAGAGGAAATGAGAGAATGGTGGATCATGACGTACAGTGAATTATTATGATTCTTTACAAATGCAAATACACAATAAGATGGCTACTACTTTCTTTCCTCAAGTAAACACATCTACCATCTCATTTTGTGAAAGACTTGTCTGCTTGAGCATTGCTGTACAGTGTGCAAGCTAAAGGACCTGATATTTAGCTAAAAGTAATATCAAGAGGTACTCTTACTTTCATTATAAAGCCACAGCTATTCAGAATTTTCTAATTGTGCGATATGGGGTGAAATCAGGATAGTGTTAGAATTATTTCTTCACCAAACTGTAACCACTTTGCTTACTCTTTTGAAAGATGTAAGGCTCTCTTTCTCAATGGGATTTGTGGGGAACGATGGATCGGGGCACAGTGGATCACTTCTTGAACTGAGCCACTTTAATTCTTTTAATCAAAATTGATGCTGTCAATTCATTTCGTGTAGTTGAATAAGAAACTGAGAAAGAATTTAAATTTCACCTTCGCATCATTCTGTGGGGAAGGACAGATGCTAAAAAGCTAATGATGATTAAAATGAATGTGATTTTGTGTTAAGTGTTTCCTTTAGAGTACCTAACTTCTACCAATGAATATTTCAGAGATTTCTACTATCACGTTTTGTGACATAGTCTACAATTCAACCACGCTCTAACAAAATGTGTAATTGGTTTCACTCTGGGATTCCTTTGAATCATTCAATCTTATATTGATTGACTAGACTCTTCTCCAGAGGATAGAGAGTTCACTGTCTACTACAGCTGGGGCACAATGGATCAGAGATAATTGAAAAAAACAAGTGACTGCCTGCTGGTAACTCTGAGAAACATTACTTTCTCACCTTCATATAACCTATTTCACTGCCAATAGAGTTGATCTTTCTTTTTTCACCTAAATATATAAGTTAAATCAGTTTCTACCTACAATCAATCTTTTCTGATCCACTGTGCCCTGGTTTCCCATATATATATATATATATATATATATATATATATATATATATATATTGGATATTGCATTATGTTATATTGTATTGCATTCCTGATTAGTATTGTATATATATATATATGTATATATATGTACACATAACAATTAAAATATATACTATATACTCTAACATACTGCATATATTCAGATCATAAATACTTTAGCATGCTAAATGATTTAAGTAGCATTTGGTATGTGGAGCTTTTATGTTCGTCAAAATATATAAAGAATACAATTCATATGTGCAAGGTGGTAAATGGAATCATTGAACTTAATTCCTATTTCAGCTTGGGCTGCTTCTATTCAGTTAACACAGATACTCTTGAAAAAGGCATGAATCCACCTCCTTCTACATTCTGTATTAATGCATAAATCTATATTACTGTACTCAGTCCCATCATCAGATATCTTGACCAAAATGTCTTGTTACTGGCATACCACAGTGGTTGACAGAGAAGAGAATGAATCAGTGATCACTTGGGCAAACCACTCTCCTTTAGGTATCTCACAGGCATGTAAGGTAGTTTCAATATATATATATATATATATATATATATATATATATAAATGCATTATTTCATTTGAAACTCCATTTGAACTGACCTCCCTTTCATAAACGATGAATGCATCAGTTGGCCTAGATAGTATAAATATAATGAATAATTAAAGAAACGGGCTACTGGAGGGGTTGAACCTGCGACCAATGGGAGGCCATTTTAGTCTGATGCTACTCTTATCATTGAGTTGAACAACTCACCAGTAAGTCAGAGGCCCGAATAACTGCTTTATCTCTTTATCTTGTGTTGTTCATTCATTGTTCATATCTGCTCAGTTTGTCAATTTTATAGCTGAAATATTCATCTTGAACAATCCTCAGCATTCATTTGAATTTACTCTCATTTCTTGCTTAACTATATAGCAAGTATCTTTAAGATAACATGGAAAAGAATCAACAAAAAAAACTCAGACATTTTGATATTTTATGCAATAATGTATTAGCTTTTGTTCAAACAACAGCAATAAATATACTGGGCTAAATCTAGTTTGGAAAGCTTTCATATTGGAGAACCATTGCCATTTCTTTATCTATTATGTTGTCTTTACAAATAATCAATAAATTGTTTATTATTTTGGTGTCTTATTCTTTTACTGCTCTTGTCATGACCTCTGACATCACCTAATTGAACAAATTTTTATTATAGAATTTGTTCTATAATTCTGGGTCAGTAGTCAGTTCAGGCCAATCAGATTGTATTATTCCAAAAATTGCTCATATTGCTACTTGTTTTTTCTTTCTTAAATATTGCATTCCAATTTGGTCTAGTTTCTCTCCATTTGGAAAGGTTCCAAGTGCCAAAACCATCATAAGATGTGTTTTACACTATTCCCAAGTAAAATGCATATATTTCTCTCTCTCTTTCTCTCTCTCCCGGTTTTCTTTTTTCTCCATTATTCTTTAATTTTACTCAGGTCAGCTGAGTTTACAATTTGGCAGATCTCATTTTTAGGCTTGGAATTGTCTGTGAGGAAATATACAGAGTAATAAAACATTCAAGTTAGCGTTTCCTTTTTATGTCAAATAGGTAAACTGAATCAACAGAAGAAGAAATCTTTTTGTCTTAATTTCTGAGTTGAGGAATTACCATCATTATTCTCTGATTTATTCAGACTTGTGCCTTTATCTTGATTGTAATAGTCACTCTATATCAGCCATTGTGCTCTCTGGCCTTCTTTAGTCATTTTGTCATGGTAGGTAACCTTCTGGGGATTAAAAAACCAAACCTTCCATTCAATCCATTGTTCTCATTCTGCTATCCATGATAGAAAATATATCATATCAATTCATCCTCGTAATGTTGCTTGTCTACCTCTCCCACTGAACCAGATTATATGATATCTTTTGGTCTACCCAACCCAGGTATTGAACTCACAACCACCTAGCAGGTTAGTAGATAAGTTTAACCACTACTTATATCTCTAGGAAAATCCAGTGACAGAAACATGGATCCTTAAATCCTGTGTCGCTTATCTGCCTCTGCAAGCAGAGTATATGACTTTTTGCACTATCCGTTGTGTACCCAGGAGGCGGATTCTTCAAGTATTAAGCTTAATATCCTTTCTTTCTTAGTTAATTAAAGGCTCCCATACGTTTCTCTGCTAGGCCTACTGGGGAGGTCATTAAGCCTGTGGAATGAAGTCCGAACACCGGAAGATAATGCAATTGAAAGTATCACCATACACACACATTCTTATGTGGAAAGGTCAGTAAAGAAATAATGATTATAACAACAGCTACAATAATGCTCCAAAAATTGTCCATGGCACCAGGACACATAGAATCATTGAAGAACCCCTTACAGAAAACATAGAATGAACAAGGAAAAAAAAACATTACAAATTACTGTACATCTACAAATATGAATGCAAGTGTTAATATGCTAAGGTAGACAAAGTAATGAACTGGGAACTGTGAAAATAATTAAAACATTACCAACACGTTAGTAAAAAACTTAGTGATGAAAAACAGTAAAGATGATACTAGTAAAAAAAAACTCAGGAAATATTTTTCTTCGTGGTAATATTTTAACATGTTCAATATTGCTAAGCATAATTCAATTTTTTTAACTATTAAATTCATTTCCTTGTTGAATGAAAAATGGAAGTGTTTCCTTTCTTATATTTTATTCAGTCATGTACGTAGAAAAAAAAAGGCAAAGATGGATAATACGAAAATATGAGGGAAGAAAAGTAAAATAATTGAAAGATCTAGAAGGAAAACAAAGGTTATTTTTTTAACTATACTGACATGGGCTACCTATTCATATACTCAAATTTTAATAAATACTTGTTATCACAGTCAATAATTGAACAACCATACAAATTTGAAGTCATGTAAAAAAAATTCCATTAAAGAATAAATATGGTCAGAATAAATTTCATTTCTGATATCAATGGCATTTACTGAAATAGAGCAAAAAAAAAAAACATCTAGAAGTATCTAGATTCTAGAGAATCTAGATATTATTGATAAACCCCTCAGAATAAGTCCCTCTAAAAAGTAGAAAAAGCTTTTCTTCCCAAAATCAAAAGAATGTTCACAGAAGGAGTCTAATGGAATATTGATGCCAATTGCCAAGTCTGTAGATGAAACAGTAGGGCCAGGAGTGCTGGAACTCACGAACAAACACATATATATAAGAATAGAATGCTTTGCTATCTTACATGGCTAGGATTATTCAATTTTATAGTTAAAGAAAAATCCTCCAAATCAACGAGTGAACAGTGCAGAAACTACAGCATTGCGTTGTTTTTAAGATTTTTTGATGATGTATGTTCTCAATTTTTTTTTATTAATAGTCCCACTCCATCTTATAATTGCTGCTTTTCAAAAGTAACATTGAACCACCGTAGTCACCAAACATGGTAAAGGGTTTTATACTTTTTTAAATTTGCATGTGCGATACTCTTACCATAGAGCTAAATAGCTGCTGGTAATGCAAAGGCCCAAGTAACTGTTCTCACTTCAAATTCTCATCTTGTTTATTCTCGGTCTATTAGCTTCTTCTAATGTGATAGTTATGCATTTAGAAGTGATCTGACAGAATGAATTATAAATTGCATTATGTATCATTTTATAGAAATTTATTTGAAATGATCTCCCATCATTGCAAGATCAATGTTTCACTCAACCTAGACAATATAAATAGAATAAACAATCGAAGAAAATAGGGCTGCAGAAGGAATTAAACCTGCTACCAATCATGTAGCCGCTTCAACGTAGCGATACTCTCACTATTGAGCTAAACAGCCACAGATAATTCAAAGGCCCAAATAACTGCTTTCAACCTAAATTCCCATCTCATTCATTCACAGTCTATTTGCTTTTTTCAATGTGACAGATGTGTTCATATGTTTAAGTGCTCCTGGCCATTCTGTTTTGTCTATAGTCTAGAAAACTAGCATCAGTATTCCACTAAACCCCTTCTGAAAATGTTTTATAATTGGAAAAGTGCTTTTTTGGATCTCAATTTAATGGGTTTCTCCAGAAGCTAGATGTTTCTACATGTTTTTTTTTACCCTGTTTAACATGTTTTCCATTGGAAAACACAAATGATGTCATGAATAGAATTTTTCCGAACATATATGCTCTTCAATGGAATTTTCTTTTAAATGACTTCAAATTTTGACGCTACGGTTGTTCAATTATTGACTACCATGGTGAGTTTTCACTATTTTCATTTTATCACTATTTACATTATCTTATCAGTGTCGAATTTTAGATGATGAAGTGTGTTTACTATTTCCATCTCATTTCAAGTTTGACTCCAATTTATCAATTATTTTTAGATGATGAAACATTTTCATTATTTTATTATTACTTTACACCGTATTGTTACCTTTTTTTTTAATAAAGCATTTTTCATTATTCTTATTTTATTATCAATTTTACTCCATCTATCATTGTTGCTTTTTATACGAAGCATTTTAACTATTATTTTTTGTTACTGGTTTTACTCCATTTTAGTTGCTTTTTCTCACCCCAGTATTGTAGTTGTATGAACATTGATTCTTAACACAAACCAATGCAAAAGAAATAAATTCCAGAGCAGGCAAAAATGGCAGGATTTAAATTGCTTTCCTATGTTATTTTGTTTATACAGGAAATTGGGGAGACGTGCACTGATGAAAAGATGGAAGAGAAACAATTTATGTCCCTTGACTATCCCAGCCACAACACCGATGGATGGATTGATGAAGATGCAGAATTCAATAAAGGAATTTCAGGTTAGTCAGCCAATTTATCTTCACTATTTGAGTTGTATGAATAAGGTGCACTTTAGGGGGATCTTCTGATCGAAACAAGAATGAAAGCTTGTCTAGAAAAAAGTCAATAAAGTGATAATAATGATAATAACGATGATAATAATGATGATGATAATAATGATGATAATAATAATGATAATAGAAGCAGCCTCAGTAATGGTCCCAAGATTGTCTACCAGAACACAGAGAAATTGTTCAAGAATTTGCATTGAAAAATTAGAACGAACTGTTTGGCGAAGAATGATAGAAGTAACATTAACTACTGTACAAATCTACAAGGATAAGAAGCTGCTTACTATCATCACTTCTGAACAGGATCTTTTAACTGACTGATAATATTAAGGAAGGGATATGTAGAGAAAACGGCTTATTTTGATCACTTTAAATGAAGTGTCTGGGACGGACTGATTTTGATAACAATAACTATTTGATAACGTTATCATTGAACACAATAGGGAATTTCCTCTGTAATCATGACAACAGCTCTAATAATGGTCCGAATACTATCTATAGCGTCAGGAAAGAGACCTCACTGAAAAATTAGGACAAAGAAAAATAGAGACAGTTGTGGTTAGTCACTCAATAGAGACTGTCACATGACCAATACCTTTTGACAGCATGTTGTGTAAGGAGTGATAAATTAAAAAATTGGAAAAAAAGGGTGATCAATGAATAAGTTACTTCTCTCGCCTTTTATTGGGCGGCAATCACTAAATAAGTCTGAATTTTGAGAAAACGAGCATGAATGATTCCAGACACAAACTAAGAGATCAACTTAGGATAAACTTGGATCGTAGATAGAAAACCCCACTAAAAACCTATTTACCAGGAGGGGGGGTTAAATAAACAAGAAGAAATGTGTGGGTTTTTTTTAGGTATCATCATCATCATTTTCTAAACCATCAACACCACCTCCACCACCACCACCATCATCATCATCATCATCATCATCACCATCACCATCACCACCACCGTCGTCGTCGTCGTCGTCATCATCATCATCATCATCATCATCATCATCATCATCATCATCATCATCATCAGTAGTCTTTTAACATCTGTCATTAGACGTAGACCTTCCCCCGGATTCAACACACTTCTCTATCATGGGCGTCGCGGAGCCAGTACTTTCTGAATTTGTCTAGCTCGTCTCTCCATCTAATATTCTGCCGGCCTCGGTTGCACATTTATTATTATTAGAGGTAAATGTTTCAATTTTCAGTCCTCTTGCTCCCTTGGCATGGCCAGTATGTGTTATACATACACTGAGCCAGCTAGACCAACGTGAGAACTGAAAAAACCTTATAGTTTCTAACAATTTCCAAATACAAACTGTAGTTCATATGAAAACTACAAGGAGTAAAGGTTCTGGAGCTCTGTATTTTCCAGATTTCTGAACCAATATATCCTTAAAATATACAAAAAATAATGAAAATGTCGAAAAAAAACCCATAATCATATCTAACTGATAGAAAGGAATAGGCTTTCAAAGCAGTGTCTGTTTGATTTTCATTATTCCACAGAAAATTCTCATGATATAGATTATAAAATATACTATGGAAGGTAAACAAAGAACAAAACTGGTGATAACATAATTAATCCACTTCAAAAACTGGATTTGTTTAATCAATATTAATCCACTAATCTTAATTTGGAGACAACTCAACTGTTTCACGAAAATTTTTAAAAAGCCGTGGCTGAACATCCAACTACTATGAAGCCCACCATTTTCAAAAATAATTGTTTTTCTTCCAATTCCTGTTATTCAGAAGTCAGATAAATAGTCTAGTACTGTATAGAACTTGGATATGAAGAGAGACAATTTTTTCATGCTTCTTAGTGTAGTGCTCTGCCTACCCTAACATTTCTAAGCTTACATTCTACTTCATATATCCTCTGATTTTATCATTATTAATGCATACATGATATTATTATATGATTATATATTGTTATAATAGAGTGTGGCCTATTGTATGATGGTGTTTTAATATCAGGAATACCTTTTTAGCTATTGCGGATGATATCGGATTTTGTCATTTCTGGTCATCCATATTTCAGCAGTCCCATGTAAATTTGATACACATATGGGTAAAAAAAGCTGACTGACTACCCACTTGACATTGAATTGACAGTTAACAAATAGCCATGGAAAATAAATGTGTTTTTCACTATATTTTAAGTAAAAGTTATGTCATATTTTCAAGTTAAGTAATCATATAATACCCATATCCTGTCAGTAACACTTATGTTAATTCCTGACCTCTGATAGTCACTTTTGGTCTCATTTGTAATGCATTCTAACCTAAAATGATTTACAATCTATTTCTGATGTAATTATTGTTAACATCATACTTATAATACTCCTAATCTGTCAGTAACACTTGAATTAATTCTTTAACACTGACAATGCATTTTTGTCTGATTTTCAAAGCACAACTTGCAGATTGAGTGCTGAAACTGGGACTTTTTCAAATGAAATATTCAATGTTTTAAATGTATTTTTGCAGTTTTAATTTTTGTTTTAGACGTAAGAAAATAGCGTGAAGTTAGTTGTAAGAAAAAAAAAAAACTTTTGTGTACTTGAAGCAATTGCTTTTAAAGTCACTTTTTGTCATCTAAAATTAACTTGAATTATTGTCAGGAATTAATGTAAGCTTTCCTGACAGAATAAGGGTATTATATGTATGATATAAAATATTTATTATTGAAATAAATAGCAAATTATTTCACCTTAAAGATAATACTGACAGGATAATGCTATTCATATGCATTATGTTTTTTTTCCTCTAATGTTTAATGTGTTTAGAATGCTAAAACTTCCAAGCTTATCAGAGAGAGGTACTACATGTTGTTACTCTGGGCAGACAAAATATCAGTTTCCCACTTCAATCTGGTGAAAATTTCTGCTCATTTAGTCTGCAATGCAACAGGGAAATAACTAATCAGTAACAAAGAAAAACTGCATTTTCCTTTCTTTTACTGAAAGAAAAGTAAGATTTAAGAAGAAAACTAGGATTATTCTCCTGATTCTAAGAAGTTCAAAGAGTTTATCCGACACACAAAAAGGACTGATTAACCGCTCTTTCCAAACAGAGCAACTCTTGCCCTGGGCATACCAGCTCACACTGACATTCCAAATCTCTCTTCCAATAACTGTCAATATAATAGTTAAGAACATCAAAGAACCATTTTATGTTGACCCTCAGCTATCATCAAATGGGCTCCTCAACCTGAGTTCTGTATCCTTCCTCGACATCAATGGATTGTAATGGAATTTGTACCCACCATACCTCCCCTCTCATTAGGATGAGCTTCCTGGAGTTTAAGGCATCTATGAACCACTCTAAAATTTTTAGTTCTTTTTTTTTTTTTTAGTGCCTACCATTTGCAAACAGGTAAATGATAACGCCAAAGGCATTGCCCTTTTCCTTCAGCTTTCAAAAGAGAAGCAGAATTTTTAACAAAGACTATTTGTCTACCTTTTTTTCATCTTTTTTCTGGCAATCTAGTCACTTGTCTTCTTTGTATTGATTTTCTTTTTTTCCATAGTAGTTTATGTCTATCCTCTAAAGAGACTAACCCTGAAGGGGTAGGGCAACTCTTACCTACAGTTTGAAATCTGTTCTGTTCTATTTTGAAAGAGACACTACATTCTGGATTTACCATGTACCTTGTATCTCACAGCCCAATCATCCTATAATTGCTCATGTCTACCTCTAAAAAGACTAACCCTGAAGGGGTAGGGCAACTCTCACCCATAGTTTGGAATCTACGTTCTATTTAGAAAGAGAGACTACGTTCTTGATTGATCTATGTACCTTGCTCCTCTCGGCTGAAAGCTCCTATTTGTGTGCTACCGTCTGCTGTAAAAGAAATGATTGCCAAAGTTTGGTATTTTCTGAAGAGCAAAGCAAATCTCCTGGCGATTAAACACTTAATCTGAAAGCTGTAAATTCCTTTTCTGATTTTTGAGTTACAAACAATCTACAAAATAGATCCAACCCTATCCATAGGAATGACCTCGACAAAAGAATGACCTAAATGCTGGATCAAAGGAGTAATATTATGAAGGAGTGAGAAATATTGTATCAAAGGTGCGAAATAATAAAAAGTTAGAGTTAGGGTTTAGGGTTAGTTACCTCTAGGTCAAGAAGACGCTGGAGTGCTCCAACTGCAACTGCTCCGACCAAGGGCACAAGCCCAACTGAAAGCCAACAACTTATTCGTGGCTCCTGAAAGGCAGTGCATGCTTCAGAAACAATGAGTAGATCATCATTTCATTGCATGCTTCAGGAGGATTTCTGGAGCTTTAGAATTGATTCAGAAACATTTTACATTATCACTTCATTACAGTGATATTTGGATCACTGCTTTGAAATTCATCACCGATTTATCACTCCTTTGACATGTTACTCAATTGTTTCTTACCCAATAAATCGTAACCAGAGCAACACATTCGCTGGGATGGGCATGTTTTTTTTTTATCTTTGTCAAGGTTGACAATGAAGGCAACAGCTTTTTGGAAGGAAGGGAAATTAGTTTCAGGAGAGAAGGATCTTCCAGGGATAACTGTATTTTACTCCTTTTCCTGAATGCTAAAAATGGAATTATCATAAATAAGAAGGATCCTCCTGGGATGACATTCGTACTCCTTTCCATGAACATTTGAGTAAAAGTATTACTTTCAGGAAGGATTTTCGAGGAATAACTTTATTCTTAATCATATTCCTTTTCCTGTATATCATTATTAACTACAAAAAGGATCTATTAGGGATAACTTTATTTATGTTCTCATCCATTTTCCAGAGCATTAAAATGAAATTATTACCTGCCAGAAGGATTTTTCATGTACACTTTATTCTTTTTCTTATTCCTTTCTCTGGTTATTAAAATGAAATGATTACTTAGAAGAAGGATCTTTCAGGGATAACTTAACTCTTATTCCTTCTTGGACATTAAAATGAAATTATTACCTACAAAAAAAATGTTCCATCGATAATGTTTTCTTCTTTTTTTTTTTTCTTGGACATTGAAATGAATTTATTATCAACAAGAAGAATAACTTTTTTCTGACCACGTAACCTTCTGCTACGTGCTGTCAGAATCACTGGCGCGTGCTTTTGTAATAGCTAGTCTTGCCTGAATGTGTTTATCTCTGGGCACCAGCTTCTTTTGAACCACCTTGCCTTTCATGCCAGTTTTGTGTAATGCTCTGGAAATTGTACTGGTATGTACTCAAATTCCATACACAGCCAACGAAGTCTGAAGTTTCTTCAGAGTTACAGATGGATTGGCAACAGCATCTCGAACAAGTTCTGTTTTGGCTTTGCCAACAATTTTGCTAGGATAGCCAGACTTAGGCAGAGACTGTCTAAATAAATGAAGGAGAGGCAAAACTTATTGTCTGAAATGGAAGCTGTTGCAGATTTTTTAAAAGGTTATTTTTTCAAGTAAAATTAATCTCTGGAAAGTAAACTCAATCATACATCCAGGCTTTTTTCCCCTGTTGGGAAATTTTCAATGCAAAATATGTTATTTAATGCAAAACTTTACCCATTTGAGAAAGGATTGTGAATAACATTCAAATTTGCACGGTGCATTCACAACCCATTAACAGATCCAGACTCATAAGAAAAGTAAATTACTCCTATTTATATAAAAGCAAAGATTCACACTAGGTTTGCAAGCTTTCGGTGGAGCAAGGTTGACTTTCAAGAACAAGAAAATCCATTAGTCTTAAAAAGAATGTTTTTCAACTTATGTATCCTACTGTGAAACAAGGAACCTAACCAAAAGATGCAACATGCACAAGAGAGAATTATACTCTACCTCACATGGAGAGATTATAGGACAGCACAGTCAATCAGAGAAGAGACGGGAATCCGAGACATCATAGAGACTGTTACAATACTCAAATGGTAACGTGCTGGACATGTTGTAAGAATGGTAGACAACCACTGGACATCATGACTCTCAAATAGAATCTCCAGAGATCATATATAAAACTATGGCTGACAGAGAGTAAGATGGCACAATGAGTTAGATAAGTTCAGAAAGCACTGGCTCTGTGATGCCCATGATAGAGAGGTCTGACGAATTTTGGGGAAGGTCCATGTCCAACAATGGATGCTAACAGGCTGCTGCTGCTGCTGCTGCTGATGATGATGATGATGATGATGATGATTTGAATAAAAAAAATTTTTTTTTTAAAGAACTATATTGGTATATATAGAGAAATGGTTATCCTGATATCAATTATCCGAATTTCGGATTATCTGAACAAAATTTCTATGTTCCCTAATTGTGTTGAGTACCGCTTCTTTTTTTTTGATCAGTTATTTTAACAATCAATTTTCCCTCAAAAAATACTCTCTGTCCACCTCATTTGAATTATCAAGTTTTCCTTTATTTAAATTTGGAAAGGGGAAGCTTGAACTAATGGCAGTTATAATGGGCACACAGGCTCATAAAAAGCAGAATTCCATACAGTGGCCTACTATGGAACAAGAGCGGAAGTGTAACATAGCATCTGAGACAGAAGCATCCCGATTCGGTTCAGGGTAATGGAAATTAGTGGACTGATGACTGGTTTGGAGGGTGACAGGTGGTGCTGGTTAAGGAGGAGGAGTAAGCACTCATTGGTTTAACATTAAACTTAAGTGCCTTCAATCTGTATTTCATTGTTAGAGCTTTGTTGTTATTGCAAATCAATCACATATTTTCAATAGCTTAACTCAAGATTGACAAACATTTAGTCCACAGACATCAGCCATCTTGATTGCAATGGTTTCTATCCAAACTTTTATGAATTTGGTCCCTGGAGGGTAGTTATCATCATTTTCATCATTATAATCCCACTGCGATGTTAATGCTTGTTGTTATTGTTGTTTGTTGTTTTCTCCTCTGTCTCCTCTTCCTCCTCCTCTTCTTCCTCCTCCTTTTTCTCCTCCTGATGATGATGATGTTGTTCTACATTTCTATTTATTTAGTTTCCAAATATTCCATTATTGGAAATCTATGGCTAACATTTATTACCTTAGGTTTGGAAGAATCGGGGGGGAAAATTCTGATTCTATGTTTAGTTATGGGTATCATGTGACCTAGAAACGATTTTCCTGAAAGTACTAAAATCTTTAAAGTTATAATTCGCCATTTACACAAACACACACACAAACATACAAACACACACACACACACACACGTACGCAAATACACAAACACAGACACACATGCACAAATATATATGTATGTATGCATGACCATGTGAATCAGTTGCCTAATGGTGAGAAAGCATTTATCTTACTTAACGGATATTCATTTTCCAACATAATCTCCTCCTTTAATGGAGTGGTGGATGATTATTACATAGAACTAACATTATACACCATATTTTTTTTAACCAAAATTCCACAAATAACAACTTGTCATGTCTCAGACTTAATGATAAGTCCTAGTATACACCACCACCATCACCATCACCATCATCATCATCATCATCATCACCATCATCAGTCCACTACTGTATAAATTCCTTCGCCTTCCATGGCGGCTGAGATCTGCCATTTCTCACAGGCAAACATTTCTATCTCACCTCTCCATCCTGTGTCTGGTCTTTTCCTACTGTGTTTACTGTACCTCAGGCACCAATCGCTTAATCTTTTGCTCCTTCTTCAGTCCTCTTGCTAAATTTCCAGCCCATCTCCATTTTTGTTTTAAAGACCAATATAAATCCAAAGGAGGACTTGGGTGAGCGATATTATACAAATAAATAAGCATCAATAATACATGCATCAATAAGTCTGTGGCCTAATGTTGCAAAAAAGCATTGATTTTACTCAACAGATTTAATTCTCAACATAATCTCCTTCTTTGTCAAAGCTATTAATTTAGGGGTTAATATCCATCATACATATTGAACATTAATCATACTGTGAAATTCAGCTAATAACTACATCTTAGGCTATGGATTTATTAATATACCCTCGTATAAAATATAGAATATGCAGTGAAAATAGTTATTATTTCAAAGAGTATAAGATTTAATACTTAATGGACTTATTGATCTACTCTTGTATAAGATATATGCATGATCTATTTATATCTAATACTCTTTTCCGAATATTTTCCTGAATTCCTCCCAATAATCTACCCGGTTTTTCACTCCTCCCCAAGTTCTCATCAGTGTAGGGCTGGACAACGAAGATTACCTTTTTCTTTTAGGCCATTATTGAGTTTGACCATGTAGCAGTCAGGCTTGTTTTAGATTATTATCATTAGTATTATTATTATTATTATCATTATTATTATTATTATCATTATTATTATTATTATCATCATCATCATAATGTATATAATAGCATTATCCTGTCAGTATTGCTTGGATTAATTCTTGATAATCTTGTTTGTCATGATTTTACAATGCACAACATATAGATTGAGTAATGAAACCTCTCAAACAGATTCATAATTAATCTTGCTGATTTATGGTATTGTGTACATAATTTAATAATACAGATGTACATAATTGAAACAAATTCCTTTCCATGTTTTATTTGATCAAATGGACCATAATCCATAGTAATGAAGCTGTTATTGGCAATAGTACGATCTTTGCGTGATTAATTACCATATTTGATGGCATATAGGACCACACCTTATTTCTGTCGGAAATATTAAGAAAAAAAAAAAAGCTATTTTCCTGAATTCATTTATCAACCAGGTTTTTCACTCCTCCCCAAGTTCTCATCGATGTGTGGATGGACAACATAGATTAGCTTTTCCCTCTAAGCCATTTTGTTGGGGCTGGGCGACAAATATGGTAGATATCTAGTTTTATGGTAAAATTCAAGTGTAAGTCAGAAACTGGAGTTGACTTTGTTTTCCCACCGTAACAAGAACAATCCTCATCTGATTTAAGGGAGTAAATATTTGTCTGTCCCGGCAGATTAAACTGAACTGAAATATATATAAAATGAACATTTCCTTACCTTTATTTGGAATCATGACCAGATGATCAGTGGGCAGTTCTCTTACTGACTGAACCAAACCAACAAGTTTTTCATATCTACAAAGAATTTATGTTACAAATACACAAGGAGAGGAGCTTGACTGTGTAACAATCAAACTTGTTCTAGATTATTATCATTATTATCATTATCATTATTATTTTGCAATCTCACACCAGTTACCTGGTGGTTACCACTGGAGGTTGAGTGACAGCAAGTCTCCTTAAGTCTCCAGCCCTCCTCTCCTCATTCTCATAGACCACCGTAATACTATGGTTTACTGTTTCACACCGGTTGCCCGGTTGTAATTGCTGAAGGCTGAGTGACAATAAGTCTCCTTATTATTATTATTAATATTATTATTATTATCATTATTATCATTATTATACATTAAAACCATTTTGATAAAACAATGTCACTACTATTTTTAACCATTTGTATGGAGACATGCCAAGGATTATTCAAACCTGCATCAGAGAACCGAGAATTCTCCTGGCTCCAATTTTTCATTACCTGCAAAATTTGTACTTTCCTTGAGGCGAGGCAGGCTCTTACAAGCACTTGCAGTTTAAAATTAAAGGTGCCGCTGCCAGATATAAGAAGCAAACTGCTAATTGAAATTATATTAATTTGCACCTGCCCAATATAGATCAATACTAGAAATATTTATTAATTCTTTTCTACTCAGCCACAATATAGAATGCTTTGAATTCAAGAAAATCATCTTGGCACACTTTGTACGAATACTTCCTGAATCCTCCTACATTTCAAAAGCAAGTTTTTAAAAAAATAATTTTCTAATAATTTTATGTGTCTATTTACTATATAGTTTAGTCATGGGGTAGCCAAAAGTTCATTACACAAGGAAGACTCACAAGATTAACATCACTCCATTGAAGACACCCCAGAAAAGCATACATATGTTTATAGACAAGTGACCCTGCACATAGAATCACGTATTAAGTCACCTTGGTCAGTTAGAGTTGAAAATGTCTAGTGCAGGTCACTTTTGCTGATTTTCGGATTTTATTGAAAAAGACTTCATGAATACCTAATCTAACCATTCCCATTGAAAAAATGAATGTGTTTTATAAACCAAACCCTTTTTAATTGAGATTATCTGGCACCACATTGCTTGAAATATTGTGTACTAGTATAGTTCCAGCATCAATTTTCTCAAACCTTTGGTTAGAAAATTTCCCCAAGTACCAGAAATTAAATGTTCCATATCTTTGCAGCCACATGAGCTATCAAGACAGGGTAAGTTGCAAGATGAAGCTTATTAATGTGCAGATTACAGCCTCATCTAAAATCGTCCCAAATGGTATCTAATACCTGATTTGACATGGAGGGTAAGATATTTACTGAACTTAGATTAGTCTGGCACAGGATCACCATCATGAGGCACCCATGAAGAATCAAATATTGCTTGGAAATTTTCATTGATAAAATTGGTTGTCTGTCAGTTTGTCATGATAAAAATTAGTTTGTAGTTTTCTGGTTTCTGCTATAATTTTTTTTTTGTGTGTGTTGGTTTGAACAATATTCATTACACAATGATCTCATACCAATTTAGTATCCAAACTGTTTTATTCATTCAAGAATCCTACCCATCAAAATGGCCACCTGCCAACTCACCATTCCAGAGAAAGGGAAAAACAAAGTCAAAATTATATACAGGTCTGTTTAGTCACTCAATGGAAACCGTCACTGGACCAATGTCTTTTGGCTGCATGCCATGTTGGGGGTGATGAATTGAAAAAATTCGAAAAAGGGGTGATCAATGAATAACTTACTTTTCTTACATTTTGTTGGGCAGTGATCACTAAGAAGAAAGAATTTTCAAAAGATGAGCATGAATGCTGGAGGACTTTAATTAAGTGATCAATTTAGCATAAACTTACATTGAAAATTGAACCCCCAATAAAAATTTTCAAAAAACAAAATTTTTTCTCTCGACATAATAAAGAGTAAAATTTCAGTCCTCTAGCTCCACTGATACAGCTTTGACATGTAATAGATGTATATATAACTAACCAATCAGCTTAGCTTGAAAACTGAAAAAAAACCTATGTTGACTGTTTTGGTGAAGGTTTTGTCCCCAATACAAAAAGTAGATGGAATGTTATACATCTACAAAAATATGGCAAGTGTGAAAATTATGCATACAAGGCGAGACTTCACCTATACCTCATCTGTCAAGGTATACAGTGTTTCCTGAGCTTCAGTGGACTTTTCATACATCTCTTAAAATCACTCCACCAGGAAATGAAGAACTTTATTTTCTATCAATTTTTCTTTCTTTGAGGAAGCCATTTTATGTCTTACATTTTTCATACTTTTCAGTGACATGTCATATACTTTTTCATTCAATGGAAAAAAAATGTTCTTTATTAGAAACTGTCAACCAAAACTGTCAATGAAGGTGTTGAATTTCCCCTTTAAAGTAAGTTCTTGGGATGGGGGTTCAGTCTACAATCTAATTTTATGTTAAATTAGTCCCTTAGTATGCATATGATATAGGCAGTGTTCATGCTTGATTTTTTTAAATTCAGATTATTTAATGACCCAATGAAAAGGCAAAAAAAGTAACTTATTCATCGATCACTCTTTTTTCTGATTTAATCATTGATTGCCCCCAACACATGCTACCAAAAGACATTGGTCATGTGACAGTTTCTGATGAGTAACTAACCAGACCTGATTTCCTTCTCATGAGTTTTTAGTAATCAATTTGAGCCAGTTGCATCAAACCTGTTCCCTTTTACTTGACCTGTTTGCTGCCACAAATGAAATAACTTGTGTGTCATTCTTTTCTTTCTTACATACATATATATATATATATATATATATATATATTGTATTTATGAGATGGGAAAGGCCTCCATCCAGCAGAGGACTTATAATGGATTATCGTGTAATATGCATTTGTCTCGAGAGAAATGCTTTTTTTTCGGATTTCCCCCCCTAAATGTAGCTGCATCAATGTAGCGTTGCTCTTACCATTGAGCTAAAATGCTGCTGGTAATACAAAGGACACATATATAAACGTATGTAAGAGAGAAAAAAATTTATTCTTTTGTAAATATCAGTAGATTTGTATGAAGCTGTCTTAAACAAGCATTGGAGATTTTCTATTTTCATAACGTTTTCACAAGAAAAAACTGCAAAAGAGTTACGATATTAAAAAATGTATTTTGTAGCGAACTGGTCAAGATGGAGGCTGTTGCATGCAGTTCTTGTTTCTTTTCAAGAACTTACTCACAATTTTCAAAACAAAGTAAAAACAAGTTTGGCTGTGCTAGGGTCAAACTCTTTTGCTTCATCAACATCTAAATTGTTATCGAAACACAATTCACTTCTTCATACAATATTCCAAAATTATGCATCCCATTTCAACTCCTTTATTAGAAATTTAATGTTTACAAAAAAAAAATCATTTTACACCTTTTAACTTCGAAACAAGCAAAATACTACAAGTTTTATTATTGATAATCTTTTTTCTCAAATCTATCCATTTTCTTACCTAGGAGAAGGTACGTGAAAATTTATTTGGTATTTGGTCTGTTTCATGGAATAAGATATGATGTACAGAATTCTATTTATAATATTAAAGAAATTTGACACTACCATTTTTGTTGTCGTTTGACTCATCATCAGATTTTACGTATGTCATGGTTTTGCATGTATGTCTCATTGATTTTTGGTGAGGTAAACTTGTTATAGTATGAAAACAAAACTATAGAGTTTGACAATAAGTAGAACATCAAGGTTAGACATTAAACATTCATTCACTTCCAAAGATATAACAACAGAATGATCCTCATTTTTCTTTTTTCTCTTTTCAGATTTGTATCCTTCCCAATACTACGAACCACGTTCATCACAGACTGGCCAAATCCCTGGAACCCTCACAAGAGGAGGCAAACCCCACGTACATCCCATTTCTAAAGGCACTAGTACTGTTTCTCGATCTCTGTATAAAGTCAATATTGGCCACATTCCTGATTGTAGCCAGTGGACGGCTCTGCCAGACGGAACTGAGGACAATGATGCCACAAACCCCAAATATCACCAGATCAATTCTCAGTATGGCGACCGGGTTAAGCCCTCACCCCCACCTCGAAAATTGCCTCCTATACCCACTGTGCCACCAGTTTACACTTCTTGATCTGTCTTGTAGTTGCAAAAGATTTTCACAAAATGGATTGGAAAGAACAAATGTTTTCAGCAAGTCTAGGCTTTCTCTGCTTTTTGAAAATTCACGCCACTTTTTCGCTTTTACAAAAAAAAAGACGAAAAGTGAAAGTAGGGTTCAGCAATTGTTCTACAACAGACTGTTACAAGGGCTTCACGCACCCTCTTTCTCTATCTCTCCTACAGCCCAGTCCTCTGTAACTCCAGCCATCACAAAAACTCTGATGACTCGACCTAGCATACCATCATCTGGGAACCTTGAAAATTTTTCCCAAATGAATTAATGGTGATAGCTTCTCCACTTCCCACCATTTCAGCTAAGAAAAAAATTTTTTTTTTTTTCTATAGGGATGCTCAACTTTTTGATAGCATGGAGAAACCTACATTTCAACTTGGTTGTTTGATTATATATTTTAAAAAATAAAATGTGTCCATGATTCGAATTCTTCAAAATTTCGAGCAACTGGTGATGAAAAAGTATTTGGATTTACTGTATATACTTGTGTAAAAGTCAATATTTTTCAATAGTATTTTTAGGGTCAAACTTGGGGTACTACTTTTGAGAGTTCAATATTTATGTTTGTTTTAAAAATCATTATGGCATTAGTTGCTTATGTAAACTACAATATCACGGGTAGGATTTACTAAACAGTCAATTCAAAATTTTTTGTTCACTACAATGATTACATAAATAGTAATTCAAATTCTGGAGGACAGAAGGAAACAAAGAAACATTAATCATGAATAAATTTTAGCATTGATTGCAATGACTTTTTAGCCCCCCTTTGAAGTCCCCCCCCTGGACTTCATACATTAATCCCTACATCATTTCCTCTCTTCGAAACAAATCTGCAAAATTCCCTTCCAGGATCACCATCAGCTGCCTTGTTGCATTCTCTTTAATCTCGTCCACACTCTGAAATCTCTTTTGGAAAATCCTGAAGTTATAGGAAGCCAAATCTGGATTGTAAGAAGGGCTTGGCAGACCTGGGTGATGTAATGTTTTCTCAAAAAAACTTGCAGAAAAATGTGAAGAAGGATTTGCTTGGTCATTGTAAACGCGTCAGTCACACAGAACACAAGTTCTTTCATTGACTTCTCACTGCTGACTGAGTAACTTGATGGGAGAGTATTTTTTCAGGCTTGTGCAATATGGCTCCCCTCTAATTGTTTGCCAAGTTACATCAAGGCTATGCAACCAGTTCTAGAGTTATTCAAAAAACATTGACCTGTATATCAACTTGGATGTTGATCGATAATTCTTGGAAAAATATCTTTGCGTAAGAAGAGCCTCTGAGCTTTTATATATGATCCTGAAATATAAGGGAAAAGCCAGATCTTTTACACATGATTTAAAGGAAATTTTTTTTTGTGTTAAATTTGAGGGGCTCAACTTTTACACAAGTGTATACATGTATGTTTGTTTCAAGGTAAATTAAAGAAAATAATTTTTTTCCATTTAAAGTTCTTTTTAGCAGAGGGAAAAGAGACTTTTGTCAAGTAAATATTTTGACTCATTCTTCTTTTGCCAAAGAATGATGATGAATGAATATCTAACTACTTTTATTGAAAGAGAAGGAGAAAAATACAAAAAATAATTATTGTTCTCCCTATTACAAGGGAAAAAATTGATCTAAGATCTACTACAATCATTCCAAAAAACATTTAAAGACTGAAAAAGAAACATATATGTGGAAGAAAAAATGACTTGACTTCAACTACAAGGTGTTATATTTAAAAAAAAAATAAAGATTTTTACTTCGTTTTTTTAAACACAAATCACTTGTGAACATTCGCTGTATATTGCTTTTATTCTGATGTACAAAACTTTTGTGTTTTCTCTGGCATTCTTCAGATAAAATAATCATTTTTAATTTTTGATTGTTTGTTTTTCATGGAAGTCATCGGAAAATTAGGGTACAGAAATGAAAAAAACAGTACTCTCCGGTGCCATATAAACTAGGATGAGGCGGTTTTGATAAGCAGGCGGGGACGGAAAAAAATTGAAAATAAGTAAGTCTGGGATTGACATAAGACTTCAGTATCAGATACTGTAAGAAAATTTGAGCTTGATTAGAGGGGATTTGCTAAAGGCTTGAGGATAAAATGGTTTTCTTGTATCCTAATAAGGTCCAGGGGTGTCAAAAAAAATCAAAGAATCAGTTCAGCGGTTTGGGTGAGAGTAATGGGAAAGATCACAATGGTTCCAAAGCTTATTCATACTCTAGAATACCTCATCATGAAGTAATCAGTGGTTAGCAAACTAGTCTTGCAAATCATTACTACTGTAGTGAGTTTAATCCTCACAGGGTACCCCTTACTATTTGCCTTGACCTGTGTCAAGTAAAGCTTAGTAAATATTGCCTCCTTGCAATGGAGAAGTAGTTAGTAAGCTAGTTTTGTAGACAATTACTACTGTAGTGTGTTTGATCCCTCGGTAAATCCCCCACACTTGTGACCTTGTGCCAGACTAGGCTGAGCGGGATAAAAAAAACCAGTATACATAATCAAGCCAGTCTCACAGATTGTTACTACTGCAGTGAGTTTGAACCCCTTCTAAGTCTCCTACACTTGTGACCTTGTGCCAGACTAAGCTGAGCTGGATTAAAAACAGTATATATAATCGAGCTAGTTGCACAGACCGTTATTGCTGTAGTGAGTTCGATTCTCACTGATTACTCTACACTTATGGCCTTGTGCCAAAAAATACTAATTTTTGTGAAATACCTATTGACAGTTTGCCATCAGATAATGGTCAACAAGTTCATCTGGAAGACTATAGAGAGTTTGATTCTTACTGATTTCCGTTTGTTTTTTGCCTTGTGTCAGACTAAGCTAAGTAAAGCTTAGTAAATACAGATGTATATGCAATAGGAGTTAGCATATTTCATTTGTTATTAAGTGCATAGTGATTCCCAAGCAGTAAAAAGCTTGAACAATTCATTCCTTCAAATATAAACACAGGAGTTGATCCAGGGTTGGAGGTAACATGGCCGAAACACTGTGAAAAAATTGGAAACATAGACAAGGAAAATATCATGCAGATTGATTAATACACCCTGTCTAACAAAATTTAGACAAGGACAAAGTAATTAGTGATCCAGCATTTTTGCTTACATTTGCTTTGTAGCTTTTTAGCACCAGATTTGTAAAAAAAAGAGTAAAGTAAAAAAAATTAATCAGAGAAATTTCCCGCCAAATCAATAGGTAGAAAATTTATAAAGAACAAGATGGGAAACAAATTACTTATATTAAATCAAAAAATCAAAATGATTTATTACTTTCAAGATTAATTTATGATTACTTATTGGGTTTTATATTTATCAATATTCTTTTGTATAGTTATCTGCTTTACAAGGGTATTTAGAGGACTACCACTCACAACAACACATCAAATGGCCATAACTGTCCATATCAATTTTTGGTTGTCAGTCCTCTTCATAATACCAATACATTGGGTGCAGGTGTAACATTTGCATTAGTTTTCCACCTTACCTTTGGTTGTGGCCTTCGTGTGTTCTTTGAATCTGACATCCCATGCCAGTGTGGAAAATGTTGTTTTTTTTTTCTGTTTTACAGTATTGGTGGAGACTACCTGGAAATATGAAGCCTCATCTCCCTGTACAGATTGTACACCTGATGAAGGCCAAAGAATGGATTGGCTGAAATATTATAGTAGCAACAAGAACAACTAAAAAAATGAGATAACTAGTCTGTACACCTCTTGGAATGATTCCCAAATTTGACAGGAAAAAGCGATCTATACTCTGTTGGCAGAGTTATTCCATGAATAACCATAATTCATCATTAGTCATGTAAAAGTTTCTATTGAGTGACTAACTAAACCTGTTGTCATTATTCTCCAAATTATCCAGACTAGTATCCTCATCTTCGTTGTTTCAGTTACAACCTTTCACTAGGTGTTGTCTCCAGCCTTCTAAAGTTGTATGACATCTTTCCCTTTCCAGTTATGGTCTGCCATAACATACAATATTACTACTATAGATAATCCATAAACCCGCGTGAACTCTAATTTCAAATGAGAAATGTATTATCTCATGTATACAATTATTTATACCTATATGTATACAAATATGTACAACAATCAAGTTTTCAAAGATAATATACACATGGATTTTTTAGCTCAATATTTTGGGAAGAGAATGCGGATTACACATAGTGAAATATGATCTCCAATCCATTGGAATGGCATTTGGCATAACTACAAAGATAAAGAAATAATGATATATCCTCAAAAGCAAAAAAGAGTTTTGTTTAAACCTCCCCGAAGATTACCATGCTCACCATACATCTGAAAAAGATCAGAAAGTGTGCCTTTTGAAATGTGGTGATTACTTGTAAAAAAATTCCATCAAAGGATAAAAATGGTCAGAATGAATTCTATATATGACATCACTGGCATTTTCCACTGGAAAACATCAAAAATAGAGTAAAAAAAAACATCTACAGATTCTGGAGAATAAGCAACACTCAGAAGGCTGGAGACGACGCAACGATTTATGAAATAATGACTATTCTTGATCTCAGAACTTCTGACATCATTAGGAAGGCTAGAGACAACACAAGGTGAAAGGTTCTGATTGCAACCACTGAAATGAGGTTATTAGTCTGTATAATTTATGAAATAATGACAATGTTTGATACTTCAGACAATACTATCACGGCTAGAGAACATTCGGGAAAATGTTGTGATTGGAGTAACCAAGATAAGAATACTTGTCAGAATTATGGCTGTCTTTATGCATGGACATAGTGGGCAGTTGAGCCCCACAATTTCAGGGGCCACGAAATTCAATTTGAAAAATAAAAATCAGGGTTCATATTAAATAGCAGACATAGAGAACCTCCACTGAACATATGTTCACATTCAGTTCTTGACTCTTTATTGAAATTCATGTATCAAATCAGTGTCAACAGTATGGTCCATGGACCAAATCAAGTTCATTGCTTTGCCCGGTAGCCTCAAATATTCTCAAGATGGTCGAGGTCGGAATAATTAGTGGGATACCGACAATACTACATATCAGCACTTCGGACTAACACAGCTTGAGAACATATGATTGAAAATGTAGTGATTGAAAGAATCAGAATTAACTTTGGACAATTCTCAGTTGGCCGGGGACATTTACACTTTTTCCAGTTATATTACAAACAGAATGCAAGGCATTCAACCAAAGTTATATTTGTTTTCAGGAGCCACATGAATTGAAAGCAATCGGAGTAATATGATTGCTTCCCCAATACACTGTTCCAATAATGTAGAGACGTGTAGGGCATCGTCCCCAATCATCATCATCATCATCATCATCATCATTATAATCATCTGGTTCTTCTCACTCCCGAAGAAGGAAACGCTTCCATATCCTATCCTAACTATGTCTAGTGGCATCATGATTTTGACGAAAGATAATGCCATATTCGCCATGCTTGGCCTGTGGGTTGGCGAGAGGTTTATTTTGGAGACTTTTAATTAGAGTGAGCAACCATTCTGTCGTGTTATTTTACCCATAGCTTGCTGGAGACAAGATAGATTCATGCCATTCCCAAAGGCATTAGTGCGGAGTGAATATATAAACCATTGGCTGCAGTTTGAACTCGGCTCGCTGATTCCATTGTCTGTTTCAATACCGCTTACGCCACTCACACGTCCTCATGTTGGTGCAAAAACAAATGCAGTTTTGACTTATCAAAAACTGTGATGCTCATTTTGAAGAACAGTATTGTTTAAGAATGTTCATCAAATATAGCATCTTAAAGCTTGAATTTCAGTCTATTTATTTAAACTTGACATTTTTTCAATATTTACCCTGGTTCATTTGAAGCCGTCAAATCAAAGATGAAAAAAAAAGAGCAAATTCTGGCAATTTTGTTGTCAGAATTCAGAATGGGCTTGCAATATCAACCAAGTATTTGATTAGGGGACTGTCAACAAATGTATTGCTTAAAATGGCTTTCAAGAATTTCAAAATAGGGACAAAAGCCTTGAAGATGAGAAGGGTCTTGGATATTCCTCTGTGATTGATAACATCCAATTGCTGGACATTATTGAGGCAGACCCACAAAAAAAATTTGAGTGGTTGCAGAGTAATTAAATGTTGACCATTCAACTTTTGTTCCACATTTGCACTAAATTGAAAGAGTAAAAAAACTTTACAAATGGTACTGTATGAGCAGTACAAATTTTTTAAAAATTCCTAATTATATTGTGCCATTTGATGAAAAATGGATTCTGTACCACAAATAACCACACAGTGACTGGACAGAGGTGAAGCACCAAGACATTTCCCCAAACCAAGGCTGCATCAAAACAAGATTATGGTCACTGCTTGGTGGTCAACAAGTGAAATGATCCATTATAACTACTTGAATCCTGGCTAAACCATTACAGAAAAGAAGCAGTGCCAGGCAATAAAATAAAAAAATGTACCAAGTACTGCAACATTCTTGTCCAGTTTTGGCCCTTAGAAGAGGACCAATTCTTCCTCATGACAACGCCTGACTGCATGACCTTGCAGAAATTAAATGAACCAGGCAACTAAACTCAACCTCTTCCAGCTTTCTCACCAGACCTCTTTCCATCGACTTTTTTGAAAATTTTTGACCACTCCCTGCAAGGAAAAATCTTCAAGAAACGAGCAGCAGCTTCAAACACCTTCAAAGAATTCATTGATTCCAGAATAAATGAACTTGTTTTTAGTTGATAAAAATGTGTAGATTCTGATGATTCTTATTTCGATTCATAGTTTTCATTCTCATCTGAAATATACTGCTTTAAAGTTTATAGTGAGAAACCACAATATACACACACACACAGACATATATATATATATATATATATATATATATATATATATATATATATATATATATATATATATATATATATATATATGTGTGTGTGTGTGTGTGTGTGTGTGTGTGTGTGTGTATATATCAGAAACTGTGGAGGATCTACAAAATTTGTGAAGTTTTCTAAATAGAGAAAGCTGAAAAACAGAGAGGAAGATTAACAAAACAAAGACAAATGACAAAACCCAGAAAAAGACCATAAGAATTGATAGTGAAGCCTTAATAGAACTTAGGGAATACATTCACCTACATCAGGTGATAAAGCTAGAAAAGAACCACATAATCAAAATAAGGCAGTGCATAATGATTGGTTGGAAATCATTTGATATAAATAGAGATATACTAAAAAGCATATTACAAATATGCTTAAAATGTAAAGTATGCTACCAATGGATAATACCCGCTATGACAAACAGGTGCAAAACCTTGAAAGTTACAAAGCCACTCGGAAGCAAACTCAGAATAGCACAGAGGGCAATGGAAAGAGCAATGTTAGGAATAATCCTCAGTGATAGAAAAAGATCAACATGGATCCCGGAGAGGAGCATGGTGAAGGATATTGTACAATTATCAAAAATGGAGATGGGTGCGGCAAATAGTGAGAAGAAGAGACAACAGATGGACCAAAAGGCTAACTGATTGGTGCTCGTCAGACAGTAAACATACCAGGAAAAGATCAGACACAAGATGAGATAGAAAGATTTGCTGGCAATACCTGACAGAGGTTAGTGCAATCATGCTTGTCATGGAACAAGATGGCAAAAGCCTTTGTCCACCAGTGGACTCATAACGGCTGATGTTGTTATATAGGAGCGTTGTGGCATAACAATTGTGGGTGAGCTGAGTTCAAAATTAGTCTGAGGCTATTTACATTCACTTCACACTAATTCCCTTAGGAAAGGTATGAATTCTCTTGTTTTTTCGAAATTACCCCCAAATAAGTTTAAAGTTTATACTAGATTGAACCTTTAGTTTGTGTCCAAGTTTGTGTAAAAACTCAAAAAATAAGCATGAACTAACATACTAAAGTATCAATTTTGCATGAACTTATATTGCAAACTTAACCCAGTAAAAACCTATTTTGGTGTGGAATTTTCAAAAGACAGAAAGTTTTTTTTATAAACATATTTGAGAGAGAATGTTTGAATCTTCAGGCCTCTAGTCACATTAGTTTGGCCTGTATGATAAATTTGTAGTCAGACAGACAGACAGCTTGCCAGACCAGCTTAGAGACTGAAAAAACCTATGTTGACAATTTTAGAGACAGTTTAACAATTTAACTCACACCCTCCTTGGCTATGGGGAATTCAGTGAACTAAAATTTTGATATGGCAATTAGACTCTTATTTAATGACTGTGCAGGGCTCAGCAACTTTTATGTTAGTTCCTTCTTATAGATTTTTATTCAAGGTAAGTGTTTTATTCCTTCATCACTATAAGCTAAAAAAGATGACAGGTACTACAACTTGATCAAGCAAGATGTGTGCTCCAGCTAGGCTAATTCTCCAATAACAAGAATATTTTCCTGATTATAAAGTCTCTGGTTTCATTTTTTGACAGTTTTGGCTAGTTTTATAGCTTTGTTATTTAGATCTATGCAGTCTGAAAGATTCAAAGATTATTTCTACACATTTTTCTCTTTATACTGAAGGTTCTCTCCGACCTACGTACTGATAACTAAGGCAGTTACTCAGGGCACTAGGTGATGGGGGGGCGGGGGCTGTCATGTATCTGAAAAAGCATGACTTTCAAAATACGATTAGAAAAATTGGGAAAATGAATGAATTGAACAGAATGGAAACAAGTCAGATTGAGAGAATTCCTTGATGTGAAGTCAGATTTTTTTTTTTGAATATCTGACAGTTGAATACTTTCTGTCATTGTGAAATTAAGAGGAACAATTAGTGAAAGAAATTCTCGTGACTTATGACAACTTCTGAAGGGCCAGGAACGCGAGGACCTCCCCTGCTCCTTGACCAGGATTTTTGAGCATTAACAACCACAATCTCAGCATTGACAACCACTGATAAGCCCTCAGAATGGACATGCCTCTCCTCAATCCATACTGAATGAAAATCAGCTCATGTATAGCTACGATGCTTTGGAGGCAACTGCAAGTTTCGATTTTCCATATTTAAGACTATTATCTTAATACATGACAAAATATCTTTCAGTCAAGAAAGAATTCTTGTATCAGCATGAAAATCCAACCAATTTTCCTTTAGTCCATGGTTCACTCTTGCACAGAATATCATTGAAATTCATTTAAGGCTTTTGAATGAACAAACGTGATTGATTACAAAGAAATATATGAAAAAAATGAAAAATATCTCTTTATCAAGAAAATTCCTGGATGTGCTTCAAAATTAAATCAATTCTTTCAAAATCCATTACCTACCCTTCAACAAAATGTCATTGAAATTCATTGAGAACTTTTGGAAATATTGCGTAGATAACAGACAAACATGAATGGTTTCCATATTTGTCTTAATATATGAGGAAATATCTCTCTCAGAAAAAATTCCTGTATTCACCTCCAAATTTAATAAATTCTTCCTTAATCTTTGGCCCATCCTTCCAGAAAATATCGTTGAAATTCATTCACAACTTTTTGAGATATTGTGCATGCAGACAGATATTTAATCGATTCTTCCTCAACCCCTGGCCCATCCTTCTAGGAATTGTCATTGGAATTCGTTGAAAACTTTTGGAGATATTCTGTGGACAGACAGGCAGACAGACATGAGTGAATACATATACCTCTTTCAACTTCATTGGTAGAGGTATCAAGTAAGAATAACAACTCGTAAAGCTCAAACATCTGCCTGCTAATAAAATCTAAGACATGATGAAGTTCATATTGAGAATTGCAAAGTCTCAAAGACTTGGAAGATGGAGAAGAAGAATTAATATGAATGACGAAAGAGACAGAGAGAATAAGGTGAGGTGAGCATCTTCGTTATTTTTCTTCTCCTCACCGTCTTCTCATTCGGCGCCGGCATTTTCCACTGCAAATACTCATGACACTTGTGCCAAGTAATGCTCATCAATATCAGGCCGGGATTATTGGAAAGCCTCCGTTCTGCTATTTCCAACGTCTGCAGCTCCGACCGGATGTGCAATCATGGCCAGATATTAATTAAATGCTGACACTCTGGGCAGCCCTGAAAACTTGCCAGCGGTGGTGGTGCGGGTGGCAGGGGCGGCATGTTGGTCACAACAGGGGAAGCTCGGTTGGAACAAACAGGCAGGCCGCACGTTGCGAGGTGTGGGCATGTTTACATGTGGCTGGCACTGTCGAGATGCGTGCATAGACGTGTCATATAGTGGCACAGAACTATGTATGTTTATGCTTATGAGCAGATTGTGAAAGCAAGCAGTATGTAAATATATATATATATATATATATATATATATGTTTCATGATGCCCATATATACATACATTGCATGAACATGCATCTAAATTATTTCTGAAGATGTTTATTTCTGTTAACTATGTTTCTGTACATTTCTCCAAGAGTTTGTCTATTATATATATATATATATATATATATATATATATATATATATATATGTATATACATTTGAATTATGTGCACATGTTTGCGTCTTTTGGCATATTTGTTATTGTATGTTCAAATAGTGTCTGGCCATTTTCTATATCTCAAGGATCAGTTTCGCAGCCTTTATGTAACTTGGCAACCAATCAGAGATGACCTTACTACACATGCATGAACAGTTATCTATCATTATGATATCAGTCATCAGTGAGACAATGTTGATTGAACTAGTGTACAGTATGACTGTCATATTCACAATGACCGAGTGAGAAATTCTTCACATGTTGTGCAGCAGTTTTTAGTAAAACCTTGCATCACCTAGATCTGTCCGTCTTCCCTACCATCTAGATATGGTTCCCTGCCGCTTCTGGCATTTCTCAAAGAGATTTCGAACTGTAGGCGAGATTAAGGAGAACATGATGGGGCAACTAATCACGATCCCAAAAAAAGGATTTTGCTCTGAAAACTGGAAGGAACAATGCGATAAGTTTTTGAGGTTTCAAGGGGAGTACTCTGAAGGGGACTAAGGTATCATTGTCCAAGGTGGACTATTTTGTCATTTATATCAAATGGCTGGATACTTTCCAGGCAGACCTTGTACATGTTTCTGAAGGAACAGCATTGTGTGTTTCTCTTCCTACATGTTTCTGGATGATATGTTCATAGAGACTTATGCAAAATTGTCTGAATCAAGTGATAAATATGAGAAAGGGAAAACAAAGGACTTGCTTAAGGTTTGAAGTCTGCTCAATCACAAATTGATCATATTCAATATTATTCATTCATCTATTCAATCCGGTGCCATCATCATGGTTTCTTATTGTGTAAACATTAGGCTGTAGTACCCTGTGATATTCTTCAGGAGCTTGTCATATTCAGTAACCTTTAGGGAATTCTAAACTGAACCCCTTGTTCAGTCTATGTTGGTTAAGAGTATATACATGGTTACCTGGGTGTTATGCGTTAAGAAGAGGGTAATTCCATGAGCCAAGTCAATCATCAATAAGAATTCAATGAACTGGAAATGCAAAACAAAACTGAAGTAGTTTGAATATACCAAATTGAAATAAGGGTTGAATTATGATATGAGATTACAAAATGCAAATTTTAGGGAATTCATAATCTGAGAACAAAGAACATACTATAGAAATGCATTATATTTTGTTTTTCTATGGTAATGCATGAAAAATTATACTACAAACTAGAAAGCCCCCAGAGAGGGCATACCTCTGCCAACACCATTATCAGAGGGAGTAATTGTGTAAGGATCCACCCAAAAATCTAATTGCCTCTTCCGTAGTCCTTTGCCAAAACTTGCATAAAATTTCATCAGAGTTTATTCATAACTTTTGGTGATATCATGTGGACAGACATATACTTCCAGTAATATTATGTGGTGTGGAAATATAACTGCGATGCAGGGCAGAGGGGGGATGATTTTGCTTGGATATCTTCTGAGGACACTCATGAAGATATACATAAATGTATGAAAAAAAAAATGGAAAAATATCTCTCAATTAAGATAATTTCTAGATCCGCCCCTAAATTTCACCAACTCTTCCCCGCCCCATTGCCCTCTTTTCAATAAAATTCCTCGAGCTCTTTTGGAGATATTGTGCAGACAGACTGAATGTCCGATGCATAGATAGACACTACCAAATACCTCCCAACTTCATTTGCAGAGGTAAATAGATACACTGGAAATGGTTATCTGTAGTATGGGATTATTGCAAATGTTATCCACAAAATAATACTTTTACATGCATAAAATATAAGCATTTACTATAGAAATTACAAATTATTTTACAGTAAAAATGAATTGCAAATGAGGATATGAGAAATTGTCAGCGGTCATGAACTAATGCAGGCATTACTGACAGAATACATATGTATAATATATAAACATTTATTGGAGAAATGCATTACAAATGGAGTAAAAAGAGATTGTCAATGGTTTGTAATTAAGGAAAGCATGACTAATATAATAGGCCTTTTATATGTATAATTTAATAGTTCTCATGACTAATGCTATAGGACTCACATCTACACTTGGCCTATATGTGCTGTTTTTCAACAAAGTCATATGTGCCACCTCCTTCACCTTACGTACTTTCCATGGTGGTTCCTAATGCATCATTTCAATATCACTCTAGCAGGGGAATTGCACTTATTTGTTCCTCGTATATTGTCCAAAACCCTGGCCTCACATTGGAACATAATTATCAACAGAACAAAGTTGTTTTAATTTATGGAATAAAGTAATGCTTATCTCTGAAATTAATTTGGTAAATATGAACTTTTTGCTATTTCACTTTTCTCTCAAAGTTCTCCATTCTTCAATAAAAAGAATGGTGAAGGCTTATTTTTGTTGTTGTTGTTGTTGTGGTGGTTTATTCTTGAAGATTGTCTTATGGAGGGTTTTGGGACAACAGTCCACAGAACAATTATCCTCAATCAGAATGAGGCTGCAATGGCTTTGGTATAGTTTCAGAAGCAAAGATTTTTTTTAAGGGTGGAAATGCTAGCCACACACCAAACCCTCCTCTTTTATCTGGGCTTAGGACCAGCTACGATGATTGCCAAGCTGTCCGAGTAACTTTGAGTTAGATGGACTGCCTTGCAAGCTCAATGGCTTCAGCTGTTTTGCTATTTACCCATAGCTGGTAGTAGGGATGGAAGAAATGGATTCATGCCTCTCTCATGGGTATTGGTGTGAAGTGAATGTGAACATCCATGGCTGAAGCTTGAAATTGTGACTATTACACCACTCCGCACTTCCAAAGGCTGCTTAGACAAAACATTTTAACCAGTAAGTAGATTAAGTTGTCACAATTCTAAATCTTCTAGCTTCTCTACTAAACTTTCAGTTTCTGTGCACAGTCAATAAAAACTACTTTTCCATTAGTGAACAGCAAATGTACTGTATTGCTTTTGTCTGGTGGCTGAAAAAAGGTGGGAGGAGAGTTCTTGCTCCAATAAACAGTTGTTGATAAATGGACTGCTTCTTCTTCTCTAATCAGGTAACGTTAGTTTTTGGAAAATATTGACAACTTAAATTGAAAGGTTACACAGCATTGTGAAAATGCTTTGACCGAGAAAGAAAACAGGTTTTATCAGAATAAATGGGAGAGTGTGTAGTTGTATTTGACTGTTGTTTTTAATGGACAGGATCATGGTAAGTTTGTTTTTTTTTCAAAGGAGGACAGAAGCGTATGAGCCGGGGGGGGGCAGCGGGGTAAAGTTTCCCCCTTAAATTTTGGCAAAACATGTTGAATTTCAGTCAAATCAATGCAATACAGGGAAAAAATAGAGAAAGTGTCAGTCAAATCAAACCTTTTACTCCGCTTCATAGAAGAAATCTCATACACCCATGTAAGAGGAAGGTTGGATATTTGATCCAACACTTTAACCATGAAGATAGCTAAACTAATGAATTCCAAAGCTCATAATTACTCTACATAATTTTTGAGAATTTATAGTCATAGAAAAGCTGATATCCTATTGGTGTTTTGATTATACAAGTCATAGCCCGATTCAGTTAGTAACAATTGACTCAATGCATGACCAGTGACTATCCATTTTCCCTGAATTCCAATCCATTCCGATAGTGAAAATATTCACAATGCATCACTACGATGAATATGAATTATAAATTGTGTTATATTACATAGAAACTCATTTGAGATGATCTACCATCATTGTATGATTAATATATCACTCGCCCTAGACAACATAAATGGAATAAACAATTTATAATTGATTCTGTTCGACTAAATATGTCTGTTTCTTATTACATAACTGTCACATTGAAAGAGACTGAGAATAAACGAGATGAGAATTTAGTGTGAAAGCGGTCATTTGGGCCTTTGCATTACCGGTGGATGTTTATTTCAATGGCAAGAGCATCGCTACGTTTGAGTGTCTACCCTATTGGTGGTAGGTTAATTTCCTGCAGCAGTCCTATTTTCTTTAATTATTTATTCGGTGTGTTATCAAGGACGAGTGATATATTAACTGTGTAACAACAGGAAATCATCTGGAATAAGTTTCTATATGATATAACGCAATTTATAATTCATTCTGCCAGACCAAATATGTTCATTTCTTAATATATAATGAATATACATATATAATAGCTATGTTCTGTCTAATATTTGCATTAATTTAGGACCACTTGGAATTCCTTTTTCCTCATTTGCATGCATTTATACAGTGGAATGATTTGCAATGTAATTATGATCAGTATTTATGATAAGGATGATATTAATGACAACGTGGAGAGACAAATTGTTTGATAGGCTTACAATTTACTGACATGTTTTGCCGGTCAGTTTCATCCATGTAATAACAAAAATACAATTCAAAGCTTAGAATTTTCTAGGGTTTTTTTTTATGTTATCATCACAGAATAAATGTTAGGTGTCAATATTTAAAATGCTATCTAATCGTTTAACCCGCCTCAACCATTTTAAATATTTATGCTTAACATTTCTAACATGATGACGAAGTCGTAATTTCAAGCTTTGAATCTTCTGTTTCATTTTGTTATTTTTGCTATTGCTTTGATGAAGAGCAAAATATGTTAGTAAATTGTAATAGTAAATAATATTTGTCTATGGGTCAGTGTTTTCCATACTTTTCCAGACTATTGTCTTTTTCTATAGAATATATTTCATCTGTGCCTCCAGTGAAGTCAGTAAAAATGATATACTGAAAATTGAATTTTGTGAAAAAAAATCTGATTTCAAAAAAATTTCTCAATTATTAATAATAATCATTAACTTAATAGATTTCTTTGAATCAGAAAAATTTGAAATGCACATAAAGTTTTTTTCTAGACATAATAAGAAGTGGATATTTTAATTTTCATCCCTCTGGTTCCATTCGTAAAACCAGTGTACATGATACGTACATATGTACTTCAATTTTTATTACTCTTTCTACTTCTTGAATTTGATATGTCACTAAATATCTAATCGTTGAAATGAATGAAAGTTTTGCTGCGTTTGTTTGATAAATCCTACCTGTGATATCACAGGTACATAACCAGTTTGTCATTCCTTCAGCGTTGATCAAGCCTCGGATTGTGTCCAGGTAGCACTACCTCAGCCATGGTTCTCCTCTCCTGATCCAAGGCCACCATGAAGCAACTTCTGCTGTCTTGGGGGCCAAATTGATGGGTCATCACCTACTGGCTCCAGTGATGCCCAGCATGTTTCAGGCACTGCGAATGGACCTCATCTCACCTCAATGGGCTCACATCTCACTTGCTTTCCATTGCTTCAGCATTCTAATCATATTCAATTTATTTTTATTGGATAGAATGACTTTACAATTCATTATGTAGAAATCTTTGCTTCTTCCAGTAATATTCTTTGATTAGAAGAAATAATAATAATAACAGCTCTGATTAGTCACACAATAGAAACTGTCACATGACCAATGTCTTTCGGCAACCTGTCTTGTTGGAGGTGATCAATCAAAATTTGAAAAAAAGGGTGATTGATAAATAAGTTACTCCTCTTGTCTTCAGTTGGGCAGTAATCATTGAAAAAAATCCAAACGAGTGGTAAATGCTGCCAGACAGAAACTGAGGGATCAATTAAGCATACGCGTACATTGCAAATTGATCCCCCTTTAAAACCTACTTAGGAGGTAATTTTCAAAAGAAAAAAATTTTTAGATATAAGAAGCAAATGCTAAAATTTTCAGCCCTCTAGCTCTCTTTGAGTTGCCTGAACACGTGATACATATATACATAGCCAGCAAGCCAGATCACCCGACTAATTTAAAAACTGGAAAAAAACAATGTTGACAGTTTTTGTTGACAGTTTCTAACATAACATTCAATAATATAATAATAATGATAATATTCAAAATAACAGAACTAATTTATCTTACCTTATATTAGAATCATGGTACAAGATATTGAATTAAAAATCAATTACAGACAAGATATAACATAAAGGAAAGTGAATGCTATAATGTTTTATTGCTCGAAAGACTATTTATCACAATATACTGAAAGAAGAAACATTTGATTGATTTTGATTTTATTGAATGACGACTTCCTGGATCAATGCCTTGCATTGGTCAGAGAAAGAGCTTTTCACTTTTGATGGCCCATCCAAGACTGAGGGGTCAAGATAGTGCAGGTATCCAGATCCAGTGTTGCATTATGGGTAATTTTAGACAACAGCCCTTAAAGGAAAAAGTTGGGAGAGGGTCATTGTCTGCTAGATCCAAACTGTTTGGCTTCTTGAACTCAGTGTTCGAAAGGGAAAGATACCAAACCCAATAACCAGGTTCAGTTTAACATCAGGTTTATGATAATTGCCTTAAGGTGCGACCAATGATAATCTATTTTTTCTTGATTTACAAATCATTTTAACTGTAAAATCATTACAAATGCATTAGTAGGAGCATTTACAGTGTATCACTATAATCAGTCGCTATGCTAAGTCTGTCTGCATCCACTGGCAAATTTCTTTCTAGGTTATATTTTAGACGTTTTCACATTATTTTTAGATATATTTTAGACGTTTTTAGATTATTTTTAGATTTTTCAGATCATTTTTTAGATTTTCCAGGGTTCATCTGATATTTTGTGCCCCTAGAGCACAGTTACCTCCACTATTTGAAGTTGCAGGGTCCACGGCTCTACAAGCCACCTATGCTATAATGAGGTAAAGTGTCACATCTCTTAAAAGACAATCCCCAGTAGAGTATGACGAATGATGACAAAATCCTAATTTCTGTTGCATGCATCAACTAAGTGATCCTTGCAAGTCGCAAGTTTGGTCAAGACCAGAACTTCATATCTACTAGTTTTTATGATCACCTCCTTGGCAGAATGCAAGTCCACTAAAGCGATACCTCTACCCTAATCACACAGCGTATTTATATAGTCAATGCTGAGTGTACAGGGTTATTTGTCCCAAAGAAAAGTTTTTCGCTCATACACAGAATCAAACCAAGGACCTTACGCATGTGAGGCCAAGGTGCTAACCATCACATTATCTGACCTATAATAAATATCTATGTTCTATTAACCGTAAATGGCCTCATTTTGTCAATTCTACCAGATGGTTGGGAAATAGTTTTAGCCAAACCATATCCTAACTTATATACTTTTTCCTTTTTTACGGCCTCACACAGGGTGGGGTTAGGAGTTTATTTGTTTGACTATTTAATCAGGATTAAATATGAATTTATTCAAGTATTATTGAAATGCTGGTTAGATATTTTATGCCAAAACAACAAAAGAGTGAATGTTATAAAAATAGAAACTTGTCTTCGATAGATATTTGGCTTTGCTTTGCCATTATCATAGACCCATCCCTCTATGATGACAGCCAATCACAGCCAACTTCCAACCACCAAAATTACTTGTTTTTATATTCTGCACATGCAATCTGTATTCTGACCTAGAATTTGACCTGCTGATATTTTCCTGATTCCCAAATCATATTGTCTAACATTTTCCACCTTTCCAGACTTTCCTCAGGTTTCCTCAGGTTTCAGAACAAAGAAACGCAAAGATCAGATTTGTCTCAGACATTTCCATGCTATTCTAGCGATGTGCATTCAAGAAGAAAAGCGATGCCTGTTTCTAAGTGGTCTAAATTTGTTGATAGTAAAGAAAAGATCATAAGAGAGTTACGACAGTTTATATTAGATTCAAAATTTTGGATTGCTTTCTTATTATGATGCAATACAAGAGGAAAGGTGTCAGCAAGTAATTGGATTTTGTGACATTTGTTTCTGAACTGAAATCAATAAAGTTTAAAACAACTAAAATTATGCTGGTGCTATATCTGCTGTCACCTACATTATGTTGGCATAATCCTGGTTTGCTGATCATTGTATATATTTACATTTAGTCTTTAGTCGCTCATAATATCAAAGAACTACTTGTTACTTGGAGTTCACTACCTGTCATTCACAAACAACTTCATTCTCACTGCAGTTCAAAATGACTTTGACCTCTGCTTCCAGAATGAGGTTCTGCTCAAAATATGACTTTGTAAAAACCAAGACTTGAGACTCAAGTCATATTAACTACTCAGCTGTACTCCTACATTTATACTCTCGGCAATTTGCCGAGAAGTGGTGGGAGGTGACATCACAGTAGTAGTGAGAGTACCGAACAGTTGGCCAAAAAGTTTGTTTGGTTTATAAGTGAAAATACGATCAGAAGCAATCGTTTTACATAATCAAATATTTATTGTTATCAAATCAGTTGGTCTGAAACACTTTATCTAAAACTAGAAAGCACTCAGAGAGAGCATATCCATGCCAATGTCATTATGCATAGATCCACTCAAAAAATCACTGACATTTTTCACGGCCCATTACCCATCCTCCCACACACTGACATTCGTTGAGAATTTTCGGAGATGCTGTGTGGACAAACATGAAATTTTGGCACTATCATATCATTTGAACTTATAACTATGTCCAAGGGGAGGTAATTGTGTATGGATCTGCTCCAAAATGTAATCACTTTTTTGTAGTCTATTTTCCACAATTCCACAAAATTCCATTGAAATTTATAGAGAACTCTTGAAGACATCATGTGGACAGTTATGAGAATATACATAAATGTATGGGAAAAAAAACAGTAAAATATCTCTGTGGATCCGCCCCAAACTTCAATTATCTCTTTCCCGCCCCATTGCCCACCTGTCCACAAAAATTTCATTGAAATTTATTGAATACTTTTGGAGATATCTTGTGGACAGACAGACAAAAGAAAAGACAGAAATAACCAAATACAAATGCCTCTCCAATGTTGTTGGCAGTGGTAATGAATTAAATGTCGTAAAAAGTTAAAAAGAATTTCATATTAATTGTGTAAAATGTAAAATTGTTTATAACAAAAAATTTAATTACAAGACAATAAATTTATGACAATGAATGTAAATTTATAACAATGGATTGTTCCGATTTTATATCCTTTGTCTAATGTTATCAGCTGATAATAGTTATCTGAATGACCCTGTCCTAAAATCATCACAGTAAGCAGTTTCCTCAATATTTTTTTCTAATTCAGACCAGGGTTGCCAGATACTTGGAGATGTTTCTGGCTAAAAACACGTCAAAAAATGACCAAATGCCAAAATTGTTTATAATAGCCATTATTCTATTACTTATTTCTATTAGATGAACTATTATAAATCATTAATATTAATTTTCAAAAATCAATACTACTATTTTTAATAAAATGTCCAAAGGAAGAGAAAAAATTACCAAAAATTCAAATAAGACCAAACCAAGAAGTTAATGGCCGAATACATTTTTAAAAAAAGTATGTTCATCAAATTTAGCCATAACATGGTCAAAATGGCAACCCTGATTCAGGCAGCAGAAGACAAAGATATTGTCTACAGTAAGTGGTTTCTCTTTACTATAACATCAATCATTCTGGTAGATTGATATTTGCACATGTTTTATGTTGAATGCATCTTGAATCACAGATACCACTCCTTTTTATGAAGTGTGGAAGGCTTAAGATGAATCAAAGTTAATATTACAGAAAATAAGAAATCAAGGTTGCCATTTTGGCAATTTTATGGCTAAATTTAACAAATCTGCCTTTTTTAAAGATATTTGGCCTTGGTTTGGCCTTATTTGAATTTTTGGTATTTTTTTTTCTTTTCCATTAGATATTTCTAAAAAAAAGAAATGCAAGCCTGTGCAAAGCTTTTAATAGGCCCAGTCCAGATGGAAAATGTATCCCCATTTCAAATTACTTATTAAGAATTTTTATAATCAGTACAAAAAACATATGATTTATATATGGGTTTATATGTTTACAAATAGTGCACATGCTGCACTTGCAGGTAACAGAACAGAATAAAGGTGAAATGATTTTTAAGTTAGGTAATGACAAGAATTTCAATGTTTGTAAGATGATGGAGTACAGTACTGTAAAAAAAAGCCATAAATACAATAGTAATTGCCTCTACCAGAGGAAATAGGCTCCCTTAAAATGCTATGCCATTACTTATGAAGCTGAAACATGGAACTTAACCAAAAGATTTGCACTCAAACTGAGAACTATGCAATATTCACTGGAGCGAATCATGTTCAACTTCACATGAAGAGATCACAAGACGGTACAGTATATTAGCAATCAAACAGGGGTCAGAAATATCATAGAAACCATGGAAAAAACTCAAATGGCAATGGGCTGGTCATGTTGCAAGAATGGCAGACAACAGCAGAAACATCATGACACACAACGTTGATCCGAAGAGATCATATGCAATATTGTGCCAGGCAAAAAATAAGATAGCATAAAGGGGTTCAGAAAGTACTGGCTCAGTGGCACCCCAGTTGAGAGGTCTGGCAAATCTTGGGGAAGGTCTATGTCCAAAGATGGACATTTAAAGGCTGATAATGATGATGATGATGCTGATGATGATGTCAACCAACCCATCTGAACCACCTTCTAATCTCGCCTGTCAGCACGAAATGAAACAAGAGACTGGTAACCAGATCTGTTCCATTGATTACATTTGTATCAGAAGTTTCTACAACGTAGGGTCAAGACTAAGTGACAACCCATAAAGAGTTTTATTACTTTAACCTGTTTGCTGCCACAGACGAAATGATTCATCTTAGCAAGTCTTCAGTCCAGTTCCACAGTCGATATAACTTGTCTTAGCAAGTCATCAGTCCAGTGCCTGGGACAAGATAATTCATCTGAGCCATTAGGCAGTCCAGTCATAGTTCACTCCAAGCTTGCGCACACAGCTTTTGCAACCAGCTCACAAAGGAAATTATTGTGTGCACAAAAGATTTCAAAATCTGTTGATAGCCTAATGAGTTTTTCTGAAAGAATATTGATTCCTAATGTCCAATTCGAAAGTTCAAACTTACAATTGTCACAGAAGAAGAATTTATGGAATATGAGATTTTTGCACCCACTGACTACAAAATCTTGGAAAGAACATAGAGTCTAGTACCACAAACAAAATAATTCATCATTCATGACTGTCTCTTATCAGTTTTTCTGACATGCATTTATGTTTATATATTACATTAATTAGATATTCTGTTGTACATATTAGTTCACTTGTACGAAAATAAAACTGTTTTGAACATGCAATGAAGACTTCCGATTTTCCTCAATTTTTTACAAGAAAATCTGATAGTGTAATTATAATGTTGAAAAGCATACTTGGCAGCAGAAAGGTTAAGGAGATCCTAACACACTCTGGACAATCAGAACTTAATATATATATATATATATATATATATATATATATATATATATATATATATATATATATATATATATATATATATATATATATATATGTATATATATGTATATATATAAATAGTTGGTTGTGGATTCGCTACACAAACTAGCTCATGTTTCAGCCCTCTCTGGGCCTCATCAGGCGAATGATTTGTACCATATATACTGTGTGTATATATATATATATATATATATATATATATATATATATATATATATATATATATATATATATATATATACATGTATATATCCATATATATATATATATATATATATCCATATATATATATATATATATATATATATATATATATATATGTATATATACATATATATATACATATATATACATATATATATATATATATATACATATATATATATATATATATATATATATATATATATATATATATATATATATCCTGATTAAGTTTTTGCTGTGCCTTGCCTTCTCCAGATTCCCTTTGCCCTTATATATTGGATGCCTGATGGTTAGTTTTATGGAGAAACTTACAACCACAAATCTCTGTTAATCTATTTCTCATTAGACTCAAACATAGATGTTTCCACTTACTCATCTGCACTGAATGACCTTTAGTGAACTCTTGCCAAATTATCTGTGCTAAACTGGTTGAACTATGATTGAATTCTCACCAACTCATCTCTCCAAACTCCAAGTGAACTATCACAAGCACTGACCTGAATAATGCTGACCTCAGTCAATGATACTGTTCACTGTATTAAAAACTGTCAACTAATACTGTCACCAAATCTGTCAACACAGGTTTCTTTAGTTTTTAAGCTGATCTTGTTGGCTATGTATGTATGAATCACAATTAAAGTCTGCAACAAAGGAGCTAGAGGGCTGAAAATTGAAATATATGCTCCTTATTATGACTAGAAAATAAGTGTTTTTTAGTTGGGGTTTCTAGAGGTTTTTAGCGGGGAGTTCAGTTAGCAATGTAATTGTATGCTAAATTGGTCCCTTATTTTGTGTCCAGCAGTGTTCATCTTGCTTGTTTCTTTGAATATTTGGACTTTTTTAGTAATCCTTTGCCACAAAAATTAGGCAGGGAGGGGGTTAAAAAAAGCAGAATAAGTTTTTTTTGCTGAATATAACAATGAGTTGATTTATTTTCTGATCTCTGGCTACATGACATGTACGTACCAAGCCAGCCAGCCAGCCTGCCTGCTAGCCAGACCCATTTAAAGACTGAAGAAACCTATGGTGACAGATTTTATTGATGCTTTGTAATAAACAAAAAAGTAGGTGTCAATAAATAAATGATTTTACGTCTCATAATAAACATAATACAAAATACAGTCCCTCCCTCAATATGGACAATCTATTCTACAAAACGCTTTGTTACAAGAAAATTTGTTAAATGAATGATTAAACCTATGGGATTCCAGTAATTTGTTCCAAATGAAAAATTTGGACCGCAAAAACCTTAATGATAACTCTGTAATTAATATATAATGTACTAATTACTTTCTAAATAATGTATGAATATGAATAAACATGTATATAATGTAAAAAATGAATAAATTATCCATTCATTTGATAATTACCTATGTGGAATTGATTTGTGTTGAGCTGAAGAATGCAACAGATGTAGTAAAATAGAATTTCATGCTCTGACGATGTAATAAAAATGCTGAATTTAAAGAACAAAAAAAAAAAATAAAACACTATCAAAACAAAAACAAATTTTAAAAAAAATCTGTTTTTGGTGAGCAGGACATTATTGTCCAAGCTCACTGCAATGCAAATCTCTATTACCTACATAAACATTTGATAAAGGCCATAATTTTTTTGATGGCACAAATACACTAGTCTATTTATAATTCACCAAATGTCCTGAAGAAGGCATAACCTGAAAATAAACGCCTAGATACTAAATGTAAATCTAGATAATCATATATGAAATCTAGATGATTCTAGATAGTTTCGTGAAATTCTGCAGTTTTTTTTTTCTCATAAGCAGGAAATATTTCACTAAGGAGATTTTTCCAGCAATTGAGACTTCTCACTAAGGGAAATTACGTAATCAGACTCTTACACTATTTGAGGTACCATTGTATTTTTTTCGAACAAGTTTTAGAATTAGAGAAAGTGAATGATATTATGTTTTCCTTTTAGTTAAAAAAGAAAAGTCAATAATTGAACAACCGTAGTAGCAAATTTTGAAATCACATAGAAAAAATCCAATCAAAGAATGAATATGGTCAGAATTAATTTTATTCATGACAGCACTGTCATTTTCTAAATTTTTGGAAAAAAAGACACTTGGAAATATCTAGATTCTGGAGAATCTAAATGTTATTAATAAACCCCTTAAGATAAGTCCCCCAAGATGGTCAAAAAAGCTTTTTTGCCAAAAATTAAAAAAAAGTATTAAAACAGATCTAGGGGAGTACTGATGCCAATTTTCAAGTCTGCATACAAAACAGCATGGCCAGGAGAGCTGGAACATACAAACAAACACATGCATATTTTAAAAAGGAAAGAATCCTTTACCATCTTTGATGGCTGTGGTTGGTCAATAATCATAAACTGAATCTAGATGATTCTGCATAAATCTATAGAATTCCATAGTTTCTTTTTTCACAAGCTGAAAATATTTTGTTGAGAGATTTTTTCATGGCAATTGAGAAACTTTGTTATAAGACTCCTTCACAAGTAGAGATAACACTGTATTTCTAAAAAAAAATCATAGACAATTAATAGCTTTTTTGAAAGCAAATGTTTTCCTCATATTTAAAGAAGAAAAGAATCTTAATCGAAATATATAGGAAGGAGATATATTTAGTTGATTTTGTATTGAATAACTGTTTCCCCAAATCAATGCCCAGCATTGGTCTGAGAAAGAGCTTTTCATTTTTGATGGTCAATCCATGACCGAGGGGTCATCATGATGTGGATATCCTGAGAAGTGAATGGATGCTTTCGTGCCAAGTACAAGCCAATATGAGAGTCACTGTTGCACAAATTGCTGATAGCTTTAATCAAGATGAAGGGAAGAATGCATCACAATACAGTACATCGATCCTCATTGTATACGGGGCTATGTAGCCACAGGCTAGTCAGAAAACCTATGTTAACCAGTCCACTGCTGAAAGTATCTTCTATGGGCACATGAGCATCAGAACTAGACCTTGGATCAATGGAAGAAGGTTGCCTGTTCTTGTTTTCTCCTTAATGTTAATGGCAGGTTCAATGTGCAACATTATCCTGGGAGAGTGATTGCACAAGGATGCGCTATTGGAAAACAGAGAGCCAGTGCAGGCAGTGTGATTCTTTTGGTAATGTTCTGCAGGGAAATGTTGTGTCCTATTAGCTATGCGCAAGGTACTTGGTTGAATACTACCTACCTCAGCACCACTGAAGACCAAATGCACCCTTTCGTGGCAACAGCTTTCAATGATGACCTTGGCATCTTTCAGCAGGATAATGCAGACTGCCATACAGCACAAGATTTTCAGGAGTAGTTTCAGGAACATGAAGAAGACTTCACTGCATTACCTTGTCCACCTGACTCCACAGGCATCGTCCCATTGAGGAATTGGACCAACAAGTTTGCATAGCAGTACCTCCACCAAGTAACTTGCAATAGGTAAAGGACCTACTGTTAACATCCTGGTGCCAGATCTCAGAGGAAAACTTAACGGATCTGGTTGGGTTCATGCCTGATCAGGTAAGATCTGCTTTGTGGGCACATGGAAGGCAGCAACTAAAAAGGTAGGTGGTCATAATGTTTTGGATCAACAGTGTGCATATATATATACATATATATATATATATATATATATATATATATATATACCTAGATATATATATTTATTTATTCATGCTCTATTCCAAAAATCAAGTATACTTTTATTAGATAAAGCAGAGTTAAATAGAGTAACAAGATATATATCTATACTAATATTTTAGCTTTCGTTTATTTGTTTGCGCCCCTTCTTGACCAAGACTACAAGGCCTATCGATAAAATATTCTATGTAGACTAAGAAGAGGTCAATTTCCCATACAGGCTGTGTAGGGTTACCCTTGGATGTCAATCAAGGTTACCAGTGGTGATTTCTTGGGCATTCCTAACCAAGTTGTGGGCCACAATTTTGTGCCAAGGATGCTGAAATTGAGTGAATGGGACAAAGAATGCAGTCTGAGTGAAATTAACTTTTGATGTAATTAAAGGTCACCAAAAATATTTTCTGATCATTTAAAAAGGATTTTACATGTTTTTGGCCATAATTTTGCATCTACGAAACTGAAATTAGTCACAGGGATAAATCTTACAATGGAGAATGTCATATGCAATGTAAAATTGATCTTTGATGTCATTCAAGGTCAACTTCTGAAGAGGTCATTTCTACCCAATTTACCAGGAGGTAAGTAATTTTGCATCTATAAAACTGAACTTTGGCCAAGGAATAAAACTTTTCATTACAAATACAATAGACAATGAGAAGATGACTGCAGAGGTCATTTGAGGTTGCCAGAGGTCATTTCTAGCTAATTTTCAAATTTGTTTGATACAATTTTGAACCATAGTTGCTAAAATTGAACATTTCTCACTCCAAAGATAACAAGCTATTTAGACCATCGTTTTATGCCAGATCATTTCAAAGATCAATTTTGGATTTAGATAAATTTTCCTAGCCATTTTGCAGCTAAACAATTACATTATTGGAGGTAAATTAGTTTGCTGGGTTAACCAGGGCAAAAACAAACTGACTTTCAGGGTCATTGGAGGTCAGTTTCCTATTGTGGATTAAAATTACTCCTTTTAGCCATATTGCAGCCAAAGAATCCTATTCCTTGATGTAAATTGAAATGTTGGGTCAACTTGGTTAGAAAATGAAGATGGGGTAGTTGGTCACTGGAGGCCAGTCCAGGCAAATATCGGATTTGAAAGACTTTTTTTGGAGCCAAACAAAACAAGTTTAGGATTGAATAAAATTGATTCTTTCTCTGTTGTAAAAATTGTGCAACAAGAGAGGCATTTTCTGTCAAAAATTCAAAAATTTCAACAAGGAACAAAGACAATCTCTTGAAATTGCCAGCCTTTACCTGATTTCTTCATGCTCTTCCCATTGACGGCTCCATGTAAGTTGTTCTAGGGTTGGATCCTGAATCAACATACTGACACTTTTAGCTCCTATTTGAGCATTGCTGATTCAAATCCAAAAGAGGTCCTATCAAATTAAGTGAGGACATCATTTGTTCATGCTTGTAAATCAGATTATTTCTTCTGTTACAGCTGCTTTTTTGTGTGTATATTGTGTAAATATTGTTGTTTTATGTAGGAAGAAATTTTTCAAAGAACATGTTTGGTTATATTTTGAGATATTTTTCTCCTGGGCAATAACAGGTATTCCTGCTAGTATATATATATATATATATATATATGCACACAGACATCCACATACACATACATATATATATATATATATATATACACACACATATGCATGCACAACAAAAATGAGGCAAGGTTACAATAAGTGAAGTAATGCTGAGAAAATATGGCGGACAAGAAATAGAACAATATCTATTATTTGAGTATTGTTGACACAAATCCAAATGCAGATCATTATAACTAAAGCAATTTGCACAGACTGTAGGGATAGAGAAGTCAATGATGGTGAGCGGAGCACATCTTTTTGTTCTAGCTCCCATTCAACACTCTCCTTGCTCTCTATACAATAATAAAAATGAAGGAAAGTTATGGACAAAAATTAGGACAGTGGACATCAGAGCTTGAAGACCCCATTTAATGCTGGACATTCTCTCTACCTCCTCTCACCTTCATATGTCAGCCACTGTTCAACACACGGCCTCTGTTAAAGTAGGCATATAAACCAGGAGAGCAGTGAATGCAACTGCCCTCGCAAATTTAGGATAAATAGCTGGGAAAAAAAATCAGGCAATTGATATTTTTGCCCCTAGGAAAGGCAGGAAACAATAAATCTTCAAAGTTGCACATAGTATGATTTGTACTAACTCTGCATCATCAATTGATGAAAAGACTTTTTATTGGAAATAAGTTTTTGCTTTTTTAATTTGTGTAACATGTCAGCCATATAAAGCCTTCTGCCCACTCACTAACCAAAGAGTTCAATGTCTATGTCTGATACAGACGAGAACTTTCTCCTAATTCAGTTGCTCCTCTCTATATTTTTGATCTCCACCAACCACAACAGAACAGTTTAACCACTGTTGCTGGGCTTTGGTTATTCACATGTTATGACACATTTATCTTTATATATATGTGTACATATATATATATATATATATATATATATATATGTAAGTATATATACATATGTATTTACATATATATATTTATATGCTAAACAGCCCGCTGGTAATGCAAAGGTCATCAACTGCTTCCAACCAAAATTTTCATCTTATTCATTCTTGGTCTTTAACATCTCTTTCAAAGCGACAGTATGTATTTAAGAAATGGACATATTTGGTCTGACAGAATGAATTAAAAATTGCATTATAATACACAGAAACTTATTTGAAAAGATGCCGTCATTACACAGTTAATATATCACTCAATTTAGAATTGAATAGAATAATTGTTTATTCTATTTACATTGTCTTATTGGCTTGTGTTATTTGGCCTTTGCATTACCCCAGTGGGCTGTTTAGAACAATGGTAAGTACATCGCTTACATTGGTGACGCTACATATATATATATATATATATATATATATATATATATATATATATATATATATATATATATATATATGTATGTATGTATGTATATATATATGTATATATATCTGGGAGCCACAGATAGATATTTGCTTGCATAAGAACTTGACCTCTGCATATTTGATAATTGGTGTTTTATATCATATCATATCTGTGTGCACACACCTACAAATATATATATATGCAAAGGTTCAAATATCTGTTTTCCCTTACCATAATTGGGCCTTTACATTACAAGGTCTGTTTAGCTCAATGGTATGAGCGATGATATATATATATATATATATATATATATATAAATATATAATTCATTTATTTATTCATTTATCTATATGCAAATGCATAAAATAAAAAAGGTAATCTGACCAAATCATATTGCACTAATTTTCTCTTGAAGAGTCACCCAATAGGTCACAGAGTTGTCTAGATAAGAATAAAGACTGAGATTTTTTTCATTAATTTGAAAGAAAATACATTACATAAGATACTTGTGTGTGTGTATACATGCACAAGTATTCACAAGTACATCTAATATCATACTTGATACATCAAATTAGCACAAAATCTCCTTTGTTAATGTTAGCCAATTTTATCTAGCCTTTCCCCTATTTAACTTCACAAAAGAATTCAACATAGAATAGTCAAAATTACATAAACATAATTAAGAAATAAACAATGTCAAGTTATTCATCTGTGTTGGCTTCTCAAACAAACATCTAAGAAGGTGTTCCACTCCTGAAACAGGTTGCTGATGGTTGATGAGACCAATACTTGACAGGCATATCCTAGCAATACAGCTTCAAACTGGGCCCCTGAGAGGGGATGCGGTTAGTGTAACAGAATTGGGCCTGGAGCACCAAAAGCTTTTGGGGTAGAGCTGTGTATCAAAAGCTTCAAGTTGATACCATATGTCATATCAATGAAATAGTTTGACTATTGTTGATCATCGAGTAAACAAAGTATGGCATGTTAAAGGGCTTATAACATATTGAAGTAGGATGACTAAAGGATGAGGGTGTTTTTGTAGTGTGTATGTGGCGGTGGGTTGAATAGCTTTGTGCTAAATCATAAAATTCCTTGCACAGGCTCTTGCTACAGGAGAAGGTTTGAGAGATATGTTGAGGATCCATTTTTACAGAAACTCAGTCTCCTCAACACTGGCTCTGCAGTTTTCTCAAATAGGGTGATAGTATGGAAGACCGTTTTTCCCATATTTTTCTGTTAGCAGCAAGAATTCAATGGTTATAGTAACTGTTACAGGGGTTGAAGGCTTTTGTTAAGGAGTCCTTGTGACTTTTATGTGGTGCTGTACTGTCTCACTGACCTATGGACAGTTCAGTGAACAGTAAAACTTTTGGTAGAGGACAGTCTTCTATCCTTGATACAGGACCTGCCCAGTTTCAGTGTATCTTGTGGAGCATGACCTTCATGCTTGTGACTTCTGCAAAGTTAAGGACTTCGGTGTTAGTAATGGAATCGCGCCAGTACACACTGAGTGGTACTCATACATAGATGCATAGACGTATTTAAAAATTTTGCCTTTTCATGTAGTTGAGGGACACATATTTATATTTACTTCAATATCATCCTTGAATATATTGCATGATTATATTTTCTTCCTTGATATATCTGGATTAATTATATTTCTGCGCATTTCTGTACATAATCTTCAAACTGTTCTTTACTTATTCAATTTGAACCGATATACGTATATATATATCGTTACTGTGTTTATAGGTTGCTTTAACTAACAATTGCCCAATATCTGGGATGGAGAACAATATAGATAATATTGACCTATTCATATATCTCTATACATATATCTATCTATCGATCTATCTCTCTCAATATATATATATAGTCTAAAAATTTTTTACAGCTTTAAACGCTAAACATTAAGAAACTTTTTCAAAATTTACATATACTTTGTTATTAATGTCTTATGTATGCATTGTCCCTTGTTGGGATCATCAGTTGTTTACCATGTATCTGTTTCAGGGATTTTGAAAACAAAACTTTTGTAATACCATGGCCCCCAAGCAGTGTTGATCAGACACCACCTCCCTTTCAGCAATGATTTACTATATAGCTAATGTCATACATGTAGTTTGTCATTTCATATAAGGTATTAAGTGTATTGTATATTGTTTTTATTCTATACTGCATATCATTTATTTTTTCAAACTTGGCTTAATTACATAGGTTACCCAAAAAACATATTCCATGATGAGGGATCAATAAGCATAACAACAGACGTGACTAACTGTTCATGTCCATTCTATTGTATGTTCACCCAAGTGAATATTAAATCTGTTGAGTCGGTTTTGATTCTAGACTGTATGCAAACCAACTTATGATATCATCTTTAAGAATACTAATTATGTTGAATAATTTTTCTTAATATATATATATTTTTCTAAACAACAATTGCGTTGAAGGAAACAAATAGAGCAGATATAGATGGTGAATAAACAAAAAATGAGACTTTGGATTGAAAACAGTTATGTTGGCCTTTGCATTACCAGCTGCTGTTCAGCTTAATGGTAGCAACAATCCTATATATATATTTGAATTAATGACAAATTTAGAAAAAATCATACTTTCTACTAACTGTTTTATTCTGATATGCATTCTAACAAGTTACTCATCTTTCTCAGCTGGTTTGTAGAAATAGCATTGAATGGCTACATGATGATGAGGAACATCACTTAAATTTGAAATTAACATCTAACCAGCTGAGGAAGTTGAATAATTCATCAAAATGTGTACCAGGTTGAAACATTTAAAGGAAGAATAATTTTCCAAATTTGTTATTAATTTATATATTGTCCGATAATGGTATTCCTCTATCATGAATATATCATTAATATATCAATATATCCATACATCTATATCTATTCATCTATTTAATATGTATATGAAAACTTTTCATATTGTAATACAGAAAAAGAACAATTTTTTTCCCATCATTTTTTACATATCGTCCCAAAGCATCCATGACTGTTTATTATATAATTTTGGGTTCTTGTTTCATGTAATTTATTTTTATTTGTGATTTTATTCTTTATTATGAAGTTTGTCTGCTGTTTTGCCATAGCCCTGTTTATTAAAAAACAGGACTGGCTTCTTGCTCCGACACTACCCGTCATACTCATCAATAGTTCTATAAATATATGTACACTATATATATGTATATATAAAACTCCAAAAGACCCTTTTATATAATGTAATTCAATTATTTCAAAACTTCCATACTTTATTATAAAACTTTTCATCTACATATTGCTTAAGTTTAATCTGGTGTTTAAATTTATGCCATTCAAGTATCAAGCTATTTCTAAATTTTCCAGCATTTTCTTTTACAAAATCTTTCATTCATACAGAATCATAGCCTCATTATTCAGTCAACAAAGTATTTCCTGGTCTTTCTGTTACCACACACAACCTTTTAGTTCTTCAGGTAAATCATTAATTCAATCATAAAAAAAATGACTCCAGTTTTGATTCAAGGGATTTCTTCAAGGAATCTTTTGATGTCTTGAACTTGTTGAAACAGCTGTCAAAAGATAATTTGCAAAGAGCAGAGTAAGTGATAATAACAGGTATAGAGAATACGCCACATGTAGAAAAACTTACAATGCAATTTTATGATTGTTTGCTGCATTGCATATGCAATATTCGGACATCATCATACAGCAAAATAACCAGTCGATTTCATTGTCCATAGAAAGCTCTTTTCTCTTTCAATGCATCATTCAAATGGGCCAGTAGCTTACTGTAGTATTGCATGGTAAGTTAGTCCTGGTTTGCACAATTCATATTAAAGAATTCATATTAAAGAATTTTTCTCCAGTAGATTCCATTTAGGTTAAGTTGGATTCTGGTGATAAATCTGTTTTTCATCGTCAATGACTATTTTGTCTAAAAGCGATTATTTCTCCATTTTCTTATTTCTGTGTTGAGCAAGAAGAGAAAGGCAAATGTTTCAATGCTGACCAATGTTCTCTTCTATAAATCCATGTGGTGCCCATTTTCCGAGCTTCTGAATTTTTTTCCAAGGCTTGTAAACAATGTACTATTGAGTGTATAAGCAATAAAAAGCTGTGCAGACTTGGAAGACACTTCTAATATATCTCAAACATTGCGCTAATGATAGTGTAGGGAACATTTTCATCAATCTAATACCTAAAATGAAAAAATATCAGGAAGTGACTTCTGGGCCACTCCATAGATATGCAAAAAATATATTTCAAAGTAGTGAGTGTATGCAAAAGTCTTCAGTAAAAAAAATGGTTTTCAGCTGTGCATTTTGTTATTAGTATTCAAAAAAGGGTGCTGGGAATGTTTGTGCACAACTGATTGTTTGAATCATTTCAACTATAATTTTATCAGCAAATTATCATTTCTCTTTTAATTATTTTATCTTTTAACCCAAATTTATAGATACGTAAGTATTTTTATATGCTTTATCAATTTATAGTCATACTCAAATTGTTCCATGGGTGATAGATATTAACTATAAAGATTTTTTTAGACAGTAACAAGCGTACGGAGATATCTAATTAAGGTCTATTGAAAGCCTTGCCACACTGTATCCATTTTCAAACTAACTGTCCAGTTGTCTATAGATCCTGGTTTTGAATCGCTTCAGAGCATCACTCTCCAGAACTGTCATTTCTGCACATATTTTTTGTGCTAAATTGACAGGCTCATAGTGTTTGATGCTAGCACTGAATCGATCCTGAGGCTTTTGGCAACAGTTTCAAAAAGGCATTTGACTAAATATAGTTGGGTGCTCATCTTTTTGGACAATGAGCAGTTGGAACAGTATAAAGGAAAATGGAAGAAGCAGATGATGTAGAAAATGAAGAAAAAAGTAGAAAGCAGGTAAAAAAAGAAATGAGTGAAAAATAGAAATGAAAGCGAGGAAGAAAGAGAACATGGAGAACCCCTTTGGTTATTTTGAGGGGCTATTTTCAAATTCAATTTGATTTGCAATCTCTAGGTTTCTGCTGCCTATTTTTCAAGAAAAAAAAAAGACAAGGATAAAAATATACAAAATTTGTTGAAAAGAATGAAAGACACAGAAGAGGAAGCGGAGAACAAAACAAAATAAATTCTTTCCCTCAGGTAAAAATCTTTTCCTCCACCAACTTCTTCTAAGAAGTAAAAAGAATAAAGAAAACGAAAAAGAAACAGAGGATAAAAGCAGAAGGATTGAAGTCACAATTAAGAGAAGTGCCCATTGGTCAATTTCATTCTCCTCAGATTTCTCAAACTGAGGCAAAGAATTGAGTACTGATAATTTAAACAACAAATGAAACAAAAGAAGTAAAATAGATTTTTTAAAAATAAAAGAAAGCAAAAGCAAGAGTAAAAATTTTAAAAAGAAGTCTGTGCAGTTTCAATTGAATACAGTGTATTGATTTTTTTTAAACCAAAGATAATTAGTGATTTCGCAGCTTCTGGAAAAGTTACACGTGAAGAAACAGTGCGTTAATGGAGAAGGTACCGGGGTGAAGGAGGAAAGGTTTTATCAGAGACATGATTACAAAACTCGAGAAGAACGAGATAGAGAGTGCTAGCTAGATGATGACAAGGAAGAAAAAGCAAATAAGAAGTAAAAACAAAATGTCACATAGTTAGGAGTTAATAAACCCTTTGGCAAAACATTAAATTCTTTTTTTTCCCCTTTATTTTCTTCTCTTTTGATTTTCTTTGTTTTATGGCTGTCTTCTTTTTTTGTCTTTATTCTTCGTGAGTGAGTGTGCTCACATATTCTGTTTATCCACTTATTTCATATTAAAAAAATGGTTTTCATAGCATTTTCTTGGCGACTTGATTTCCAAATTTACTTACATTTTTTTCTTGTTGTTTTACTAGACCTTGAAGTAAAAATCTCGAAATGACTTGAATCTCTGAGAGGAATGTGTGTATTCCTCAAAATTAATGGAAAATGAAGAATGCCAGTGGAGAGATAACACATACCATGCAAGCTAACACACATAGATAAAGAGGGGAGGAGGAGCAAAGTTTTATACCTAAAATAAGTCATGTAAAAACAGAATTAGAGTGATTGCATGCACGTATAATATCAGTCCACAGACACAAAAAAATGGAAGCCAATGCAGGAATAAAGACTGTGATTTTCCTACCAACTGCTAACAATTGTCACAATGAATAAAAGGAAAAAGAAACAAAATTGAATCCTGCTCTTTCACAATACTGACATAGTTCATTAAAATTAAAACTTGTGCTATTTGAGTTTGTTAACTTTACAAGCCACTGACAATTTCTTTCTTAAAATCAAATACAACAATTGACAGAAATAATATCAGAAATTGACAACAATAGTCTGGCAAGAATGAATCCCAAATGACAGTTACAAAAATCCTCCCACCACCAAAAAAAAAAAAGGCTGAGAGAACATGGTTATTCAAAAGTGATAATTTTTGTTGGCTGGCCAATTTTTGTTGGTTTCCAATAATGTCTGTGGCTGAGCAGAAATTTGCATAGTCACCTGTGTGTGAATGTTTCTAAAGCAAAAGAGTCATTGAACCTCCAAGGTCATTTTGCAGTGGTACGATGAGACGTCACAAATGGTGACTTTTTTGGCTGTAGGAGTTGCCAAAAAGGAGAGAGTTTACCACAAGTTTGCCTTAGAGACTGGACTAAACATGGCTTGAAATGGTTCATTTTCCAGTTATCAATATGTGAGCCCACGTTGTTAAAGCAGGTATCATGTACCATTCAAGGTGATTCTAGACGAGGCTGGTTTTAAATCCTACACATCATAAGCTTCTTGACATTTAGTTTCTGGTACTTAAGGAAATTTTTAAACTGAACTTCTTTTGAGAAAATGTTTAAAATCTATCAACATTAATATTCTCTAGATAGTTAGTCTCAGAAAAACTCATTAAAACATGTTTTGGATCATCAAACAATCATATTTCCAATTGAAGTGGTAAGATAAGGTATTCACAAATCCATTTTTGATGTGAAAGAGAGATGACCTGCACTACCTATTTTCAGCTCTAGCAAGAAACTGACCCACGATACCTTATTCGACATGTGGGGTAACATATATAAATTTATATCTGAGCGTTTGACTGAAAACAGAGGGAGACCATCAAGTGACACCATCAAATGCTTCATTATCATAAACAAAATATATTCGTAACTATTTGTGGTATTGTCTGTTTAGCTTTGGTGCCAAGATTCAAACTCGGTACCTTTCACTCACCATAAATTGAACACGCTTCTCCAGTTAGTCCCAAAGGAAGCGGGGAGTTCTTGATCTACTTATTTATGCAGATTTATGTTACTTTCAGAATTCATAAAATATCAATAGAAATGTACATTTTGTCTGGTAGAGCAACTGAATGAATCAGAAAGAATGAAGATATAAATATAAATTCACCCACACAGTCAATAATTGAACAACTCTAGCATCAGAATTTGAAGTCATGTTAAAAAAAAATTCCATCAAAAAATAAATGTGGTCAGAATAAATTTTATCGAAGACATCTTGGGCGTTTTCCTTTGAAAACATCTAAAATAGAGCAAAAAAAACGTCTAGAAACATCTAGATTCTGAATAATATTGATGCTATTAATAAACCCATCAAAATAAGGCCCTCCCCCTAAAAGGTTACAAAAGCTTTTTTTCAAAAAATGAAGAAAAATTATTTTTAGAAGCAGTTCTAGTGAAGAATTGATGCCAATTATCTAGTCTGTAGACAAAACAGTATGGCCAGGTGTGCTGAAATACACAAACACATGAACAAACACGCAGAATCATGAACAAATGCGCATATTAAAAAAGGATAAAGTCCTTTGCCATCTCTGAGGGCTACAGTTGTTCAGTATATATATATATGCATCTATACATAATAAAAATTGATAATTGTGTCATCCACAGACAGCTGTTTTATTGTATTACATCTCTTCAGTGTGGCTATAGACTATCCAATATCCCTTCTAGTACCATGCAGTAGGATCAAAACATTTGCTTCAGACTCAGAGGCAGACATTTTACTTCTGCTCTATGCGGAACGGGATGGTCAATCGGACCAAACTAAGCGATATAACGAATAATTCGCCCTCTGCCAAAGTGCTCCATTCCAGAGTTGGAAGAGCATTGCATTGTTGCAGTGCTCAACCTTAAAGAAGGGAGCGTTAATTATACTTCTGATAATAATGATATCAAGTTGTGTTTATGATAAAAGTGCTCAATATTTTTGAAAAAATGAAGCAGTGAGGATTTGATAGTATATATATATATATATATATATATATATATAATACTGTTTTTATCAAAACAGTGTTATTTTAGTCTGTTATCCCATAACTATTTTTTAGTTTAGCTTTAGTTTCTTGATGCATGTAATTTAGTTATATTTGTATTTATATTAGGAATTTAATTCTTTATTATGGAATTCTTTTGCTATTCTACCATATCCCAGTTAAACAGCAGATGTAACAATGAAATTATTATTGCCCCAGTAGTAGTTATTAGAGAATGGTTTATATAATGACTCTTCTTAGAATTATAAATATAGGGTAAGTTCATATTTTCATACAATCATATATATATATATAACTCTTAGTGATAGAAAAAGATCAATATGGATTTGAGAGAGGACGAGTCGGAAGGATATCATACGAGTAATAAAAATGGAGATGGGCACGGCACATAAGGAAAAGAGGGGACAACACATGGAGCAAAAGGCTAGCTGATTGGTGTCCATGGAACAGTAAACAAAGTAGGAAAAGACTGAACACAAGATCGAGAGATGAGACAGAAAAGTTTGAAGGTACGAGATGGTGCTTGTCGTAGAAGGAGATGTATATATGTGTGTATGTTTGTGTGTGTGTGAGAGAAAGAGAGTAGTGCTACCCAAAAGTTCAAATAATTTGATCAGGAGAAAAAAAGATTTACACTTTACACCATCTAATGATAATAAGATAATGTATATGTATATATATATATATACGTATATATATGATGAAATCAAGGATTTGTCACACAAACACATTTATGTTTGTGCCCTGTTTGTGCTTCTTCAGGGGAATGATTTGATTTATTTTGGATCCCTATTTAGGACATTATTGGGGGGGATCAATTTTTATGGGTAGAGAACCCTCCTCTTATTCTATTTATATATCTTTTCCTTTTTCTTCCTTGTTTAGTTGATGGTCACTGCTTGTTTTATTTTTGATAGTAGAGATTTATTACTATCTAGTAGTTATAAATTAACAGGGGATGCTGTACACACTTTCATATCAGTGAGTTGTTGAACTACCAGCTCTTTGTGGTATGTTTCCTCTTAGGAAGTATTCTATTCTTACTTTTATCTGCTCCCCAGTGTTGGGGTTCACTTTTACATGACCCTAGCTAAATATGCTCCATCATTTTTATATTCTAGTTTGGGTTTGCTTCTTTATATGTATTATAATTACGGAAAGGAGATTGGGTTTTTCTCAAATTGGCTGGGAGTATAGAAATAATCATAATTTTGATAGTAATGCTGCTACTATTATTATTGATAATTACAAGAAGAATAATATTGCTATGGTGGTTAATTTTTGTATACCTGTATGTAGGGTGTTAAATTATGTTTTTTAATAGGAATTTTGAATGGTGCTGGTATTTTATTGCTACTTTATTTTTCTATTTAATAATTCTGTTTTTTTGTTCTATTGATATAAGTGAGGATTTCTAATTTCTCATTTTGGCGTAGGTAACATGGGGTTCCAATGTTCTGGAATATATGTGTTTGCTTTAATATTTTCCATTTTACTGTGGGTGTGAGGTTGCTGTCTCTTAGTTTCCTATTATGTCTTGACAGTGGTGTACTGTTTTTGTATAAATCGTTTGTAAAGGATTATATATGGTTGGCTGATCTTAGTTTAAAGGGTATTTTAGGTATTCGTATATAATATTTTGCTTCTAAGGGTTTCTCTGGGGTTGATATTTCAGCTTAATATACAATATTCGATTTGAGACATTTGTTTTGCAGAGAGCATCCATTGCTGTTTGTACGATTGCAATCAAGTTTATCCATATTTTCTCCTCCAGTATTTTTTCTTATTAATCTATTGTTATGTTTTTTTTACAATTCTATGGAAGTTATCCATAAGACTATATCTCATTCTAAGTTTGTCCTTGTTAAATATTTTACTCAGCGAGTTGCTTGGGGGGGAAGAGTTTTTCTATTAGTTAGAAGAATATTTTTCCTACGCTGATTTTTACTTGTAGGTTGAATGGCAATGTATACCAGATGATTTTCCTACTCTACTTTTTTGTTGTTGCTATGTTTTACTCTATTTGATTTTACTTTTTCATCATATTTAAAGTTAGTTACAGTAGAACTGCTGTCCTTTAAGACTTTAGTGTACTCATTTCTGACATTGTTGAATGTATTTTGTTTGAAGAATTGTATATTAGCCTAGTTTCTATTGATTAAGGGATCTTTTTGATGATTTTGTTTGGGTTGTTAGAGTTTGTGCTAATATATGAAATTCAGAATTTTCTTTCGTATGTAGTTTGTGGGTGTTATCATTTAGATTAAAAATAACATCTAAAAGTAGTTAAATTTTTATGTTGAGCTTAATTTCTTCTTTAAAGTTCAGTTCTTGCAATTCTTCAATGATGTATTTTTTCATTTTCTGAAACCAATCAAGTCTGACATCTCAACTGAATCAAGACAACCCATAGAAACATCAAACGGCAGATGCTGTTTTTTTTCATCCATTGTTCTTGGTTATTGAACAGAACTATGGTCTACAGTGTTTGATTATTTCCGTATCATTATTGGTAATGTTGGTGTAGATCTTCATGAATTTCACGGCTTCCTTCAAGATTCTTTTGGATATTGAAGGGTAGAAGTCTATAATGTCGAACTGTACAAATGCACCTGTTTTTTTTTTGCTTAATGTTGCTAAACCTGGTAATGTCATCATTTGTGTTTATCCATTGGTTCAAATGTAGTCGTTGTTTGATGCTGCAGTTTATGTTTTCTAGTATCTTCTTGCTAATGTTTCCTATCTGGGATTTGGTGGGGTTAATTAGTCAGGTTTGTGGTCCTTCATGAGTATGTAGGCATCTTTTTTCTGCAATTTTCTGCAATTTTGTGTCGTGTTTTTGTTTTGGAGTTTGTTGTAGGTTTGTTAATACATTTTGTATATAATGTTAGTCATTTCTCCTTCTGCAAATATGTTGTTAGATTCATTAATTTGTTCTATTTCCTTTTTTAATTATTTATGGTATGCGATTTTGTGCTTTTTAAATCTGAATGTGGATGATGGTCATCAGTAGGACCTGCACAAAGCTTTCCGATAGTTTACAACATAGTGGGCTTTTTTGTTTTGAAGCCGAAAAAATCTTTCCCCCCATTTTGCTTGTTTGGTTTGTTAATGAACAAAAAGGCTTTCCACCTCGTACATCTGATTAGATCTTTTCTTTTTCAGTAAATAATATTAGGTAGTGGTGTTTGTCCTTGAAGGAATGTTCAATGTTCAATTTCTCTATTTGTGTTGTTTGTAGAAATGATGTCCATAAAAGTGCTCTAGTTGTGCTTTTATCTAGGATCTATAATACAAAGTGCAAATTAGTAATATAATATAATGCAATATCTGATGTGTGATGGGTTTATTTCATAAAGCGCTCAATACATTCAACATTGAACATAAGGTTAAGTTAGATATATATCTAATACTACTATTCTCGTATCATCCTAAGTCGTCTGAAAATGGATCGACTGGAGATAATTTATTTCCCCTGGTGGATGGATTTTGGGGTACATAATTAAATTTTCTGATCTGCGTAATCATTCCATTTCTATATTTTGCTCAATTGGATACAAATCATGTTCAAATGAGAGATATTTCCAAGAATCAGTTTCCTACTCTAGAATGCCTACTTTACTTAAGATGTCTAAGCATGAAGCAATGGTACTTTCCATAAATTTGAGCATCCATTGGCTGAAAGGCCAACTGCTTTTGTGCCAATGAAAATATCAGATCCTCTTGAATAAAAGTGCCTCCATATTTACCTATTTGCAAAGTGAGAAATGTTGGTTTTCAAACAAAAGGCAGTCATGCCAAGTTTTATGCAATTACAGCATGTAATGTATGCAAGCATCATACATATCTATCCGTCTGTCTGTCTCATTCTGTTCAAATCTATGTATGCATGTCTGTGGCTTTCTATCTCTCTGTATCTATACACATATATATATAAATATACATCCGTGCTTTGAAATATGTATCTGCACGTCTGTGTACACACAAAAAAGTCAAAGTGAAAATGTTTCTGCATTTCACTTCATATATTCATTTACATACTCAAAACTTTAAAATAATGGATGTCTGCTAGCTTTATACATGTATAAAACATATATATAGACATATGTCATGTTTATATATATATACATATATATATATAAATACATATACATATATATGTATGTATGTATATATCAATAGTAATCGTAATTTAATCCATAACTTAAATTTTGCTGAGGAACTATGAACAACAAAATTACTATTAATATTAAAGTGCTCAGTTTATTCAGATATGTACACATAGAGTATTTAACTGGAAAAATTTACAAATATATATATATATATATATATCGAACCTGTAACCGATGGAGTAGCTACTTCAACATAAGCTAAACAATCACCGGTAATGCAAAGGCCCAGATAACTGTTTTAACTCCAATTTCTCATCTTGTTTATTCATGGTCTATATCTGCTCTATTTATTTCCTTCAATGTAACAATTATGTTATCAAGAAATGGATGTATGAACCAACAGAATGATTATGAATTGCATTATATTATAATGAAACTTACCAGAGATGATCTCCTGTCACTATATAATGGACAATTAAAGAAAATGGGACTGCCACAGGAATCAAACTGGCCACCAACGGGGTAGAAGAGCATCGCAATATGGAAGCAGCTACCCTATCGACTGCAGGTTTGATTTCTGAATGAATGTGTTAGATTATTTGGAACATCACTTGAAATGACCTCCTGTTTTTATACAGAGAATGGGTCACTTGGCCTTGACAACGTAAATAATAAACAGCTAAAGTAGTGGCTAACTAATCTGTCGCAGCCCTATTTATCTTTAATTGTTTATTCTATTTATGCTGTCTAGGCCAAGGGACTCATTCTCTGTGTAACTACGGGAGGTCATTTCAAATAGTTTCTATTAATAAAGCGCATTCCCTTATATATATATATATATATATATATATACATCTATATCTTTACTGTATTTAGGGGTTGCTTCATCAATAGCGCTCAATATTCTAAAATAGCGCACAAATATAAACAGATATATACAATTTCGTTGTTACTGATTTTACACACCCATATATATATATATATATATATATATATATATATATATATATAATGAAGTAAAGATTCACTACACAAACATGTCTAAGAATCCCAAACAGAGCAGAAATATAAACATGTTTGCATAAGAAATCCTTACTCTATTTTTTTTAAAGTTCTATTCTGAATCAACTTGATGATTAATGCTGAATGTATCGAGCACTTTATTGAATAAATCCATCATACATCAGACATTGTATTATATCATATTTCATTCCTGATTTGTATTATATTTATATATATATATATATATATATGTATATATATATATATATATTGTACTGATACATAGAAAAACCTGGTACCAAAAGCAACATACATTCCAGGTGAAGAGTATGTGGTAGGGAGAATGTGCGTAATGGACTTGTACATTTTCTTACTAACATTTAGTAGAAAACTGAGATGCCAATGTTTTTATGTGTAAGTGAAAAAGTTTCATGCATTACTAAATTTCATCTTAATGTTGGCATGTGAATTAAAAACATAAGCCAATAAAAAACTTTATTTTGCTATCAAGAAAAATATACATAAATTTGAATTATGTGAACAGAAACCGAAAAATATTGAAAGGTATCAGAACTTTACAAGTATTTTAGTGAAATAATTGAATTTGACGGAATCTGAGTTTTATTATTGTTTCATGAATTACTTGAAGTTCCTCATCATGGTCTCAATGTTGGCCATAAATGCTTCGTATTATTTTCCATCTTTTTTCACGTCAGAAACTATTGCTTTAAGGTCCTCCGCTGATTTCGTAAATCTTGAATTTTCTGTCTCTTTTATTTGAATATGTGTCACTCGATTCGAATGAAGAAGTCAAGTTACTATTTCGCCAAATGCTGTGCTGACTGTATGACTTACAGAACGCCAGTATGCAGTTGCCAGTCTCAGAATAATTTTTGGGGCTTGTAAAGTTATCCCTTGATATTTGCAGGTATTCTAATCGTGGTTTTTGATAATTCGCTGACCAGACATTAATGATTTAATTGGAATATTTGCTGCATACCACAAAAAAAAAAATGCATTATAGAAAATATGCTGAGCAGTATAACCAAATTCGGAAAGTTTAGAAAAGTTTAGGATATAAAAAAACGCATTGTAATTATATTTGTGTGATTAATTTACTCTTATAGACAAAGTAAAACCGGTTTATATGTAGATTGAAAAACTTGTGAATTGGTTAGTTTAACAGTATTTTAGACATTAATTTTTTTTTCCAATTCACAGCGCAATAAACAAGTTTATTATTCATTTTTCAGTTGATAAAACATCGTAAATCATTAGTAATAATCTATTTCATTGTTGTGCTACTATTTACTTTCATCTTGATATTTTTGTTGATTTTTATCACAACTCTTCTCAGCAGCAGGATTATAGATGGTGTAAGGAATAACCCCCCAGCCTGCGCAATGGAGTTTTAAGATCAAGTGCAACTTGTGCAAAGCCAACATAAATATACATATATATATATATATATATATATATATATATATATATATATATATATATATATTTTACTGTTTGTAGGAATCGCTTTATCTTTAGTGATAGTGCTCAATATTTTGAATAGAGTGTATACACACACAAAATATACATACATGTATATATATATATATATATATATATATATATATATATATATATATATATATACATATATATATTTATATACATACATTTTATGTATAGATACATTTACTGTTTGTAGGGATTTCTTTATCTTTTCTGATAGTGCTCAATATTTTAAAATAGAGCATATATATATATATATGTGTATATATATATATATATATATATATATATATATATAAACCCATGCATATATACATATATGCTCATACCTACACCTGCATATACATCTTTGCATATTTGAGCAAATACTTATAAGGCTTTATTGGTAGATAAATTGGTTGGGAACAAAACTAAAGAAAAACCTAGTGAACCAGAGGCAAAATGGGGAAGTGAAGAGAATGCTGGACCAAGCAATTCCATTGCTGTGGAACACACAAGATCTTTCTTCTCCAAAAAAGTGAAAAATATGGATGAAGTTTTTTTTTCTCCTCTTTTTCTACTCTCCTCTATTTCATTGCTTCTTTCTTTCTTCTTTTTAGTCATTTTTTACGACCATTTTGTTCCATTTCTTGTTAGTCACTTTTTGATTGGATTTTTTTCTTCCTCTTTTTTTTTTCTAATCATGAAGGAAAAAGGTGAAGAGAAGAATAAATCGACAGATATTTTCAATATGAATGGAGAAAAATAGACTCTGGCACAAGTTTATTGATTTTTTTCTGCCAAAGATAATCATAAACACACACACACATGTATGCACACATACCCACACATACACACGCACACACACACACATATATATATATATATATATATATATATATATATAAAAATAGAGAAACACATATTTGCTTACATGTTCATAAATATTTATGTCTATATATGCATATACTTATGAACCTTTGCATACATATCTTCTGATATATTTACATATGCCTACAACAGTACATGTACCCCATTCCACATATATATGTACATGCATAGGTTGGTAGATAGGTGTGCTGGTGCATGGTTTCATATGTGTATATATATATATATATATATATATATATATATATATATATATATATATATGCTCTATTTTAAAATATTGAGCACTATCATAAAAGATAAAGAAATCCCTAAAAATAGTAAATATATCTATTCATAAAATGTATGCATATATATATATATATATATATATATATATATATATATATATATATATACACTGATATTTGAATGTTTTGTTTGTTCGTACCTCTTCTCCGCAAAAACTACCAGGCCTATTGACCTGATACTTGGTATGGAGAATCAATAAAAAGTGGTTCATGACACAGGCTAATCTTTGGGGTCATCTGAGGTCACCAGAAGTAATTCATTAGCCAATCTTTGGTTCTAAACATCAGGAAAAATAAATTTTTGTACCAGGATTTTCATTATTCATTCTTATCACAAATGGCACACTTTTTTTCTTCCAATAAAAGTAGAAGTAACACGTCAATGTTTTCTCTCTTCATTTCAATTTTCACAATGACAACAACTGAGCGGGAATGGACAGTGGGAGAGGGTGAAGTATAATGACACACGGCTGTCTTACTGCTGAATCGGGTAATTTCTTATGATAAGAATTCAAACTCATTGTTCTGTTACCTTCTTTTACATGACATTATAAACCATTATTATTCATTTTTCAACACTACTTTCTCTAATCTTAAATTTTGGTTGATTTTTTATAATAACTTAACTGAGGCCATCTATTTACAACAATTAGTAAACAGATTGGACGTAAAGATTTAGGTCTAAGCATAAATAATATTTTTTCCATTTTTTATAAGGGTAAGAAAAAATGAAAAACTTATTTTTTAATGTATTGTCCATTTTGAAGCCGTTTTTACCGGGAAACACTAGGTATCTCTGCTAGTATATATGAATACTTATGTGTATTTGGTTGGTGCAAAAATAATTACAGTTTTTCTCCATCAATTTTAAAGCAGCAATATCTCAGCTTAGAATAAAAGTTAATTATTAAATAAGAACCTTAAGAATTTACACATTTTCCCAACTACAAACAAATTCATTTATCCTGGAGCATAGAATTCTAGGGTCATAGAACTGATGAATTTGAATGGGAGGCATTTTGAAGTATGTCTGTCTGTTGTAAACCTTCACTTGCAAGAAGACGTTGAAATCCTTCCAAAGATGATGGTCAGTTTGAGAGAGGTTTGGTGAGTAAGTTGAATGTGGAGGAGTTTCATAGCCTAGTTCTTTCAATTTCAGCAGAGTTATTTCTTCATAAAGCTATTTTACTTTTCATTCAAGATCATTCATTCAGCATATTGAACATACTTTGCTTTCCCAATTTGGTGCAGATGTCAAACAGCTATTGAATGGTCAACGTTTAGTTCCTCTGCAACCTCTCAAGTTGTTTTGCATGGGCCTGCCTCAATGATAGCCCTCATTTGGATGCCATCAATCACAGAAGAATGTCCACATCTTTTTAGCTTGCGTTACCGTTTCAAAATTTTCTAAAACTAATGTTATGCTGGATATTCATTGACGGTCCCTTGGCTGAATACTTGGTTGATATTGTAAATAGTTTCAGCTGCTTTACATTCCATTTTGAACTCAATCTTCTTCTATCTTTGATTTGACAGCCTCCGATAAACCAAAATAAGTAATCAAAAGAAAATGTTCAGCTTAAATAAATATAGGAAAATTCACACTTTGAAATGGTACATTACAAAAACATAATTGGAAATAATTTTTTCCAAAAATGGGCATCAGAGTTTGAAATAATAAAAACCTCAATCATTTTAGCATCAATATAATACATATATATAAAGAGATAATCACTTATGATGGAGATAAACCCTGAAACATGTCTGGAAAATACACAATATAAATAGTTATATGGATCTTAGCATTACTGGCAGCTGATTAGCTCAATGGTAAGAGCAACACTACAATGGTGCAGCTACCCCATTTGTTGCATCTTGGATTCCTGCAGTAGCCCCATTTTCTTTAATCCTCTATTTACATGGTCAAGGCTAAATGATACATCTCCCATGTAATGAGGGGAAATTATTTCAAATAGAGTTTCAATATTTTATAACGCAATTTATCATCATTCTGTCAGACCATATATCCACTTCTTTATAACATAATTGTTTCAATGAAAGAAACAAATAGAGCAGATATAGACTGTGAATAAACAAGATGAGAATTTAGAGTGAAAACAGTTATTTGAGTCTTTGAATTACCGACAGCTGTTCAGCTCAATGGTAAGAGCAACGCTACAGTGATGCAGCTACCCTATTGATCACAGGTTCGATGTATGTATTTGTAAATTTTACCGTCAACTACTCTATGTCCTATATATTTCAATAGACAGAGCACTTATATGATATTTATAGTAATATTGCTGTTCACAGCTCCTTAGCAAAACTCAAGTTATGGACTAAATTATTATTAATATATATATTTATATGTAGAGAGAGACATGACATACCTGTATATATATATGTTTTATACAAATATATACAAGTGGACATCCATTATTTTGAAGTTTTGAATATGTAAATGAATATGTGAACTGATATGCAGAAACATTTTCTATTTGACTTTTTCCGTGTACACAGACATACAGATATATATTTACTCATTTACATAAATATATTTGGAATTTTCTCTCAAGTATCCATTTCTCTCACACCCACACACACACACACTTAAATACATACACACACAAAAAAATATAACTAGTATAGATGTGAAAATATCTATTTTAGCAGTAAATGTGTATATTTATTTGTTTATAAGTATAAATGTTGTGTGCATATGTGTGTGTGTGTGTGTGTGTGCGGTGCATATTTGCAAATATATAAACTCTTATCTTTAATATCAATTCTAGGCAGGAAGAATTTTCATGACTGCAGATATGCCCTTGGTATCAAGCATTTCAAAGGACAATGACCATTTAACTACGAACTACGTAGACTATGAACATCTTGTCCAAGACCAAGGTACTCGTTCATAGGCCCCAATTAACATCATGTTTGTGACAATGTGATTGGTGAAAGCAGAAGCCATTTTACAAGAAGAGCGATGGCACCTGTGATTAAATAATTAGAAACCATCAACCAAAACTGTCAACATAGGTTTCTTCAGTTATTATGTTGGTTTAGCTAGATGACTAGCTATGTATATATCACAAGTACAGGCTGGATCTAAGGAGCTAGAGTACTGCAAAATCAAACATTTATTCCTTATTAGGTCTAGTGAGAACATTTTGGGAGATATGGAAATTTCTCACAATTATAGGTTTTTGGAGGAGGTTCTCTTTGCAATGTAAGTTTATGCTAAATTGATCAATTAGTTGTTGTTGAGAAGTATTCATGCTTGCTTCATTGATTAACCTTTTTTCTAATTTTTTAATTGATCACCCGAACACAGCATACTGCCAAAAGACATTGGTCGTGTAACAGTTTCTATTAAATGACTAACCAGACCTGTTTTGTGTAGATTTGAAGAGTGCATGCATGTGAGACAATAAGATTTCCGCATATATATATATATATATCCCAAAGGACGAAAATAACCTTCAGGTAATCAATATGAGCATTTCGTCAATGGACAATGGTGTTTAGTCAATTTTCTGGATATTTCAATGTTTTTTCACATCATTCACACAAAGGTTAATCTAAAGATTGGCTAGTGAAATCAGACGCACTTTCTTTTTTGTTAATCAAATTATATTTTTTTCCAGAATTTCATCTAATTCATGATGCTATAAACGCAAATGCACCTGAAGATGAGATAGAGAGGGAGAGAGAATTATCAATCCTCGGTGCATTAGTGTACTCTGTTAGCATATTTACATGGATACACATAAGTATATCTAATTCATCAGCCAGTCTACTGATTGTCTTCATATCTATCCATACATAGGTATATACTTACCTTTTACATGAATTTACTTACATACTTACTCATTTTGCCACCTGTGTATAACATACAGTAATATTATATACTGGTATATATCCATTTATTCATCCATCTATCTATCTAATTATCTAATTTCCTATCTAATTCTGCTCCTACCTGTCTATCTATTCATCTAATTCTGTTCCTATCTATCTATTTATTTATCTAATTCTGTTCTTATCTCTCTATCTATCTATCTATCTATTTATCTATCTCTGTTCCTATCTATCTATCAATCTATCTATCTAATTATTGATGTTTTTGTTCTCGTTATATGTGTATATAAATTGATTATCATTTCGTATCCACACAACTGCTCTTTGCAAATGTGTGCATTCGTATGATCGTGTGTTGTTATATAGGCGGACACTTTCACAGAAAAAATCATGTACGCATGTGTGTATATTAAATGTACGCAACTGCATGTATAGATACACAGGTCCATATGATAGTGAGTGTGTACGATAGCTAATACGATGGCTCTGCTGAATGCAGACTATCTACAAATGAGTACGTGCATCATTATCTCTGATGAACAAAAAACAGATTTGCATAGATATATTGAAAAACAATTATTGTTCAACGACGTACTCAGGAGTTATCTCAGACTTTAAATACACACACTAGCACACATACATATATAAATACATAATCATATGTATATATATATATATATATATAGATAAATATATATGTATAAGCATGCATACACACATACACACAGATACATATATATTGATTATTAGGATTTGTTTACTTTATCCCTGCATGTATATTACATACTCAGCATATAAATTTTGCACACATAAGTATAGATGTGTGTGTGTGTGTGTTCGTGTATGTGCGTGTGTTACTGTGCGTGTGAGAGTGTGTTCACGTGTGTCTGTGTGAATGCATGCGTGAGTGTGAATGTGTGCGTGTGTGTTCGCATCTGCACACACCCTCGCACCCATCCATTTTCAGTATTTCCAGAATTTGTACTCAGAAATTGAGCATTTACTAACCGACATCCATAATATCGATTTCTGGAGAAAGAGGAAGAGTATGGAGCGTGGGGTGGAGAGGGGTAAACGGAGGAAGACGATGATGATGACGGCGGCAACGACGACGACGACGACGACGATGACGATGATGATGATGATGATGTTGAAAAAGCGCGGGCAGTGGAGAAGGATCGTGGTCGGTAGGAAGCGGTTGGGGGGGGGGGTCGGGGGTCGGGGGTCGGGGTGTCGGACAGCCATTAATCTCGCCGTATTTTTCTTCCAGAAGTTGTACTCAAAACTTTCCCATTAATAGGAAGACATATAAAAATATTGATTTCTTTTCGGGGGCGGGGGTTGTCGGGGCAGGGGGGGGGATCAGGTAGTGACGGGTCGGTTAGTCGGTTGTAGAAGGAGGAGGAGGAAAGAAGAGGCGTAATTGGGGGGGGGCAGGTCGGCTTGGGTGGAAGGGGTAGTGGCTTTGGAAAAAAGAGAATAACCATTAACCTACATTTCAACCCCCCCCCCACTGGCTCCCTCAACCACTGCTTAAGTCCTGTCCATCATCATCACTCGCCAAGCCCCATCCCCCCCAACTACAGTTTTGATCTACCCCGACCCACCAATCAACCACCAACCACCACCACCACAACCACAAACACTTCCACCATCACCTCGAAAACATGCCGAACCCGGCACCATCAGCATCTCTGCCCCCATCACCATCATCATACCCCTCCATCTCCCTCTCCCAACCTCCATTCCCGCAGTCACTCGCGTTCGCCCTACCCGACCTCAGATTCCAGATTGTGTACTCGAAAAATTGGGTATTATACGCCGCGAACATGCAACTGTGAAATTTAGTCAGGTGCAAAAGAAGTGCAAGGTAGAAGTTGCAGTGTTGTATGGTTCAGTGAGCGGGGGCGGCAGGTACTTATGTATGTAGGTAAATGGGCAGGTGAATGTTTGTAAGGAAAGTACCGGGTTGGAAGGGGGTGGGACAGTGTGGGGGTAGGGTGTGTTGTAGGAGGGAAAGAGAGAAAGCAAAGGGTTCCGAGATATATATATATATATATATATATATATATATATATATATATGTGTACATATACATATACATATATATACATATATACCCAGACACAGTTTTCTGTCTCTTTCTTTCTTTTTTTTTTTTTTTTTGGTTTCTGTTTGCCTTCCTTTTCTCCCCCACCTCACCTACCCCTCCCCCCCACCTGGGGTTGGAGAGAGAGCCGTTGTTCTTCATCTGTAACAAAGTAAGAATAAAACTGAGAGCACCTAGCTCTAATTACCAGAAACAAAAGATAAGTAAATATAAAACAAAATAAATAGAATGTAAGTACAGAAGGGAGGGGAAGGGGTGGAAAAGCAATAAAAAGTGTTGTCTTCACTTGAAATAACACAGTTATTGTTGAAACTGGTGAACAGACCTTTTATTCTACATATCGACAAGACAATATGTATACGCATGTACAGTTTGTGTGACCACATGTGCGTGAGCATACATACATATATGTATACATGTGTATATATATATATATCGGCATGTGCATGTGCATACATAAGTATACTTGCATACATGCATATATATGTATATATGTATTTTCTAATATATATATATATATATATATATATATATATATATATATATATATATAATGTATATATATGAACTTGAACTGTTATGTGCTCATTCAGCACAATGGTCAGAATGAAAATACATGCATGTGTCTGTGAATATGTGTACATTTGGTTGACGGAGTGTATGTTTATGTATGTATATATGCATATGTGTACCCACTTTCAGCAACAGGAATGATATGTATATGTTTATATTTCAATGCATTTGTATTTATGGTTGGATGTGTACATATATACACACTCACACGTAAAAATTTGAATATGTAAGTATATATATATATATATATATATGTTTATGAATACAAGCACTATATGTGTGAACAGACGAACTTTATTGGTTTATGTACATTCAGAAATGTGGAAAGTACAAACATCTGTGCTCAAATCTGAGTGAGTTTATGTATATGTGTAATGTGTGTGTGTGTGTTGATGCAGAAGAACATGTACGCATATATAGACAGTGTCTTACAAATACACGCACATGCACAAATAAATATATATAATTTGTACAGATATGTATATATGGACAACATAGGTATGTCAGTACATTTAGTAATAATTATATCACATGTATATGTATATATTGATGAACTTCTATTTAAATGTAAAATAAATATGTGTAAGAGGACATACACAGACTTGCACATATACATGTATGTATTTATTTTCAATCATATATATATATATATATATATGTACATATATATATATATGTATATGTTATGTGTGCGTCTGTGCACATGTTCAGGAAAGAGCAGAGAGAAAAGACTGGGTTGGGGAAGTGCAGTGGGGTGTGGGGATGGGAAAGAAGTCTGCTCCAGGGGTAGGGAGGCAGGTTTGGCTACCTCCATTCCATTTGAAGCACATCCGACAGTCTGTGGCTAGCACTGCCATTCCACACACAGCACACTTAGTAGGACTGCAGGCACTCCGTTAACTCTCTCTCTCTCTCTTCCTCTCTTTCTCTTTCTCTCTCTCTCTCTCTCTCTCTCTCTTTCTTGCTCATTCATTTTAACACACAAACACAATCATAGGCACACGGCTAATGCTCTTGTCACAGAAATACAGCAGTAACAGCAGAAGACTTCACACTGGAGAACATATCATTACTGATTTCAGTGGAATTAAACATACAGGTGAGTTAACATAGTTTTTTTTCCCTCTTTCTCCAACTCTATATTCTCTAATTTCTCTCTTCTTTTGTTTTACCTAAAGAATTCGGATTATGACATTAGTTTTTAAATGTTATCAGCACTTTTCCTTCTTTCAATTTTTTTTTTCCCCGAAATCCGATCTTTGTCCACCAAGTGAGCCCCATGCCACTTCGCACACCTTTCTTTTGCCCGCGTGAATCTGCTTCACTTGCATGTCACCAGTCATAGACGCATGACTGAACCCCCCCCTACCATCACCACCATCACCAACATCTGTCCGTATCCAGTAATATTTCTTTTTTTTTTTTTATCATTTTAACTTTTCTTCATAATATTCTTTTCCATTCTTTTTCACAAGTAAGAATCCTCTCATCTCTGGGTTGGGCAATTTTTTTTTTTTTTCACAAGGGCTTTATTGACAAAAAGTGAGCATGTGTTGTGTGAAATGCCTACCTCAGGTCTGTCGAGATGTCTGAGCCTTGACAGATTTGAACTTGATCCAGCTGGTTGAAAAAAAAATAACTGCAGCACTATCAACTGAGCCTATCGCATTTCGGAAAGACGTGTGTCTATATGATAATAAATGATATACTTTGACCAGTGTCCTCATCTCGGTTTTTATAGTCGCATCATTTCGGATGTAGTACCCTCCAGCCCTTCAGTAACCTTCTGAACATCTGAAGAAGGCCGGAAAGAACAACAGTCGAAATGTTGTGACTATAACAACCAAGATGAGGATGCTAGTCTGAATAAATCAGTGAATGACAATTCCTCATCTCGGAAATTCTGAGTGTGTATGTGTTAAGTTTTTTTTTTCCAATTAGTTATCTTTTTCTTAACTTTTTCTTTAAATTTCTTGTCTTTATAAAACATGTCTCTGTACGTACAGATTCTTTAAAAATAAACCTGTCTTTATCCGTGGTTTTGCATGAGTAAATTTTAACTGGTCAGCGTATATGCCTAAGATAGCAATAAGCGTAACTGTATGCAGACCGTCAGCATATTTCCATGACAGAAACTCTGACGATGCATATTTTCTTAACTTTTTCTTCTGGAGATGAAAAGAAAAACTGACTTTGAAAAGTGTCTCTGCGGTATTTTCTTTCTTTTCATTTACTTTCAAGATATATATTGACTGTCTATTGACTTGGCTTAAAGAAATGGAAAAAAAAAAAAGTGCCAAGTTTTGCACCGTATAGAAATGAAGGGAAAAAAAAAGAAGTATTTTTTTTTTTTTTTTAGAATTAGGCACAATAGTTTATCTTCTGTTTTGTTCCTTTCTTTTCTGTAATGCTTTTAAGAGATCTTTCTTTACATTCTTTCTTTCCACCTGGTACTAAAGTCAGGTCAAATCAGATCATTACAATGGAAAACTAGAATATCCTATTCTCTTAAATGTGATCTTGTAAGTTTTATAGAAAGCGTGGTGTTCTCACTGATCATTAATGTTGAGTTCGATCCACGTTGAGCACCTCAGATATATGTCCTTAGACTAGCTTTTACTTAGTCAAGGAGTTGATTCACACATTTTAAACCTTGAATAGGTTTTTTTTTTACAAGATCCTTATCATTAAATGTGTTTTTTGTTTGATCCTTGTTTGTACCATAGTACGTCTACTCAGAGTTGTGTCTTTTATTTATATATCTATATATCTATATATCTATATATCTATATATCTATATATCTATATATATATATATATATATATATATATATATATATATTTATAGCGTTGGTCATAAATGAGTACACACCTATCACAGTAAAGGTAATTATCTTCTAAACCAAACACAGCAGGATTTTATTATTTCTGGCAAATATTTTTGTGGGGTGTACTCATTTTTGGACGGCAAAATATTCATATCAGATAATATCAATTATGTCTGTGTTCCACAAAAAAATTGAAAAAAAATCGTGTTTGATTTATAAGAGAATCAACTTTCCGTAAAAAGTGGTTTGGGTGTACTCATCTATGGTCAATACTATATGATATATATGTGTGTGTGCTTGTGTGTGTGTGTGTGTTTGTGTGTTTGTGTGTGTTTGTAAGGTGGGTGTAAGATTATGGATTACCAACAAAATAGTGGTGGTAATTTGAAAGTGTAGAAAGTGAACAAATTTGAGAAAAACAAGCGTTACATCTTGAAAGTTTTTATAATCATAAGGACAGGCATGATGCATTTTGCTGGTTCATGTCACTTTCTACATTGTCAAATTACCTGCACCATACATATGTATATATATATATATATATATATATATATATATATATATATATATATATATATATATATATATATATATATGTGTGTGTATGTGTGTATATTAAGAAAGAGACACTAGCATTAATGTATTAGAATATGAATGCATGTGTGAGATGACATGAATTTTATTCATATATATTCAGATATAAGCCAAATCAAGCCAAAAATTTTTTTTATTGGACCACTTTTCCAAAAAAGAAAAATGAAATAATGTTTGCAAACATGACAATAAATGTATTATAAATGAATTTTTAAAAAAGATTTCTTATAACACAAGTATCCAAGATTTTACAAGTGTCAAGACTGATTGCAAGGTGTGTAAATGACTTGTTATGGGTATGCATACGTGTCTCCAACTGGTAGGAAAAGTTTCATCACCATATGAGCAATGACACTTACCCCAAACAATATAGATTTTGATTACAGTGATTTTACAGATACTTCCACAATCTCCGTAAATATAAAACAGTTGGCTCATGTAGAGATCTCTGCTCTTTCATCAAATCAAACATTATCTTCTTTTATCTGTTTTTCCACATGAGGAATCATCATTATAGTCAAAATTGAATTTGTTTTGTGTTTTCCTGTACAACAACAACAACATGAACAATCCTCACCTAATTCAGGGGAGTAAACTCTTCACTGTTTGTCTGTTCTGTCATGTTAAAACAATCCAATATATAAAATTACGTTCCCCTATTATGATTTGAATCACCATCAAATGACTGCTAGGTAGCTCACTTACTGACTGAACCAAACTGACTAAATCTTTCTACTAAATAAATGTAATTAACATTACCAAGATGAATACAAATTTAATACAATTAACATTACCGAGATTTGAAACCATAACCAAATGATCGGTAGGTGGCCCTCTCATTGACTGAGCCAAACAGACAAGTCTTATACATGTACAAAGATGTTTGTTACAAATATGCTGGGGCTTATTTCAGTTTGATGAATTATTGTTCTCATTTTAGTTGTTATGGATGTTGTTATAATCAGAAGTGGATGTAGGCATTTGTCCTGGGTTGCAATTACCTAGTGATCCTGAGTTCAATCTACGGATTGGGTAATGAAATCCATATACAACTCGATTCAGCTGGAACAAACAAAGATGCCATCACAGGGACAATAGAATATAGAAATCAATGAATACAAGATATCCCCTAGCATGGACGACCAAATAAGAACAAATAAGTACCTGAAGAAGGCTGGAGGGTACACAGACGGAATGTTGTGTCTGTGACAATATTCATATCAACCAAGATGGAAATAATAGTTTGAATGAATCAATGAATATTGAACAATATTTTTTTGCAAATTATCATTTATAACTTATCCTTGAAGTAGTTTCTACCACGATTCAGTTATTCCAGATTTTATTTGTACAAGACCAACCAAAGTTATTTTATTTTTGAATGCTGGATCAAAGTGCAAGTTCTCTGAATTATCTATATAAAAAAAAGGTCCAATTAATATATTGCATATATATTAATAGTATACATACTATGGCAAGAAAAACACTGAACAGTACACATATATATTGTATGACGGTTTGTGATGTCTAAGAATGACTAAAACAGACCTGTTCTCATAGTAATTAAAAAGCAATGTTCCCAAGAACAACCTACAGTTTACTGATGTCTTGGGAAATTTTGTTTCTAAGAAATTATGCAAGGCAAATGTTTGAATTTTAAATGTGTGTTAGCCTTATAAAAATGAATTTAATTTTTCTGCAACTTTTCCTTCTCTTTTGAATATATGACTGGGGGCATCATAGTACCTGTAGCCAATGGGCCTACAAAATCTTAATCCAGCTCTGAGTCCAACAGCAGAGAGTACAAGGTGTGATGAATTTGTAAATGTTTGGATAACAGCTATTAGATTTAAACCAAAGCAGAATCAATACCTTTACCAGATGAACTGTAACACATACAATAACAGGAAATATTTATATTGTTAGATTATAAGACACCATCAACCAAAACTGTCACCAAAACATTTACCATAGATTTCTCCAGTTTTTGAGTTGGTCTAGCTGGCTGGCTATGTATGTATGTATGTATGTATGTATGATGAATAAGGGTATGGATTATGTATGTATGTATGTATGCATCATGCGTACAGGCCACACCAATGGAGCTAGAGGCTTGAAAATTTAGACATTTTATCCTAATGGAAAAAAGTACAAAATTCACCCCCCTAGTATTCAGTAGGGGTTCTATTTGCAATATAAGTTTATGCTAAATCGGTCACTTAGTTTGTACCTGGCTATACTGACACTTGTTTTTTGAAAATTAAGACTTCTATTAGTGATCACTGTCCAACAAAAGGCAAGAGAAGCAATTTATTCATTGACTCACTCTTTTTGTCACTTTCATTGTTCCCGCAATGTTTTCCGAATGGTTCATTCTACTACCTTCCTCAGGGGTTACTATCTGTTTGTAAAGAGAGAGTTTTAATGGAGGGAAAAATCAAAGGAAAAATTTTCTGTTTGCTACCGTTTTCCACTTGGCTATACCAGGAAAAAAGAACCTCTATTTAAATATGGATAATACACGTCAAGAAGGCCATTGAATGTACCAGCTGAAACACTGTGGGAACGGCAATAAAAATATCGAAAAGAATAAATAAATTCAAACTCAGTTAACCAGAGAAGTCATGCGGTTTTGTTTTCTAACAACGACAATAAATTTCCCAAAATTAGTGGTTACAAAGTGTTGATTAGGTTTATCGGACTGTTTCAAGCTTGTAGGTTCAGGAATACATTGATCCATAAGGTTTCGATTAGTGTGGGGTTTTGATATAGTATGCTAAAGGTATTGCTGCACAAATTAATGTAACTTAGTATAAACTGAAAACAAAAACACATTAAATGATAATAAGACCTGGAACGTTGCAGTTTTGGACTGAACGGAAAATTTTGGAATTAATTAACCGCAGTAATCAAGATATACCTGTTTATGTGTATATATATATGTATATTGCATGGAAAATGAGGCTTCAGTTTAGCATCATAGTTAATTTGTAAATAGACCTATCCCCCAAATCCACTCTAAAACCCTTTGCAAAAATATTTTCCTCTAAACTTCTTATGGTGAACATTCTCTTAGAACCATTGAGTATCGATGAGATGCATCAAAGTTCAAGAGTCAGGGAGACGTAGTGACAATCAGAGCCAGAAAAAGAATGGCTGCTGTAAGCATTCAATATTAATGACTTAACAAGAATCTACAAATAAGAGGCAAATCTCTAAATTGCCGAAAATCAAAGATCTCAGTCAAGCCATGACATTCTCTCTTAACACTTAGTATCAAAGTCAGCTCAGATCAAATCATTATAATGGAAAACTACCATATACTATACTTTTGAATGTGATCTTGTATGTTTTCTAGAAAGCATAGTGTTTGTTATCACTGATCATTGTTATCACTGATCATTGTTATCACTGATCATTGATATCATATTTGATCCTAATCAAGCGCTACAAATATATGTCCTTGAGCCAGACTTGACTTTGTCCAGGAGATGATTCACATACATTATGATTCTTGCAAGTCTAATAATATCAAGCTGGATCAATGCACTAGAGTAATTCTGGTTCCTTACCATTCAGAAAGAATAAAAGATCTTGATGTCATTTTCGAGTCTTGAACTCAAAGACAAGACAAAGATGCAGTACCTACAAAAAGTGAGCCTCCACTTTGATTTGTCATACAAGCAATGCGAAGGTATTGAAAGAAACATTACTTAAGAAAAGTGGATGTTAGGCACCTTTTAATGTCAGCTGTTATTAAGTTTGCTTTCGCATGCCTCCAAAGACGAGTAAAAAAACTCAGTGTTGTAAATATTTATCAAGAATGCAATAGCTTAACTAAATTACTCTAATGAAATGCTGTACTTAGGGAAGAATAAAACACAAACATCACTCGATGAGTGAGGAATCTGAAACTGTTTTCTCAAAACATTTAAAAGAAATAAAAACCAAGCAATGATTGGTAAAAGTGTTAATCTTGGGATAAACCAATTTTTGACCCCACTATTATATTCATATATAAAAGAAATTACCTCTGTAATCTTATTTTTGAGGATTATTTTGAGGATTATTTTAATCCAATTTGCAATTTTTAAATATTTGAAAAAAAACTGATTATATATTTGAGTGTCTAATAATGGTAAAAGACCTATTTGTGTATGTAGATAAGAAAAAATGATTCAAAAATCTTCCTCAGGTGATGTTGATTCAGAATATGAATGGCTTTACAGGTCAAACTTTTATAGTTCTTTTTTGAAAATACCACACATATTCACACATACGTATGCACACACAGCAACAACTCACATTAGAGACTACTAGTGTAAATCTATTTCCAAATGACTTGTAAAGTAAGTAGTAGTTTATAAGAGTTTTCACTATATATGTACATATATATATATATATATATATATATATATATATATATATATATATATATATATATATATATATATGTATATATATATATATATATATATGAATGATACAGATCAGGTTAGCAGTATAACATAATATAATAATATATTAATTATATAAAGCAACTTCTGATATGTAATATATATATATATACATATAGTCTAGAAAGCTTTACAACTTTAAACACTAAACATTAAAAAACTTTGTCAAAAGATTTCTTTGAGTCACTTCAGTCACCTATTTCCCAATATCTGTCAATACAATTCACATATATTTAAGGCCACTGCTGGACAAAGGCCTTTTCCATCTCCTTCCATGATGACAGTGATTGTGCAAATCTCTGCCATGTCTCTCTGGTAAACTTCTACATCTCATCCCTCTACCTTGTGTTTGGTCTTTTCCCACTGCCTTTACTATCCCATTGACATCAGTTGCAAAGTGCTGATCCCATCTCAATTTTTGTCACTTGATTACTCATATGATATCCTTCACTCTGTTCCCCTTTTGGTTCCATGTTGGTCATTTTCCATCGCTAAGTTTCATTCCTAGCATTGTTCTTTCCATTGGCCTCTGTGTAATTCTGAGTTGGTTTTTCAAGTCATTTTGTAAGTTTCTAGGTTTCACATCCATATGTCATAGCTGGTATTATTCATTGATTGTATACTTTACATTCCAAGAATATTGGCTATTTGCTCTTCAGTATATCTCTATTTATACCAAAAGCTTTCCAAACAATAATTTTGCATTGTTTTATCTAAACCACATGGTCTTTCTTATGCTTCATCGATTAAGTCAATGTATTCCTCCACCTCTTCTAAGACTTTTAAGACATCCTCTATTCTTTGAATTTTGAGGGGGAACTTTATTATTGAACATTACTTTTGTCTTTGTTCTGTTTATTTTTAACCCTATTTTTTGACCTGCTATATTTCAGTTTTATTTCTCTTATGTTTTCCTTGTCTGTTCTCCGAAAGGTGCTATCAAGCCTTACTGTGAATAGTTTAGATAACATTGCATCCTTTTGTCATACCATCTTCGTGAATGTGCTGCTGCACGACCTCATGAGCACACACACACGCACACACACACACATATATATATATATAAGTATATGTATATATATCACATTTTTCAATATATATATATATATATATATATTTATATATATATATATATATATATGTACATTGAAAAATGTGGATTTTTTTTAAGTTTTAAAGTAGTCAACTGTTAAGTCTTGATGTAAGTAAGAGAATGTGAAGAAACTGCTCAAACTTTGCACTTTCCTGTATCAACATTAGTTGACTATTTGGAGGAGCTAAATCAATGTCTGCAGCCTGATATCTAGCGGAATTTTAGATCTGGAATTTTCCTTGTATAATGTTCAAACTGTTTTTTTCATCATTCGGTTGTGAACTCATTGATTCTCTGTCATTTATACACATATAAATATATATATACATGCATAAATATGCATGCATTTATATATATATATATATATATATATATATATATATATATACACACACATATATAAATATATATGCATGTATATACACATATAGATGCAAGTATATATATATTTATACGTTATAAAGAAATTGATATACAATCCGACAGAATGATTATAAATGTTCATATATATATATATATATATATATATATATATATATATATATATATATATATATATATATATACTCATACATGCACATACTCACCACACACACTTACATCCTTAAACATATATTTAGATACAAATATATACTTACACATCCTTGCCAAGGCATAATTGTTAGTTAGGTAATCCATCAGACCATTACTACTTTGTTGTGAGTTTGATGCTCACTGGGTGCACCAAGCTTACTGAACACATAGCTCGTGCACACATACACATATATTGTATGACTGAATTGGAATTAATTCATTGTCAATCACTGAATAGGAATCATCTTTTTGAAAATTAAAATAATTCCCTGTGGGAGTGTAAAAATACAGTATATAAAAGCAAGAAAAAAAAGTTAGAGAGAAATCTTCATTAGAAACCATCAACCAGGATCGTCGGCAAAACTGTCGACATAGGTTATTTATTTGGTCTGGTCGGTTATCTATCTATGTATGTATCATGCGTACTTGCCACACCGATAGAGCTACAGGGATGAAAATTTCAGCATCAGTTCCTTATTACGTCTAGAATAAAACACTTTTTAAAAATTTTTTGAAAATTTACCCTTTAAGTATTTTTTTTTTTGTTTGGTAGAGGTTCATTTTGAAATCTAAATTTACGCTAAATTGGTCCTTAAGTTTGTTTCTGGCTGCATCCACACTTGTTTCTTGAAAATTTGAACTTTTTTTGTGATCACTGCTCTACAAAAGGTTGGAGAAGTGATGTATTCATTGATCAAACCTTTTCCAATTTTTCTATTTGATCATCCCCAACATGGCATGCTACCAAAAAAACATTGGTCATGATGGTTTCTATTGGTTGACTAACCAGACCTATTCTCTTTTTGTTCCGTTTTTTTCTTAAATTTAAATTCAATCACTAAATAGGCATTAACTTTTAAAATAAAGAAATTAATTCTTCTGTCCGCACATAAAAATACAGCCGATAAAAGCAAAAAAAAACAACAAAAAAACACAAAAGAAAAAGGTTGAAAAGAAATCTTTATGTTATAAATTTATTTTCCTTCTCTTTCCTTCTTATTTATTCCTTCTTTCGCTTTTTTCTTTTTTTTTGTTTTTGCTTTCATTCGCATTTTATGGGGTGACAAAGCGGCTGAGAAAACATCTTTTCACGTTCGTGATGTTTCCCCGAGTCAGCTTGAAAAATTTATTGCTGACGCAGTGGCTGGGTTGTTCTTTTTCTTCCGCAAATGCAAAAGGTGTGAAAAACAGCTCTGCCTATTAGCTCAGTACGCAGCGTCTCCCAAACAGTCGCACGCAGAGGCAGTTAGCCTCACATATTTGTTAGTTTCAACGCGTACACTCTAGCACAAAAATTACTTGTTCACACCTTCTTCACAGAATTATATATTGGCATTGCCAAACTGTACCCAGGCACATGTAGCGGCACATTCATTACAGTGCCTAGGTAACACAGTGTACTCTCTGTACAGGTAAACAAAGAAAAACAATTAAACTTGACTGCATCGAATATATAAATAGCGTTTTCTGTCTGTAGGGGATTACGTTTGTATATCGATAGCAATCCGGGCTCAATGTTATTTATTTTTTTTTTTTCCAAAATTTTCTATGTTGATACGTTTAAATGGTAACGAGTTGATTTATTATCATGTTGTGAGTTTGAGAATTTCTTAAGTAGAAAAAACTGTGAAGATGGATTTTGATGGAAATTTTCTTATAAGCAGAGATGACATTCTAAGAAAAGGGATTCTTAATACATCTAAGATGGTGACATAAATCGAAGTTTTTCTGTCTTGAATTTTTCATGTTTTTCTCTTTATGTTCAAGTAATATGTTAATAGTAGATATAATTTGCGAATGATCTTGGATGCGATTTCTGTTACATTATTGAACTACCAATAAGTAATATCAATATTAATAACAGAGTTTGAAATGGTAGGGTGTGTGGGAATATGACATATGCCTACTTCTCAAAATCAAGTATTTTTTTTTTTGTAAGCCTCAAAATGGACCAAAAATTGGCCATACTTTTTTTTAAATTACTCACCAGGGCTTGCAGTGCCCGGGAACCTCCAGCTGTAAAGGTTCACTCCACATCCCTAATGGACCCTCTGGTGATCCCTAAGCAGAAATTCCGAATACAGCCTCAATGTACACATAGTTCCCCAAACTCATTTCCAACACTGGTTAACCATAACAGGTCTAGTTACTCACTCAATAAAAACCATCATACAACCAATGTTTTTTGGCAGAATACCGATTGTAGGTGATCAATTAAAGAAAAATTGGGGAAAATGATGATCAATAAATGAGTTACTTCTCTCACCTTTTGTTGGGCAGTAATCACAGAAAAAAGTCTAGATTTTCCAAAAAAAATAGGCCTGAATATTGCTGGACACAAAGTAAGTGACCTAATTAGCATAAATTTACGTTGTAAATTGAAACCTGCCACTTAAAAAAAAAACCTATTTTGGAAGTGAATGTTAAAAATTTCCAGCCTTCTAGCTCTATTGGAGTGGCATGTACATGTGATACATACATTGATAGCCAACAAACCAAACCCACATAAAAACTGATGATACCTATATGGGCAGTTTTGGTCATACTTTTAAATTATGGTTTCTGATAACACAATATTGATGATGATGATAATGATAATAATAATAATAATAATAATTATAATAATAATAATAATAATAAAAAAACAAAATCAAAACTGGAAAATAATTAAAAGCTAGTAATGAATTAGAAACTTAATAATTGAATAATGAAATAATACTGGAACTACTATCAGTATTGGCAATAGTCGATTTATAATGATTAGAGAATAAAGGCAAGTATCTTTGCTGTAATAGTTATTGACATTTACTCAGCTGTGCCAAGTATGATACAAGGCCAATTGAGTTTTGGAAGATTGTGTTGTACCAATTTTCCAAAAACAGTGTTTTCTTCTCTTGGGCTTGAATCCTGACCACTAGCAAGAGTAGGAAATACAGAACGACCCAAGTCTCAATGCAGGCTCTTGCTGTGATAGCAATACTACAATACCTTGAATGGTGCACTTTTGACTTGTGCTGGTTTTGATATGGTATGATTATGTTATTGCTGTACAAATTGATGTAACTAAATATGAACTGAAAAAAAAACGTATAAATCATAATGAGACCTCGAACAGTGCAGTTCAAAACTGTATGGAAAATTTTGGAACTTATTAACTGCACTAATCAAGGTATATCTGTATAATGCTTGCTCTGAAAAACTATAATAATCATTCTGACAGGAACAACATTGTTCTTAGTTGTGATGATAGTGATATTAGTAAGGGTGATGTCATTTATTTTCCTGGAATGAAGTCCAAGAAAGAGTACTGAACCCCCACCTTATTTCAGTTGGGAATATTAAAAAAGAAAACCACATTTCCCAAAATTCCCTTCGTTTATCATCCGTATTTTTGGAAAAAAATCATCCTCAAGTTCAGGTCAATGTGGTGCGGGACAATGAAGGTTATGTTTACCTTCTGAAACAGTCAAACCAGGGACATAGTTGGAAATTTCAGGGCGGGGGACTTGGCTCCTTGAAGAGACCCCATCCAAAATTTAGTGAGATTTGTTGTTGATATTATGGCAGTAGGTGAACTACTATTCAAAAATATTTTTGGAGCCCCCTCTATGAGGAGGTCAGGGGTTTCAAAATCACCCCCACCACCCTTCACTTATGCCCCCGCATCAAACACAGTAATCAATAGATTTAATTTTCAGAGTTGATAACCCAAGTGAAAATAACATTGTAAAATGTTCCTTGAAATTCGAAATCCAGTCAACAGGATGAAACTATCACAGTCAGCTTATTTTTCCCCATGATTCATTGGATAAAATCTTTACAGGTCTTTTTATCACAGCAATCTATAAGTCAGGATTTTCAATCTGCTTTGACACATTGAAATTCAGACTGAAAGTTATAGTATGAACTGACTAGCACTCGTGCTGCACTTTCATGGGGAATTCTTTTTTTTGAGCTGCACTATTAAAACAAGAAATACAAATGAACATTTTTCTCTCTCCTCCTCCCCAGGTGATCACTTTTTTTTTCCCAGTCATTTCCAGTACTGAATAGTTATATGAAACATGGAAAGAGAAATGATTTGATCACCATTCTCCTTTTTCTCTCTCAAGCATCATTTTTCAATTACTTTTTCTCTCTCACTTCTCGCTGACCATCTCTTTTACCTTCTTCTCTTAATTTTCCTGGGTTTCTTATCGGCTCATTTTTTACGTCTTTCTACCTCTCTTTTATCTTCCCTTTATTCATTTCTCTTAGGCATCCTTTCTCAAATTTTCCCTCTCGCTAGTTTCCACCAACCATCTCTTTCATCCTATTCTGTTTAACATCAAAACCTTACACAGTCGCTTCCCAAATCAGTCTTGTCAGATTTTCACTGTATAGTATTCAATCCATGTGATTAATGGTGAAGTGATAGGTTAAGTGCATTGACAAAGAACATGTTGAAAAACAAATTTTTGAAAATTGCTAAAAATTTTTTTTTTTTTCATTAGGCTACAATATATATATATATATATATATATATATATATATATATATATATATATATATATATATATATATATATATATATATACTTACATGGGTTTATGTAGTATCCTTGTTCCAGACTGAGTTAAATCTCATTGGTATCTATGTTGAATCATATTGTAATGCATTTTAAGTTAATTTCCATAGTGTTGATTAGTCACAAATACTGTTAGAAAGAGGCAACCAAAACTTTCAATATCAACATAGGTTCTTCAGTTTTTAAATCGGTCTGGCTGGCTGGCTGGCTGGCCGGCTGGCATACATGCAGATTGCACTAATGGAGTTGTATTACAATGTATTGTATTTCATGGTGTTTGGCTCATTGCATGGACAAAATTGTAGGACTTTCTACTTGATTGTCTTGTATTGTATTTCTCCAGTCAAATTAATGCAGGCCAGTATCAAATGCAGTCAGGATTTTATTTCACTTAATCTAAAGAATATTTGTTGTCTGTCCTGAAAGTATCTTTTGAATATCTTGAGAACTGGTTATGCAGTCTTGATGTAACTTAGCAACCAATCAAAAGGGACTTTACTGTGAATAGGTGAACGGATACTCTCCCATGGGGCTACTCAATCACATGTAAGCTGCCAGTCAATAAGCTTATTTACAGTGACTCACATTTCCAATGACTGGGCATGCGCATTCTTCAGGTCTCATGCAATGCTCATTAGCAGAACAATATATCACCCAGCTCTGTAAGACCCCTTATAGTTCAGATTTGACTTCCTGCAACTTCTGGCTTTTCCCAAAGACATTTTAGGCCACGGATGAGATCAAAGAGAATTGAACGAAGCAGCTGATGACAATCCTGAAAGAGGACTTTCAGATTGAAAAGTGAAAGAGATTAATATATGAGGGGCACCGGTGGGGGCAGGAATGAAAGGAACTGAGATACCAATGGCCTAAGAAAACTATTTTTTCATCAATATTAAATGATAAAACTCTTATGTAAGTTCTTTGGGAGTGTATACACTCATTTCATATACAAGAATGTTTAACAGTCAAAGATTGGAAAAAGATGCTTTTTATAGGCCAACCATTAATGGCTATGATTCTTTTTGAAAATTAACATGTTTGCTCTAAGAGAATCAAACCTAAGCCAGTCATACAAGAACTAAGGTAGTAACTATATTCACTAAATGAACATTATGATTAATAAATTTTACAAGTACATGATTGACAAAGAAATTGATTGTCTTGTAAAATGTCTGTAGACATGCGGCTAGGTTTTTTCTTTAGATTATCAAAACATTTTGGGTTGGGTGACATACATGATATAGACAAATTCATACAGATGTATCTTGATTAGTACAGTTAATTTGTTCCAAAATCTTACATACAATTCAAAGACACTCTCTTGAAGGTCTCATAATTTAATGTAGGTTTTTTTAGCTTTCATTTTGCTTCATTGATTTGTGCAACAATACATTAACCTTACTAAATCAAAACCCATACTAATCAAAATAGTACAGTTCAAGGTATTCCTCTATAGTATTTAAATGGAAGGGTTACTTGATGCTATCATTATTTGATTTTACTAGTATATAATAGGCTAATGAATTAATGGTTATTCATGCTTCTAGGCTAATTCTTAAGTAAATCAAAATTTGTTCAATGAAATACAGGATCTTGTGGTGGTATAATGGTTTGCAAGCTGGTCTTGCAGATTCTAATTATTCAGTGGTGAGTTTGATTCTCACAAGCACAAATATGTGTTCTTTTTATCTTTTATAATTGATTTCTGTCAAGTTTGTCTCTAAGAGTGGCTAACAGTTTTTTGCTGTTACTGCCTGAGCAGGTAATGTGGCTATAGTGGAGTGGTTTGCCCAATCGATCTTTCTTCTATGTCAACGATCGTGGCATGCCAGTGATGATACCTGGTGGTGGGACAGCATGCAGGGAGAGGTGGGCATGGCTTTCCCATGGGCTTTAGTGTGAGATACATATATGCAGTCTCTGCAGACTTGGTTCACCAATTCTGTTTTCTATGCTAAGTGTGCCAGCCCATGCCTCAAGCTATGTTCTACAGATCTTACAAAAACACGATAGGAATAATTTTTTTATATTAACTTGCATAGAAGATGAAATTAGATGCACCAAATTTAGATTTTGTCATCCTAGACTATACACAGAGAATTAATTACTCTGCTTACGAAGTGTTCTAAAATATATCCATTGCACAAAGTAAGAAAAACATTTTGGGGGAGTTGATCTAGAAAATGAACAAAAGACTTAATCTACCATATTTAATGGCATACAAGACCTCTTTGCGGGAAATAAAAAGAAAAAAACATAAATCAAAAAAAAAATTCTCATTCATCCCCAGCTTTATTTTTTATTGATTTAATTGGGTTTTATTTCTCTTCTCCCCAAGTTCTGGCCAATCTGGGACCGGGTAACAAAAGTTACATTCACCTTTTCCTGTTTCAGGGTAGGAAAATAAGGGGTCTTATATAATGTCAAATAAAATATTCAAAGCACTATCATCTTCGCCCAGAGTTGCTCCAAGTTTTCATTTTTAAACATTGGTAATTATTTAAAGATGCCAGACTTTAGGGGGATGCAAGTTGATCCAAATTTTGAACATTAAACTTTCGAACTAAGATCCGTAAATCAATTTAATGGTAAGGCTTAACCTAGCTTTAACAAAAGGAAAGAAAAATACCATTGTCTTGGCCAGATTTGGAAAATCATCCTGAAGCTCAAATCAACATAATTCTCTGAAAGGTCATTATCTTTATCTAATGAACTGCAAAATATTTTCATGATTCAGACACAAACTACCGTATATATTTCATGGCATATAAGACGCCCCTCGCTTACTTCAGCAGGGATTATCAAGAAAACACACATTTCTCTAAATTCTCCTCATTTATCATCCATTTTTTTAAAATATTTTCTTCTCAAATTCTGGCCAATATGGAGCTCGATAACGATGGTCACGTACAACTTTTGAGCCATTTTTGGGAGGAAAGGGTGGGTATATAATATGCCGTCAAATACGGTAGATGTCGGAAGAATCGACAGCTTTACCGGTTGAGCCACGTCATCTTCTGGCTCCTTCTATGTAAAGGAGGTAGATTCTCGACGCGTGCATTCGTGCGTGTATTTATAGTGTGTACATACGAAAGACAGAGGAGAGAAAACGAGGATCGTAATCATTCAATGCAGAAGGTGGAAACTTTCAAAGCAGTATAAACGAATGGTACCTGCTTATTTCCCCATCAACGCCGCACTTAGTTTACCTCCCAGCCCCACATTTACAGAGGATGTGTACGGTGGGCAGAGCTGATATGCTCTGGTAAATTTGTTTACTGTGTTCGGCCTAATGGGTTCTGAGAACACAAGGGGATAGAGAATGCAGCGGAAAAGGAAAAGGATGCAACTTAAAATAATAACAAACAAGACGCACGTAATATATATATATATATATATATATATATATATATATATATATATATATATATATATATGTGTGTGTGTGTGTGTGTGTGTGTGTGTGTGCGTGTGTGTGTGTGTATATATATATATAAGTATGTATGTACATATATATATATGTAGGTATGTATATATATATGTATGTATATATATATGTATGTGTGTGTGTGTATATATATATATATACATACATATATATATATATATATATATATATATATGTATATATATATTAAGTAAGGAAATAAGAAAAAGGAGAAAGAAAAAGGATTGATAGAGAAGGATGAAAGAGATGGTTGGTGGAAGTTAGCGACGAGGAAAATTTGAGAAAGGATGCTTGAGAGAAGAGAAAAAGAGTAAGCGGAAGATAAGTGCTTGGATGGTGTAAAAAGCGAGAAGAAGGCGAAAGAAATGGTCGGTCGAAGCAAGAAAGAAGTAACTGTAAAATGATGCTTAAAAGAAAAAAAGGAGAGAGATGACAAGGGATCGAAAAAAAAGAATGAAAGAGTAGTGAAAAAAAGAAGAAAAAGAACAGTAATTGTCGAATAAAGAGAGGAAGGGAAAGATGGTCGATGGAAACAAGAGAGAAGAGAGATTTGAGAAAGAAGCCTTAAGAAAAAAAAGGGAAATAAGAAAAAAACAAAACAAATTGAGAGTAATTGAGAGTAGAAGGGAAAAGAGATGTTCCGTTGGAAACAAGTTAGTTAGAAGGAGAAATCGATAAAGAGTGCTTGAGGTAAAAAGGGCAAGAAAAAAAAAAGAAGAGAGTATTGAAAAGGGACAAGAAAGCAAGAAATAGAGAGAAAGTAAAAAGAAGAGAAAACAGACGGTCAGTAGAAGAAAGAAAAAGAGAATTTGAGAAACGATCCATGAAAAAAGTGCATTAACAAGAGAAGAGGGGACAGTAGTGAAAACGAGTAGAAACATGAAAAGACAATTACCATAGGTAGATTGAGAATGATGAAAGTAAGTAAAAAAAGAGGATGAGAAGAAATGGGGAGAAGGAGTAAAAAAGACGAGTAAAATCCCGAGAAAAAAGGGTAATAAGGTCAGTGGGAGCCAAGAGAGAAGAATAATTTGAGAAGTGATACCAGGGGTGGCCCAAGCCCTTATGGGGCCCTAAGCAGAATTTGATTTGGGTGGCCCCCACCGACTCTTGGGGCCTCTCTGTTAGTAGCTGCTTATTTTGCTTATGCCTCGGACCGGCTTTTGGGATGATACTCAAGAAGAAAAAAAAAAAAACAAGAGAAAGGAGAGACGAAAAGAGGAGAGAATGGTGGAAAGGAATGTGAAGAAACGAATGAAAACCAAGAGAGAAATCAGGAGAAAAGGAGAGTCAAGATAGAAGAGAGAAGACAGAAAAAAAATGAAAAAAAACTTGAGGAAATAACTAGAAAGAGAGAGAGTCAAGGAGTAGTATAGAAAGATTAGACAAAGATGGTAAAAATCATGAAGAAGATAGAGTTGGCCAGATGAAAAAAAAACAACAAAAAAAACTAAAAACAAACAAGCAAATAAAAACAAAGAAACGTTATAACAAAAAAAAAACTTTTGAAATAACACATGGTGTCATACACAGTGTAAATTTGTATGTATGTGTAGTTATGTAAATGTTGATAGATCATTACTTTTTCTATTGCACTTCACGCACGATCAGACTAGCTCAAATCCGAGGTAATGTATCTTTGAACAGGAAATACAAAAAACGTGTGTATACGTACGTGTGTTCTTGTAGAGATATCCCTTGTTTTCGTAAGTTCACTTTACCCTACTTTTACGAAAAAGAAGCGAAAAGCGAAAATAGAAATCAGCATCTGTTATGCTGCGAGCCGTTATAGAAATCTCCAGAAAAAAATGCCCCTTATGAATTGATTGCTTTTTCATTTTATGCCATTCCGGCTTACGAAATGTTTTTAAGGGAACTATTTACTTTCGGATAACAAGGGAATTACAATGATATACCCCCGGTGAATGTCAACGTTTCGTACCTAACGCATTTTTCATCAACCGGCAATATGTTCTTTTAATTATGAAAGCCAAAGATCCATTTTCATTTGAACTACGTATTCTTCTAAAATCCAATCAGGTTTGTTTTTGAAAACTAACAATCGTAACCGATATTTACTATGAATGTATGAGGATGATCCTTCAGAATTATCTCCCTTCTATCTAAAGTTTTTTTGTTTTTGATAAGCAATCTGTTTCCCAATTTTAGTATCTTTTCTTTGACTTAATGTTTATTTTTTCGTGCAAGGGAAATTCAAATACAAACCAAGAATATGCGAGAACTAGCGCTAAGTATCGACTGAGAGAAGGGCATGATCTACACGTATAGAATGTATTTAACTCCCCCCCCCATTTTTGTGAAACTGACATTCTTTTTATGTAAGGATTTCGTATATGACTCTTTGCCCATCTCTATAATCCTGTCTGCTAAGAACAGAAAGAAAACAAAGAGAATTGTCGTGTTTTTTTTAAATACATATATATATATATATACCTTTTTCCTAATTAATCAAAAGTTCTGGATGATTTCAAGAATGTGATTGATGATCAGGTGTGCTGATTCATCTGTGATTATGTAACGTTTGAAAATCAATAAAATAGATGGGCTTCATCGAAACAATGCTATGTTTTGTATCTGAGGTCAAACTCTTCAAATGTCCCAGAATATTTCAACTCCTAAACTTGTGGAGCATTCACAGTTAATGTCAAACCCATCTTGTCAGCTTTCTGGGCATCACTCTCATACTTCTAAGCTTGTTAGCTATGTGTTAGTTGTGATAATGGAGGTTGTAATTACATGGTATCGAGAGTTCATTGCCGAAATAATGCTTGAATTCTTCCACATATGATGTAAATGGTTCCAGGTGCTGATACTTCTTGATGTAATGAATTTCTGGCAAATCCTTTGATGGTGAAGTAATTTCGTATTCATACTCATGTCCACTTGTGTTTTGACTAAGGGAGTGTTTGAGCATGTATTTGTTGCGCTTGGAGCTCTTATCAGTGTCAAGAATAATCATATTGTGTTGTAAACAATGGAAAGAAATTGATAGCTTCCTTGTAAATGAACAGAAATGTAATGTTTTTCTCAGTCTGTTCCTTTTTCCTTTTTACGGTCAACAGTCAAAATCCTCTGTTAACATTCAAAACTCATGAAATTCATCAGATGGCATCAGCAGCCTCATCAACCAACAAAAGAATTTTTTCCAAAAACTAAGTTTGGAATGCAAGAAAGTTTGTATCAGTCTAGCTGGTGTGAAATGTTTTAATGGTTTCATCAAGACCGAAAGAGCGATTCCTTGTTTTGCTTCATTTGTATGGCTCATGAGAGGAAAAGGAATATTCGAAAAGATAAGAATAAAGACCCTATGTATACTAGCAAAGGTTTTCGCAAATGGAAAAAAAGTACCAAAAATGTTTCATCAACCATCAAGCACTACAGTATCACAAAACCGCTCTGAGCTTCTATTCTGGCGTTATTCCGAAATCTGGTGACCCAGTTGAAGTTGAAAGAAAGACTAGAGGGAAAGAAATACGTCATAATAGTTAGAGAAAGCGTACAGTTTATTAGTAAACGAGGATTTGCGTTTCAAGGAAATACATCTATGGAATACGGCAACTTGACCCAGTTAATGAAATTACGTGCAAACGACGATTCAAAATTCCTGGAACGTTTATCAAATAGTCGAAACGGCAAGAAAAAATGTACATATCTGGATTATGAAAACGAATTGGTGACAATTTATTTAGTTTTTTTTTCTGTGTGATGAATACACTGTCATCGCAAATAAGGAGCAACTTTTCTTGTGTTACGTCAGTTACCCAGTCCCTTTGTGTGCAAGAAGATTTTCTTGAAATTTACGGACTGACAGATATAGAAAGTGTCACAAAAGTTTTTGCAATATAAGATATGTTAATTCCAATGCAGTTATCTTTGTCCAACTGCGGGGGAAAATGCATGATAGTGCAAGCAACATGCTGGGAAAAAAATCAAGTGCTGCTTCCCAGATTTCGACTATCCAGCCAAGAGCCTCAGGCTTTCAAGTTTATCAGTGAAAGACATCACATCCAAATGTAAAATCATTGGTTATACCATGGGAACTGTAGGTGAAACATTTGCTCTTGATAAGTTCTCTTCTAAACGAGAAAAATGCTTGGCTCCATCCGAATAAAACAATGAAAGAGAGGTTGATGCTAAGGAACATGATACAACAAGGCGTATTTAATTGACAAACTCTGTGTAACACGATGGACTATTCGCACTCCAAGTTTTCAGAAAACACTTGTTAATAATAATCAATGATTGGTAGGAGATGTGTCTTCGTGAGAAATTGGCAGTGGATGTTACAGAAAGAATCGTGAAATTGCAATTTACAAATGCGAAAATTTTCCTTTCATTTTGGTCTTCCGATCGGACTTTTTATTCATTGTTCAAAGCTTTGCAAAATGAGAAGATGGCTGCTATCAGTGGACAACTAATACAGTCATTTGAAGGGGATTCCTCCAAACCGTTCTTTGAACCTGTGGTTGCGAAATTAGAACAGCGCCTTGTAGTGGAAGAGCCTACCAGGCTAAAAGAGCGGAAGAGACCAAATCTTTCGACGGTGTGACTCATTGGTGGCTCTGAAGGTTCTTCTGCTTACTACTTTGCCAGTTTGGTAGATCTCTTCAAAAGACTTTACTCTGGAGCTATGAATACAGTGGCTTGTTCGATCAAGGTAAGATTTGACCAACTCTGTTTCAAAAGCTTTGCAATGTTGGAAAATCTCAATACCAATCAATACAGTGATGAACTAAATCACTCACAAGAGATCTATTGAAGTGATATCGATATTAATGTCTTGGAAACAGAATTTTAGATCTTGAAAACAATATTTCAACGTGTAGAGACAGTTTGTTTCAACGACGTCTATGAGCAGTTGAAAGTTCTACAAAAAGAAGAATTGCTCATCCTAAATACCAGTCTATGCTAACTGCTATTCATCATTCCTGCCATAATTGCATCACCGAAGCGACTATTTTCACTGGTTTCTGGGATTAAAACAAGGTTATGATTGAGTTTTCATAGAAACGGTTCAATTATGTCTATTGTACAGCTACGTGGAATCAATGTACGATCTTGATTTTTTTCGAAATTTGAGATGATTTTGTTGCACTTCACGAGGACAGCTTCTCCATGTTTGGTAAATTTAATAAATTGGACTTTCAAATCTGATGACCAAGGTTTATTTGCATCTCAATCAGGACAATATTAGGTTAGTGAGATCATCCTGTGGAGTCCTATTGTGGCTTATAATTCACTTCGAAAAGTCATACTCAAGCATTCGGTATCCGAGATCTTTTCTGAGATTTGATTTGAATATGTTTCTGTTTGGAGAAAAAACTATCCCTTCTGATTGCTTGTTCCGAGTTGGAGCGGATCTGTTTGAGAAGTGATTTCTAACTCTAGTAACTGTTTGGATTTGGATTTTCTTGCTGTTTCTCCTGGCTGCACTGCTTAGAGATGATTGTAGCATCATTGGGCAAATGCAGTATTTACAGTCTTGGTCAATGGCGTATAGATCTGGTTGCCCTGTACATTTTCAGTTGATCAGCACGGTTTTTTTCTGTACGATAGTCTGCAAATCAAGCTCTTTTAGCCTCTCCGGATATGGTAGGTGTTCGACGCAGGGACCGTTTTCGTGGAACTTCTTTGTATTCTTTCCATTGAGTCTTTGTTGAATTTGTGTCAGGGTGACCAAATGCAGGATCTCAATTCTAAACGCGGTCTGACAGGTGCTTCATACAGCATTTCAAATATCTCCGTATCCGTGTTCTTAAAGGTGAGGCGGAGACAGCCTTGCATTAGCCGAGTTGATTTTCTGCAGGCAGTGTGCGGTGAATTTTAATGATTTGTCAAAGTGTGCACCAAGATATTTCTCTAGAATCGCATTTTCCAACGTTTGATAAGCTCCATCTTCTGTCTTCGTGGTGTATTGGTGCTTGAGGTTGTTTTTGCCTAGGTGTATCACTTTGCACTCCAACGGATGGAAACGCATTTGCATGGTCTGAACCAAAGTTTCAAGCTGTATGAGATCTTAAGCTAATCGAAAGGCTGCCCCTTCTGCTGATACCTTTGAATACAGCTTAGTGTCGTCAACAAATAAACTTATCATTGATTTTTACTTCGGTAGGCAAGTCATTCACAAACAACCAGAACGGTACAAGACTCAGGATAGAGCCCTGCGGCACCCCAGATTAGTTGCCAGACCATCCCTCGTCACATCCGTTTACTATTACTTTCTGTCGTCTGTTGGATAGAAAGGACTCTATCCACCCCAGAGCACCAGCCACGACCCAAAAGCCCTCAACTTGGTGTATTAACCGCTGATATTGGACACAATCGGAAGCTTTGCGATAGCCGAAGTACAGAATGTCTATGGGTATGTTATGACTTGAAGCCTCTGACAATATTTTCATGGCTTCCAGCAAGTCTGTCGTCACCCTTTTTCCACTTATGAACTTGTGGTGTCGTTTGTATATGCGATTGTTAGTTTAGTTTTGCTAAATGGTCTTGGCCACTATGATATTTTCTGGGAATTTACAAATTTGAGATGTCTGTTGTTGTATTTTTATCTTTGTTTTGATAAGGAGCTATTTGTGTCGAAAAAAATCGCAGTCAGAAATCCAAGCGTATTATGAATACGATGCAATTCATCATGTTTGAAATACCGATTTCTGATGTTGATTAATGTCAAAACATTACTAAAAAATGTTCTTTGAATGCATTTTCTGACTATATATAGAAATCATTTTTTTAAATTTTCATAGGGCCGCCTCCAGCAAGCACTAAATTTGTGCCCCTTACTTTTAAAATTGCATCGTTGGTCCTGACTCTCGTTCGATTATTCGTAGAGTATCCGTATAGGATGACGGTTTAAACGGTGTGTAACCAATAAATTTTGAGCAAAAACTGACTAATAATGACTACAGACCATGATTACATAGAATGGAACCTAAAAAGAATCTGAGCATTGGTGAGTAGCCAATAGTGTTATTCCTTCCATAGTCTTCATAGAGAGAGACCGAAACAGAGAGGTAGAGAGACAAAAAGAGACCGAGAGACAAAGAGAGACAGACAAACAGTCAGACAGATGGAGACATCCAGAATCCCCTATCAAATCGACAGTTGAAATATCCTTGGGTTAAAAATAAAGGAAGAATTTTGATAAATTATGTCAGTATTTCTGAGATGCATTTAACGAATTATTCGAACGAGTATCCTCGTTTTCTATGGCTTTCCCAAAAATAAAAGATTTTCTGAACAAAATTACGAACGGATACTCGAATTTCCTGCGACTTTTGCATTAGATCACTGATTGGCCAGGTATTTAGAGCTATCTCCTGAGTGTTTATACCGCGATGGTTGTTACTGATCCATCGATTTTGTAGCCCAATTTGTTTACATTTACCCCTTGTAAGCGTAGGTATCTACGATGTTTCTGTGCGTATGCAGAGTGAGATGCTTGCTATCGGCTCATTAAATTGTCCATCTATGACCTCTTTGGTTTGGGAAAAAATTGTTAATTCGGTACCGTTCTGGAACCAAAGGTACCGGGAAAATCGTTTGCCTGTATTTGGGTCAGGATTTTTTCCAACCTTAGGAGCACGAGAAACGTTCTGATGAAAATCACCAAGACAAGAATAATAATCCGAAAAAGATCGAAGCCTAAGGTGAAAATCACTTGACAGCCTAGTTCTCGGCACAGAGAGATGAGGTTATTATATTCCAGGTGCTATATATACTATTTACATCCACGTTATACACACATTCGTTCGGAAATGCTCGTAATCGTATTGTCAATAAAATGTAATTGGTACGTAAGCCGACAGAAAAAGCCTATATTTTTCACGACAAATGATTTTTCCAATATAACCTCTTTCCTTTCTATTGTCAACATTATTCACATAGATAGAACATTATACATCGAAAATTTCAGACTAACATTCTGCTAATAAGTATACGTCAGACGACAGACGTTCATCCTGTTCCAGAATGTGCGTATGTGGGTCTGTATGCGTATGTAATTGTACATTTATGTGTGTATATGTGTATACTTATCTAATTGAATACAATTACATACGCATGTATGAGGAACCCATGGGGATTGAACTGATTACTTCAGCGAATTGGTTTACGAGACTAGCATGCTAACTATCCTACCACGGCAGGCGCCTAATGCTTATTTAGTGCTTATATAGTATTATGTAGGCTACAGCAGCGGGGCACCTAGTGGGAATCGAACACGTGACACTAGCGGATTGCTTTGCTATGATTCACACACACACACACACGCATATATATATATATATATATATATATATATATATATATATATATATAGTTATTTACAAAGCTGGACTTTAAGTACAATACGGTAGTAGGGCACCCATTGAGAATCTTTCTCAATATATTAACGATTGGTCCGAGAGACGAGCTTAAAAACCAACTCACCATCGTAGGCGCCCAACACCTATTAGTGTATGTAACAGTTTAAAAGCGAACGGCATGTGACAGCAAATGTCTACATTTTATGTGTCTTCGCTTGGCTCCAAAAGCAATCATTTGTATATGTTTATAACTAATGGCATAAAAAGCATAACTCTTTACGAGTGTCCACACATTACACTGCAGGAGTATGCATGTATGATTTATTTGCGTGTGTATGAGAGATTATTTATGCATACGTGTGTGTGTGTGTGTGTGTGTGTGTGTGTGTGTGTGTGTGTGTGTATGTTTCTGTGTGTATGTGCGAGAGAGAGAGAGAGACATAGAGACAGAGAGAACAACAGAAAGAGAGATAGGGATGCATGTGTTATGTGTACTTGCGCACGGAGGTGGAACACTCTCATGTTCTCAATTATTCACACTTCCTTGCTAAATGACGTTCCATGTTCTTTCCTTTTCTTTTTTTTTTTGCTTCTTCTTCTTCAAAACCTGATTCTAAAAATCATATCAACTTTCACTTTCACTTTCACTATTAGTAACTACAGTTCTAGTTATATGTGGTTTCCGCACGTACACCTAATGGAACATACAGACCAAGTTACATCTACATAGATGCACTCTATGTATATGTCTGTACCGTAGCTTAAAAACATAAATACGATGGTGAAACTGGGAAAAAATGAGGCATATTTTTAACAACTAAGTACTTTTTCCCATTGGTCTGATAAAAATTATATACTGCACACTAGTTCTTGACAAAATGCCATGAGAGAAGCCTCAAGATTCCCGACACAAAATACAAAGGTATCTTTTTTTTCCTTTTTACTTACATTAACAAAAACAGCAACACTATTGCAGGTGTTGTAATCATTGTATATTTGTTCATTAGAACTAATTTCCTTGTCTTTTTTTCACGACGTTTCGATTACGTCTTCAGGTTTCTTTGGTATTTCAGAATGTCTGATGGGAGGGCGTGTGCCTCTTCCCCCCATGCACTTCATATCATGCACCTTTGCCTGTGAGCTTTTAGAAGTGTCCTCTCTTGACCCATGCATTGAAAAGGCTGTGTTGGCGAAATTCGCCAATCTCACTAGGAGGTCCTATAACTATGTGCAATGCCTTTTATCATAATACAATCTATGAAAGATACGACCACTCTTTGCTCCAAACGCCCTTTGAACTATCGATTAACTTCTTATAGAAATTTTAAGGGTACACATGTTTGTACTTTATTGCTAGTCAAAGGAAACCATTTCGAGTTCATTTCAAGTCTAAATAGCTAAAATCCTATTTTTATCTCTACAAATGGGTCAATCTAATGCTATGTTGTTGTTTTTTTTTCATTCCTATTACTGTTCTACTTATAACAAAATATCGTTTATTGAATTTTTGGCGTCATTGCGTGAATCTATAGAAGGAAGATTGCTCCAAGCTCTGAGGTCCAAGATAGTGACTTTCTTCCGGTGATCAAAAGTGAAGTAATTGCGCGAAGTCACAACATGGTTGACATTTTCTTATTAAAAACCATCAACCCAAACTGTCAACCTAAGTATCTACAGTTTTTAAGTTGATCTGTCTGTCTATCTGGTTATGTATATACGTATGTGTCAAGTCGCAGCAATGGAACCAGGGACTGATAATGTAAAATTTAACCCTTATTATGCCCAGAAAATCGGGGTTTTTTTTAACCTCACCCCCTGGATATGTTTTTAGAGGAGAGTTCAATTTACAATGCAAATTTAGGCCAAATAGGTCCCTTCGATTGAATCTGTCAGTGTCAACGCTTGTTTTTTTAGGGGGGGGGTTGTTTTCTTTTTATTCAGACTTTTTTTTTGAGTGATCACTGTCCGACAATAGACGAGAAAAGTAACTTAATCATTGATCAAGCTCTTTTCCAATTTTTTATTGATCACCCCTAGCAGAACTTTCTGCCAAGAGACGTCGTCCAAGTGACGGTTTCTATTGAATGTCCGACCAGACCTGATTTTTTTTTTTTTTTTTTGCACATTGAATAGTACTAATATCTACGGAAAGACAGATTGTAATACACGTTTCGTTTTGATAGAAAATGGATTTAGATGGGGGAAAAAAGAATGTTACGGCCGACCTCTTGACCGAAATATTTGCATACTTACCACTGGTCAGTGTTCAAGCTCAGCGTTTTGAATGCTGATTTTCATGCAAGCAGGCAGATCTTCCCCTCAAGGAGGACTGGCGCCGCCCGCCCTACCTAACAATATTCACCCCTATTTGGCCTTGTACCGTACTGAGTTAGTACTAGTCAAGATCAAGAGATTGATCCTACACAGTCCACGTTGAGCCGTACTAATCTTAGCTTAGTAAATATCAAGAAATCGATCTCTCCCGCTTGAACTCGTGTCATACTGAGCTAAGCTCAGTAAATATCAAAATGACTTATTTGGTGCTTGAGGTATTCTCGTTTTCACCCGGTACTGAGTTCGCACCCAGGATTTTGAATTCAAGGCAGGCCCATCCAACCTCGAATATTGGCGCAATACTGTCTTTCTACCAAGGCATTTCTCCCAATTTAGCCTTGTGCCGTATTGACCTTAGTAAATATAAAGAGAAAATGCAGAATCAAATTAGGTTCTCACGCCATTTAATCTCTCTTAGATCTGCATCACTATTATCGATTCTTGGATCTCCTGATTTGTTTTGTTAAAGCCTCCCTTCGAAAATATAATAATCAGAGTTCTTGTGGCCCGGTTGACCCCGAGTAAGCTTGCTAATAAGTGCAAACGGGACATGCTTAGTGGCTAAAGTTTTCGCTATTTCGTAGATTTCGTTATGCCTGTCCATGTATGGCTCAAAATTCTGAATGACCGGCGCAACATGATCTCACGTCGCATTTTATGGTGGGTCATGTAGAAATTATCCAGTTGTTTCAGCCATTGTCGTAGACATCCAGGCACACCCCTGACCATATCCGGTTTGGGTATTGTGTGTGGGTGTGTGTGGGGGGGATTTCTGGCCACCAGGATTCAATCACTTACACTTTCAAGACGTAACACATATGCATTTTTTTTCATTGTAAGTAAAGTAACGCTACTCATGAGTCAGCCAATTTTTTTTTTTTTTTTTTTTTTTTTTTGCAAAGTGTTCGTGCGAATATCTGTATGCATATGTGCACGTGCGCAGATGCTAATTTATGGGTGGCCTGTTACTTATCGTGGCGTTCTCTCTTCTCCGGAGCATATACCTTTAATAGACAGCGGCATCATTGATGAGGGAAAAAAAAAACCCAGAATGGAACATGGTTCTCTCGGCAGAAACGTAAAGTGCACAGAGGAAAAACGAAAAAAAGAAAAAAAGAAAAAAAAATGAGCAAGAACCCTCCCCCATCAAAAAAAAGCAAATAAATAAATAAATAAATAAAAAAAAAAAATAAATAGATAAAATAAAACCTCGGTACACATATTTCCTCGTCACCTAAAAATAGTTTACAAAAGCACAAGAAATAAAAAATAAATAAATAAAAAAATAAAAAAGCATTAACGGAGACCGATAACCCAGTCACGAGGCGTTTGTTCGTTTTTCGTTCGTCGGTCAGAGTGGATTTATTTATTTGCCTCTTTCTCTCTCTCTCTCACACACTCACCTATTCCGTACCGACCTCTCTATTCATTTGCGCTAGAAGAAAGGAATAAAGCAAAAGAAGAAAAAAAATCGCTGCTTTTATTTTTATTTTTTTTATATATATCTTTCTGTTTTATTTATTTATCTATCTATCTACTTATTTATCTATTTATCATTTTCCCCCTTTTCGTTCTTTCTCTACAAAGCACTCTCCAAAATGGCTGACCGTACCAATTTACAAACAGTTTCAATGCAATCGCTGGCAAATGGTACAACTGCGTCCAAAGTTTGTGGGAAAGGGATGTTTAACTGTCAGACTCTTTTTCCGCCCCTCTTTACCATACCCCGTCTTGCCCTAAACCTTTTAAGAACGGGGAGTTTGCTGGGTGGGGTGAACACGCTTCTTGTATATGGGAGGGATTTTAGGTTCTGAGGTGGGTGGGAAGTTGATGGTTCTGTAGAGGGTAGTGTTTTGGTTTGGGTGGAGGAAATTCTCTGACCATTCCGTTTGGTCTACCGCGATTGCCCAAATCTCTTGCTAAGGTCCAAGACAAATATTTTTTCTGAAAGAAATTGACGTTATTTTCCTATCCTTTTCATCTCGTTGTCTTTCTTCCTTTCCTTTTAAAGTACTCTTTACTTCTTCCTTTCCGTCTCTTAATACTTTCCTTTCTGTCTTTTTTTCCTAGTTTTCTTTTGTCTGCCTGCCTGTCTGTCTTTTTTAACTTGTTCATTGTCCTCTTCTTATTCTTCTCGTGATGTTTATTCATCTGTTCTTTTTACATCTCTCACGTACTTTTGTCTCAACTGTTAAAATTTTTTTTATTGATATTTAAGGTTAGCTTAGTCTGGAACATAACAATAATGGTGGGGGGGTGACTTGACCCCACCCCTGGGTCTCCCTGAAGCATTACGAAAAGTAGTAGTTCGGCTACTGAATTTCAACTTTCATTATACAAAAATAAATCTCAGTAAATGGATCCCCAGAGGTCACATGCGAAACTGAGGCCGACAAAATACAAGATGAAGAGATGAACTAGACAAGTTCAGAAAATACTGGCTCTGCGACGCCCATGATAGAGAAATGTGGTGGATCTAGGTGAAGGTCTATGTCCAACGACGGACGTTAAAAGAACTACTACTACTTCTACTTCTACTACTACCACTACCACAGCTACTACTACTGATGATGATGATGAAGAAGAAGAAGAAGAAGAAGAAATGTTGGAGGGGGCGGGGTCCTCAAGAAGCCAAGTTTTCTTTCACACATATTCAGCCCAAAAAATCTCCAACTATACTCCCGAACACTCAATGAGGATCAAACTCATATTTACTTATATTTATTACTTTTCTCGTTTTTTTTGTTGGTCAGTGATCACTAAAAATGTCTAAATTTAGAAAGAAAAAAAAATCATGTGTGAAAGCAACCAGGCACGAACCAGTGAATCCATTTAGCATAAGTCTACGTTACAAATCGAACTCCTTCACTAAAAACTTATTTAGGGAGGAACTTGAAAAACGAAGAGAAGTTTTTCTAGACATAATAAAGAGTAAATAGTTACGATCTTAGTCCTCTAGTACTAATGGTTCAGTCAGTCCATGTGGCACATAGATATATAGACTGACCCATGGGTGCATGAGAACTCTTTCCAGGGGGGGGGGGGGCAAAAGGTTCGATTTACCCAAAATGTTCCACGTTTTTTGCCCCCCAAAAACACCGATTTTTCCGAATTTCAACATGTTCAGCCTAAGTTTTGGAGGGAACTTTCTCCCCAGCCACTAACTCCAACGAAGAATTAAAAACTGAAGAAACCTATGTTCATGGTTGTGGTGACAGTTTTGGTTGATGGTTTCTCATAGCTACAATTCCAACATCGTACAACACCTTATCTTTCTTGGCTATTCTTCATTCTTCCTGTTCAGCTTTTTCCAAACTTTTCCTTCCTTTTCCTCCTCGCGGCTCGTTCATTTTTTTTTCGCAAGATGTTTTTTCTGTTCTCTTTGTTAATTTTTATTCGGGATCTTATTGATATCATGATGCAGACAATAGCAGATTGTGATGAAATTTCCTGGTCAAAACTGTAAATATCGAATGAAGGGTAAAGCTGGATGCTTCATAAACAATATTAATTACTTTCCCAACCATTCATTATAAGAACAGGAAGAAATTATCAAATGAGAGAATAGTGGTGGCTGATTGATTCTTGGTCAGTCAAGAGAGAAGCTTTTTTGACATAAGGATCTAATTAACTCAGCAGAATTGTAATGTTGGGAACAGTGCGGGCAGTTTAGGTACACAAAAACTGTAGCACAATGGATTTTGGAGGGAAGCTGTTTGAAAATACTCCCACCCAAGCCACCAATGGAATGGGGGCCCCTAAAAGATTTAACAATTTTTGAGCTTTAAAATTTAATTGGAAAAAAAAAAAAAGACTCATTGCTCAAATCATGTCGTTTTCCTGCCAGGATTAGCTCTTATTGTTAGTGCTCATGCCTTAATTCAGATGTGCATTGAGCTGATCCTTAATCCAATGGATTAGACTTTGAGGTTTGTTTTCCACCAGTTGTGATGGCACATGTCTTTTTATTACAATTTTTTTCTTTTTTCATAAAAATTACTATATGTTGGCGGAGGCCCCTCAAGGAGATAAGGCCCTCGGGTCCTCAAATCTATGCCCCTGAACAAAAGGTTCTATTCCTTATCTTGATATGTACCTTAACAATTTATTCTTTGTAATGGTGATGAATACTTGGAAATAAAGTCTAAAATTTTCATGATCCAGTATCCAGAAACCTGGTTGAGATGGCTCAACTCGAAATACATAAAAGGCAAGCTTCTGAGACATAAACATGTGAATTACCCCCCCCCCTCCTCACCTAAGGCCTGGTAGAGATAACCAGAGATTTGGGGGCTTGACTCCTCGAGGGGCCCCTCCAAGATTTAGTGAGATTTGATGAATGAGGAAAATTTGCAATGAATAGATATGCACTTATCACCCAGTTGGTGAAAAACAACCCCAAAGGCTGAATTATTATTCATTGAATTCATGCACGTACAAATATATCCTTATTGTATAATGTCAGTGGATGAACAATAATTTATAAAGCTTTGGGGGATTCTTCTCCATTGGGGCTCGGGATCCGATGGCGTTTCCAAATAGACCCCGCCCCCAGCAATGCCCCTGTTACCAACTACAAATTGACAACCTAACTTTGAACATAGAACACGATTTTCTTTAAAGAACTAACTACAAACAGACGGCTTTCAACAATCGCGAACATACAGCTACAAATTGGTTGGCTTTCAACATTTGCCAACATCCAGCTACAAATTAGTTCCTTCTGACTCCAACAAACAACATACTTATTCCGAACTAACATGGATCTATAAACACCAACTTTGTGACTTCTAAACGATACTTACAAGTAATCCAAACAGTCATGACTTCAATATCAACACAAGAACCACTTGAAGATCCACTTAGACTACACTTACCACCCTTCGATGGTTCTAATCCCAAAACCTTGGTCCTCCAGCTACAAGCAGTTGTTGCCTATGTGAGAATTATCGATCAATCCTCATATATAGCAACTCATACGAAAACATATTCAGAAAATCGTTGCAAACGATTTTACTACAGAAATGCCAAACAAAATATCTTAACCCTTTAATTGTGGCAGGAGCAGCTCTATTATTGCGTTCCAAATGCGGCAGTATCTTTGATTATACAGGGTGGTGCAGTTAGTTTTCTCTGTAAACAATGGACCTTTCCACTCAAAATTATGGACAACTTTTCCAGCTTGTTTCTTTTACTTCGTCAGTAACTTTAAGAGGAAGGTTAATTCAGAGAAAACAGTTTGGCTTATTTTACCCAACCCTGTATATGTGTAACTGATGGAAAATCTGTTGTATAACTGCATGCAAATCGTATTAGCATGCAGCACAAAATCAAAGGAAAGCCATTGTGATTTGAGCAGCTTGTACAAGTCATAAGAGCAGCTTCTGAAAAATGACAAGATAAAAACAGCTTATACAACAAAAGCCAGACAAAGATTTGAATAGAGAAAATGAGGAGTTAAAATCAAACAGAAGTAGAAAGGTTGAAATGGAATGTTTTTCTTCAAAAAATCCCTACTCAAACATAGCTGGCTCCTTCCTTTAGTGCTCCATCCATCCACACTAGCCAGTGGCTGGCTTGGGATCTGTCAGCTCCTAATGCCTTTCTCCAACTGAATTTCTACTATTCAAATCTCCCTAGTGCTGATGCTGTCATTATGGCATTGCTGTTTGAATAGTTAACCTACAGAAAGAGAGAGCTACTTTCAAGCAGTATGCTGGTTTGCCAGTTGAATCAAAACTCTGTGTAAGGGAGAGTGTGATTGACCAACAGATGCCACAACTGATTCTTGCTAAAAGTAATGTTCTCTTTCCCTTTGTTCAGAGTGCGAACATTATTTCTGTCATTCACAGTTGATCTACAGAACTGCAATGGCTGAAATTCCAGTCATCTACAATTAATGGGTTAATCTGTAAATGTATTACCAAGAATTTTAGTACGGAAATGCATTACAAATTATTTTACACCAGAATATCATGAATTATGTTAACGCTGAGTAACCAAGCCATCGGCAAAGTCACTCTTGTCAAATGTATTTGTGACAAAACTCTTCCAGAAACTATTGAAGAGAGAAACATGCAGTTTTCACCAGTTGATAACATGTGTATTGAAGATTCCTTTAGACTTCTAAAAAACGACCCACCTTGGCCCAACTTACTCCAGCCAGTGTGTCACACTTTTTATAGCTTGATAACCCAGAAACTAATGAAGATAGAAACATGGTTTTTTTACCAATCAATAGCCCATTATTTTAAGATTTATTACACATGCAGCAAGTGTACTGCGGAATTATGATGGTTTTTCAGAAGCAAGTCATTTTTGGTAATGCTCGCTCATAAGTGATGTAAAATACAGTAGCTAAATACAGCATACATGCAACATTATTTTACATTCATATAATGAGGAATTAGCTCATTTTAGTTCTATGGGAACGGGTAAAGATTTTCTGAATATGTTTTTGCTAAACAATAGAACATCAAAAACATCTGAAGCGCAAGAGAGGGAGCATTATATCCTCATGTTTAGTGAGGATTTATAACTAGTATTATAGGTAGGTTTTATCAGACAAATATGTCAAAACTTTCATCCACTCTAATGATTACATATATCATGACACAGAGAATTCTGGCAGTAGAGAAAAAAGAAATATCAATAACAGCTGTATTTTTGGTGTTGACTGCATTTGAACCAACCTGGAATATATAAGAAGGCTTTTGGCTTTTTTTAATCATTGCTGCCTCAACACTCCACAGGCTTAGCTTTAGCTATTACTTTTATAAAAAAACAAATATTTCGGATCATAAGGGGGAAATTTTAATGATTTAGCATCAAATTTTTTGTTTTTTAGCCTAAAAAATGTTTGACCAAGTTTGAGTGCTCAGTTTGTATGTGGTGTATGGAAATTCAGAAAAGGAGACTTCAGACTTCATCAATGGACAGGAATCAGCACAAGCCTTTTAGATACAATGTAAATATGTAGAATATGAATTTGAATGTCAAATTTGAAAATATTGATGTTCATGCAAAATATATTGGGGATTCAATTGATGCTTGTAAAAATCTGCTTGTGCAGTTCCATTGCACAGCTATTTTCATACCTTTGTAACTTAAGAAATCTAAGTGAATATATTACGTATTTCTTTTTGTTCTCTTCTGTTTTTTTTTCCTTATGGCAATGTAATATTGGGGGAAAAGGATAAGACTTTGAAATTTTAAATCAACTAAATTTCTGTAGTTGAATTGAATTGTAAAATGAATATTTGTTGTGATAGTTATAAAATGTATTCTAAAGAGCAAAAGTCAAGGGAGATTATTTATAAAAACTGAAGATCTTATTCATTTTTATTAGTTTTCTCAAAAACTACTGATGCAAACAACTTCAAACTCAACACTACATTGCCTTGTGAGCTGACTAATATATCTAGTGAATGTCAACTCTGTACAATGGCCAGTTGTCAAGTAATTTGGGTGCACCCGCACACACAGATTTCTTCAATCGTAGTTAATTGTAAGTTTGGAGCCATTTTGTTGATACTGAGAGAGTTTAAGTCTTCATTGCTCTAAAAAAGATTACAGATTACTTAGAGGGTTAGTTGCTTGATACTATGAAGGTTAACAAACTCTTACACATTTTTATACTCAAATCTAATTTCAGCACTTAAAGCATTTTCTTTCTTTTTTAAATTTTAAAAAAAAAGTTCTTAAACACCATTTTGACGTCTGATCAAACTGAACCGCTTTAATTTATAAAGTTAATCAAATAAGTCTTAATGCATACGACAAAATAAAACACCTACCCTCTTCAGCTAAAAAAAACCCAACTAACTCTCCAATCATCGCAACCACCACCTTTACTATCCCAAAGAAAATGGGGAAAGAAAAAAACACAATGAAATAAAATAATGGCCAGTGGCATTCTGAACATTGATTGGTTCATATTAACCTCTTCCTTATCCTCCTTTCCTTCCTGCCATCACAAATGCACAAAAAAACAAAAATCTGAACCAAATAAAACAAAACAATTGCCTTTTAGCGGATGTGAATGAAATGCTGATCACTGATTGGTCAATATTAATGGCACTGATTGAATAGCTAGGAAAGCTCCATTAAGACAATCTCATCAAGCTGTTATGGAGTGCTTCCAAAATATTTGGCCCTGGGCGTAATTCTTTGGCAAAGTGTCGCTTTTAGTCAGCATCAAAATGACTGACACATTTTCCACAAAAGCAGTTTGGACAAAAACTAACAAAGAGGAACCAACAAATTGCACATTATGAATGGGGGAGTGGCTATCAGCTGACAATCAAGCTATTTGTATTCATTGATTATTTACATCAGAAGAATCTGGTGACTTTCTCTGGAGATCATGTGACTGCAAGTTTTCCCCAAACTTCAGCACCCTCCTCAGTATTTCAGTTGACTTTAATGATGCTGTTATCAGCATTTTTTCAATTCTTTCCCTGATTTCCAATTTTTCTAATCTTCTCGATTTTCAACTTTTTTCTTCTCATCATCAATCACAACTACCCACAACAGCCCCATTTAAACACTGTTGCTGGGTTTCGGTTATTCATTTGTTCTGACATTCATATGTATCTATGCATCAGGACTAATTTTTTTCAATTGTCCCCTTTTTTTCATGCCTCTTTTTGATATTAAAAAATTTTTTTAGTGTCACCTTTTGATGACAAATTTTTTTTTGCCTATTGTTATGATCATTAACTAACAGTTACTAGATTTTTTGATATTGATTTAAAGAAAAATTTAGTTAAATGATTATCCTTTATAAATGTTTTCTAATATTTCTGCGAACTCCAATAATTTTTCCTGACCCTTGCTTTGAGAAGCCCTGGTCTTGATAGTTTTGGTTCTTCCTTCAATATTCAGGTTGCAAAGTTCTTCGGGGCTGATCCAAGCATGCCAATGAGGATGGGTACAATTATAACATTCATAATCTTTTCAATTGCGTTCATTCTCTTTCAATTGAACTCTGCAGTCTGTTGGGACAGCAATATTCACGATCAGACAAATTGTCTAAAATTTTGAGAAAAGTCATTAACATACCAACTTTTGATCAGACAATCTTATGTTAACATCAAAGATGGGAAGAAAAGATTGAATTGTCTAAAAAAAAAACGTTGGTATGACTTGTATTTGTTCTTTTAAAGTTGTCCGCTTGTATTCAAAGTGTAGTGGAGAGTAGAGACAGCAGTTGTATAATTCAACCTGTCTATATTTAATTTTCTTCATTTAACTTTCTCATTTGGAGTTTTTTGTTACAATCTACTCCCAGGTCGCTATGTCTGTCAACGCTTCATCAGAACTCCGTGAACCATAGATTTAGGTAACCCATTCCCAACTTTATCAATTGCCAGCCTCTCATGATGCTGGTTCGGATGTTTGGCTTTACCTGTTTGAATTTAGATTTGTCCATCTCCTAGACTGGTGGCAAACTAAGGTTGAAGTGCTAAGTTTTCTCATAGCTAGGGCAGGGGAGGAGAGATGGATTGATGCCTTTCTCAATTGATCAATGCAAAGTGAATATATACCGTCCCAGACGGAGTTTGAACTCAGTGTACCGATTCCATTTTCTGTACAGCTGACCATTACACCACACACACCTCACCTTTTGTTCATAATGACTAAATCCAGTCTTCTATCCTGGATTGTGTGATTCTTTTGTATTTCAAAGTCATTTAACGTTTTCTGGGAAAATTTCTATTTTGTGCAATGTACATATACCATTGGTCAGAATGGTCAAATCATAGTCACTTGCACAGTTGTTAGAAACTGTCAGACAAAACTTTTACCAAAACAGTCAAAATAGCTTTCTTTTGTTTTTAAGCTGGTCTAGCTGGCTTGCTATCAGTGTAGAACTAATAGATCTAAAGGGCTGAAATTCTAAACATTTGCTCTTACTTTTTTGTTTTTTTCAAAATTCACCCTCAGAATGTTTGTATGGGATAGGGAGATGAGCAATTTGCAATGTAAGTTTGAGCTAAATTGGTCTTTCAGTTTTAGTGCCCAACAGTGTTGATCATACCCCCCAATAGGACATATGACCAAAAGACATTGGTCAAGTAATGGCTTCTACTGAATGACTGACCAGACCAGTTTGTTTTTTTTAATTTGACTAAACACATTTTTTATTCAAGTGACACTGATCGTGTTTGTGGACCAAGTTCTCCTAATGTGTCCCATCATGATTTTGGCTCTTTAAAATATAGAAATTTCAAACATTCAGCTCTTTTAATAGGTTAGTCTTGAAAGGGTTAAACTCGGGGTGATGAGGTCCAGAGTTCAGTTCTAGATAAGCGAGGCACAGACTCATGAACTCGGAACACAAAAGATGGAATATCGAGAAATGTTTATCCGTGCATGCTAATCAATTTTGAGTAAGTGCTAACAAAGGGGTCGATTGTCATGGATCGTAAGTTGTTCAGTTTGATTTCTCACAATGGACTGACAATTTAAATAGTCTCTACTTCAGTGAAAAATTGCTTAATTATTCAAATCATGTTATGCCCCAGGAAATGAATGGCACACTTTCAGAAGTCTGAATGAAAGTGGGAAAAATTTTGGCATGAAGCAGTAGATTCTAAAAATTACAGGTCATAGAGAGAGAGGTGCAGAGTGGTGTAACAGTTACTGGCATGGAAAATAGAACTGGCGGTACCAAGTTCAAGTTTTGGCAGAGACTATTCACGTTCATGTTGTACTAATACCCTTGGGAAAGGCATGAATTCACTTCTCTTCCCGAGCAATGGGTAAATATCAGGGCATTCAGAACCCTTTAGCCCTGTAAGGCAGTCCATTTAAGAGAAGTTTTGGGTGTCACTCCCACTACAACTATATGGACATAACCTCCTACTCCTCAGTTTTTAGAAAATTGGGACAACAATGAGAACAAGCTTGGCTGTATCAAGGTGAAACTCCTTTGCTTCTTTAAAATCTAAAAAGTAAACAAAACAGAATCCATTCTTCTGTATAATATCATTCCAAAAGTATGTGTCACTTTTTAACTCTTTTATTAATAGATCTTGGAAATTTCTAAATTGTCCAATGGTTCTATTATCATAATAACTGTTTTAATGACGTTCTCAGTAATAAAGTAATTTTGATGGAAAAGAAAGAGGAATGAAATATATATACTTGTTATCATATGAAAATGATATTTCTTATAACAGAAATTCATTGTTTACAAAGAAATATACAGAAAATTTGGAAATGCGAGATGACACAACATGGCATTAGGGAATCACTCTTTCTTTTCCACTCTCTCTGTTATTTGTTCTGAAATTCTCACATCTTAAATCCCAGATCTGACTAATCGTGATAATAAAGTCCACTCTGTTAGAGTTTGACAACAAACAAAAGTATGCCTACTATTCAAGCATATGTGTAAATTGTAAGAGGGTATTGAGTTTCAATTGCCAAGCAAAGAGGAGAGTAATTCCTTGAGTTATGCTGTAGGTATCCAACTAAAATTTGACTGTGAGTCAAAATTGTGAAACTTGACTTTGCATCAAACTTGTGAACAGCCCACTGATGTTAAATCCAGTATACTGCAGCAGCTGTATGCAACAAGAAAGCTACTCTTTTGGGTTTGGAGGTAGCAACTCCTTCTTGCTACTGGAACCACAGCAGAATAGATGTGGCCCTATGCTCCACAAAATGCATCAGGAATAAACAATACAAAACACCATCATAGCAAAAGTTGTTCTGTGTAAGCAACACTTGGAAGGCCAGGAAATGACACAGGCATTGGCTTGTGGAGTTGCTGGTATTTTTTCTCTCTCTCTCCAACCTTTTTTTCAAATGACACTTACTTATCTTTAATATTTCCAGCTTCAGATCATTGGGGGCAAATCCAGGCAGCAACCTTATTTCACCCGGTCCACCAAATAGAATATGTGATGTTGTATGTAAAGTTTCTCATTTTTTCAAATCTATTGTTTGATGCAAACAATAAAATTCGTTATTGAAAAATAGAACAAATATCTTATTTCTACAGTGGCCTCAATGAATCAATGTCTCATAGCTGAAATTGTTTCAACACAATACATTTGTACCTTTCTTCTGATATACTCGGCTAAATTTGAACCACATTTTGCCAATATTTTGTGCCCAAAAAAGGCCATAGTTCTTACTGATTGATATTACAGTGAAGTTTATATAACTATACACTTAGATGAGGGTAATCATTAAACTAATTGAAAAACAAACAGGTCTCGTTACTCACTCATAAGAAATCATCACATGACTAATGTCTTTTGACAGAATGTTGTGCTGGGTGTGATCAATTGAAAACTTGGAAAAAAGGGTGATCAATGCATAAATTACTTCTCCAGCCTTTCGTTGGGCAGTGATCACTATAAAATCTGAATTTTCAAAAAACAAGTGTGAATGCTGTTGGTCAAAAACTAAAGGATCAATTCAGTAAAAACTTACATTATAAACTTGAACCCCCCCCCCATTAAAAACCTATATTGGAGGGAATTTTCAAAAAATAAAAGAAACTGTTTTTTCTAGAAATAGTAATAAGTTATTGTTCAAATTTTAAGCCCTCTAGATCTATTGGTGTGGCCTATATGCATGATACATACATAGCTAGCCAGAAGGCCAGCCAGATCTATTTGAAAACTGAAGAAATCTAAGCTGACAGTTGTGGTGACAGTTTTGTTTGATGGTTTCTAAAACTGTTTCAATAGCCTCGTATGATCATTCTTTCAATTTTTATTGGCCTTGGCCAACAAGACATAAACATGTTTCTAATCCGATTCGTCTCACAAAAAGTTTGTCGACCACTGATTGCCATTATCTACTCCTTATTATGCATGTTTTTGTGCTTTGGTAAAAATCCCCCCCCCCCCAAGTTTTTTTAGGGGGTGAATTTGCAATGAAAGTTATTGTTGAATTGACCCCTCTGTTGGAGTCTGGTAGTATTCACACTTGTGAATTTATTTTTTTGAAAATTCATACTTTTAGTGATCTATGCGATCTGGAGTCAAGTTTTTTTATCATAAATTTTTTAATCCATCACAACTAACATCGTATGCTGCCAAAAGACGCTGGACACATGACAGTTTCTATTGTCTGACTAACCAGATCTGTTTCTCTTATATTTTTCATTCATTGAAATATTTAGAAAATATGGAGCCAAAATGTTCATACTGGACTAAATTAATGCTCATTGATATTGAGATTAAAATAACTTTTAAAAAAAAATCAACAATACAAGTAGGTGGAACATGCTGAATTTAGATTTAGCAATCATGTAGCCCAGTTGTCCAAGAAATTACATGGGTAAATCATGAATTTTATCATAATTCAACCAAACTCCATCTGTCTGTCTATTGACATAAACCCATTAAGTTTTCTATGGCTATGGATTTATTCATCGGGGAAATGATTTTAGCAAAATAGTCTGTCCACATGAACTCGCTTACTACCAAAACTACTTAACATAAACCGATGGAAATTTTCTGTGGCTATGGATCTGGTCATTACAAAATGATTTTAGCAAATTAGTTTTTGAAAATCATCCCCTTAGAATGTTCTTTGGTGGGTTTCAATTGGTTGAGAGTATTATTCACATGATAATTTATTTTGCTGAAATGATCTATTACTTTTTAATTCTTTTTTTGATTCTCTTTTTTTCAAATCAATTCTTGGAATCAAAATTTGATGTAAAATTGTCTTCTTTAGACATCTTTTTGATAAGCCTCATATCATGATGTTCATTGTTTACACATGAATATGATGAAGAGTGTTGTTTTTATTAGTGTATGTTTTGATATTGTACGGTCAGGGTACATTTTTCCTAAACACTTTTAGGGGTCAAAATCAAGGGGGATTTTTTTCACTTTTAGTGGTTGGAATCCTGAGGGAAGATTTTTTCTTAACTTTTAGGGGTCAAAATTCAATGGAAGATTTTCTTTCACCTTTATGGGTCAGTATCTGAAGGAATTCTTTCTTCAGATTTAGGGGCACAATCTAAGGGAAAATTTTTTCCACTATTAGCTATCAAAATCCAAAGTAAGATTTTTCTCATTTTTTTAGGTCTAAATCAAGAGAAAATCTTTCCTTTTTCAATTTTAGGGATCAGATTGGAGGGAACTATTTTCACATAAAAATTGGGTAGAAGATTTTTATCTAATTTTACAAAATTGTAGGGGTACTTTTATTTTTCATTTACAGGGAATTTTTTTCACTTATCATGGGCAAAATCAAGTGGAAATTTTCTTTTTATGTTAATATTTATCTTCAGGGGTCAAAATAAAGTGGGAGCTTCTATTTCACTTTTAGAGATCAAAGACGAAAAGGAAAATTTTTTTTCACTTTCATCTGTCAAATAGCATTTTTCACTTTTAGAGGTTGATACTGGGAGGGAACTTTTCTATTTTTAGAGTCAAAGAATGAATTAGTTTTTCATTTCAAGTGGTCAAGATCGAGGGGGAAATTTTTCTCTTTTATTGGTCAAAATTTTTTTTATTATTGGTCAAAATTGAGTGGAAACTTTTCTGTTTTTTCAATATTAACCCCAACCCATTGGCCAAACACCCATTTTTATATTAGCCTGCCCTTTCTTAGCATTAACCCATCTTTTCAAACAGTAAAAAGAATAAAATGATATCAAATCAATTTTAAAAACAAATTAGATTAAACTGATTCCAACTGATCTATCATTCTATTTCTTCTTTGAACAGAAATTTTCACTGCTTGTTGTGACTTTTCATGCTTCTTTTGAGCTAATTTGCAGTATATTTTCTATTTAGCCTTAATACAGTTCATTCTAATATATTTCTTCAGAGTTGCTATAACAGTAATTCCATCTTTTTTTCAAATGTCCTCTGCAAAAACATACCCATGTCATTTGATCTACAATTCCTATGTTCTGCCTCCCAAAATATCCAAAGAGTTTTTAAAAAAAACCTTTCTAGTTACATTTGAATAGGCTTTTTAGTCCATTTCCAAAAATGCAATACTGCTTTCTAAATAATCAAATATCTCATTATGTATAAAAAATCTATAGGATATTGTTGGTAATTTGGAAAAATACATTATCATTCTAATATTTTTTTGAATAATTGAACTCAGTCTTCATGCTACTGACTCTGTAACCACAAAATCCCAGACAACCCACTCAATAGATGTATAATCTGTAATCATATGCTTCAAAACCTCACTTCTATGCAATGAATGAAAACTAATATTCCAGTTTACCATTATAGTTATATTATAAATTGAACCACAATCATAAAAACTGAAAAATTCATTTTTCTAAAAACTAACAAATTCCACGAAGGTTCTAGGGTCTGATGGATCAAAAGCAACAAAAAAATAAAAATGCAGAATTTTTTTTTTTTCCCCTTTCTTCTGACTTGGTTAACTAACGTTGATCTCAACCCAACAGTTTTCTAAATAAATTTTCCAAAGTGCCATCTTTGGTTATTCCTATCAGCAAAATTATATGAGAAAACTGAGAGGAAAAAAAAGAAAAAATGCAAAATTGCATAGAAAGATGCAGATGAAAAAATTAGGGTTGAACAACCACTTCCCTGCTCAGGGCAAGCCTTGATGTTACTGAAAATAATTAAGAATTAAAATTCCCTCATTTTTTCTTCTTTTTTTTGGTTTCATATAGCATTGCCATTTCTAAACATTAAGAAAAAGAGGGCATTATGGAAGGAATACTGTCCCAACCTTGACACACACTTTCGCAAAATGTAACCTTGAAGCAGCTTTGATAATTAATTTTGTGGGCTTTTGATGAATTCTAAAAATTCCTTGCAGATTCAAGATTTAAGACCTAAACGGGACACGGATATATGGCAATCCTAGTTTTATATATAAGCTGTTTAAAACGTGGGTAAATTTCATCTGACCATGCAATTTCAGTTCCAATAAAAAATAATTTTATTTTTCCAACATCATGCGAAAATTTCACAAAATAATTTCATTTCAACTTAAATTTTTTCGTTTTTTAAATGCTGATTTTGTATTTCCCAAAGTTCTTGCCATATGTAAAAGCTTGTGAAATTTACCTCAATGGGATTCTGTGGACACCAGTCTCATCATCATCATTATCAGTCTTTCATTGTCCATCATTGGATATATGACTTCTGTAGGATTCACAAGGCCTCTACATCATGGGTGTCAAGGAGTCAATACTTTCTGAACTTGTCTAGTTCATCTCTCCATCTTATATTCTGCTGGCCTCGGTTTCACCTGTGATCTCTGGGAATCCATGTTGTGAGTCATGATTCCCATCGATTATCTACCATTCTTGCAATATGACCAGCCCATTGCATTTGAATTTTCTTATGGATTCTATGACTCCTGTTTTTCCCTAATATATTGTGCTGTCTTGTGATCTCTCCATATGAAGTTGAGCATGATCCTTTCAAGTGCATGTTGCATGGTTCCCAGTTTGAGGATCAGTTTCTTGGTTAGGTTCCATTTTACAGCTCCATAGGTGACTGTCAGGGGGATACATTGGTTGTATACCCTTTTTTTAGGACTAATGGGATTTTCTTCTTCTTGAGGGTTGAGATTGCTCTACTGAAGGCTTGCCATCCCAGAGTGATCCTTTGCTTGCTTTCTTCTTCTTCTTTTGAGGATTCTATGGAGATTTGTTGTCCTAGGTAGATGTAGTGGTATACTTTTTCCAGCTTTGCGTTTTTCATTTTGATCATTGTGTGTTTATTTCTGACATGTTTGTTGTACATGACCTTTGTTTTACTGAAGATCATGTGAAGGCTAACTTTCTTGCTTTCTTCATTCTGTTCATCTATCATTAGTTGAAGGTTGTGAAAGTTCTCTGCCAAAAATATGATGTTGTCTACTCATATTACTTTATTTTCCGGTCTTTATTTCACAATATTAAGTTTGTTTTAAAAATGAGACAAAACAATGGTTCATTAAACAACCATAGTGTCAGAATTTGAAGTCATATAAAATAATTTCATTGAAGAATGAATTTGGTCACAATAAATTCTATTCATGATAGCATTTTTCACTGGAAAACATCTAAAATAGAATGAAAAAATGTAAAACATCTAGATTCTGGAGAATAGAGAAGTTATTAATAAACCTATCACAAAAGGGGTAAAAAAAAAGCTTCTTTTTGAATGGGTCTTGTGGAGTACTGATGCCAATTTTCAATTCTGTAGACAAAACAGTATGGCATGGAGTGCTGGGACAGGCAAACATAAAAAAACATATACAAAAAAAAAAGGATAGAAACTTTTACCATCCTTGATGGCTATGATAGTTCATCTGTAAAAAGCGATAAAAAAAAACATTATAGTGAAACAAAGATTCAAAATTTATAGTAAAATACTTTTCAATGATTATTAAAACAAACTTAGAAATTTGATATTACATTTTAATTAGTAATAGCAAAACAAATTTTAATTAATTATAGTAAAATAAATCCTATATAAAACAATTTTGATAAATTATAGTAAAATAGATAGTTTTTAATGATAAATTATTGTTAGATTAAAGAATTCTGATAATGAACTATGAACAAAAATCATCTCTATCAATAAATTAGAAAAATAAATTTTATTTAGTTATAGCAAAATAAATTCAATTATCATGGAAAAACACAGAAAATTTCAACAAAAAATTATAGAAAAATATATTTTGATAGAAAATCACCAGAAAACTTGAAATAAATCATTGGAAAGTAAACTTACTTTGATAAATAAGAACAAATTATTCTTAATGAATAGGGAAAAAAATATCAATTATAAATTATGGGAAATAAATTAATTGTAATAATAGATTATGGGAAAACTGAGAAGATGTAATATCAAGTTATAATGATGTTCAAGATACTGCAAAAACTTGTATCAGAGTGAATGAAGTGGTACATGCACCACTATTCCAACTGTAGTCCAGGGCCAAACACAAAAAGCCCAATCCAAATATGATAAGTCTTCCTTGATGTTTTGAGCAAAAGTTTGGAACAGTATTCCTGCTGAGACCACCTTCATAACAAAACCAGTCAGTTTCAAGACTTCTCAGGGAAATTTCTTTGAGAAGATCCCCAACAATCCACCAAAACCTGGATATGCATCCATAAACAGCAACAGCATCCTTGAGTATACTGTAAATGGTCAACATTTGTGGAGATGATGTGATGGAGTCCACCTTCACCATATCAAAGTTGTCAAAGTTACAGAAATACAAATATATTTTAATGATAAATTATATAAAACTTATACAAATTTTTATAATTCTAAAAGCTTTACTATGATAGATCATTGAAAAAAAACAAAATATTTTGGTAAATAATGAAAGTATGATGAAAAAAGCAATATCAAATTATAATCAGAAATTACAGTGAAATAAGTGAATTTCAATAATTACGAAAGCAAATGTAAATTTTGAAAAATCTATTTGAATTAGTATAGATGTTTTCAAATAACTATATTTGCCTCATCGGTCACAATTAAAAAAAGGTTTCAGAAGCCTTGCTTTAATCCTTTATTATTAATTTTTGATCACTATTTATCTTCTTAACTTTTTAGTTGATTTTTTGCTTATGATTTCTCTTACAAGTAAAAGCAAAAAATGTATTGAAAATTTGTTTACCGAAGAAGCTTTTGTGCTTCCAATCAAAAACACTCCTTTTGATAAGTGTCAGTTGCTGTGGAAAAAAATGTTGGTTTGGAGGTGCTATTTACAATGTTTGTTTTTTCCTGGCAACACCAGGATTCCCTGCTAATACTTATACATGAAACTTTGCTGTTAGAGTGCAGCAGGAATCCAGGCATTGCCCAGGGAAGAAATAACTGCAAGTTTGACAATATAAAAATAAAACATGTTTCTCTTTTACAATACAATCATGTTGGTGGAAATGGCATGAGCCAAAATATAGATTGTGTGTTTTGAGTGTATCAACTGGCAGGTTGTGCCATCAAATCTTTACATGGGCAGGGTAAGTTCACGTAGACTCCTAGGCAAACTGGTGTAACAACTCTTGGACAGATCAACGTAGTCTGTGAAGCTTTTCCGGTGACCATTATCAAAATGTTTCGAACCAAAAGTTTGGATTCAAGATTCTGGTAAGATGAGATGAATAAAAAAATTTCTTTTAATCTTAAATTATTTGTTTTGTTGAGGCAAAAATTTCAATCATTGTTGAATTGGACTATGGATGCAGAATATAGAAAAATAGATTGACTTTGATGAAGTTCTACAAATAAGTAATAGTATTCATAACAATTATAAATTGTAGAGTTCTAGACACTTATCATTATAATCATCAGCCTTTTTTTGTCAAGATTCGGCAGATCTCTTTATCATGGGCATCGTGGAGCCAATACTTTCTGAATTTATAGTTTGTCATGCCATCTCATATTTTGTTAGACGGATTTTTGCATATGATCTCCGAGGATCCATGTTGTGAGTCATGATGTCAAGCAGTTGTCTGCCATTCTTGTAACATGACCAGCCCATGGGTTTTCAAATCGTTTTTATATCTCTGACCCCTGTCTTTCCTCTAATATACTGAGCTGATTTGTGATCACTCCATGTGTGGTTGAGCATGATTCTCTATTCTGCATGTGGCCTGGTTTTCAGCTTAAGGGTTAATCTTTTGGTGAAGTTCTATGTTTCAGCACTATAGGTGAATATCAGGAGGATATATATTGGTTGTATTCTCGTCATTTTGGTATTAATGGAATTTTCTTGCCAACCTTGAATGATTCTAGGCTTGATATCTTCTTCTTTTGAGGATTTCATGAAGATTTGTTGTTCAATGTAGACGTAGTGGTTTACTTTCTCCAGCTCCTCATTTTCTATTCGGATTGTTGTCTTTGTTCTCAACATATTTGTTGTACATGACATTTGTTTTACTCAAGTTCATGTGAATGCCTATTTTCTTGCTTTCTCCTTTCAGTTCATCCAGCACTCTTTGGAGATCATTAAGGTTCTCAGAAAAAGGACGATGTTGTCAGTAAATCTGAAGTACTTATCCATTTTCTGTCTATTCTGATTCATTTGTTTTCCCAGTCAAAGTTTCAGAAGATCATCTCAAGGCAGACTGGGAAGAGTTTGGGTGTGCTAATATTGTGTTGTCTTACCCCCTTTTTGAGCTGAAAGGGCTCATATTAACGTTGCCAGATAAAAGAACTGTTATGTCAGTAGATTTGCTGCAAAACTTTGAGATATACTTTATCTAGGCCTCATTCTATATCTACGATAGTGTGGAAAATTCACGAAAGGAAAATAGAAGTTATATTATTATTGCTCTGAATATTGCTCTGTGTTATAAAAGTTTTTTCTTTTTTTTCCTCTGTAGACAATTTCAGCAGTTGTTAAGATTTTTGCATTCACAAAATGAAGGATTGTCCAAAATTTTCTTTTCAGAAAAGAAAAAAACTGAAGGGAACAAATGGAAGTGACAAAATTCTTTGAAGGTGTGCTTCCATACGATGGACGGAAACTGTGCCAAAGTTTCTTTTAAGACTAATTTTCTGAAAAACTTGATTTTGTCAAATATCCCCCCAAAATTAAATAATAATCTTTGCAAAAATACTTCTGCTATATGTGGTTATTTGGAAAGATGTTGCTGATGAGAAATCCAATGTATGGTCACAAAAATTGAGAATATCTCTATGCTTCTATTTTGATCATGTGTGCATACTAACATACTAACAGACAAGTATATATATATATATATATATATAAAAGGATATGAAAGACGATTTTCAGCCAGCTCCAACTGAAGGCTGTACCCTCACCCTTGGGGTGGGTGAGCTCCAGCTCCATTCATTAAAAAAAAAAACATAACAGATTCGAAATTTGTTTTGATGAATTTTTTTTTAGTTTTTCTTTTATTGAAAGTTTTGAAGTTTTTTCCCTTTTGAAAAGTTGTTGCCTATATTTCACATTCACATAAAACATATATATATGCATACAAACATTACAAATTCATATATATAGAAGTTATACGTATATATGTGAACTAGTTGGGGTATCTGTCATTGCCCAGGAAAAAAACTTCAAATAGAACAACATAGGAAAACAAAATAGATTTTATTGAGATTTCATTAAACTAATTATGGTGGGAAGGTGCACATGAGCGCCTCTCTCCTTTGTTGCCCCCCCCCCCTTGTCATAAATATCAAAAGAGGAACTCAAATTATATTTTATAGAGCTTTCATGAAATTACTCGTTGGGCCTACACAAATAATTGGTGGAAAATTACTTGTCTCTTTGAATGTACCAAATTCTAAATGAACCAAACTTGATCCTATCTCAGGTTGATCTTTACAGGTCACAAGAGGTCAGTGCCACCTATGCTTATCTTCAGGTCAAGTTACCCTGGTACACACATGTCCAGCCCATGGGGTACAACCATTAGGGAATCTATTAAACATAAAGTGGGTTAGAAATGAAGAAACAAAGAAAAAAACATCCGTTATATTCATAGTATTAAATTACAAGGAATTTCATGATTTACAAATTCTTTCTTTCAGTTTCATTCTAATGTTTCTTCATTCTTACTTTGGACATTTCTGAAGAAGTAACAATGACTAAAGAAGGACATAGCTGAGGATGTGGGCGGAAACTATTTCAAATTACCCACCAGGCCTTCAAAAGAGGTGGTGGGACAAAAGCTTCGTAGTTACCCTATCAACATTATGCAATAACAAATCTCATTAAAAAGTTGTAGGAGGTTCTTATTGAGCCAAGCTTCTAGGCTGCCAAATCCCCAGCTACACCCTATGTTATTCTGATCTATTATTTATTAAATAACTTAACTCAATGATTATTTGACTGTTATTCTTTGTTTAAAAATTATTAGCAGCCATTTTTACTGTGAGCTGATGCATGCACCTTTCTAACTCTTCTTTCTAGTTTAAAGAAATATTTAAAATGGCGTTACATTATCCGTGCTATTTTATTCTGCCAATATCAAACAAATTCAAAGAAAAAGACGTTCCCAAAGAATTATCAGTTGTTAGTCAAGATACCTGTGCAACTAAGCGCTCTTCTTCAATTCCTAAAAGACATGGACGTTTTTTTTAATTTTTTTTTAGATTACTATTTTTCTATTCAATAAAACGGCTCCAATCATCTGGCAGAAGAATCTTGTGAAACAAAATTCTGATTAGAAAAAAAAACAAGAAAAATAGCTAGGGCATGTTATTTCGATTTGTAGAAAAATCTTTATTGTCACCTTAGCACACCCTCCCACATCCTCTTCTTTATTTCTCAAATTCGTCATTCTAGTTTTAATTCATTGTCCATCTTAAACCAGCAATTAAGCTCCAGGCTTATTCCCTCCCTCCCCCAAGCTTAAAAGATAACAGACTTCATCATCTTTTATTCTTTTTTTCTTTTTTTGTAAATTCTAATTAATTTTATTTTTATTTTGTGGGTTTAAGATGATGTTTTTGCTTTGGAAAAACAAAACGAAATGCAAGTCTGGTTAGTCACTCAATAGAAACCATCATGTGACCGATGTCTTTTGGCAGCCTGCCATGTTGGAAGTGATTAATTCATAAATTGGAAAAAAGGGATGATTGATGAATAAGTTACTTCTCTCACCTTTTGTTGGACACTAAAAAGTCTGATTCAAAAAAACAAAAAAAAAAAAAATGTAGGCACAGCCCCATGCAAGTAAGGGACCAAAATTGGCAAAAATTTACATTATAAATTGAACCCCCCCCTTGAAACTTATTTTGAGGTGGAATTTTAATAAAAGTTTTTTTTTAGACGTGGAGTAAATGTTTAAATCATCAGCCCTCAACTGGTTTAGACTGTACATAGGATACAGACATAGATAGCCAGACCAACTTAAAAACTGGAGAAACTAATGTTGACAGTTCTAGTGACAGTTTCTTATTTTCAAATTGTAAACCATCTTCTAATTTTTTGTTATTTTTGAGGCTTCTTTTCCATCGTTTCCTGGTGCTCTAATCCTTTCCTGATTTTTTTCGCTGAAGAAAATTAGAAGCATAAACAAATAAAAAAAAAACAATTTGTCTTTTTTTTTTCTTCCATGAAGATATTGAAAAGTTCGGAAACAAAACAAAACATGGAGAATATTTTATGTGTTATGAGAACAAGAACCTTCATTGGTTTCTTTGTAATAATATTCTTCTCACTGTGACATTTTGAATGAGTTATTCTTTCACTTTTCTAGGTATCATGCCAAATTTCTCAAGCTTGAAACTGTCTCTGTTATTCTGTTTGTTTTTGCGGATAACAATTCCCACTGAATAACTCTTTTCAATGGTGGATTTTTAAATGAAAAATTCTCCAGCCATTTCAAGGCCTTAAATCAGTATTTTAGAGACAAACAACTACCACACAAAAGAGTACTTTTCAACAGGGCCATCTTAGGAATATTTGAGTTCCCTTGGCAAAGCAATGGACTGGGGCTACTAACCTCTCTCATCTGCTTGTATCTGGCACATATATATTGAAATATATATATATACATATATATATATATATATATATATATATATATATATATATATATATATATATATATATATATATATATTATATATATATATATACATATATATATACATATATATATATATATATATATATATATATATATATATACATATATATATACATATATATATATATATATATATATATATATATATACATATATATATATATATACATAAATACACACACAGACAAACACACACACACATATACATATATATATATATATATATATATATATATATATATATATATATATATATATATATATAAAGAACTGACCTTTGCTTGACATGGACTTGACATTGTTTTCTGACACCATCATTTGCCAGAAGCTCTCAATTTTGGGACAAAACATTATCTACCAATAAAGAATAACTAATCAGCCTCAATACATATATTTGCTATAATATATATATATATGTATATGTGTATGAATATATAAATATATGTGCTTATATATATATATATATATATATATATATATATATATATATATATATATATATATATATATATATATATATATATATATGTGTGTGTGTGTGTGTGTGTGTGTGTGTGTGTTTAGAGAGAGACCTATTTACATATGTTTATGCATATTCACTATGAAGGTATTTACCAAGCTTAGCTAAGTGTATCATGAAATCACAAGTGTGGGTCAACCAGTGACAATCCAGCTCACTGTACAACCGTAATAGTTAGCTTGGCTAGCCATGATAAGGATTATAATGAAGACCATAATACCAAATTTTGTATAAAACATTGAATATTTTGAAAATAGTAGATTAACAGTGATGAGGATTTAATAGACTTGCATAACATTACATCAGAAGATTTTTTGGGACTGTATGAAATTTATGAAATTTCAAAAAAAAAATCCTTTTCAGCGTAAACGAGCAAAGTTTCAAAGACTATACATATATTCACGTATACACACACATATGTACATATACACATATATATACATATATACAGACATTCATATATATATACATATATATACATATATATATATATATACATGAATGTCTGTACATATGTACATATATACATATATACAGACATTCATATATATATATATATATATATATATATATATATATATATATATATATATATATATATATGTATATATATATATGAATGTCTGTATATATGTATATATATACATATGTGTGTGTATATATATATATATATACTTGTGCACGAACATATATACATCTATATACAGCTCTGCTCATGATATGCTTGAATGCTTTGTATAATCTGTACAATGTCTTCATAAATGAAGGGAAATCTACCAAATTTTTATCAGCAGAACATTTAATAGGATGTCCAAAGTGATTCAACAAAAATCATAGTTTTCCACGGAGAAGTAGTAATTTCAAAGAAGAAATCGAAAAGAACACCCTCCCCTAAAGTTTGGCATGGTGGGGAATTCATAATTTTATGGGGCTGCTTTGCTGCTTCTGGCACTGATGGTTCTGACTGTATCAAAGGAATCATGAAATCAAAGGATTAACGAGGGATTTTAGACCAAAATCTGCTACCCAGCATTAGAAAGTCAGGTTTTGTCTGAAGTTCATGGGTGCTTCAGCAAAATAAAACCGTAATGAGTCCTTATCCTTTTCCAATTGAAAATATCTGGTGAGAGTTGAAATCTAGAGTCATGTTTTCAATACGTGCCATACATTACAAGAATACTGCAAACATCTAAGAGCTTGGACAAACTGCCAAGGAGATGTGAGAGAAACTATAATTAAGTGCAAGAAGCTTATAGATGGCTGCAAGAATCGTTCAGTGATAGTCATTTTAGCCAAAGGGGGTGTGCCACCAAATATAAAAGAGGGGTGCCAATTTTACTGTCCAGGTCATATTTTTTATTTCTCCTTTGAAATTACTACATGTAAGTTGAAAAATAATGATTTTTGTTTAATTACTTTGGATATTCAATTAAAATATCCTGCAAAAAACATTCAACGGTGTCAATAAACCTGAGCAGCACCACACTTGCACACACACACGCATGACTGAGTGCATATATGTATAAGATAGTACCCAAAACTTTGGCTAATTTAACCCAGCACATGAGAACCAAATGTAGTACAAAGTCAAGTTTCAACTCTTTGGGAGATCACAATACATGTTATGCAAAATTGATGAAATTGCCTTATTATTTTGTGAAAGAAAATTTGATTTCATTTTGATTATAAGAATTTTTGATTGTAAAACATAGTTGTTTTATATCTTTGTTTTGATCAAATAAACTTTAATGCTAATTGAAACTACGTATTTATCTATTTCACATAAAAGTTAAAATTTTGCCACTTAGACAATTTCACTAATGCTATGGAGTATATACATGTCCGAAGTGATAACCAAAGGAGGTGATGGAATATAAGTGTTAGAGAAAGCATATTATTCGTGGTCAGAGATGTATATACATCTCTCTCTCTCTCTCTTGTATAATATGAGTGAGAGAGAGATAGACAGAGAGAGAGAGAGAGAGAGGGAGATTTTATTTCATTCCACTTTCTGGTTTACCATCAAGTACGCAAAAGTATTTTTTTTCAATTTTTTTTTGTACAACTTACTTTATGCAACATTGTTGCAATTAAAACCAGACCAAAAACTTCAGAGGAGATATTTGATTATTGCAATATGTTTTCAAGAAATCTTTTAAACAGGTCAGGTTGGTCACTCAATAGAAACCGTATAGTGATCAATGTCTCTTGGCAGCATGCTGTATTGAGGGTGATTAGTTGGAAAATTGGAAGAAGGGGTGATCCATGAATAAGTTATTTCACATCTTTTGTTGGGCAGTGATCACTGAAAAAATTTCAAAAAATAAATGTGACTACTGTTGGATACATACTAAGGTACTAATTTAGGATAAACTTATATTGCGAATTAAACCACTTTCTTTACTATTCAGTGGGGAAATTTTCACCAAAAAATGAAGTGTCTTTTCTGGACATCATCGTCATCATCATCATCATCATCATCATCAACAACAGTCTCTTAACGTCTGTCATTGGACATAGACCTTCCCCGGGATTTGCCACACTTCTCTATCGTAGGCATCGCGGAGCCAATACTTTCTGAATTCGTCTAACTTGTCTCTCCATCTAGTATTCTAGTCTCAGTTGCGCATATGATCTCTGGGGATCCATGTTCTTAGTCATGATGTCCATCAGTTCTCTGCTATTCTTGCAAAATGGCCAGCCCATTGCCATTTCAATTTTCTTATGGATTCTATGATGTCTTGGACCCCTGTCTTCTCCCAGATGTATTGTGCTGTCTTGAGGTGACTCCATGTGAGGTTGAACATCATCCTTTCATATGCACATTGCATAGTTCTAAATTTGGGGGTCTGTCTCATAGCACAAAGTTTATGATCAAAATTCAGCCCTCTATTGAGATAAAAAGTGCATAGGGCTTCTTATGATTAAACAATATAAAATCATTATGAGTTGTTCTAATTTACTGTGATTTTTACTCACACACCAAATCCAGAAAAAGAAATATTTTTATTTCACCAAATAAACAATAACAAATTAGTGGTAAATATTTTTTTGTTTATTTTCTTATTAATACAACATCTGGTTGGGAGGGTATAAATTAGGCTTGAAGCCTTACAAGAAGTACCCACCTATATATTTTCATATACAGCACAATTTTTTTATTTATCAGATCTTAGAAATATTTCAATAATAAAAACAAATAAAAAATAAGATTTAAAACAAATGAATAAATAAGAATAAAAAAATAAATAATTTTAATAATCCTCCAATTTTTTATATTTTTCTAGTTACAATAAAATTACATTATTTTATCATGAACAGACTTCAAGTTATGAGATCGTTTCTTAATAATTTACTTATTACAATTTGTATTTATAAAGTATTCTTTGAGCATTCTTTTGGTGCTATTTCTATCTAGATTTATTAAATCTATTTTTGGAAAAACTTTCATGAAATTATTCCAACCGAGTATAGCTTTATGTTTAATTGAATTTCTTCTATACTTTTCTGTAAGAATATATGATATAATTGAAGAATCTCATTTTTTTATTGCAGTATTAAGGGTAATAGCTGGTTAAGAACAAGAGTCATTCAATTCTCTTTATGCTTGCGATATCAATTTCACTTCTCTCCATGTTTTCGTACTTTAATGGAAAAGTAATGAGGTCATCATTGTTTGTCCCTCAACGAAAGCTAACGTTCATGACTTTAAAGTACGGAAGCCTACAAATGAAAAAAAGATCAATTTTCGTTTTCTTGCCAACTAGAAACTCAATTCATGATGTAAGTTTAGGGTCATGTTTTTGCGTTTTTGATTGGGGGAATCAGAACATTTCAACCTTTGACTCGAACAGTCAATCTGGTATGTATATATATTGGGTTCTAGATCAATTAAGTTGCAGCTTTGCCTGAAAAAGAGGCTAATGCTGTCAAAGGTTTGAAAAAGGAAAACACTTAGCAATATTGGGTCAGTGATGGTAATGGGTTTTAAGGATTATGTATTGGCAGAGCAAGTTCAACCTTCAAAAACAAGGAGATCCCATTAATCCTAAAAAGAAGGGTATAAAACCAATGCTTCCTTCCAATAGTCACTTATGGAGCTGAAGCATGAAACCTAACCCAGAGACCCGCAAATTGAGAACCATGCAACATGTACATGGAAAAATTATGCTGGGCCTCACATGGAGAGACCATAAGACAGCACAGTACATCCGGAAGGAGACAGGAGTCAGGGACATCATAGAATCCATTAAAAATCTCAAATGGCAATGGGCTGGCCATGTTGTAAGAATGGTGGACAACTGATGGACATCACGACTCATAACATGGATTCCCAGAGATCACATGTGCAACCGAGGCCGACTGAGTATCAGATGGAGAGACGAGCTAGACAAATTCAGAAAGTGCTGGCGCCGCGACGCCCATAATAGAGAAGTGTGGTGAATCCTGGGGAAGGTCTATGTCCAACGATGGACGTTAAAAGAATGATGATGATGATGATGATGATACGGTAAAGATACAGAAAGGTCCATCAGAGACGAGCGAAGTGAACCCGCGCAGCTGGCAGTTCCAGGACACAGTGAGCCTCAATGGGTAATAAAATATATATATATATATATATAGCCAATTTCGGGACCGTTTTAAACTAGCAAAGGAACCTGCTCCCATACCCCTGGGTACTCTTTTCCATTTCTAGTCTTGCATTGGGCATAGCATTATCTTGACTTTGCTGCTTACTCGGCGCGGAGAATTTGATGACTTTCACTTCGACGACTTCTGCTTTGTCTCAAGCTCAGAGCAGCAAACCCATGATTCATCACTGGTTGTCATCTTTGGTGATGAAGTTGGGGTCATCTCTGTTATGATCTTTGGGTCTCTTGCGGACAGTAACGTTGAATCTTGACGTCGTTCAGCAGCAGAGTTGCCAATCTAGATGTTTGGGTTTTTATTTTGATTTGAGAATTTGTAAATCCAGTGTATACAATGTTTGGAGTTTCAAAAGAAAATTCCAATGTTTCTAAGTACAATATTGTCAATCGAAATGTATTACTTTATTTTTATTTTTTATTTTTTCGGATTTGAGGAAGACTTCCAAAATCGAAAAATTGAAAAATCACTAAATTTGCCACCCTGCTCAACGGTCGTAAGCATAGGTTTTGCTGTTATGGGTCTCATATTCCCAGAGGCATATCTAGAGTAAAGAAATCATGGCACGTGGGCCCCTCCGAGTACTTTCTATGAAAGTTAGAAAAACTACCAATGGATAATGAAAAAAGAATTTTCTCTACATTATTTGTCTTTGATTATCATAGTTGAGAAGATCTACAATGTTTTATTTTAAAGTTCTATTTTAACTTTTTTTTTACTTTCTCAGCAAATTGTACATCTTGATAATTTGTTGCGACCAATTCAGACTAAAATGAAAGTATCAAGACCTGAAGAGCTTCTTGAACTTATTGTTCAGTGTCGAGATGAGAGCGTCTTCCCAGTCTTCGTACTGCACTTCAGATAATGCAAACCATCGCAGTTTCCACCGCCAGCTGTGAGAGATCATTCAGCAATTTAAATTTAATACTTCAGAAAGAAATTTTGATTACGCCGTAAACTGATTCGCATCAGTGACAGCAAGGAGGGTGTAATTGTAATTTTCATTTAGTACCATGATTTATTAATTAAAGCATTGATGAGCTTGACTTGTATTTTGAGCTGATATAGTGATGAAGTTTTCTGAAAAAAAAATAGGTATCATCGTGTCAGATGTTTAGATACGGGTGCAGTTTCAGTGCTTGTCATGGGCGCTATTTTCTGCAGATACGCCCTTTCTAAACTTCCACCAAAATAGGTTGAACGATCTCGTGCGACAATCTTACGATCCCACAATCATCATGGATAGTTAATTGGCGATTCGCGAGGGTAGTCCCACTCACTTATGCGATGTTTCCAGGTGTCATGGCTTTGGGTTGTCAACCAGAACGACGTTCACCGTCGTCGGCAGACGTTTGTCTGTCCCTGGAGCTTTTGTACCGCAAAAAGGTTTTGCTCTGTGTTCTATTTGGAAGTATTATCACCAAAGAAAGACCTCTAAAAGTATCCAGTGGCTTTCTACGACAGTTTTTTTTCCTTTAAAGTTGAAACGAAATTTAATGTAGATTCTTGGTTTTAAAATCTGCCATTTCTAATGATGATGAAAATCGCCGAACCTCTGAAACAAAGCCTAATGAAAGCGCCAGTAACAGCGCAAGAACGCGGACTCGGTTTGCTAGCAGTTTTGCATCATCATCATCATCATCATCATCATCATCATCATCATCATCATCATCATCATCATCATCATCATTTTAACGTTCGTCGTTGGACATAGACCTTCCCCCTGGATTCGTCACACTTCTCTATCGTAGGCGTCATGGAGCCAGTATTTTCTAAATTTGTCTAGTTCATCTCTCCGTTTTGTACTCTGTCGGCCTCGATTGCGCATGTGATCTCTGGGGATCCATGTTATGAGTCGTGATGTCCATCGGTTGTCTTTCATTCTTGCAACATGGCCTGCCCATTGCCATCCAAGTTTTCTAATAGATTCTATGATGTATCTGACTTTCGTTTTCTTCCTTATATACTGTGCTGTCTTGTGATCTCTCCACGCGAGACTGGATCATAAAGGGTAGCAGCAGAAGCCCCTTCAACATCCGGTTCGTGTGAGTTGTTCCTCAAACTCTTAGCACCTCCTAATTCATATTCTATCTGAGGATTGCTTTAATCCTGGGCCACTGACAACCCTTCTTTCCGCAATTTTAACGCACTGAAAAAACTTGGAAGTGTATATATATTTTATCTACCATACAGGTAAAACCCACTTATAGAGAGTTTGCTTTACACCGCTTCGCTTTTTCCAAAAAACAAAACAAAAGAAACAACAAAAAAAATGTACACTAGAACAGCTCTCGCCAGCTATCACAAATGGCATGATGGAAAGAAACTATTACCGATTTGAGCGTTTCCAAACCCCTCGAATAGCCTTATCCTATCTTTCTGTTTGTCTCAATGTCGAAGGTCGAATTTCGTCTTTTGCTGTGGCTGGTGTGGAAGGCTCGTAACAAGTATGGGTGACTGCTTCAAAGAATCAGTCATACTATTTTGCAATCATTACAGCGTTACGGTTTAGAGAATCATGGCGAAAAATTAGGCAAGGTTATTTTTTTGGTATTCCCGATATGTATCTGCTTCTTAAATTTTACACATTTTCGGTTTACGAAAGGTTTCCTCGGAATGCTTCCCTTTTCCTCATTTTTGGTGAGGGTGATTGATTGGATAAGGTTCTTAAAAAAGGAGGAAACTAAAACATACACAGTTATTTAAGCTGCTGCTAACAGCGGAACAAATGAAAGTAGAAAACTTGACCATTTAAAACTTTGTTCTATTAGATTAAACTACAAATAATATGATTTAAGGTTAGTGTTTAGGGTTAGGGTTGGGGGTTACAACTTTTTTTTTTTTTACAAATTTCTAACACGAAAACGAAATTAAAATCATAGAATGATTTCCTTCATCATTTCTAACAGTATAGGAAGCAAACAGATTCCTACTTGGTCCGAATTGACTGCTTAATTTACCTTCTTATTATGAACAGCGTCTATATTAGTCACCCCCCCACCCCTTTTTAGCGAACTCCATCCAAACAATTACCGAGATATAGTATTGGAACGGCTATAGGCCAATAATTGTATAATTTGGTCCTAAATCATCGATTTTTTTCTTACTGCCAGAAACATTTCGTTTGTTAATGTAAACATTGATAAAGCTAAGCGGGGGAGTTTTGGAGTAGCAGTAAAGTCAGCGGAGAGCTGAAATCTTGGTCCACACGCACAGGGTTCAAATGCTGTTTGCGCGAAAACGCAAGTGATTATTATTCAATTTCTCTATTCCTGTAATAATTTATTGTGTATAATTAGTAGCTTCACACAAGACCACAAGTCAAGAGCACCCTTCGGAGATTGAACTTACAACTCAACTGTCAGGATCAGCGGGACTAGCTTCAATCGACAACGAAGTGTGTTCGCTGTGTTATTAAACAACCATAGCCATCAAATATGGCGGAAGTTTCTATCTTTTTTTTTATATACATATTTGTGTATATTTCTGTGTTTGTTTATGAGTTTGTGTGTTCCAGCGCTCTTGGCCATACAGTTTTGGCTACAGACTTGGCATCAGTACTCAACTAAACCCATTCTAGAAATGTTTTTATTCTTATGTTTGATAGAAAAATGTTTTTTCGGACCTTTTCGGAGTCTTAATTCTGACGGGTTTATTATTAACAACTAGATTCTCCAATTTCTAGGTGTTTTTTCATTCGATTTCAGATGTTTTTTCACATCATAAATAGAATCTATTCCGACCATATTCATTCTTTGACGGAATAGTTTTTATATGAATCCAAATTTTGACGCTACAGCTGTTCAATTCTTATAAAAGTAATCATAAGAATGAATGAATGGTTTAACGTATTTGTTTTACAAGTCAAAACAATGACACCCAGGGCTACACGAAAAGCTAACGTTGAAATAATTTACAATGAATTTCTACAGTAAGATCAATTACAATGCATTTATACAGTAAAATCGTTTCCAATGATTTTCATACATGATTTTAGCAAAATTTGCTGATACTATTCATGTAATCATTAATGGACAAAAATTCTGACGTATTTGTTTCATAGACCCTACTGCAATACACCGGGTTACATAAACAGCTATTGTTGAAATAGTTTACAATGAATTTCTATAATAAAATCATTTTGCTCTAGTAAAATCATTTCCTCTGGTTTCCGGGCATTGATAGCGGATCAATCTTTCGCCTTTTAATAAAGATTTCCGTGTCCGGGAACAAATCAATGAGTCTGTAGACTAACCAACTTCTTTTGGGACAATATATTCACAGTCTATAGACTTTTACTTCTGAATGGAAGTTTTGGCGTATTTTTTTTATGAATCCTACGTCATATATCACGAGTTTTGTCATTTTCAAGTTATTTCTTCAGGTGTTATTTGAAACCATCGACCAAAACTGTCGACATCGGTTTCTCCAGTTTTCAAGCTAGTCTGGCTGGCTATGTATGTATGTATCACACGCACCATTGGAGCTAAATGTCTGAAAAATTCAACATTTACTTTATACAATGTCTAGAAAAAACGTGTTTTTTGTTTGTTTTTGTTTTTAATTACCCTCACCACACTTTTTCGAGCGGAGGTTTCAATTTGCAACGTAACTTTATGCTTGACCAGTCCATTGGTTCATTAAAAAAATTTTTTGTCTTCTTAATGATCACTGGCTAACAAAAGGTGAGCAAAGTAACATATCATTGATCACCCCCTTTTCCAATTTTTTTTAATCGATCATCCCCAGCGTTGTATGCTGCTAAAAGACGTTGCTTACATGGTGGTTTCAATTGAGTGACTTACCATACCTGTAAATCTCTTTTTTTATTTTTTTTATGTCGTCTGTAAAATAGCTACAAGAATTTGTTAAACGTCTTATTTTAACCAAATGAATAATAACTCTGTAGACATTTTTATCTCGACCAAAATACTCTGATATTTTACCTGCAAGATTTTGAGAATTCGATACCTACCATTATTTGACTGTTTTCTCTTCTTTTTCCTCCAATTTTTAGATTCATTGGTTGTCATCACGTGACCAATTTGAACAATTGTCTTCAACCTCGAAGAAGACAACACTCAAACAATGAATAAAGTGAAGACGCCGCTGCTGCTGCTGTGTACACTTCTCTCCGTCCTTCGCACAATCCAGGCTGTGGACCTCACGTACTACCTGGAAGAAGGCAACAGCCCCGGAACCGTAGTAGGGGATATTGCTGCCGAGACGCATCTACCTGAGCAGGTTCCCCTCCAAGACCGTAAGCTAATCAGGTACAGCCTTTTACAACAGAGCGTCATCGAGGGCATGCAGCTCTTTCGTGTGTCTAGGACAACAGGCAAGTTGTATACCGCCCAGATTGTCGATGCCGAGACTCTCTGCCGACCAAATACGGAGTGTTTCCAAATCCTAAAGGTCGCCGTCCGTCGCGCCGAAGCATTTATGAAGATTCTCAAGATCAAAGTCGTCATTGAGGATGTCAACGACCATCAGCCTGAGTTCCCCGTCAAAGAGGTAAGAATAAAGTTTTCCGAAGACGACAGCAAAGGCGTGAGGAGATCCATCCCCAACGCCATTGACAAAGACGTCGGATCCCTCAACTCGCAAATTACGTACGAACTCAAGAAGAGCCTTGACGATCCATTCACGTTGTTCGTTTCCAAAAGTTTGGATGGAACTTCTGATCTCAGTATAAACCTGGAGAAAAGGCTCGACAGGGAAGTGAGAGATTCGTACATGGTCCAAGTCATTGCAAAAGATGGTGGAGCACCCCCTCAGCAAAGTGTCTTAGATGTGCACATTTCTGTGACAGATGTCAATGACAATCCACCAGTTTTCTCCCAAAATGTCTATAACGTCTCCATAAAAAGTGAACATGATGTGGTCACACCGGTGGCTATTTTATACGCAAGAGATTTAGATTCGGATAAAAACGGAAGAATTTCTTATCAGTTTAGTTCTAAGACCTCTGATGTGGCCCAGTCGTATTTCAAAGTGAATAAAGTAACGGGTGAGATTTTCTTGCAGAAGAGAATACCCAACCAACAGAAACTGAAGTATAAGTTGTACGTGAAAGCCACAGACGGGGGAAGTCCTCCTCTGAGTTCTATTGCGATGGTTCTGGTCAATGTAATCAACCAGCAGAATAATGCACCAACGATAGATGTCAACTTTGTGCCCGGTTCGAGCCGGAAGAAAGCCACTATTTCTGAGGACATTAAAGTGGGCAGTTTCATTGCGTATGTTGTGGTCACTGACCACGATGCTGGACCAAACGGAGAAGTCAGCTGTGATCTTTACCACGAAAAATTCCAACTGCAGAGCTTAGGGACCAAAGAGTACAAAGTGATTGTTAAAAACTCGTTGGACAGAGAAACAGCAGATCACCATGATTTAACGATTCGTTGCCAGGACAAGGGCTCCCCACCGCTGCATAGCGAAACCAGATTTTCGATTGAGATTATGGATGTTAACGATGTGCGGCCGCAATTATTTAAAGACACCTACAAATTTTGGGTTTACGAAAATGAAAAACCCAAGACGCGTGTTGGTTCCATTAATGCTACAGACCCCGATCTGGGACCCGGGGGTAAACTGACCTATTCCCTTCTGACTAACAAACAAACATTTTTGCCGTTCCAGATCTCAGATAATGGAATCATATCGACAGTCATGTCTCTGGATCACGAATTTCAAGACGTTTACAAATTTCAGGTTCTAGTTAATGACAATGGTATACCAGGTTTAAATAGCACTGTAAACGTCAGCGTTGAAGTTCGCGATGAAAACGACAACGCCCCCTATTTTACGTTCCCCAGCGTTAACCCTTTCACATTCGATGTCGAGTACTACCCACACCACTCCAACAATATCACCGTCCTGAAGGCCTTCGATGGGGACAGCCGCGAGAACGCCTTCCTAAAGTATGAAATAACCACGGGTAACGACAAACAGCTTTTCAACATCAACCATTACACAGGTTTACTGTCGTTTACTCGTGAGGTTTCCGTCCAAGATTCCGGCATGTATGAACTGGAATTTTCCGTCAAAGACAGCGGAACTCCGTCTTTATCAGCGACGACCGCCATGGTCCTGATGTTAACCGTCAGCAACAAAACGGCAGAAGTCCTCAACACCGTTCATTCTCAACCTGCCGATAAAATACATCTGTATCTAATGGTAGTATTAGTTTTAGTGGCCGTTACGCTATCGGTACCCTTAACTGCCGGCGTTTCGATTTGTATCATCCGTTGTAAGCAGCGAAAGAACGCAGCCCAAAGGGCGGCACTAAGCGCTTCTTGTAAATGCGTCAACGAACACAGCCATTACGTGTGTCCTTCAATGCAAGCGACATACTGGTCCAGCACCCCAGCAACTCCAACTACAGACCAGGATCTGACCAGAACCAGTTCGTCCTCAAGAACCAGAAGGGGACTTTATCCCGAGGAGAATATGAGTTATCAGCAAAAGGGGTCTGCATTCGGAATGAAAGGCCAGTCGGCATCAGAAATAATTTATCAGGTAAGTGTAAGTATCGTCTTTTTCTTTCGTCTCTTCTTCCATGGGTTCGGGTCTGACTCTGTACAGCTGACGAAGTGTTGTGCGTGAGATTATATGGTCTAACGTTATTACATGAAGATACGCATCTCAGTCTTTCAAATGCATTTGTTAGAAACTTATGAAAAATACCTGAAAATAGACAGTAGCAGCGCCAGGTCTGACTGAGCCCCCTGCAAATAGTTGAATTGCGCCCCCTTAACAAAAAAAGATTTAAGCAACTATTGGGGGGGGTCTTTTATTCCGATTTTAAACTTGACTCCTTTTAAAATTAAATGCTGTTACACTCAGACTTGTGTTTTAATTGTATTCAAAACAAAAAATATAACAGTTTTAAAAGTGAAGATAAACGAGGTATATCAAGTACAGTCTTGTATTGTATATTTTCTCGGGATAAAGTTTTAGCGACACCCACGGACTTTTCACGAAAATCGATGAAACGTCAGAAACTTGTAATCCATTATTTTTGTCCAAATAATCTTTTGAATAGGATGAAAGATTGTAGATTATCGGCTGAAATAATTTGTGTAGACAATAGATACTCGAAGATAATTATGGTTCAAAAATTGTTTACGTTCGTGAACCGGTGAAGTATGAGAATTCAAATTAGGAAATTTAGCCCAAATCTTTAAGAATTTTAAAATCTTAAATCCAGACAGATCTTAAAATTCACAACAATATATCAATGGGCCAATTTTAATAAAATTTCGTAGATGTACACAATTTTTAATTAATTTTGTAAGAAAATCTTCTGAGCATGCAATAGTATTTTTTTTTCTTTTAATTTACCACCAACTTGCTATTTTCTTACAATTTTAACCAACATTAAACCTTCGTAGAAGATATTCAAAATTTGCAATAAACGTCAAAAAGTGCGTGGTAGAGTTGATAATTGTCAATTTTCCATCTTCAACTTGAAAACTTCTCTTTCGGGACTTTGCCGCAACGAACGAGTTGATTAGCTGGCTGAAGTCTATTATACGAGCTGTCTCATTTCATATACTTAGTACAGAAAGTCTCGAGAGTCGTTCTTGTGACACTGAGCTTTTAAAATGTTTTTTCAATCAACTCTGAAAGTGATCTCTCGGTTATTGCAGTCGAAACGGACAGAGTTGTAGACAAAATATAAGTAGTACAAACTTCTGGGAAGCTGGTCAAATTTTCACAAATAACTGATTTAGCCAGCTTTCCACTTTTTTTTTAAAGATTCAAGTGCTCAACACCAAACGTCCACTTTGAAAACGCCTTTCACCGTTTTCAATCCTCCCATCCTGACTTAATTATCAAAGCGTTTTTTTTTTCATCATCATCTTTTTAGTGACCGTCGTTGGACATAGACCTTCTCCAAGATTAGCCAGACCTCTCTATAACGGGTATCGCTGAACCAGTACTTTCTGAATTCGTCTAGCTCGTCGTGCCATCTTACTTTCTGTCGGTCACAATTTCACATAGGATCTTTGTGGATCCACGATGCAGGTCATAATGTCCTGCAGTTGTCTGACATTCTTGTGACATGTCAAGCCAATTGCCATTTGGGTTTTCTTATGTTTTCTATGACATCTCGTATTCCTATCTTTTCTCTAATATACTGTGCTGTCTTATAATCTCTCCATGAGATGTTTAGTATGATTTTTCCATGTACACGTTGCATGGTTCTCAGTTTGAGAGTCAATGTTTTCGTTAGGTTCCATGTCTCTGCTCTATAGGCGATTATTAGGAGGGTGCATTTGTTTTTTACCTATCATTTCAGGATCAATGAGATTTTCTTGTTTTTGAAAGTCTAGCTCTACTGCAGCTTGCCAACTTAGAGTGATTATTCACTTGATTTCTTCCTCTTTTAAAGATTTCATGGAGATTCGTTGTCTTGGATAGATGTATTGGTCTATTTTCTTTAGCCATGCATTTTCACTTTTAATCGTTGAGTCTTTGTATTTAACATATATGGCACTCGTTTTGCTCAAGTTCGTGTAAAGACTAACTTTCTTGATTTCTTCATTTAGTTCGACTAGCACTATTTGGAGATCATGAAGGTTTTTAGCAAAGGGGATGATGTTGTCATCAAATCTAAGTTTTCTTAGGTATTCACCGCCTATTCTGATTTCTTTGTTCAAGTTTCGGAAGATCATCTCAAGGCAGGATATGAAGAGTTCGTATCACTCCTTTTTCTAGTTGAAAGGGCTCAGAGTCTTTATCTAACCTGATGAAGGAACTGCTGTGTCAGTAGATATGGTGTAGTGCTCTGGCTAAGCCATGTACTATTGCGTCAATTAGGGATTTCCACAGAGTCGAATGCTTTTTTTGAGATGACAAATGCTACAGCGAGTGACATTTCACATTCTGCTGCTCTCTCTTTTAGTTGATTTACTGAATGGAGATCAATGGTTGAGTAGCTTTTTTTCTGAAGCCAGCTTGTTCTCGTGGTTGGTTTTCATCTAGCGTTTTGGCGATTCGGCTGGTGAAGAATTTGTAGATACAGTTGAGCAGGCTTATTGGTCTTTAGTTGTTGAGGTTTTTCAGATATTCTCTTCTCTTGAAAGTTGGTTTCCATCCCACTATCATCAGAGAGCCAGTTGTATATCTGAAGACTGAATATCTTCAAAAGATTCATCCTTCCAATTTTCAAAAGAATTTTTTTCCGATAATTTTCTTTTTTTAGAGTTTTTCAGGTAAACTGTACCCCCAGGGCAACAGTGCACCCAGCAGTCGCGGGGTCTGCTGGTCGCACGTGCTGCCTTTGCAATAGAACAGTTTTCACACTCGGTTAGGTAGCGTTGGCTTTCCCGGAATGGGATCGAATTCTTCCTTTCTCTCTTCCTTCTGCATACTACGCAAAATAAAGAGGATCGGCTCAACCATGTTGAAACATCAACAGAGAATATGAGATTCTGCAAATGCCTTCCATTTTCAGCTTCGCTAATTATTTTCACGTGGACCAGAAATTAACTGGCCGTCACGTTCGACAGATTTGACCCCTCCCTACTTCTTTTTTTCTTTTGGGGGTTATCATAAAGAAAATATCCATGTAAACAAGTCCCAAAACACCCCTGGAACTGAAGAATGATATTCGACGAGAAATAGAACTTCGGAGCCAGATGCATTACGAGCTGTTATGGAAGAAGGCCAAGAAAGGGTTCGACTCTGTTGAAAATTAGAAGCATTTGCCGGGTGTTATATTCCATAATTAGTTCAACGTCAGGTCGGAAATGAATATACCTACAAGGGAAATTTCTCTACCTTTGTACTAAAAAAGTTATTCAACTTGAAATGGAAAGTGATTTTTGTGTCACGGCATATTTATATGTGTGTGTGTTTATGGATGGGCCCATGTATATATGTCTCTGTGTGTATGCGTCAATGTGTGAAAGTGCAAATTTGTGCAGTTGGGGGTAACAAAGAAAATCAAACTGTCTCAAAGAGCTTAAATCTTAGTCGTTATCACGGATGTAACTTTCGCCTAGGAATGTTATATACCTTTTTACTCAGTGTTTTAGCCAGCTGTATTGATCATAACATCGTGCCCAGTACCGGGTCAATTATGTTGCTAAAGTAGCATTTGCTACTGGCCCCGCATTTCCAAGGGCCCTGCGCTAAATGCTCCCAAGCTCTCGATTCCGATTCAGTGAATCTGTATTTGTTCTATTACTACACGTTATACATAAAATTCCACATTTTACATCACAGACACTGATACCAAATGGGAAAGATTTCCTAAGGTAATTGCTTAGCTTTTATAGATTCAACGTTAATAGATATATAATTAATCATTATTTAAGGTTTTTTAAAATATTATTTGGCTGTATAGCGAATGAAAAAACATTACTTTACAAACCAAGTAGAATATGTATGTATCTCAATATTCATGTGTATTTTATTAATATATGCCCTTTTATAACATACGGTATAGGCCCTGCACCCCACACGGACTTAATCAAACTCTGCTTGTGACCACCACATAACGATAGACAAGGTAGATGTGAGTAGGGATGATAATTCTATGCCTCTATTTCTCCTTCACAATAGTTCAATTCTTACTCTAACCCTAATCCTCAAATAAATAAATATACCTCGTATAAAAAATCGTTTCACATTTTTTTCTGTCCGTTTGTTCGTTGATTGGTTTCTGTCTCTAAAAAGCAATCAGAATAAAGGGAGGGGGAAAACCAAACCCATGCTGTGTCCGTGTATTTGTGTATGCTAAAACAAATATAAATAGAGGAAGCGGGTAAAGCAAGGCTTTACTGTGTCTGTTTTCATGTCTACATAACTACTACATCTGCTGCTGAAAATGCTGATGGTGATATCTTGGTCGTAGGAGGGAAATCCATTCTATTAAATGTATGTATTTTCCATGAGAAACTGATGTTTCGCTCGAATCAGAAAATGAAATTCGTTTTTTTCCCGATTTCATCGTCTTATTGTTTTGAAATGAGATCAGTCGTAGGAAATTGACAGAAAGATGGATTCAGTTCGAGGTGTGCGTTTTTTGTTTACAATAAATATAACATAGGCGTCTGCTGGAGTTGGGGATAAAGTGGTACCCCCTTCCACTCCTGGATGGGTCATTCTCATCACGGTCGAGGGGTATTGGAAGTTGAAACCTCAAAATCTGATAATAGACATTAGCGGTACCTGGTCTGAATGCGTTCCCTGCAAATTGTTGAATGGTGCAATTCGACTGTTTGTAGGGAGCGCAGTCACAAAAATGATTCAATCGGCAATTGGGGGTCTTTTATTCCGATTTTGAACTTTACTTTTAAAGTAAAACGCTGTTTCACTCAGACTTGTCTTTTAATTGAATTCAAAATAAAGAATAAAACAGTCTAAAAAAACCCTGAAAAGTCAATAAATGATAATGGTGCAGTACAACCGTTTTATGTAACCCCAATTTGATGTACCAATATAAAAAGATGGTATTATTTTTCGCTGGTAACAGGGTGGTCTTTGAGATATATCACAGATTTATCCTCCTGCACACACACCTCATCCCAGAAAATTGGCAGCGGAACCAATAAATACATGTATACTAAAATATATATTTGTATAATTCATCCATACGTGAATAAACCTGTCATTTTTGACGGGCAACATGCCAATAAATAAAGAACTAAACTTGTATTTAGAAATGAGTGATTATTTCTTATCCCAAGAACGAATTATGCGTGAATTTGCTCACATAGAAGGGTTAAAGTGAACAAATGAATCAATATATTTATCTGTTGGATTAGATGTAGGATTAACGTAGAATAAACAACGTAATCTGGCATTTGGATTAGAGATTTGCAGAAGTAAAAGTAAATGCGAAGAATCACACATTCCCTTAATTCAAAATTGCCATTGCTTTGATAAGGTTGCTATATTTGAACTTTCAAAAAAGAGGATTTTCCCCAAAACATCGAAGTGACAATATATATCTGTCAACAACAATAATTCAAATTGGCTTTGTCCAAAGGCCAATGAAATGATAGAAAAAGTGAATATGTATGTGACTGATAACAAAATTATTCAATGAACATACAACAAAAATGATTGAGAGGCAATGCGTCTTGCATTGTGAGAAGTTCATGAGTTACATTCGTGTCTTGTGATTAAGAAAGTTCGTAACAACACTTACTTGGCTAGTGTGAGTGTATGCAGGCGTATGTATGTATTTATGTAAGTTACTTACTTGCTGCGTTGGTGAATCTATGTGAAAACTTTGCGTGAATGTCGTGTGAGGGCCTTGCATGCGCAGGTGAATGCGTGTGTGTGTGTGATTGTCAAACGACATTGCACCCTCTGACGACTAGGGTTGTGTCTGCCAAATCCTATCTGTCGTTTGTTTGTATACGAAATTCGGCTTTCAAAGTAGATTCCAGCGAAAAGCAATTTTAGATGAAGTTTCATTGGTTGAAAAATGGTTGATGTATCCATGTGGTATATTTCCTACGACGTCCATATCTCGAATATTTATTGGAAATCGCTACCACTGATTCTCATTTGATTATTGAACTGGCGCCTTTTTCTTTTTCATAGGCTCAAATCTTTTATGTATGAAACAAACTTTGGTGCTATCTAACTTTGAAGCAGCCGTGATGATTTATTTTGCAGGCCTTTGAAGAATTTTAAAAACTCAATCCTGAAAAAGAAAAAGAAAAGATTTTGAGACCTAATTGAAGGACATGTCTGGTTAAATACGGCAGTATGGTGAACCTATATTTTGATTACCCTGTTCTGACCAATATGTTCTTCGGCCTCGTTCAGGTATTAGTAATATCGAGTAAACTTTGAAACAAAAGCTTTTCTCTCCTTTGAGAAAAGGTGTCCGAGGCAAAGGCTGACACTAGGCTGTCATGTATCCAAGGCAAGGTAGTACTTGTGCAAGGATTTCGTGCATCCTTGGCGTGACGGTTGTATGGTAACGACCATCTTTTTCAGTGGGAAATGCAGATGACCTTTGCGCCCTTGGCAACTGTTTAGGTTTCCTTCATGGACGAGTCGGCCCTGACCGGGGCTAACTTTTGTTAGTTGCGGGAAAAAGCACAGTTCCAAGTAAGAAACGTAGGTAGAATGGATTTCAATATCTGTGGAAGTTAGTCCTTTATCTTAGATCTAGGCTGCTTACTAAAAGATTGTAAGAATGTAAAAATATACCTGAGCATTGCCATATCAAAGCAACTAGGGATTTTTTTTTCAAAACCAGGAAATAATCAATAAGGACAATGAATCATCTGAGAATCAAACTCTTTGAAGCATCGTCGGTTAAATTTTATTCCATTTTTGAAGTGTTGGCATCTGTGCGATGGGTCATTTTTAATTCCATCTGTTCATCTCGATATAACTAAGAACACAAAGGTCCATATGATATCCAACTTTTATTTAGTACTTAGGTTGATCAACGGGCGGTGGAGTTATTCTAAGCGAAAGAAAAAAATGCACCTCAAAGAGTCAGGACTATTTCGTTTACTACTACTACAAAATAATAAACAAACGATATGAGGCGTTGAAAAATGAATCTGCAGAATGTGGCGTACGATTGAATTTAGATTTTTCCCTAATTATTCTATTGAATAGTGTAATGGTTAGAACGTCTGCCCCACGCGCATGGTTCGATTCCTGGCATGAGTGATGTGTTTGTAAAACACTTCATTAGGACAAATTTCCCTGTGTACACAGTAGCTAATTGAGTACAATCTGAGCAGTGATTATGATGGAGGTACCCCCTTTGATAGAGTGGCATCCTGCCGAGGAGGCGGTCAAAAAAAAAAAACTTGGAGGAATATAGTCCTGGTCGAGACCAAACTTGCAAAGATCACTAAGCTGACACATGCAACAGACTTCGTCACTGGAGTTTTCTCTTATTAGTCGGGTGCTTTCATCATCACCATCATCAGTAACAGCAGCAGCAGCCTTTTAGTGTCCGTTTCTGGAAGATTCACCAGACCTCTCTATCCTAACCCGTCTAGTTTGTCACGCCATCTTATTTTCTGCTGGGCACAGTTTCGCATATGATCTCTGGGGATCTACGCTGTGAGTCGTAGTTTCCAGCGGTTGTCTGACATTCTTGCTGCAAGACCAGCCCATTGCCATTAGTGTTTTCTTATGGATTTTATGGCATCTCTGACTCCTATTCTCTCTTGAATATACTGCGCTGTCTTGGAATCTCTCCGTGTGATATTGAGCATGGTTCTCGGCTCGTGGGTCAATCTTTTGTTAGGGTTCATGTTTCAGTTCCATAGGTGACTATCAGGAGGATGTATTGGTTGCATAGCCTCACAGACGCTTTGCCTCATCTTTTTTTCACGAGCTACTGTGGACCAATCAGTAAGGCATTATCTATGTTGGACAAACTCTGATGGATACGGGATGTGAGTTCAAATCTCGTTGGAGGCTATATCTTTATTTCTTATCCATGTTGCTTACAGATCAATCGTGAAATTAAAAAAAACGATCTGAAAGTTGTAATAACAAACTACAAGATAAAAAGTAAAAAAAAACTACTCAAAATTCTATTTATGTAAAATTCGGTTCTTTATCTGCAACCATCAACTCTTTCGTTTTACGGTAACAAGTTTGCAGTTAAAAACATTCTACCCACTAAGTTTTGTATCAGTGGAAGAGTCCATTGTTTAAATGGACTCTTCCACTGAAAGAAAATGGACTCTTCTTCTGAAACAAAAATAAGTTTCTTTAAAAAAAAAATCAACTGATAGAATTCAAATACAGGTAGTTCCTGCTTCCAGAAAGTTCGCTTTACGCTACTTTTTCGCTCTTTCAAAAAATAGCGTTCAGCATTTTTTTTTTTTTTGCAGTGAGCCATTAAAGAGGCAGCGCACACCTTGCCTTGTCTTTGACACCCCAACCTCCTTTGCTTTCTACTGCCACTAACTCCAATGACTCATTTTTAGTCTGATTTTTTAAGATGGGGGAATATCATTATACAAGTTTTTTTTGCAGACTCTTGTCCTCATCTTGGTTCATTTTTCTAACGCAACGTTTCGGACGTTGTACCCTCCAATTATCTTTAGGTGATGTGGGTGTATTTTTGACCATCGAGGCAGGGGAGAGCCTGGCTCGACGATCGTGAGGAAATGTTCGCATTCCATTGTCTAATTATAGAATACAGTTGATTTTTGTTTCTTCAGTTGTTGATTATCATGACCATTTAGGGGCTCACGGAATGCTAACAAATTTTCCCCATTTAAATCAATGGTAATTGCGTCTTCACTCTAAGCCGTTTCCTCTTACGAAAGATTTTAATAGAAACACTCTACTCACGGATGGTGGGGTAAACCTCAATTACCGTTAATCTTTTTCCCACGGGTTAATAATAATGACAATGTTATAATATATTCGTACAAAGATTCTTCCCAATATCTTATAATTTTACTTTCAGTTGCTCAAATGTGAGTGATAACAAATTCCTTTAAAATCAAGGAACCGGTCACGAGAGCAATGACTTTTGCCAGCATGTCATGTTTGGGGTGATCAATAAAAAAATTGAAAAAAGGCATGAACAATGAATGAGTTACTTCCCTCACCTCTTTGTAGAGTCACTAAAAAGTCTGAATTGATAAAAAAAAGCGTGAATGCTGCCGGACACAAACTAACGAACCATTTTAGCATAAACTTACATTGTAAATTGGATTCCACTTATCCCCTTAAAAAAACTATTTTCGCAAGAAATTTTCAAAAAACAAAAACACCGTTTTGTTTTTCTCTAGATATGATAAGATGTGAACGTTCATATTTTCATCCCTCTGACCTCACATGACAAATACATAGCCAGCCAGCCAGCCAGTCAGAATCCCTTAAAAACTGAAGAAATCTATATTGACAGTTTTTGTTGCCAGTTTCTGAAAACCTCAAGCAAATATTAACATAGGACATTCTTGAGTGCAAACTGTATGAAAAAAAAATGTAGGAAAGGACAAAGATTAGATATGCACATCACAAATGAAAGATGATTACTTTCACTTTCCTTGTCATGACAACACAAAGTAGCAATTGGCATTATCATGAGGCACTGTTTTAGTCTACAACCAATTGCGAATTCCCCGGTTGTTAGACATGTTTCTACTTGACATGACAAGGTGTAAATGTTTAAAGTTTCAGCCCTCTAGCTTCATTGAAACGTCCTGTATATATGATACTTGCATAGATGGACAGTTGGCTACAGTCATTCTATCATGCACCAGAAGCATTTCAAAGAAGATACAGAGGATCTGAATTCTGTAAAACATCAGAACTGTATTCAAAAGTAATTACACTTTACACAGATAACTCACCAGAAATGAACCTCCAGTGGAAGAAAACACTACCAAGAACTGCATGTATAACTTTCTGTGGAATTGTGGCAAGGAATATGTCAACAAGAGCAGCCATTCCCTAAATATAAGACTTGAGGAACATTTTGAAGGGATTCCAAATTTTATCCAGACAACTGAACTCCTTCTTCATGATCCTGATGTCGGTATCGCAACATATCAGCTGATCTATTCATTAGTCTTCATTGGGATATAATTCATAAAAAAAAAAGCTTTACGAAAGACTATCAAGCAAAACTATCAGCAAAACCTTCTTTTCAAGTCTGGCTGTCTGGCTAAGTATATATGCATTGCACGTGCAGGCTACATCAATAGAACTGGAAGGCTGAATTCATTCTGTCGGGGCCGAAATGTCCATTTTTTAAATACATACTGTCACGTTGAAAGAGACAAAAAAGACCGAGAATAAACGAGATGAGAAAGCAGTTATTTGACCTTTGCATTGTAAGTAGGCTGTTTAGCACAAAGGAAAGTGCATCCCCATATTGAAGTGGCTACCTATCAGTAGCAGGTTTGATTCCTGCAATAGCCCCCTTTTTTTGAATTGATTATTCTATTTACGTTGTCTAAATTGAATGATACATTAACCGTGTAAAGACGGGAAATCATTTCTGATAAGTTTCTATGCAACATAACGCAATTTATAATTCATCCATGTCTAGAACAAAACGTTATTGTTTGTTGTGTTTTTTGAATTCTCCCCAAAATAGTTTTAGTATGGGGTCAATTTACAATGTGAATTTATGCTTCATGCTGTCTTTTTTTTTTAAATGAAAACCTTTTTTCAATGATAATAGCCCAACAGAAGGCGAGAGATATATTCATTGATCACCCCTGTTTTTCATATTTCTAATTATCACTCCATGACACGGCATGTTGTCAATAAATGTCAAAATTTGAAGTCGTACAATAAAAAACCTTCAAAGAATAAATAGGATTAGAGTAAATTCTATTTATGATATCAGTCGTGTTTTTGAAGGGAAACATCAAAATAATGCAAAAAAAAAACAATAAAAAAAACCATCTGGAAACTATACCAATTAAAGAGATCCAAAAAGCATTTTTTTTCCAAAAATCAAAACATTTTTAAAAGGAGTCTAGTGAAGTACTGATGCTAATTTTCAAGTCCATTGACAAAATGGCAAGGCCAGGAACTCTGGAACATACAAACACCTAAACAAACAAACAAACACATTAACAAACACATGTTTAAAAAAAAGAACCCATCGTGATCTTTGATGGTTACGGGTGATCAATAAAATAGCTATCAATCATACAACTTCATATTACAGCGGCTGAAATTAATCTCTGTACATTTTTCACTGTGTTCAAACTGACCAAAAATAACATTTTATACAATTTCCAACAAGTGTTGACATGAAACTTACGTAGCATTTAGAGTAAACATAGACACATGTTCCCATAAAGTTACAACTAACTTCATATTGTTGCGGCTAAAATTAACCTCTGTTCATTTTTATCGTGATACAGATTGACAAATATTTATTAATAAAGGACCTCAGCGCAGCTGGAAGTACAATTGATTTCTATACATTACAACAACAATATTGTGTTCATGATAAAACTATAAATATGCATGTCCTCTGTTTTGTCATTTATGACAACATGGTGTATAAGTATATGTATAATTATCATGTGGTAAATTGATAGGTCTCTATAAATGCATAAACACAAACACACGCACAGACACACATATGCAGGCACACACACACGTATGCACACACACGCATATTTATATAGGTTCGATTCCTGCAGCAGCCTCATTTTCTTTCATTGTTCATTCTACTTTCACTGTCTAAATTGAGTGATATATTGACCGTGTAACGACGGTAGATCATTTCAAATAAATTACTATATGATATAACGCAATCTATAATTTATTCTATCGGACCAAATATGTCCATTTCTTGAATGATATATACATATATATATGTATATATATAATGTGTACTGTAGAGAGTGAGAGAATCGGGAGTAAGATGTTTTGAGGTAAGGTTTATTAATCCTTAGATGTAGATTGTCCAGACATGTTTCGGGATTCTTCCCATCTTCAGTGGTGTGTGCTGTGTGAGTGTGTGTTAAAAGTTCCCAAGTGGAACTAGAGTCCACCATCAGGAGCTATGCATTGTGGGTAAATTGTGTTGTAAGGGCTGCTGGAGGCCTCCTGCTGAGTGGGAGAATGTCTAGTTAGGTATCAGGTCTTTGGTTAAGCAGTAGCAGTTGGTCTTGGGGGAGGGCAGAGTGTGTCAGGGTAGGGGGGAGTGATGTGGAGTTAGATTTTTTGGTATTTTAGGGATAGTGTAAATGGAGGGATGGTGAGGTCAAGGAGCTGCATAGGTTTCAACCTTAAAAGTTATTGAAAATGTGTTGGCTATGATTTGGACAGGGGTTATAACTGGCTAAGGTGAAATTTTTCCTATTGGTCTGGGTGACTTTGAAGCTTTCATTATATATATATATATATATATATATATATATATATATATATATATATATGTTCATTAGATACATTAGAATATATGGAAATAACAACAAGATAGATCTTTAAACAATAGCAAAAATTGATATAAACAAAACTTGAATCAACATACTAACTATTAACACCATGAATAGAACAAGCTCATCATTCCACGTGACAGGGGCACCAACTGCTTGCAACGTGAAAAGAATAACAAATAACGAGTATTTTCATGATTTCAAAAGAACAAAACACTGTAAAAGAAACAATGCACACTCAGTTTGCTCAATTGATAAGTACAACAAAGTACAAAAACACTGGTTTTGAAAATATATCTTGTATTTTTCATTTATATATGTTCATACACACATACATATTTGTATATAGTTTATATGCACGTACATGTGAGTGCTCACACACACATATGTACATATAATGTGCATGCATGTGAGTACATATGCATGCATGTGTGCGTGTACATACGCACCTGAGTAAAAATTATAAAGATTAATTATTAAATATAAAAAGTGAGATTTCCAATTCATTCATTCGTCAGAAGAATTGTAACTTTATGCTCTAAATTCAATTTATAATTCAGTAAATGTTTACTAACCTATAATAGGCGTTACATTTACATGTAGTATTCATAGACAAAATGGTGCAGCTATAATGGGACAGAGGTAGTATTACTTTCATCTTAACCATAAATCTCCTGTACCTTTCAAATTCAGTATGATACTTATTGACAGTGGGCCATGGACAAAGCTACAAGTCACTTAAAAAAAGGCACCGATAATCCTGCCTTTACTTGGTGACATAGAAATAAGAGATACTGTGCTACAGTCAGTCAGTTGCAAAAGAGAAGTGAGAGAATAGACGTATCTATTTTGTCGACTTCATGTGTTGTTTTAGCTAAATTCTATTTTATTTCAAAATTTAACCCTGAAATGATAAGAACATTTTCTTTGATTACATAAAAATGGAATTACTGTACTTACTCGAGTACAATGCAATTTCAAATATAATGCAACCCTCACTTTTTGTAACTTAAAATCAGTAATATATGTTATCTTTTTTTTTATACTCAGGTGTAATGCTACTGCCATTTTTGACCCTGATTTGTATATCAAATTTTTTGCATTATGTACAATTGAATTCAGGATTTGCTTCTGAAATTTGTGTCTGGATTTGTTTTTTAAAGAATGCTTAGAAAATCAATTGGAAAATTTTCAGTGTCAAATATACTCTTGCATTTTGAGAATGTACAAAAATTCAATTAATTAATGGAATTTAATGAAACATTTGGTATTTACTCATTAAGTAGTGAATCTATTTATGAAGCGGTTATTTCACGAAAAAGAATCAGTAGAGATATTCTTAGTATGTATGAATCCCTCCTATATTCAACTTTATGACATCTCAGAAAATATCAGAAAGAATCGTAAGGTGTTAATATCACAAATGATAAATTCCTGAAGAATTTCTATCAATCTAATTATTTTTTCCAAATTATCTTGATGAAGAATGATTAATGCCCTGAATCTGAAACATTTGAGACTGCAATGTAAACTAAAGGACTGCTTATTATGAACAATGGATTTATATAAATAAATGATTTTATTTTTGTGTACGTATATATATGTGTGAGATTGGATCAAGTCAATAGTCTAAAACAGTTATTAGCTGAATTTTGATCTAAACATTGACCATGTAATAACGGGAGATCATTTCAAATAGGAATTTCAAATTATATAATGCAATTTTTTATCATCCGGTCAGATCATATATCAATTTCTCAATAACATAATTTTGGGGGTTGAAACAGTTATTTGCACCTTTGCAGTACCGGCAACTGTTTAGCTCAATGTTAAGAGCAACACAACATTGAAACATATATATATATATGTATATATATATATATATATATATATATATGTATATATGTATATATGTACATATGTACACATACATATTTTATATATATATATGTATATATTCATATAGATATTTAAATCGGGGCACAGTGGATCAATATGATTTTTTACTAATGCAAATACATAACAAATCGGCAGCTACTTCTTCTTCCCAAGTCAACAGTTCTGCCATTTTATTCTATAAAAGATTTGCCTACTTAAGCATTGTTGTACAGTGTGCAAGCTAAAGGGCCTAATTTTAAGCCAAGAATAATATTCAGAGGTACTCTTCTTTTCACTATGGAGCCACAAGTATTCAGAATTTTCTAATTGCACTATATAAGGTGAAACTAAGATTGTGTTAGAGTTATTCCTTGTGCAAACTGCAATCACTGTTTTGATCTTTCTTATTAGTATGCATGGGGCACGGTGAATCAGGGCACAATAGATCACTTCTGGAACTGAGCCATTTCAATTCTTTTAATTAAGATTGATCCTGTCAATTCATTCCACATAGTTTACTAAGAAACCAAAAGAGCATATCAATTTTACTTATGTATCGTTCTTTTTTCTTTTCTTGAATTTTTCACAAGACTCTATGTATGGTAGGTGTCCAATTAAGGAAGCTAAAAGACTGATGTTGATCAGGATAGATGTGATTTTGTGTTAAATGTTTTCTTTAGTGAGCCTAACTTTTGCCAATGAAAACTTGAGAGATTTTTATGATCACTCTTTGTAATATAGTCTATAAATCAATAATACTTTAATGAAATGTGTCTTTGGTTTCACTCTGAGACGCCTTTGAATCATTAAATCTAGTGTTGATTCACTGTTTCCTGGGAGTCGATTTACTGTGTACTATGGTGGGGACACAGTGGATCAGAAATAATTTGAAAAAACAAATGCCAGCCAGCTGTTAACTTGAAAAGATATTACTTTCTCATTTTCATATAACTTACCAACAGAGTTGATCTTTTTTTTCTTACCCTAATGTATTAACAAAATTAGTTTCTACCTATAATCATTTTTTGTCTGAACTACTTTGGCCTGGTTTCCCCTATATAAAATGTGTGTGTTTGTTCGTGTGTGTGTGTGAGCGTATGTGTGTATGCATGTATGTTTTAAAGTATGTATGTATGTTGTGTGTGCATATGTGATCATATTGATCTCAGATACAAAGGTCAAGGGAATGTGAATCAAATAGAAAAAAAATTTTTTGCAAAATATCTCATACGTGCCGACCAAAATAAATTTTATATAAGGAACCACCCTCTTTCTTCACATCCTGACCTCCTACATCCACCCCACCCGCCCCCTTCCCAGACACCAATACAAACACACCACCCACTCCTATTCTTTAACCTGCAGACTAGACTCGACTCAATCCAACTCAATTCATTGTCGATTCTCACTGTTTGCAAGCTTTTTCCCCAGATGCATTTAAACATTTCCAGCAAAAGACCATTCTTCTTTTAGTGAAAAGAACTGTTCAAATGCTAATTTTGCTGACCATACCATGTGTTGGTAGGTAGGGGGAGGGCGGATCAATGAACCAAGCAAGGTAATGCAGCCGAGCCGGGTTGGGTCGGGTTGGGGTGGGGGGTGGGGGGTAGTCGGAGGAAGAGGAATCGGTGTAAAATGGCAAAAGTTGGGCGATGAGTATTGGCGTGGATGGTCGAGGTATAAGGTGAAAATAGCCTCGCAGACAAGAACGTGGCACCATAAAGTATAGCAAGCTGAATTTCGGAAAAACCTGATAAGAGCAAATGTTAAAAGGAAGACTGATCGGAATTTCGTCGGAGGCTTGTCTTCGGGCGAAGGAACCTAATGAAGAAACTTGTTTGACTATGTATGGAGGGGGAGTAAATGCAGGAAATACAATGGAATTCAAGAATATTTATAAATGGAGTTCTCTCAGAATAACCATATTTATCAGCACACACATTAGTTTACTAGGAAACCAAGAGAGCGTATTAATTTTACTTATGTATCATTCTTTTGTCTTTTCTTAAATTGTTTATGAGACTCTGTGTATGGTAGGTCTGTGTCTAATAAAGGATGCTTAAAAGGCTAATGATTATAAAGGTTCAAGCGATTTTGTGTTAAATGTTTTCTTTATTGAGCCAAGCTTTTGCCAATGAATGCTTGAGAGATCTTTATGATCGCTTCTTGTAATATAGTCTACAATTCAACAGTATTTCAATGAAATGTTTAGTTGGTTTCATTCTGAGGTTTACGCATCAAACGTCATTTTCTTACATTATGCTGAATTATGCTGAAAGTAGAAGCTTTTTTAAGCTTATTGCATATTTTTGTACACCTAATGTAAACCCAGATATAATTTATTATTACTGAAGGCTTTCAAGCTCGCAACAGCAATAATGTAAACCCAATGAGTTAAACTTGTTTTAAGTACGATTTCAAATTAGGATGTAATGCTACTCAATCTGCTAGTGATATCAACAAAGCATTAGAAGTGAACACTGTTACTGTATCAACTGTTCAGTGTTGGTTTAATAGGTCTCGGTATGGATATATGAAAAGCAATTGTAAACTTCAAAGGAGGCTCAAACTTGTTATTAATGAAGAAGAATTATTGACTGCAATAGCTAACGTCCCGCGAACAATGCTTTTGGAGACTTTAGAACTTCAACAATGACCATATCACTTCATCTGAAGATAATAGGAAAGCTTAAAAAGTTGAAGAAAATAGGTCCCAAAATGCTTTACGACAATCCCAGGCCCCATACCTTTCAACTGACTATGTCTGAGTTTAGAGAATTGGTATATTAGTCTTGAAGCATTCTCTATATTCACATGAGATTTCAACTGCAGATTATTATCTTTCTGAGCATTTTGAACCTTGCATTCGTAATGAAAGATCCTATTAGAAAGAAGCTATAATTTCTACTTTTATTGGATTTGTGACTATTAAATCTAAAGAATTTTATCGAGATGGCTTATGATCTTCAGAGGACCATTAGAAAAGGGTTATTGCTTTGAATGGGTCATATTTTGATTAAATATTTACTGTTTTTATTATCTATACTATCCTTCATTATAATAAACCCCCAAGACTAGATTTCATAAGTAATGATTTTATATATCATCATCATTAGCCATTATGAGTAAACCGCTGGACAAAAGCCTCTCCCATTTCCTTCCATGATGACCATGAGTTTGCTCTATTCTGCCATGTCCCTCTATGTCCCTCCACATCCCTCCGTCTGTTGTTTTCTCACTGTGTTCATTGTCCTCTGGGCACTAATTGGTCAGCCTTTTGCTTCGTCTGTTTCACGTCCATAAATCATAGCTGGTATTGTGCATTCATTGTGTACTTTACACTTTAAGCACATTGGTAAAGTGCTTTTCAATATGTCTCTATCAATACAAAATGCTTTCCAGCCAATTATGATGAGTTGTTATGATATGCTTTCATTGTCTCTTTCATGATCTCTCTTTAACTCTATCAAACATAATCATCAACCTTTTCTAAAGCTTCACCCTATTTTCTTACAGTCTTCTTTAGAACCTTGTCAATGAACTTTTATGCTTTTTCTGCATGTCTTTATTCGTAGGCATATTGATAGGTCTACATCCTAATAAAAAAAGAATATTTATTATACACAACAAATATATATTTTTCAACATAATCTTCCTCCTTGTCAATGCACTTCACCTAATGCATTTCCATTGATAACATGGATTGAACATTATACAGCTCGGAATTTACGATCAATATACAGCTAATAACCATGTCAGGCTACCGACTTATTGTATAAGGGAGTACTTGTACATTTGGAACTAATTCCAAAAATTAAGTTGTTAGTCGACAATTATACTTATTCCAATTCAAAAGCATGTAACTATGTGTATCTATGAAGAATGCCAGGAATGCAAGTGGAGATAATTAATTTCAAGTCAATCATAACATGGTCCATCCAAAAATTATCCAGCCATTTTGAATATCTCAAGAACTGGTTAAGCAGTGCACATGTAACTTAGCCGTCATTTTAGAAGGGACCCTCCCATGGGCTTACGTAGTTACTACCGAGACGCTATTGAATGAGCTAGTGGCAGAAGCAAACTAAGCGTCTACTTGGGGCCCCCACGACCACAAGAATGCCCGCAAGAGTGATGTAGCGGGACCAAGAGGTGGTGGTGAGGGGGTCAAATCAAATTTTTCTTTGGGATCCATGGTGGGCCCAATGTGTGATTGTATGCATGATGATTGAGCCTGACCATTCATTACATCTCAGGTTTATCAGCAAAATATAAAATCAATCAAGTCTGTGAATCTCTCCACAGTCCATAATTGGCTCCCTGTAACTTCTGGCTTTTCAATGTTTAAAAGAAGGAGATTTCAGACCATGGATGAGGAGAACGTGATGAAACATCTGATGGCAAATCCAAAAGAGGATTTTGCTGACTCTTTTGAAAAATGGAAGAGCAACTGCAATAAGTGTGTGAGATTCCAAGGGGAGTACTTCAGGGGACTAAAGCCCCCTTGCCCTAAGTAGGCTATTTCTTCATTGTTATTTAATAGCTGGATTCTTTGCGGACAGAATTCATCTATATGAACAAACATTTTGTGCAAGTGAAAAGGTAAAACTTAAAGAAACATATATTACAAAATAATGGTGTGCATATCTTTACTTCTACAACTATGTATATTCCATCACCATGAGTAGGCAGCTGGAAGAAACAGACGGCACATAAAGTTCCGGATGTCTCACTTCCTTATAGTGAGAGGAAAGGAAACTCATTTGTGTGACTTGTGGCAGTGTCTGCCTCTCAAAAGTTGGAGTTATAGGCTATAAGCATTGTCATAAATCACAGAATTTGACAGCAGCTATAATGGTTCTACTTGAAAAAATGTTCATCATGCTAAGATGGCTTGGAGATTTGGCAAATGCATCTATGTACTATGCAGTTACTGGAGAGAGAGAGAGAGAGAGAGGGAAAGACCTAGATGTCTGCTCAAAGGCTTGGTTTGTCATAAGCCATGATCATATGCACAAATATACAATTAGGTTTGTCTAATTTGATGCTGGATACTTTATCCATATACTAGCTGAAGTATCCGCCTTTGCCGGCTTAAATATTTAAGGAGTAAAAAAAAGAAGTAAAGCTTTCAGACTTGCAAAATTCATCATAACAATGCTACATAGAATTTTGTACTTTATATTTGATCATTATCATGGTATTCTTTCCATAATTCTAGAAAGTTACTTTGAAACCTTCCCCCAGGTCCATTGAGTATGCCTGCCAAGTTCGGTTGGAATGTGTCTCTATTCAGGTGGACAAACAAACACACAGACAGACACTGCTGAATATAGATATAAATGTATGTATGCTGAGTTTGCTTAATGGTTAACAGCAAGGGAAATGGAATGGGCAAACCAAGTCCAAATTTGGTTTAAGTTTGTCCGTATTCACCTCACTTGTACATGAATCTACATCTATTATTGAGATGGGTGCCTTTACAGACACCAAGATAATATGAAATAAAAAAATTGGACTGAAAATTTCTTTATTCTTCAAGCATTATAATGGTATTGCTCAAGCAAACATTTTACAATGATGTGCCGTTTTTGCGGTGTTACAATAAAAAACCCACAAAGAGAAATCAGATCATTATAATATTTACAAATGATTTTACAATACAAATTCACTGCAAGTGATCTTATAAGAGAAATGCATTGAAATTCAGACAAAAAGTGATTTTCAATTGTTGCAAATTAATGTAATAATTTCAGAGAGAATAGGGGTTTTCTATGCATTAGGTAAATGCATTGCTAATGATTTTACTATAGAAATGCATTAAAAATCAAGAAGAAAGAGATCATTAGTTATTAGAAATTAAGGTATGCATTACTAACAGAATATGACTTTTATGTGTATCAGACTATTATAAGTACTGTATTAATTTGGTTGTGTAATTAGTTGTCCTGTCCAAAAAAGGAATAGAAGGATAGATGGATAGAAATCAGATGGCATTTAATTAAATTTGTTTTTGAAATACATTTTTTTATCACTCTTTCTTCACACAGTTAGAAAAAAACTGGGCTAATGTTGGAAAAAAAAGGTTGGTTTATTGTAAAAAGTGAGGATTTAAATGAGTGGTAAACATCAAAAGAGGGGACATAGGGTTTTAAAAAGGGATCTTAATGTCAGAAAAAGTAGGGCCAATCTCAAAAGAAGGGAGAGAAATATGAAAAAGATGCTGAAAAAAGGTAAAAAGTATATAAGGAGAGGTATAATTTCAAAAAGGGGCACGCATTATGTTATGAAAAAAAGGTCTAATGTTGAAAAAAAAAGGGATTGGTATTCAAAAAAAGGGATATGTTAAAAAATGAGGCAAACGGTAAAAAAATTGGACATTCAGGAGGTTAATGCTTAAAAAATGTCAAAAACAGGGAACCAGTCAAAAATAATGGGGCCAATCTTCAAAAGGGAAGAGGGTTTATTCTGACCAATAAATGAGAAAAGATTTCAGCTTTTGATTTTGCCCTTAAAAAGTGAAAACAAAATGTTACTTTCAATTTTGACCCCCAGAAGTGAAAAAAAAGCCCTCCCCCCTAATTTTGACCACTTAAAATGAATAGACAAATTTATTCTCAATTTTGAGCCTGGATATAAAAAAAAATGATGTCAACCCCTAAAAGTGAAAGATAGTTTACCCATTCAATTTTGATACCTGAAAATGAAATTTTGACCTCTGAAAATAAAAAAAAATCCCACTTGATTTTATCCCTAAAAATGAAAATGAACATCCACTCTTGTTTGTGACCTCTAAAAATGGGAAAAAATTTTCCCCACGATTTTGACCCTTGAGAATGAAAAAAAGTTCTCCTTCAATTCTGACACCCAAAGTAGAAAATAAAAGTTTCCTAACAATTTTGTCTCCTAAAATTTAAAAAAAAAACTTCCCCCACAATTTTGACCCTGAAATTAGAAACAAACATTTTCTCTCGATTTGGATATCTATAAGGGGAAAAACTACCCCTTGATTTTGACCCCACATAACCTTTTCCTGTAGATATTGACCCGTAAAAGTGAAAGAAAAAATTTCTCTTGATTTTGACAGTTAGATTTGAATAAACTTTCATACTCAATTTTGACCCCTAAATGAAAAATAAATTCCCCTTCATTTTTTCCCTTAAAATTGAAAGAAACGTCCCCACTTGATTTTGATCCTTAAAAATGAAAATAAGCCTTCCACTCAACTTTGAACCCTACAAGAGAAAAAAATTTCCTTGACCCCTGAATATGGAATAAAAATTCCCCCCTCAATTTTGAACATTAAGAATAAATAATGAAAGTACGCCTTTGACTTTGTCCTCCAAAATTGGAAAAAATCTGCCCTCTATTTTTGCCCCAAAAAGGGAGAAAAAATCTTCTCCCAAAATTTGACCCCTTACAGAGTAAAATAATTGCACCTTGATTTAGACTTCTGAAAGTGAAAGAAACAGATTTCCACTCAATTTCGATCCCTGAAAGTAAAAAAAGGATCTCCCTTTGATTTTGACCCCTTTAAAAGTGAAAAAAATGACCATATATTTTGACCCCTAAAAGTGAAAAATGAAAGTCCCTTATAAATTTTGACCCCAGAAGATGAAAAATAAAAGTCCCCTCTTGCTTTCGACTGAAAGTGAAATACAAAAGTTTTCTCCTTATAATCTACATTACCTTGAATCCCTAAATTCTGTTTTTAAAAAAATGATTTATCAACAAAGTAAACTATGGGTGCATCTTAAATTGTATCAAGATACTTAAACCTACTACATCAAAACACACACCAATCAAAACAAGATATTCCTGTATAACCAATAAACAGCATAATATGTGGTACATTGAAAAATCTTGGAGGCAGGGCAAAAAGCAACACAAATTTTCATGGGTTTATGTCAAGTAGTTTTGGCGGTAGGGAAGTAGATACTGATGAACAGATGGAGAGACTTAGTTTTAACGAATTATGTTAAAAATGTCAATGAATTGGAAATTGTTCAATATAGACAAACATTGCTAATAATTTCACCATAAAAATCAGGGAAAAGGGGATTGTCAGTAGTCAGAAATTGAGGCAAGTGTTACTGACAGGATAGGGCTATAATATGTTTAATGTAAATGCACTTGAATAACATAGCATCTTGATGCATCATAAACAGAGGAAAGTTGACAATACAGTCAATCTCTTTAGTTTTCATGGAAACAGTAATGTACCAACAGAGAGTCTCTGTGTGGAATTTTATGTTGCATACCAAAGTTGTTATCTCCTGTTCTCCCATAAATACTATTCAAACGCCCTTGTCTTTTAGCCATCCTGTTTTTATCTGCTACAATCCCTTTTAGCACGTTAGACAATATTCACCCACTGGTAAAAGATCGAGTCAGTGTATTTTAATAATGTATGTATTGTATTGACTTTTTGAATTATGATACACAGATCTACCCAAAAGATCTCAGCCCTCACCTTCTTTGGCCTACTGGGCCCCCCTCAGTCCTCTGGGCCCCAGTGCAATGCACATCCCCCTCTTAGACGCCCTGTGTATAAAGTGGTGGAGCTAGGTCAGAAAGCAAATTTTTTTAGATTATTTTATGGATTATTTTCTAGATAGAAAAAATAAATTCTAGATCATTTTTTAGATTTTTTTAGGGTTCCTCAAATATATTGCACGCCCCCCCCCTCCCAGTTACGGGATCTGCAGGATCCATGCGCCTCATCTGGTACAAAGCCACCCACTTAGAAATTGGTTTTTATTGTGACTTAATTTAAGCGAAGCACTTCCTTCTAATTGATTGCTTCCCTTTAACGTACAATTATGCGCTCGCAGACCCTGCTGAGTAAAATGGATTAAGTAACATAGTGTTGTTGATTTATCAAACTGATCTCGTGCTTAACGAGACAGTATTTTCATTTTATGATAAGCAGAGAATTCAAAAAGAAAAAAAAAAACAAAGAGGCACAAAGACTCCGGGGCTTCAAATAGGGAAGTACTCTAAAGAAAGAGCATTAAGGGGTCTAAGATGTACAAAAAAAAACAAAAATGTACTTGTAAAATAACATTACCAAAGAATCAATTCATCAGAAGGAAAAAGTAACATCAATGATAAAATGGAAAACTAAAAGCTAAAAAACAACTTAATTTCTTCCCTTCCTGATCACTATTTATAACTTACTGTACTTGGCATTGCAAATTTTTTTCAAATGTCTCATAAGGTAAATGTAGCCTTTGTTGTCCAGCCCTTCATTGACCAGAACTTGAAGAAGGGTTAAGAAAAAAAACCCAAAACTGGGTAATGAATGAGAAGAATTCAAGAAAGTGCATTTTCAGTTAATGTTTGAATTCTCTTTTTGATACTATTTTTTTGCTATGAGACTGATAGAAAAGGTAATTTCTTTCTTTATGGATAATATATATTACACCTGTACAAGGCCATATAAAGAATCAACCGATACGTCGTGCTAACACCAAAGATGAGATGAAAAGATTGGTTTGTCCGAACAAAAGTTGGAATGTTAATGACTCCTCACAAACTTACAGACAAAACTTTTAACTCGATTTTTGCTCTAAATGATAATTTTTAATCAATCTTCGTAAAACTCATCAACTCTCCATCTGTTCATTATTTCTTTTTTTCATTTTCCTTTCTCAGAGATGACATTCTTTTTCTGCTTTTTTGTCATTCTCTTCTTCCTTTTATTTTTACTATTTTCTTTCATTTTTACTTCCCTGTACTCACACTTCCTTTCTTTCCATTCCTTGCCTTTTCTTCTTCTTTTTGCTTATTTTCTTTCACTTCTTTTCTTTCCTTTCTTTTCTTTCTCTTGTTTGGCTTTTTTACTTCCTTTAGCCTTTTCTCTCCCTTTTTTCTCTCCTTTTCTACTGGTCTTTTTCTTGATTTTTTTCCTTTTTCTATCTCTTTTTCTTTTCTTTCCCCCTTTGTCTTTTTCTTCTTTAGCTTGCTTTTTCTTTTCTTTCTTTCTTCTTCTTTGCCTTTTTCTTCTCTAGCTTGCCTTTTCTCCTCTTACTCTCCTCTTCTTGGCCATTCTTCTCTAGCTTTTTTCTTTTCTTTCTTTTTTCTCTTGATTCCCTTGTCTTTTTCCTCTTCTTTCTTCTTTTTCCTACTTATCTTTCTCTTTGTTTCTATCATGATTTTCTCTTCATCTCCCTTGTCTTTTTTCTTCTTCTTCTTCTTCTTCTTCTTCTTCTTCTTCTTCTTCTTCTTCTTCTTCTTCTTCTTCTTCTTCGTCGTCTTCTTCTTCTTCTTCTTCTTCTTCTTCTTCTTCTTCTTCTTCACTAATACTATTCAATTACCAATTTTCTTGAAATGCGAAACCAAGGCAGTAACAAGACAAGTCAAGTGATTGGCCACTAAACTATGAGAAAGAAAAGTACCATAAATGAGATAAGAGGAAAGAAAAAAAAGCAAAATGGAAGACAAAAGAAAAATTGCTTAGCACATTTCCCAGAATTCAAAAAACACTCTTAGACATTTTAATAATGGAAAATGTTTCACTGAATTTGAAAGTTTTGGGAACTTTTTTCGAATGGGTTTACTCAGAATCCTGCTGTTTTTTTTTTTTGGTATCAATCATCCCTATCATTCTACCTATCTTCTCAACTTGTCTTATATATATATATATATATATATATATATATATATATATATATATATATATATATATATATATATATATATATGAAAATAGGTAGGTAAATTCTGCAATAAGGATTGAATAGATTTAAGAAAAGTGCAAAAAAAGAAAACCAAACTTTTTAGTAATGATTTTGAAGTGCAGTAGTTTTTAATAAGCCTCAACCGGTTTCATACAGTGATTCTGTTTCTGGTCATTATTTTCCTCTGTTGAGTAGAGAAGGTTAAACTCAGGTCATTGGTATATCAATCTTGAATTGGATTCAAATTCCATGAGTGTAATAAAATTCCAGTTGATTGTATTGTGGATGTGATCCACATATATGTGTATGTATGATTATGAATTGTGTTACATTATATAGAAACTTATTTGAAATGATCTCCTGTTATTACACAGTTAATGTATCACTCACCCTAGACGACATAAATAGGATAAATCGTTATTGTAAAACTCTATCAGTTGCAAGTCTAATTCCTGCAGCAGCCCCTTTTTCTTCAATGGTTTATTCTATTTATGTCATCTTGGGAGAGTGATACATTAGTCGAGTAAAGACAGGAGACCATTTCAAATAAGTTTCTATATAATGTGACGCAACTTATAATCATGTACATATATGTGGATCGCATCCACAATACAAACATATATACGTATGTCAACATTACTATGTATATTCTCCCTTTGATGGGTGTTGTCAAACTCCAGTCCAAGTTGGGGCAGACTTTGTTTTCCCTCGCAGAAACAACAAGAACAAGAACAAGAATAGAGAACAATCCTCAGCTAATTTGGAGAATCAAACTCTTCATTGTCCGTCAGTCATATCATGTTAAACCCAACTGATATGTAAAATTAATATTTTCTTACCGCAAGAACGGATCATGACCAAGTGATTGGTAGGAGGCTTTCTTACCAACAGAGCTAGACTGACAAGTCTTTTATATTCATGAATTAATTCATTATATGTACAATACAAAAGAAATCATCCTCAAACAGAATAGAAGTAGGAGTGTCATAGCTAGGCTTGTTTATTGCTTTTTCTTTTTATTACGCTTAGAACAATGAAATTCCTCATGTTTCTTGAATAATCAGAAAAAGATGAGACAAATTTTAGTTAGAAAGTGTTACCAGCAAAATCTGAAATATAATTATATAATGGGAAATTAACAAATCTGCTCTCATCAATAATGAAAAACTGTTAACCAAAACAGTAATCATTATCATAGTCTACATCAAATTTGGTTTCTTCAGTTTTTAAGTGAGTCTGACAGACTGGTTGGCTGGTTGGCTGGCTGGCTGGCTGGTTGGCTATCTATGTACGTGTCACTCATACAGGTTGTACCAATGAAGCTAGAGGGCTGAAAATTCCTTTTCAAGTCCCGAAAAAATATTTTTTCTGTTTTCTGAAAATACATCCAAAAATAGTTTTTTAGTGGGAGATCAATTTACAATGTTAGTTTATGCTAAATTGGTCCCTTTGTGTTCCGACAGTGTTAACGCTCGTTTTATGAAAATTTGGCACTTTAATGATCACCACCCAACAAAAGGCTTTTATTTATTTCCAGTCTATGCTGCTTTTATTTTCCCTTTAAATATCTAAAAACAAGGACATTAGTCCAATGATGCTTCCACATTCTATTGATGCAATAAGTCTCTCACTTACATCTCTCTTCTGTGCCAAGCTGAGAAGATTCCCATTCAATATTAGGTCAGGTAAAAAAAAAACTAACTTCCCGAAGGGAGAATGTCTTACTGATCAGATGATTTTGTTCTTCAAATTTTTATGACATCATCTGAGAATTTTTTTTTATTCTCTGAAAGATTCTTTTGATTGTTTTAGTGGCATCCTTAGCAGCTTGGTGATAATAAGTACAGACATTTTGTTTTTGGCAAAATATCATCTCCGAATGATGCAATTTCAATCTCAAAGAGAAAGAAAAGACTGATCAGATCATTTTGTACTTAGAATTTTTATGACATCATCAGAGGATTTTTTTTCAGTTTTCTGAATGATGTAATTTCAAGTGGCCATAAAGTCAGGGTCCATTATCCCACTTTAAAATATGATGTAATGGGCAGAAATTACCTGATTTAGTTTTATTCCTTAAGTTAAAGCATGGTGAGGATGAGCGACCAGAAAGATTCTTTCAACCATGTGGCCAGAAATCTATTAGGAAAATATTAGGGACAGGCTAACCAACCAACCGGCCGATTGACCGACTGATTAACCGACCTACACGCCCTCTTATTGAGATGCATTTGAACGCATCTAAAAAAAGTTGTTAATTTCTTGACAGACTTTCGCACATTCAATTTTTCTTTCCCTCTATCAATCTTAGTTTCTCTTCAACTCTCAATCAGTCTTCATACTTTATTTGTTCTTTTTTTCCTCCGAGTCTCACACTACCTGCCTCTGTCTTTATCTTATTACTCTCCTTCCAGTAAGTACATCTCCCTCTCTCTCTTTACTTTTATCCTTTCCAGTACATGTCCCTCTCTTTATCTCTTTTTCCTGTCATTCCCAAATGTATAATGTCTAATTCCAGAGGACCCGTTCCCCAAGCTGCACCTCCCGGTCGTAACGCCTTATTTCATTCTAACACAGATTCACGCTTTTCAGGGTAATTACATACCTTTTGAGAAAATAATTGGCTTCTTCTCCATTCTTGCAGAATCGTTTCTCTTATTTTTTTTTTTTTTTGCATCCTCCACTTGTCAGCTTAAAAACAAAATTTAGCCTCCTGTTCAATGTCTTCCATCAAAATAGGTCTAAGCTCCAAATATACTGTGAGAACAATAGAAAGAAAGCCACCATTATTGTGCTTCTCGATTTTATCTCTCTGTGGCAAATAATCAACAGACAGGGTGTAACTGCTTGGGGGCCCATTAATGAATGAAAACACCTCCTTAAAAACATCTCATCTTTTTTTTCCATCTTTTTTTTCATCGCAGTCTGCTTATATTATGCTTATTAATAAATCCACCCCAAATGTTTCTCCTACTTATTGCAATTTTGTTGGCTAAATATGTATTGATACAAATAAGGAAACTCTTTTCATTTTTTCAAATCACTTATTGACTATATCATTTCATGAAGAATGTAGGCATGTTTTGCAGAATAAGATATTTTATCTTTGTTAATAATAATCTTTATGAATAATTTGTTTTTACTTGGGCAAGACCATCCAGATACTTGTTCCTATTCAGAATTTTATCTATATCAATACAATGTAGTGGGTTATGTCTGCTATCGTAATACTCCTTTGAAGTGACATCGTGACTCTACAGCCAGCTTTGATGTCAGCCTAAAAGGAAACTCCAGCAGAGAACTTACTAAGTCAGGATCTTTCTCCCCTCTTGGTAGGCCATGGCATGTAAAACTTGTTTTTAGTGGTAGGTTGGTCACACCTGCACCACATTTCACCCAAAAAGTTCATTATTTTAGATAAATTAAAATCACCAGATTTACATGGTTGATGGTGAATGGTACCATCCATGTATCTTGTATTTTTGAAATCAACTGATATGGTTGGTATTCTAGTAACCATCATGTGTTCTTAGAAAAAAAGAAATACTTTTGTTTTCTTATGAGTTGACTGATACCTGTAGAGATATACTGATGAAAATTAGTAAATTTTGCATCTGATCCACATGCAAATCAGTGTGAGTTCCAATGTTTAAAAAAGGCTTTGCGCCATATTCCACCTGTATGGGAGGACAAATAAATACCAAGACCCCTCTTTTTAAAAAAATATGCACCTGAAGAAGTCTGTAGAATGAATCAGCAATAACATTGTAGTATTAACATGGACAACACAAAGAAGGGATTCAATTGACCCTCATAAGTTTGACTGCTCTTAAAGTTATGGACAATTTTCAGCAAGATTTGTTACTGATAAAAAATGAAAATAAAGATATGTGAAAATGTGCACAATGCAAAAGCTTAAAACCCATGAAGATCTGAGCTGATGGTATAGACATTTGGAAAATGTTCACATTTGTTTATGAATTTTACAATTTTTTTCAGTGATTTTTTTTTTATTTGGCCTTATTTCTTTTTTGTTTCCTTTATTTTGTTCATCTAACTCATCTATTTATACCAAACTCCATTTTTCACTTCAAACAGATCCCACCTGCTTTCAAATACCGATGTCTTTATCCTATCCTTGGATTTTTTTCCAAAGCAATACACTGCAGATCACCAGATAACATTAAGTTCCATTCCTGTATAAAGATACTTTCCGAACCTTGTTTTTTTAATTTTTTTATTCATTCTGTGCTTGTGACAGTTTTCAGCTACAATACACCATACAAAAAACAAATGAAATGGCTCTAGCCCAAGATCCTGTGTAGCATAAAATGCAAATAGCTAATTAAGAAAAAGATTAATTATTCAAATCTGCTGGCAATATCAGTTTTTAATTAGCTTCTTTGGTTCTTTATGCCATTTGCCCAGTCATATTGTAACTGACCAATTATATATATTTTCATGCTCACATTTTTGATTCTTGCACGTTTGGAACTACATTTTTTGCCTATTGATATACCAAACTTCATTATATATATATATATATATATATATATATATATATATATACATATATATATATATATATATATATCAGTGGTGTATTGAGCTTTGTATCCCAGATGTGCTCTGTGCTACAGATGTACAAAAATGCAAAAATATTTTAGTGTCTGTAAATAGCAAGGGACATTAAAAGCCTTTTTGGTACAAATTAGAGAAGGTGGTCATGATTGCAAATTTTCACACCCTTTTTTGATGTATATAAATGTTTGTATTGTGAATGTGAACTGATCCGACAGAATACTGATGGAAATGAAAACAATACTAACAACTTCCACTCCTGCTCCTATTAAACAACTAAACAACACAGAAATATCCCAATGTCTTTCCCTGGTCTCAAACATGTAAATGGCAAAATTTTCTGTGAACCGCCTCAAATCTTTCTTTGAAAAAGATGGCTGGCACCTGTACAATGCATCAAAACATGCCCAATGAATGATAAAAGAAATTGGAGGTGTTACACCTGCTTTCTCTTTAGTTTTTCTCTTCACTTTCCAATTGTCACTTCCATCAACACATATAGTTATATGTGTGTGTGTGTATGCGTGTGCATATAATTGGTGTAGAAGCCTGGAGTGTGAATTCAGGCAAAATGTACTAAATTTCAGGCAGATCAGTGAAATTCAGGCAAAACTATGAAAAATCTTTGGCAAATCAAGCCTTTTGTCTCTTTTAATGAAAGAGCTCTCATAAGCCTATCATATATATATATATATATATATATATATATATATATATATATATATATGTATATATATATATATATATATATATATATATATATATATATATATATACCCTGACACCTGTTTCAACATTGCACCAAAAAATATTGAAAATAATGTAGGAGCCAGGACATAGGTCAACTTCTGTTGTGGTTCATTCTGATGCCCCACTGACACTCAAGAAGGTACCCATCAGCGAACTTCTGCGTCAGCAATAAAGAGCAGAGTGACTCCCCAGTAATTTGAGCAGTTGGACTTCTCACCCTTGTTTCTGTAGAGAAATACAATGACAATGTATTTGAAGTCTTGAATAAGTCTACCCTGTTCCTAGCAGGAAACAAGAAGTTGGTGGTGCCATGAGCACAAAGCTGGGCCTTTATACTTCAGGATTTCTGGAGGGATGTCACTGACATCTACCCCTTTGCTGCATTTCAGTTTCTTGATTGCCTCTTTTATTTCTTGTGGTCCATTTCTGTCTTTTTCTGGTAGTTGTGGGACGCAGTTGATGGCAGTTAGGTTTGAGTTAACATGTGAAAGTGCTGTGGTTTAGGGAAACATTGTCATCGGTGTGTAGATGTTTTCAGCCAAATAGAAAGGGCCATAATGCTTCAAAAGAACCCTTGTAGTCGCACAGAGTAGAGTATTTTCTACCGAATCAACACACCATTCATTTTGCATGTCATGGAGGCTATGCTGGAGTTCATGACAAGACTGAGCGATCTGAAAAGAAAAGACTCATAAACTTCCCTAAGATAATAAATCATAGAAAGAGTGATAGGGAGAGCGCAAAAAAACTATATATACTCCCTAATCATAAACATATATCACCCCTCACACACACACACACACACACACACATAGAATTGAAGTTACATTCAGGTGAATTAGTATAGAGAAGACAGCCTGAAACAATTGATAACAGGGTCATCCAGAAGAGAAGAACTCTCTTAATGCTACAAAATGCCACAACAGCCTGTAATTCAGACTTCAACAAGCTATATCTCTACTAACCAAACTAAACCTGCATTAACAAAGAACCTACATAAACTCCTGGGCAAACATTATTATCCTTCCTCCCATTGAGTAACCCTGACCTGAGCTTGGATCTGCACAGGTTGCTATACTTTCAGGTACCTCTTCTGGGGTGACAGTTGATCTCTACAATCAGCACACATCTGCTCCCGTCAGAATTTCAAGGATCTGTGCCTAAAAGTTACAGACAACTTTACTGTCCTGATTCTGCTTGAAAGGGATGGTAAAATTCTATTGCCAGCGCAGGTATCTACCAACTTTGCAATGTTCATGTTCTACGGTCTAATCAAAGATCAGCCATGGTCAGAGTATTCCTGCCAAGGGGTGGCAGACCCCCACAACAAGCTCAGGGTCCTGTACTCATCTGTGCCACCTTCATTGCTCAGACTGGAGGGTTATTCCAGTCACAGGTCCCACTGTCTATGGTACTTCTGCTGTGGAAAACCCTTCAAAAGATCTTTGATCATGAAGCCAAGCCATTCATATATTAATATATATATATCTCTCTATATATATATCTATATATATATATCTATATATATATATCTATATATATATATCTATATATATATATCCATCTATATATCTATCTATCTATATATATATATATATATATATATATATATATATATATATATATTGTTTAACTCCAGGAGAAAAAAGACCAAGTACATGTCTACTCTAATTCTAAACCAACCGACATTGGTTGATGCAGTTTTCTTTATACTTCATGAAATTTTAGAGCAAACTAAAATATTTCATTGGTATGCTGTTTAAATCATTCTGCTTCTTTATTGATAAACTTCATATACATATATGTAAACATATGTATATATACATACACATATATATATATACACATATATACTCATGTAGAGTCACATGAACTTCAGTTCCTTGCTCAAATTGAATCATTCATACATAATACATCATTTTTGCTTAAGCAAAAATTGATTTTAAGTATACGCTAATACCTTGATTAACAAAATTAATATGTTCCACTTGCTACCAGAAACCTTATAATCAGAGGAAGGTAAAACATACTTTTTTATGCAGATTAGTTTTTTTTAATTAATGAAAAAATTGTTAATTAATGATATTGCTTTATGCTTATGAGACATGATGGGATAACGAGATACCTAATCAATTTTTTTTCAAATATGGTACAGTAAAAATTCAGAAATTGCTATACAACCGGCATGAAATAGCACGAGCAAATACTCTGGAACACAAAAACTGAACCAAGTGTAAGTGTCTGACTAATTGCTTTCGTTTGTGTATGCAAATGAAGCAGGGTAATGATTCCTTATACGGACATTCATATTTAAGCGTGAATTTCTGGAGACGTACAAACGAGAGTTGCTGCAATATTGAGTTTTTGTTATAACAAAGTTTCATTCATTAGGGAAAAGTAAAGTGAAATATTAAATAAGAATATAGATTTCTCTTGGTTGGTATATTCATGTAGATTTCCACATAACAAGAATATAGGCATTCATATTGTATTTGTACATAAATGATGGCTTGGCTCCGTGAACAAAGATTCCTTGGAAGAGTTCTCTACAACAGTAGGACCATAGTCATCGATAATCTTCCAATCAGAGCTATGGAGTTCCAAGGTTAAGTGTGTATGCATCCTAAGGTCCACTGTAGTGGTGCAAATAACAGCATATATATATATATATATATATATATATATATATATATATATATATATATATATATATATATATATATAACTCTGAAAATAAATAGTAATTAAGAAAATATCATAAAATAATGAAAGCAAAACTGTAAAGAATGTTTTCAAAATAGGAACATCGAATTCAACAAGTCAATTCAATATTACAATTAACAAAAATTCATTATTCTTTTTAGGACAAATTTTAGACTTTCTCCTTTCTACCAAAATGAGAAAAACCCTGAGAACTCATTTTTTTAAAATTTTAATTATGTTTTGAAAAACAATATCGAAGAAGGAATAACATACTGAAAATAATGGAATCATTAATTATAGTTAAAATCGGAATATAATCAAACTAAGCGCCCAGGTACCAAAAATCTCAGACTACAGTGACAAAAAACAAAATACAATTATGAACCACACCACTCCATATGATCTTTGCTATCACCACATTCACATAATACCCCCCCCCCCCCAAAAAAAATGAAATACAAAGAAAACACTTTATCAATTCCATTTTGGTAAAGAAAATCTTTTTTCAATGAATCCAAATCAGAGACAGATCAATCCATTCCCCAGAAGAGACATGTTAAACACACTGAAATACCATATTGAGAGTTTTATTGTTTACACATTGTTTATATTTATTTATATGTATATATATATATATATATATGTATATATATATATATATATATATATATATATATATATATATATATATATATATATATATATATATATATATATATATATGAATGAGAGTAACTTGGAAAACATGCTTGTAGTTTATATAATGTATTTGCCGGCAGATAAAATGCACATTTAAATAAATTATATTTTCAAAAAAACTATGTAAATATTATTACAATTCTGTTTATGGTTATGAGCAAATTTAACAGCATAAAACATGGTCAATTTTGGGAATAAGAACTCAAAGAATTAGTATGAGTCTGTAATTACCATATATGCCGGAAGATAAGTTGCAGATTTTTAAAAAAAGAATAGAAACTATGCAAATATTACATAGCATTCATTGTGCTGGTATTATTCCTAGAGGGCTGTCTACCAAATTATGAAATGGACGAGCATGGGACTTGAAGGAATTACACTGAGTGCTAGTCCATTAAATTCTGTTGTAAATCATACATCTTGCAGTCCAGCAAGTATGGTGTGTCTGTGTGTTGAATGTTGTTCGAGTTCTGAAAAGTTAACATCAAAATAATGCTAATAGTTTCTTTTATATGAATATACAAAAATATACCTACTTGAATCATACTAATTTGTCCAACAGATCTGGTTAGTCATTTGATAGAAACTGTCACATGACCAACGTCTTTTGGCAGCAGACCGTGTTGGGGGTGATCAATTGAGAAATTGGAAAAAAATCAATGAATAACTTATAACTCTTGCATTTGATTGGACAGTGATCATTAGAAAAATCTGAATAAAAAAACATATGTGTATGCT
>OY735214.1:18459206-18559206 GCA_963457665.1 Thysanoteuthis rhombus | reverse complement strand
TTATAAATAATTGGCAGGCCTAATTACATAAAAATAATATGCAGGCTTAATTACTTATAAACATTATGCAGGTCTAATTACACTGCCTATCTGATGAGCTGAAGTAGCAAAACAAAAATTTAACCATTGTTATAGACCAAATTTCCTGTACACTTTTCTCCTTACTTTCCTCATTTCTCTCTTTCTTCCTCTCCTTGCACTTCTTTCTCTCTCTCTCTCTTCCAGCAATTGCCTCTGCCCTTTTCTTCTTTTTTCCTCTCATAAGCACTTCTGTTCCTTTCTCTTTTACAATCTATTCTCTCTCTCTCTATCTTGCCTTTGTCTTTTTTTCTCTACCCCCCTCTCTCTCTCCCCTCTCATTAGGCTCTCTTTGTATTTCTTTCAATGTGCTAACTTACAATCAAGACTTTTCATGAGAAAAAATTTTTCTTTCTTTACTATATTTCAATCAGTCTTTTCTCCAGCCTTCCACAGGTGTTGTTTCTCTTACTAAATAGTTGCATAATTCTAATTATTAAGATTCTATTTTATAATTTTTTGATACTCCCTACTTTTATGCAGGGCCGGATTTAGACTTTCTGGGCTTGGGGTACTCCAGATTCAGTGGCCCCCCCCCCCACAGATAGATATTAAAAAACACGGCAAATTACAAAATTTTCACTTCAATGTCCACTCATTGCATGTAATTGGAACTGACAAATTATACATAAATAGAAAGGTTATATGAACTATATATCTGAATTAGATGCATGTAAATATATACATGTAGATCTTTAGCATTCACATACTACAATCTCTACAGGTCTGAATTATACACAGTAAGTTTATGAATTCATTTAAAACAATTGAAAGCATTATAATGAAAGGAATTCCAAGCAGTAATTATCAATTTATTTTTTATGAAAGAAACTAATTTTTTCAATTATTATATTTTTTGTATAGAAGGGGCCTGGGATGATTGTCCCCTTTGACCTCTATAAATCCGGCCCTGCGTTATGGCATTAAAAATGTTATATAAGGTTTCTTACAATATCAGGTTGTAACAAAAGTTCTGTCCGTTTTTTTTTTAATACCGATAATTGTAACAAGGTCCACTGTTACAGTCAGGGAACAATTCAATGTTAGCCATATGACTGTTCATTGTAATTTGAAGGAGCTAGGAAAAGATTGGAAAATGGGTCCCACGTAAGTTATCAATTGCAAATTACCAGCAATATGTGGATAGTTCTGAGTCACTGCATTCTTGGCAACCCTGGGCAGCTTTTTAGAGCCGAGTTGTTACTGAAGCTTGAAAATGGATCTGTTTTCACAATGTTAAGCACTATCAATCATGGCTCAGTTGTGATGGGAGACCTCTGCCTTAGCTGAGTGGTAACTTTTACTCAAAGAGGATCTCATTGAGTGTGTGGTAACATATACAAGGAATCCTGCATTACTGATTTTTAAACCATAACTAAACAGACTTAGCTGAAGTTTAATGCTAACTATTTTGATGTTTGAAAAGAGCTTTGAATAGAAAATACCCTTCCTTAGTGGTGCTGTTTTTCATCACTATGATGCACATCCTCATACTGCTCAAGTGACCCCAGATCTCATAAGGGCTAGCAACAAATGATCCATCCACCGTATTTACATAACCTAGCTCCAACTGATTACGATTTATTTAGGAGTTAACATAATCATTTTCCTGGACGAAGAGAAGAGGATTGAGAATCAAGTGATCTCTTATTTCAAGTCAAAACTGAATGAATTTAACAAATCTTGTATTGGAAAATTTGTTGATAAACGGAATAAGGTTATTGAAAGGAAAGGTGATTATTTGATGATTAAGATTCCCTTTAACTCTTAAATTCATGAATCACTTAGAACCACCCCTAAACACAGTAGAACCTTCTCTTCAATGAATAGGATTTTTAAAAATGGAACTCTTTTGTAAATTGAATGAAAAATATTTTTAAATTGACTAGAAATGTAAGGGAGGTTACTCTGGGTGTTATTCTCTTGGTTTTTAGATTTGAATACTTTAATATGAATTTAAGAGTTAATCATAACTATATTTGTACTTCCAAATAAATCAAAATATCGGACAGAATCTTCGATACGACCTGATATTTTTCCTAAGTATGAAATCAGGTAAAAAAAAAAATACTTTATGGTCTTTTGGCGTGAATGCACTCAAAATTTTCACTGTCACTCACAGGCATTTTTTTTCTCTCTTTCTTTCTTTTCTCTGTAACATGAAAACCCCAGGAGAAAGGCAGTGTACAGAGCTTTTCAAGAGACCATTCACAAAAGAAGTTTTCAACATAGAAAAAAACAAAACACAATTGCAAGAAAACCAGACAAATATGAGACTCAAAACCCAGCCAGCACCATGCACCAAAACCTGATGAAGGCCGTGAGTAAAAACTGCCTCGAAACATCTACCAAAAGGAAAAAAAAAAAAAATGAATAAAAAAAACAAATATAATAATAATTATAATAACTTGGAGATCCTGACATGAAGAAAAAAGTTCATAATACGCAAATATATATAATGAAATCTACGCATAAGTAAAACCTGCTTTCTACAATTACTATGACAGATAATTTAAAAAAGATTCATCATACATATACAGGCACACACAAATATATACATGTATGTATATATATGTTAGGGGTGGCCAAATTAGCTTAATTTGAGAATCACATATGATAAACTCCATGGATGTATAAGAATTGGAAGCCATGAACAAATTTTCATATGTTTTATTGCTATACAGACATTTTTTCATGGAAATTTTATATAAATTATAAAATTCGTATATACATGTCCAAAAATATGACTAGAGTAAAAATGCAACTTAGTATTTCAATAACAGAGAATGATATCACAAAATATGAAAAAAAAAGGGGGAAAACTCAGATATTTTCAATGTTTTGAAAACGATTTTTCGAACTCATTTTCCACCAGCTTTTATTAAATACCTGAGAAAACCTGGAAGGAAATGAGATTTTAAAAAAAAAATAAAATAAAATTAGACATTTTAAATATATAACACCTTCCAAAATTAGTCTTATCATAATATTTTCATGACTCTGACAGGCACTGCTAGAAGTATCAGGAAAAAGTTGTACAGTAATTGTCATATCGCTCATAAGTCACTGTTTGACCACACCTTATATGTATATATGTACAAACACGCACATGCACACACACATCCACACACACACACATATATGCTACTACACATGTATATATATATATATATATATATATATATATATATACACTGCCACACATACACATATATTATACACATAAACGTGCACAATTACACATATATCTATATCAATATGTACATACACACACACTATGTACATACATATATATACATATATATAAATATATATATGACTGTCATACACATATACTTATACAATCACATACACACAGACATACGTTACAGTGAGATTTTGAAACTAGTGATTTTATAATTAGTGCAGTAATGGTTATCAAGTTTATAATGCTGACCGTTACTACTTTAATGAGATCAATCCTCACTGGGTGCCCCATTACTATGGCCTTGTGTCAAACTAAGATAAACTTACTAAATATCAAGTATATTCTATTTCAAAATTTACAGTGTCTCTACACATTAGTTTGACACAAGGCCACACTAGCAGGACATGTCAGCATCTCGAACTTGTTAACCATGATGCACTGATTGTAGGATTAGAGATTTCAGGAAATTACTGAAACTTTCAGGGATTCCAAAAAATCACTACTTTCTTACTGTAACATATATGTATGAAGGTGGATCAATAAGTCAGTAGCCTGACACAGCTGTTAGCTGAATTCTCATCATGTCTTTAAAGACAGAGTGTTGGGTTAAGTGCATTTTTCAAGGAAGGAGATTATGTTGAGAAACAAATACATGTATGGAATAAATGCTTTTTCCATTATTAGGCTATGGACTTATTGATGAGCCTATATATATATATATATATATATATATATATATATATATATATTTGTACAAATAAATTGCTAAACAAGTACAATTATGCACATACACACTTACATATAAGTATATATAAACATGCACAATCACAATTGCATATACACATATATATAAACATACACAAATATTATATAAATGCTCATACACACACATACATATACATATAAACATTATCACATGCATATATATGTATAGGTATGTACTCACAATCACACACATACACACTCACTCACACACACAAATGTGCAATTGCACACATACATATATACATCCACAATCATATATATATATATATATATATACAAACATATACACACACCATAATACAAATAAACATACCCACACACTCACTCATATACATACATATGCATATATATATATATATATATATATATATATATATATGTATATATGTATATATATATGTATATATATGTATATATATATATATACATGCACACACACAAACATTATTATCTATGCTTGTGCATATTCATATATATATATATATATATATATATATATATATACATACATATATATATATATATATATATATATATATATATATATATATATATATATATATATATATATATATATATATATATATGTATCCACTGACGTTGCTGAACTGTTGCTCCCAATTTTACAATTTTCATATGATGTTCAAAAATTTCATTCATAATTTATTTTTTCAGTTCTTTATAATTTATGTACATATAATTACGAATTTAAACTACTCATGATTGCGTGTGAGTCATGAATTTTAAAATTGTATATACATGTTATCGATACAGGGAGCAAATGTTTACTCACCATGTACATAGACATCTTACATTGTTACTGTGTTTTCAAAAACCCGCAACACAGAAAACAATACACTGATATCCATTATGAGGATATCATTATAGACAAAAGCATGGTCGGAGTTGTCTTCTCTTTATCTAAAACCTGCAGCATTATCTCATGGGGAAACAATATGGAGGACATAAAACCCTACAGGATTTTGAATAAATAATCCGGGTAAAATCTCTCCGAGATGGGACACAGATGTCGTTTTTGAACACTTTGAACAGCTTGCTTGAAGAAAATGGTCTTGGTAACCTTCACTGGAATCTTGAATATTTTATATTAAAGAAAGATGTTATTGTGAAAGACTCAATTGAATCTGTAACATACAAAAGAAATACTCTCCTATACGATCTGATAATGTCAGACTAACATAAGCAAAGATGCTGTGGAAGTTTTACAGTTTATTTTACTATTTTACAGTTTATTTTGATATAAATGAAATATTATCATTTTTTGCAGCATACAAAATACACCATAAAAAAAATCTGGCCATCGAAATTATCCTGCATCCTACACAGTGAAGTTCAGACTTGGGGTCAAGCTTTAGAATTAATATATGCAGTATTTTATGCAGCAAAACATGACAATGTTCAAGTCCTATCAGTTAAACTGAAGATCTGAATTTTACTGGCGATGACCTATATGTGTTGAGGAATTTCATGTGTGCACATTGGAAAATAACTATTCCTCCATCTTGGAAAGCAAGAAATAGACTATCAGGATATCTTTCTAAGCAACTTTGAACAGCCTGTTATATAAACTGTTGACAGACCCCTGGAATATTTTTAAACAAGTAAACATAAAAAAAATGTCTGCATAGATGTATTTTACTTGTCTATAGAGAGGACTTTGTTATCCATTACAAGACAGCTTACATAATCTTTTATTTAAAGGGCTAAGCAAAGAGAAGAATCATTTGCTGAAAAGCTGTGAAGATCTGTTGATAAGAAAAAATTTCTTGAGTTCTTTAGTGATCAGCAGAACAATTCATAAGAGTTATTTTATTTGGAATCATCATAAAACATTCTGAAGAAATTTGCTTTCCTATTTTCAAAGATGAGTACCAATATCCTTTATGTGGAATAATACTTTTAGAGTAAAAATGTCTCAATTGTCAGCAAGCTATTAAGAATAACGAAAATGAATTGAAAATTTTTTTTTGAGTGGAAAAGATACGGACATCAGTTACAAATAGGCTGGTGTTGAGAAATTATAGTGTTTAATGAGCACCAACAATTTTCATTAATGACTTGACAACAAATATATTGAGCAAACTGAACTGTTCTTCTGCCATCTCTTACAAAACAACAAGGAAAATGAAAGAATACCTTATGTGTGGGTATATAAGAGGGACATATAATTGAAACAAAAATGCAAACCAAATATTATACCACATGCAATGTGCTGGCATTATGAAAAGGGGGCCATCTACTGAAGCTTGATAAGGACATTTATGGGGTTTGGATGAGTTGCTGTGAGAGGTAGTCCTCCAAATACCCTTGTAAATGATTTGTCTTATAGTCCAACATACATGATATTCACATTTCTAAGAATGAATAAAAATGAGAGAAAAACAAACTTTATCTTTCATGAATTTCCTGAAAAATCCAGTTTTATAAGATGCATTTTGATAGTCTCTACTATCTTCATGTATTCAAGATCTTGTATAAAAAAAAAGAAAAAGCCCCAGTATCATTTCTGACTGCATGAAGCAATCTGCTCTGTACAAATAAAGACCACAATTGCATAAATAAAGATAAGGACTTGAAATCATTTGGAAACATCCAAAACAGTCTGCTGCTTACATTGTATCTTTTACAAATTCCTCTGTACATTGTCAACCTTTGCTTGTCATTGCAAAATACAACTCAGATTTATGATATTATAGTAATCTTCTTACAACATATGTTTGTAGCAGACACATACATACTTATGTACACATATATACACATGTAAGATATGCACATATAGATATATATGCATGCAGCTATAAACGCACACATATTTTTACTTGAACAAACATGTCTCTTCTTTCTATATGTGTGTATATGTACGTGTGTGTCAGTACGTGCATAAAAATGTCTGTGCATGCATGTATGTTTATATATATATACACACACACACACACATGCAAAGGATGTCACTGTGCTGTTTGGATATTCAATAACTTTTTTTTTCTACCTGAGAAATATTAGGTGATGAGAAATATTTCACAAAATACAACAAAAAGCATATTTTTTTTCTGTCTCTCTTTATGAGCAATGTCTACAAAGTCCTTTTTACAATTTAGATCTTTAATTACTTTCCTTCAATAAAACATGGAAATATCGTACAAAATGAAAATCCATTCAGTAAATAATTGAGTAATCATTTTCAGTTTTTAAATCAATATTTTTCAAAGTAAACTAACATCTTTGCTGAGTTGTCCTCCAGTTTTGTCTTCATTGAATTCCTCACCCAAGAGGTGAGGTGAGTCCAACAAATCCCCTCTCTCTGAAAGTTTGTCATGCAAAGATAACGACCGTGATCAGTCTTATAACTAAAGAACAACAGAATGTGTTTGTTGAACATCAAAAATACATTAATCTACACGTTCAAGAAGATGGTGGTTATGTTGTAAGCTAACATTCCGATAAGTAAAGTTGGTTTACCTTGAATAAATTTGGTGTTTTATTCCTATTTTGTATAATATTCCAGTTACACAGAAGAGAGGTTGTTAACCACAAAATTGCAGGAAAACTTTATAGACACTATATGTAGATATATTACTTGAAAATAGGCACATCATATTTATAGCACCAGATGAATACTAATACAAGTATCATTTCTAAATCTATGAAGACTGAAAGTATTTGATAGAGAAACTCATTCATGAAGTTGATATTACAGAGTAAAAGATAGAAAATAAATCAAGTTTACACAATAACAAAAAATTAAGTTTGAATAATGACAATATGGTCACTTGATTTACAATTTATCTTGAGAAGTTTAAAATCGAATCATGAAATTAGAAAAAAACTTCAAAATATAGATTTAGAAAAAAGACATGGCGCAGTTTCTAATTCTAGAGGTATAAATAAAGTGCTGCATCCAATATATATATATATATATATATATATATATATATATATATATATATATATATATATATATATATATATATATATATATATATATATATATATATACATATATATACATATACATACATATATATACATACATATATATATATATATATATATATATATATATATATATATATATATATATATATATATATATGTTTGTATTGAGGATGTGAAGTGATCCGACAGAATGTAGATGTATATGACAATTGGAAGGTGAATAGAAAAACTCAAGAGATAGGTGTTATGTCTAAGAATCTTTTTGAAAATCCGCCCATGGGACAATGACAAAAAATTTTGAGAAGTAACACCTATTTCTTGAGTTTCTCTCTTCACCTTCCAATTGTCATTTTCATCTACATATATCTATAGATCTATATCTATCTATTTATATATATATATATATATGTATTTATATATATGTATGTATATATATATGAATATAAAAATATCCAATGCTTTCTAGAAGTTGGTGGAATTCTTAGATACGTATAGAGTTAGCCTAATGATTGTTAACTGCACAGAAGATGAAATTGGCAAACCAATTTCACAAAAGGTACTGCTCTCAAACGGTGGTGGCAAAAGACTTTACAACATTTGCTTAGAGTGAAGTCATGCTTTAGATATAGGTCCATCATCAAAGTTAAGCAGTGTTGAGCCTGATCAATTCTTAGATGAGTAACCACCTGGGAACATTATATTGTGTGCATCTGCTACCTCCATGTATGCATGTGGGGTTTCACATAAAACTAACCTTGCATCACATTCTCCTCTCATGGGTTAGTAGTTGGATAACAACTATATTCAGTTTACATACACCGTTCAGATTCCTCCGACCTTCTGGCAACATCTCTAGGTATATATATATATATATATATATATATATATATATATGTATATATATATATATATATATATATATATATATATATATATATATGTATGTATATATGGAGATGTATTTGAATATGTTAAGATAGTGAAACTAGAGATTTTCTGAAATCCATGGAAAATTTGTTAAATCCCTGAACATTTCAGTATTTTCATGAAATCTCTAGTTTCACAATCAGTTTGTTAACAGCTAACAAGCTTCTGATGCAGTTTGATCATCAATAGGTACCCCACAATGGTGGCCTTGTGTCAAACTAAGATAAACCTAGTAAATATAACATATATTTTATGCCAGTATTTGTAGTGTCTATTCAGTTTAGTTTACCTAAGTTTGACACAGGGCCATAGTTTCACAATCTTACTGAAACATATTGAGAGAGAGAGAGTGAGAGAGAGAGTGAGTAAGTGAGTATGTGATTATATATATAAACCACTATCTCACTTGTTTTTATACCATTCCAAGTTCCTGATTTGTATAATCGGATTGTAAATAAGATTATAAATATCTGGCTGTGTTTCTGAAACTTTCAAATGACTTCATTTATTTGCCAAGAGTTGGTTAGTTGCATTTGTTTATTGCTTTGAAACTTTATCTGGATTTTACAAGCCTAATCCTCTTCTCTACTTTAACCCAGGGGTGAAGTACCAACTTGGGTGTCAGAGCCGACAAAACGCCTACCATTCCCTCTATCCTCTCTCAGTCTCTAGACATATTAAGAAACGGTTGAAGAAACTTGAATCTTTAAATAAATTATCAAAATGTTTAAAAAAATATTGTATTTTGGAAGTGACAAATGTTGATAGGGGAGGACAGCAAGTAGGTTTGGAAATGTGTTTCGTCTCATTCATTTATTTTGGCTTTTCTTTTTACAGAAGTGCCGAAGCAGCACACCAGTGAGCTCCGGCAGCACTACACCCCTTCTTTGAACTATATTCCAACATATCACATGAGCTGTTATCCAAATTCATCAAACAATTGCTCATTCAATTGACCATTTATGAAAGAATATATTCTGCTAATATGTAGACATGCACGCACACACACATATACACCTGTGAGTATATACATTGGTGTGCTTTTTAAATACACATACAAATATATAGATATATGTGATAATTTCAAAGACATTTAAGTTGAAACCATTTTTGTTTGGCACCATTATAATAAATGAGGAAATGAGCATCATACAGGGATTGAACCTGTGTCCATCTTAGAAGCAGTCCTTATGTACAGGCACTGCTCTTATTAACTGAGCTGATGACACTTTCACGTTAAAGGCAGGAGAAAGCACCTAGGCTGCTCAATTTGCTACTTTATTTATATATATATATATATATATATATATATATATATATATATATATATATATATATATATATATATATATATATATACGTGTGTGTGTGTGTGTTTGTGTACTTAAATACCCAGTCACAATGACTGAAGAGCAGTTCTAATTCAAAATTTTGGATGAAATTTTAATTTCTTTCATCATATAAAGATTATAATCAACAGAAATTATGGCATATGGGATTTTTTATCTCAAAAAAGGATTTTTAAAATTTAAATTGAATTTAGAAATAGGGCTTAATCCTCATTTGGTGCCCCACACTTGTGTCCTTGTGCCAGACTAAGCTTAGCAAATACCTACTGAGTGGGTGAGAATTAACTCCTTATTAGAATGAATGGCTTGCACATAACCCTGATCTTACACCCTGTGACTTCTTCCTGTGGAAGGAGGAGGTGTACAGTACCAAACTAAAAACTCTGGATCAACTGAAGGAGCACATTCAACATGTTATGGTCTATTGAGACCCTACCAAAATTGGTGGACAACACCAATACCTACATTGAATTTTAACATGACGGGCAAATTTTACCATTGTACAGTCTAAAGTAAAGCTAGTTTGACTACAATCAAGCAATAAATAATGAATTGATAACCAATTTCTAATCGGGAATTTCTCTTTAACCGCCCTGATACCTTGTACATAGGTTTGCTTTAGTTGTGAAAAAATACTCAGTTAGAAAAAATGTAGAACATTTTTGGTGACTTTTTCCAATAATTGATATGTAAGAGTTAATGGTAAATCTAAAGATATGTTTATATATCATTTCATATTTTTGAATTTTATTGTAAATAAATTTCCTAATTTATTCTATAATTCTATACATGTAAGGTTTTTGAAAACTCATCCCATGATTGATGCTTTTTATTGCAGTGCTCACATCATTTTCTACATTATATAACTATTGAACAAGCAGCATGGGTTAGAATTAATGAATAAGCTCCCAGCAAGATTTGAACTTATATCCTCTATTCTAGGGAGCATGTCTGACATGACTGATTAGGCCATGAAAATCAACAAGCAGATATTCAAATTTTGTCATATATCTACATTCTTCATAACCCTATTTTTACTCCATGCCATATTGTTTGTTTACACTTACCAGTATGAGTAGACATAATAGTTTTTAATTGTCCATATTTCTTTGATGAAACAGTGCTATTATTATCATGATGATAACTAATCTCACTCTTCATCTTCTCTCTATGCTTATGGCTATAGAATATAAAAATGATGTCAGCATTGCAATCAAAAAGCAACAAAATACGTAAGAAAAAAAAATCTTGCTGAAAAATTAATAATAATGACAATTTTATGTCTAAAAAATTTGGAAAATACCAGTGCCTACGTTGAATTTCAACACAGCAGACAAATTCTATTATTATATAGTCCAAAGTAAAGCTAGTTTGACTACAATTGACCAATAAATGATGAAGCTATTACCAGTTTCCGATAAGGAGTTTCTTTTCACCCAACTTGATGCCTCGTGTATATATAGGTTAGGTTTAGCTGCAAAAAAAATGCTCGATTAAGAGAAAAAAAATTGTCTTTTACTATTACAAGGTGTGATAATAGCAACAAAAGTATGATGAAAAGGAAAATCAGTCAAAAATCCAGAATAATAACAACACTTCATCTAAGAAATTCAGACAACTTAAAATTATATATCAGCAGAGATTTTCCAACAAAGTTTAACCATCAAAAATAGATTGTCTTATAATTGTGATTTCTAACAATTACCGTATTCTTTTGAAAAGATTGTGACATTTCTTTTTTTGCATTCAATATTTTTGTCAAAAGATTAGAGAGGGATTTTTAGAATTTCGAGAAAATTGATAAAATTAAAAAATGTGTACCAAAACAGTATGAAAAGTAAAATCAAAATTTAATAATTCAATTATTTACTTACAAGATTAAAAGACATATATGAACCATGCCAATATGAAATGTGATTCATCAATCTCTTCTATTCACAACAAAGTGGTTTAGTTACTGTTGCTGGGAACAAATCATCCTCATTGAGGAATCTGACCGATCTCTTCACTACCCATACTTTTTCATACAGTAGTTATCACAGAAAGTGCATAAAATACACTGGACCAATACAGTCAACACAAATGCAGAAAGATGCATCATATTTCCCACCAACTAAATTACTACATTGCTCAGAAAAAATCTTAAAGATTTAGGTATACGCATTGTATAAAAAAAATCCGCTTCTATCGAAAACATCATTAAAAAAAACACACACTAACCACTCCTTTAAAGCATGCATATACAAAGTGCTTTGTCAAAATTACAACCTAATCTTAATTGGAGAGACTGCCAGGTGCCTCAAAAAGCATATTTACAAACACCAAAGGGTTTCGATACTGGATACTCACCTTAACACTCTGATCCAACAAACCTCATACACCACAATCTTGGCCTAAAAAAAAGCATATGTATCAACCCATATATATATCCAGACTTCCCCCAACCATTACTGCTCATAGTACAGACTTGAAATTTTGCTCACAAACTCCTCTCAATGAGTAAGAAAAATGTTTTCTTTAGTTTTTTGTAAATTCTTCTCCAAAGTAGGTTTATAGTGACGGCTTTAATATGCCATGTGAGTTTATGCTAAATTGGTCGCTAGTTTGTATCTGCTTGCTTTTGGAGAATTCAAACCTTTTTTTAGTGATGACAGTCTAAGAAGAGGCCTAAAAAGTAACCTATTGAATGATTACCCTTTTCTCCAAATTTTCAACAGCATAGATACATGGTGGTGTTCCATAATTCCCTTGGAATACTATTTATTCAGTTTTTTTATTCATAAGATCATAATTCATCTGTGAAATATTACAGACATTCCATAGTTATTCATTCAGAAATTTATGAACCATTGTTTATAATGTTTCAAAATAGTAAAGAAATGATAAACTTGAAAATTTATGTTGAATTTTATTGTTTGTTGTCTTAGTGCAAGATGGAACTTCCTTTCAGCTATCAGAGCCAAAATGGAGATGTTTTTATTTTTTGTTTTTTGTTTTTTTTTTAATGCAAGAAAAATGCTTGTTAAAATATAAATTTAGTTAAAAAAGTTTAATCAATCTATATATCACGAATTTGGTAAAAAATAAACTTTAAAAAAAAATTAAGTTAGAAAAAAGAAGTTCTGGCTTCTTTTCAAAAGAAGATGGTCATGGCTAAAAATCAGTCCTATTAAGACGATCCATTTTTGACAGACGAAAGATCTAACTTTGGTTACTTATCATAGGAATTTTACATGATCATATATGTATGTGTATGTATAATTTGTGTTTGTATATTTATTATATATAAACATATACGTTCGTTATACATGTTTAAAAACTTGTATGTGTATGTGTGCATGTAAAACGTACACAGCTATGTACATTTGTATGTATGTAGAGCAGAATATACTGATGTAGATAATGAATAAACAAATAAAAACATGAAGGTTGCTAGGGAAACAGTGGACTAAATTATGATATATATAAACAAAATACCAAGAAATGATCCATGAATTTTCTTGTTCAAACTTTACTGTTTGTAGTCATACAAAGGACTGTGTAAGAAATAAGATATACCATATTTCCCTGATGGTAAGATGCACTTTGTTTCCTGAAGAATATTTGATAATAGGTCCAAAATGTGATAATTAGCTTTGACAGAAAGAAAGATGATATGGAGTGGGTAATTTGGACTTGCTGGTACAGTAGGGTATTTGATACTGAAATATTTTCGAAAAAATACCTTGCTACTTAGAGAGTGCATGTTACCACTTGTAGCATCTTACCAGCCAGGAAATACAGTAATTTTAAAGGCTAGTTAATTCCCTTTTGCATGATTGCAGTCTTGTAGAGAATTGGTCAGGAATTTGGTTCTGCTCATTTTTGTATGGTAACTGCAGAAATATGTGACCCTAGATGTTTGATAGGAGGACGACACATTCCTTACTGTCTCAAATGATGTATCTGATTTGTTTTTTTGTTTTTTTTATAATAAAGATAACACTTGTGATATTTGTTATTTATTTATTCATGAAATCCAAGTTGTGTCTTGCATATAAATGCTCATTGACGCTTTCAGATTTTGCTTGTAAATCAGTTCAGAACTGGTTAATATGTATCAACAGTGATGTAGTACTGTGGGAATGCACGGAAACCATGTTCCCTCTTGGGTTGGAGGGTGAACATCGTATCTACGGTAGGGGTGGCCCAACAGCAGATTGCAAGCCACATGAGGCTCTTTGAAATTTGATGTGTGGCTCGTGGGAATATGTTGGCCGAGCTCCTTTTCTTATTGCAGTTAATATAAAAGTTGAATGAATAAATTTCAAGCTTTGTTATCATTCACTGTGTACGAACTGTGACCCCATTGGATCAAAGCGGAAGTTTAATGTCCATGAAAATATTTGAGAATTCAAATCCTAATTTTAATGCCAGATTTGAGTTGAGACATTGTATGTACCTCAGAGCTGAAGGAGGGAAGAGTGAGGGGAGGTAGAAGGATTAAAGAAATTTCAGGTTGATAATTGTTACAGAGAAATATTAGAGGACTGAGCAAAGGGTTAGGGATATAAATGTGTGATTACTGAAGGTAATACTAACAAACAATTCATTGAATAAAATATGAATGAATAAATTATTATTGAATACATATATTTGTTGATATAGTTGAGTATCACTAACTCAGACTTCAGAAAATTAGTATCATAAGAAACCCAACTATTTTTAAGACTTGAACAATTATCAAAATTTGTAAAAGCTTTTATCTATTGATAAGTAAAATACTGTTTTTTCTGAATAACAATGTTTCAGAAGCACATACATAACATAAACATTAATAATCAAATGACAATTTTCTTGAAAAGCCATTGATAAAATTTCCAGCAGATATTTTTTTTGTAAAACCAAAAAATGAAGGTAATTGTTTAGAAGTGGTACAAAGTTATTTTATTGAAATTTTATGAAATTAAACAAGAATTTTGTCAACATTAGGGTACTTTTAAATCCTGGGCAATTCCCGTAACTCGATTCTTTGAAAGACCCGACCCTCTAGTTACTGAATTTAGGTTTAGCGTTTGCTACACCAAAAAGAAGAATTTTGGAAACTTGTGATACCCTTGGTCTCTAGATTGCCTTGTTTGTGATGCTCAAATGTTTATATGAAAATTTGTTTTAACAAAATGTGTATATAACAATGATAACTTATATGTAAATTTTGTTTATTTTTTGTAACTCTCAAACATGTAAAGTACACTATATGTGGTTCTGATATTAGGCAAATTTGGTCACCCCCTGATCTATTGACCACTAAAACTTTCTATTTGAACAATTCTCTGATGAGAAAAATTAGCCCCTGTATATCAAATTCATTAGATTTTTTAAAAGTTTTGCCAGGGAAGGGATGGAGATCAAAGCTTCCAGCTCAAAAGTAAACAGCCTTGCATTCCCTCACAAAAGAAAAGCATTACACCACTGCATATCAATTGTATTTATGCCAAATGTTTTGGACATTCAGAACCAGGAATCATCATATGAAATGTAAGCCTAGTTCCTAGAAATAAGCCTCCCAGACAGCACCCCTCTATTGCACTAAAAAGGATTGGGTTGGGACTATTCTGTGATGTCCGCAGCAATATGTTGTTTGGACCAAAGTAATTGCTGTATTTCCCAAAGTATGTGTTGGTTTCCATTCTGAAAATGGTTATGTGGTGCAGTTCATTCGAGTGGGAGAATGAATAAATAACGGTACTAGTTTTATGCCATGATTCCTCGAATAGCATATATTTTTCTTTTCAGATCATCAAAGTGGGGAGAAAACAGTGTTGTCTCATGTCCTGATAGAGCATTTTAATGGCCAAGGGTTCTATCTCTTTTTAAATGCGTGTGTTTATGTGTTCCAGCACTCCTGGCCACACTGTTTTGTCTACAGACTTGAAAATTGATGTTCACACTTTACAAGGCCTCTTCTAAAAATTTTTTTTTTCATATTTTAAAAACTTCTATGACCTTTCAGGGGCTTTATTCGGATAGGTTTTTATAACCTGTTTTAGGTGTTTTCCAGAGGAAATGATATCTGGATTTTCCAGAATCAAGATGTTTTTACATGTCATTTCACTGTACTTTGGATGTTTCCCACTGGAATAAGCCAGTGATGTCATGAATGGGATTTATTCTGACCATTTTTTTTCTTCAATGGAATCTCTTTATAAGACTTCAAATTTTGATACTACGGTTGTTCAATAACAGAGCTGTGACAGCAAATTATTTTGATTTTGAACATATTATCTTTTGATTTTCTCAGATATATATGGTATCTTGTAGTTCACTTTATATTTTTAACAATCATTTCGATAATTCAACAATATTTCCAATACATACATGCTTTACTAAATCAGTGAAATAGCTTCATTGGTGGGATTTTAACCTTTTTCACCAAATATAAATAAATAAGTAGTTTTAATTGGATCAAAATTTTATTTAATCAAAACAAGCTTGTAGACAACTATCAATTACAGTGAAAAATTTATGTAATTAACTCTTTTTACAAACAATAAGTCAATTTTGCCAATGAGGCAGTTTTGCCAATTTGGTTTAATACAGTGACAGACCAACGGGTTGTGCGGTGGACCCCAGGGAGCACTATCAGAGGGGTTGACATCAAAGGGGGTGACTGCGTAAAAATTTTTCCTTATAGTTTCTAGGTATTTCTTTTTTCTAATGGAACATCTGTCTGTCCACACAATATCTCCCATGGATTCAATAACTTTCAATGAAATTTCATGGAAAGGTGAACAATGGAATAAGAAAAATTTGATTGAATTTGAGGGCGGATCCAGGAATTTTTCTTTGATTGGGAGATATTTCAGTTTTTTTTTCATATATTTTTGTACGAACTCATGACTGTCCACATTATATCACCAAAAGTTCTCAATGAATTACTATGAAAATTTAGAGGAGGCTGAACAATATACAATGGCAGAAGTGATGAAATTTTAGATAAAAACATTTTCATGAAACCAATACTTATTCTCTCCGTTTCATTTCACAAAGTCAGAACCAACAAATTGAAAACCAAAGATGAATAGAATTGTTAGTGAAGGTGGGCTTCTGCCATCACATTGAATAGAATGAGAGAAACATGATGAATAATGTTTAATGTATTAGTACAAAAAGATCACCAAAATTTTAGATATCTTGGGAAGAGAGCAATTTCTGAAAGGAAGGGTGACACCATTAGTTACTACTCTAGGTGACACCAACCATAGGCCTGCTACTTGCATAACATACACAGATATCAGTAATACTTGAAAATATGGAAATGAAGAGACTGAGGCTTGTTTTCGTACATCTCGAAATATTTATTAAAACAACTCAGTTTCCTCATTTTCATATTATTTTTTAGTTATCACTTATCAGATTTTCTGTATTAAAACATTAAGCATGTATAAATATACAGATATATATATATATATATATATATATATATATATATATGTATAGTTGTATGAAGACATATATAAAAGTGTATAGATGCACATTATGTATATGTACTGGTATACCTTGATTAGTGCAGTTAATTTGATCCAAAATTTTCTATACTGTTCAAAACCACACAGTGATTGGTCTTTTTTATAATTTAATGTTCTTTTTCCAGCTTATACTTAGTTACATTATTTTGTACATCAATACCTTAACTGCACTACATCAAAACTTGCACTAATCAATACTGCATTATACAAGGCAAACCTGTACACATATACATGGCAGGCATATATATATATATATATATATATATATAATCATAGAGACATCTGTACACAACCTGATTGTTACCCATGAATCCAGTACAATTCAAGAACAAAGATCTAAGCAGCTGTTTCTCCAACAGAGCAAGGGTCTTCCTTCTCTTCTCGCTTTGTTCTTCAGTCAGAAAATATGTCTATTACATCAAAGAACACAAGAATCATAAGAAAGCCAAAGAGAAAATGTTTGCTTTGGGAATTCATCACTGAAGATGGACTCTTTTGCTTCCCTCAAACCCCCTACCCCGAGCACCCAATAAATCCTCTTTTAAAGTACAATCCATCATTTGTATCATTTCAGGGGAGTGGTGGGGAACAGGTTTTCTCAACACATTCGGGATCTCATCTTTTCTTCTGATCTGCCGGACCTAATAGGTAATATTTGAATTCTGATTTTTGTGAACATCTCGGTTACAAGAGCAATAGTAACATAAATACAGGCTACTCCACTTAAAACATAGCTCGTTAAAGCATGATTCATGATATGACACAGATGTATGATGAACCTCAATATTTTTATTCTAGGTCTAAAATAGCAATATCTAGCCATATTGATGGTAGATCTGACCCCAAAATTGCTAAATTGATGAATGGTCATTGCTGCTTTATCATAATATGGTATTCTTTCTTGGACACCAACACTTTCAATTCTCAGTTTATTATTCTACGACTATTAAGTAGGCAGTGCAGATTGGAATCTGATCTCAACTACTTATTTAGTGGCTGTACAATAATAACCTGAGAGTTGTGGAGAGAAGCTACAGAAATAAAATGAAAGAAATGATAATCAAAACTTTGACAATAACAGGTTTGCTTAGTCACTCAGTAGAAACCATCGTGTGACCAACATATTTTGACAGTATACTGTGTTGGGGGTGATCAATTAAAAAATGGGTGGTCAATGAATGAGTTACTTCTCTAGTCTTCCGTTGGATCACTAAAAATGCAGATTGAATCCCCACTGAAGAGTTATTTGGGTTGGAAATTTTGAGGAAACGCTCTCCCGTAGACGTAACAAGAAGAAAGTGTTTAAATTTTCAGCCCTCCAGCTCCACTGGTGTAGCATGTATGCGTACCAGCCAGGCAGACCATCTTGAAAACTGAAAAAAACCTATGTTTACAGTTTGGGTTGACAGTTTCTGATAATTGACATTGTCTTCTGAGAAGACCATTATATCTTTTATATGTTTATAGCAATTTTAGTGTCTCAAGTTCAATCCTAATTGAAGTTAATTTACTTTAATTCAATTTCAGTTTTCTAAATAACTGTTATATCTGTTCTTGCTTATTTCCAATATCTGACTTGATGACTTAAGAATATTTTTAAAATCTAAAAAGGTCGAAAAAATTCTTTTCGAACATTTCTCACAATAAAACAATTTTGTTAATTTCTCAAATTTTATTCTTTGGTGAAGCATTGTGACATTATCGATAATTTTGATTAGTTTTCTGACCTTCAGCCTAATTTTCATCATCAGCATGGAATATCAGTTGTTAGAAATTAGGTTTAGGCGTGGGCTTGCTCATTATTTTCCGATTATACTCTCTAATTGTTGTTGTAGGATTCCAGTTCAATTCAAGGTGGTGATAAGAGTTGAGATAAAGGTATAAACTAGTTAGAAATTAAATAATGTTTCACAATGCTTATTTTTCATATTTCATGAAATTTCAGTTTTAGCAGTTCGGTATGGACAGAAAATTATTCCTCTCGGAGAATGGTAAGTCTACACTGAAAGCAGTGAAGGATTATCTCCCTATAAGCTCCACCCCCGTCCTTTTTCCCGTCCCTACCCCACCCTTTTATTGAATAGAAAAAAGTGACATTAAGTTATGTTGAGTAACTGATATCAATTTACTATTTATAAGGCACCACATGTATAATATCAGTGTTATATGAAACAATTACAAAATCGAAAATACTTACATGCTCACTCAATTAAGCCTTTTTAAGTACTCAATTAAACCGTTTTCTGGTACATTAAATGAAAACATTTTTTCTCCCCCACCCAAATCTTCCAGTTCCCTGGGCTTAGACCTACTCAGCCTAATGGTTAATCTGCTGCTGTTTGCGAGATTAGCCTCAAGAATCTCATTTCTCATCTTCCAATCAGATTTGAATGCTGATGTAATCACACCAAACCAAATCAATTTCATGAGGAAGGCTTTTTAAAAGGGGACATAATTCATCACTGACAATCATGACTACACATCCTACATTGATTCTCTCCACACAACAAAAAATATAGTTTGATATCTGCAATAAGGGGAGATAAATAGATAAAAACGGTTGGTAGTTACAGTGTACCATGTTTTTGTTTGGTTATTTTCAGTTTAGAAACAGTTTACTAAAAATAAATTATTTCAAGTCTGGATTTTTCTGAAATATATCTCTGAGAATTACCAGTACACTTTTATTTATTATCTATTTCCTTCCAAAGAAAGTTATGTTGCTCATTTACATTTGTTTAGTTTGAATTAGTCACAAATAATAAACATAAATAATTAAAATAAAAGTAACATAGGTACAAATTAAGTATTGTGGTCCCTAAAAAGAAGTGCGGTCACTTCTACAGAGTAGTATTTTCTTTATTCTCAAATCTCATATCCCAATTAATGTGGTCCTAAATTGAATGATAAAATAAAACTCCAGGATGAAATTGATGAGATGGAAACATTTATTCACACTACTAACAGCTTTAAAGTAGTGAACTTTTCAATTTAAAAGTAAGTGAACGTGATGGGATCACTTTGACTCAGTAGAAACACAAGTAGTTATTTTTACCAAATACATCACAGCTTCTAGGATATTTATAATTTCTTATCTTAAAAAAACATTCTCTGAAATTTCAAATATATCTGTGAAATTTTTCATGAGTATAATTTGTCTATTTGTCTATATGAATAATGGTAGGCAGCAAAAGAATTAGAGTGCAGAGAAGGAGCAGCAAGATATACGAAAGACTTACGAGTTATCATGTACATCGAGAGAAACAGAGGCATAGCTTGGGGGGGGATTTTAGAACCCCCCCCACACACACACACACCTCCAATGGAGGGACCCTCAAAAGTTTTTTGAATTGTAGTTAACCTTTTGCATCTGATATGCGATAACAGATCTCACTAAATGTTGGTGGGGACCTCTCAGGGAGACCCCTACCTGGGGCTCCAAATCTCTAGCTATACCCCCTTTAGAGAAACAGAGGAAATTGGATGGAAATCAAACAAGAGATGAAATTGTTAAACATGATTTATGGCTCGAAAAGTGCCAAAGTAACAAATTTTAGTTTTTAAAAAAAACTGATGAAAATTGATTGAATATATTAGACACTTAAAAGAGATTCAAACATTAACAGCAGGAGAACCATATGGCTCGATTTTGCTTTGGTTAACTTCTGGGAGGAAAATATGAATAAACAGTTATAAATCATTGGCAGCACAAAAAATAGGAAAAAAGTAGATTTAGGTTGGTTTGACAGGAAGAAAAGGGAAAATTTTTAATGGAGTTAGATGACTCAAAAAGTACCAAACCACAGGGGTTCCTAGATTTGGGAGACCTGGATTCAGGAACTTGTACAGTATCATTTTATATTCCTATAAGAGATCTAACTTCATATCAAGGAATTTTGACATTTGGACTGTTTTTAATTTGTTTAATATATTCATTTTTCCATTTTTCTGATTGTATTCGGAGAGTCTCTACTGTTTTAAACTTATGAAAAGTGCCCCCCAGCAGTTGGTGCCCCCAGGCAACTGCCCATGTTGCCGATACATAGGGCCAGCCCTGCTTCATATTTTTAGAATATTTCCCTCTATTGGGAGGAACCCAGCAGAGGCTTATGTTTTGTGCCAACTTACTTGCCCTAAGCACGCATTTCTTGGCTCAGCATAAAACACCCAGACATTACCATATGTTAGAAAATGTCAGCTAAAACTATCATCAAAACTGTTTACATAGGTTTCTTCAGTATTTAACTTGATCTATCTCTCTATCTATGTATCACATGTACAGGCTGATCCAACGGAGCTAGAGGGCTGAAAATTCAAATATGTACTTCTTAAGTCTAGAAAAAAAACAGTATTTTTGGTTTGTTTGAAAATTTGGACTTTTATAAGTGATCACTGACCAACGGAAGGCAAGAGAAGTAACTTTTTCATTAATCGCTCTTTTTTCAAATTTCTAAATCTGCTAAACCCCACAAAGCATGCTGCAAAAAGACATTGGTTGCATGAAGATTTCTATTGAGCAACTAACCAGACCTTAGTTATGTTCAGAGACATGACACAGCTTGTAAAAGACCCCAGCTGTTTGTGAATAGAGCCGGACACCATGAAATAACATCCACACCCCTTGTCATTGGGGTTGTAGCAAGAAAAGTGAGAAAACTTGGCTTTACTCAGAGTAGAATACCTTTTTATACCTCCGTAATATTTAAAATACAGGTCTGCTTAGCCACCCAATAGAAACCCTCACATGAGCAACATCTTCTGGAAACATGCTGCGTTTGGACAGTGATCATCAAAAGAGTTTGAAGCATGTATGCTGCCAGACATAAACTAAGGAACCAATTTAGCATAAATTTATATTGCAAATTTAGCTCCTTCTACAGCCTTATTTTGGAAGAGGATTGAAAAAAAATGAACAAAAACGTTTTTTCCTTGACATAATAAATCAGGGTAAATATTCAAATTCTCAGCTACCTAGCTCCATTTGAGCGGCCTCTGTGTGTGACACCTACATAGATAGATAACTGACCAACCAGAATCACTTAAAAGCTGGAGAAACCTATGTTGACAATTTTGACAAATTTGCCCGGTTTGACCCTCCCAGCGGACACCCATGCATGGGAGGGAATCAATAGCCTAATCCCTTCAATAGCATCAACCAATCAAGCACAATTGATTTTTTTTTTCATTATATACGTTCATTTTCTATTCGGTTTCGAGTAGCAATTTTATCTGTTGAGAAAATCTTCATCACTGGTCAGATTTATTGCAACCAATATGTGGCCATAGCTGACTGGTGATTAATGGACAGGTTGCGATCAGTCATCTCATACATTTCCTGCATTTGTCCCGAGCCGAACAAATTATAGCCAGTAAGGAAAGCAATTCAGGATCTGGCCTAAGTGCTATGCCATGTTAAACGAAGCTTACATTTCAAAAGTTGTTTCTTTAACTGATTTTTTTTTTCTTCCCTTTCCAAAGAGAAGAGCGTCTCGCATGATTTCAGCCCAGCTATCAGGATTAATTGTGCTCCAACTAAGCCTGGCATAAGGCTGGCATTCTTGAATTTTTGGTCTAGTTAGCATCAACAATTGGAATAGATTGTCTTGTCCATTAATGTAAAGAAAAAGCAACTCATTATGATCATTTTTGGGACTGGGTCATTTCATTTGGCTGTTGACAATAAGTGAAAAATGTTGAAATTGGAATGATTTTCATTCATTGTTACTTCATCAAATTCATTATTATAAACAATTTTACATTATGAGATATGAAATTCATTGACTTTTTACCTCTGCCAACAAAGCAGAGTTATGGACCCCATGTCTTTCTGTTGATCTTTCCGTCCACCTTTCCATGCATCCGCCTGTCAGCTTATTAACACAGTATATCCGAAAGTTCTCAATGAATTTTTATGGAAAGGTTGGCAATGGGCTAAGAAAGAATTGGTTAAATTTTGAGGTGGATGCAAGAATATTTTTTCCATTGTGAGATATTTTTCCATTTTTTTATTCATATATTTACATATTCACTCAATATCTCCAAAAGTTCTGAATGAATTTCAATGAAATTTTCTTGAAGGCTTAGCCATAGAATAAAAGAAAAATTGGTTAAATTTGGGATTAGGAATGAGGAATTTTTTTTGATTGAGAGATGTTTTTTTAATTTTTTTTCATATATTTATGTATTCACTCATGTTAGTCCTCACATTGACTCCAAAACAGCTTGATGAATTTTGATGAGAGTTTTCTGAAGGGTGGGCCATGGCTACAGAACAATTGTTTAGATTTTGAGGTGAACTGAGGAATTTCTTATGGTAACCTGACTGCATTGTATGAACTTATTTTTATCCAGTTTCGAGAGATAATGGAGTTAGCGAAGGTATATGCTCTCTTAGTTCTTTCTAGTTTTACTTCTTTTCTGCATTCGATTTATTTTCTTTCCCTTTCAGCATTATACCAAATTATACTATACAAACAGTAATACATTTCATGAAAACCCAGTCAAGTCTGTAAATACATTGATAGACAAAGCAAGCATACTCACATATGTTGGTGCTATCTAAGCCCAGTTTGTAAGGTGAAGCACTTAGACTTAACATTCCTGATGGCTATACCGAAATCATAGGAGACACTCTTCTTGTTGGAATTTCTCCGTCAGGAAAGGGAGAAAAAACAAACCTGAGAGTCAGACTATAATTGCACAAAGCAGGGACTCGGAGAAGAATTTCATAAGTTGGTACTTAACTGTTTTTCACCAATACAAACAGAGCTCAAACCTCCTTGTCCTTCACCTGTCTTCATCTGCTTTAGTAGCTCTACCCAAGAAATACTTTCCCCCAACCCTTGGCCATCCAGGCCCTTACATGATGCTCTAGCTGCACCCTCCTCTCAGAGGCCCTGGTGTGATTGGAGTAGCATTATGCTTGCATATAAAATAAATGAAAGCTCACCATCACAGTCAATAATTGGACGACCATTGAATCAAAATCTGAAGTCATGTAAAATAAATTTCAACAAAGAATAAATATGATCAGAATAAATTCTATGTATGACATCATTGGTGTTTTCCATTGGAAAACATCTGAAATAGGGTAAAAGAAACTTCTAGAAACTTCTAGATTCTGAAGAATCCATCTGTTATCAATTAACCTGTCAAAATAAGACACCCAAAAGGACAAACAAAACAAACATTTCTTCTAAAAACCCAAAAAAAGAAGGAATCTTGTGAAATATTGATGTCGATTTTCTAGTCTGTTGACAGATTTGTGTGGCCATGAGCGCTGGAACACACAAATATATAAACAAACAACCATACTTTAAAAAAAAAATGGATAGAACCCTTTGCCACTTTTGGTGGCTATGTTTGTTCAATATATATATCGATTGATCTCTAATTTTTAGCTACAAAAAGTGGTTGCATTATATTTGAGATTGTAATGTACTTGAGTAAATACGGTATTCTTGTACAAAGATCTACAGAGAGACATTATTCTCATTTCAGTATATCAGTCAGTCAGCGACAGTAATCTTTACTAGAGATGCTAACACATCTAAGAAGTAAGTTAAATGAATAACTTGACTAGTAAGAGGCACTAGCCCCAATCATTGCATTCTATCTCTTCTTGATAATGACAGTTTTCAATAATACATGCTTTACAGGAACCGAGAAATAACTTCAAAAGGAGAGGTTTTTTTGCATATTATCCTTTCTCGTTTCAAGAAAGATGACTCAAATTCAACAAAGGATTTGTTTTCTTTATGAAGAAGGTACTGTTGATAATCAAAGATGTCAAAAAGGGTTTGCAAAGTTGGCACAACCAAACAAGGATGTTCCTATCTCATAAAAATGTTTTTAAAGTATTTTTAAAAAAAAAGATTTGTTTACTCAATGAACAAGGTGCTGTTAACAATGAAAAAGTATCGAAAAGGGTTTGCAAAGGTGGCACAACTGAATGAGGATGGTCACACCTTGTGAAAATCATTAAAAAATTTTTCAAGTCATTTTTTGCACAATATATAGATTATTTTTTTTTTTTTTTCCAAGTAATCTATGTTACTCTTCCTTCACTGACTTGTACTGTTTACAGGAAATAGGAGTGACCTCGAGGAAAAGCAGCAGCAATCAAAAACAGTTCATGATTCCAGACTGTCCTAGTGAGATCGAAGATGGATGGGGTGAAGAAGACAACAGACACGTGAAAGAGATTTTAGGTACGTATGATCAAAATATGAGGGGGACCTGCACTGGCTTTCCATGATGAAAATATCTCTTCTGATTACCCTTCGCAAAATTGCACTGTGTAAACATACATTCGATTCAGTTCATTATACTATGTTTACCAGTGATGCACTCGGACTTACAGAAAGGGCGGGGGCTCAGAAGGACAGGGACTCACTTGAAGAACAAGCACTCCAACATTTAGTGCAGTGCTTCCCAACCCGTGAGGCGCAGAGCCTGAAGTGTCCACAAAGGTTTCACCAGGGATCTGTGAGCAGATATAGATTGGAATATCAAGGGTTTTTTTATAACTAATATATCCGAAGCTTTCAATAGATTCAAAATATTAAACCCAAAATAGTCACTAAGAGTTACCTCAGTAGTTTCCTTGAGGCATAAAATATTCACTGTGAAAATTCAGAGAGATTTTTAGAAAATACTCTGATCCATTAACATACACAATCAAGAAAAGAAACATTGGTTTTGACTTTCATCTTTAAAAGATGTATACCTATGCCAAATATCATCTTCCAAGTTGTAGCCTATTCGAATAACCATACTTTCACACACACACACACACACACACACACATATACATATATATATATATATATATATATATATATATATATATATATATATATATGAAGATAGATTAGATTGAATATCAAGAGTTGTTTATAAAAGGCTGTTTTTTCTTTACCACAATTGTTCCCTAGAAAGAAAAAAAAAGGAAGAATAGAGCAAATACTACATCACAATTTTAAAATTGAATGAAAAAGGAAAAAAGTCCAAATTACATTTTGAAGGAGAGTTTGAGTCTTGTTCATGGTGATTTCTTTGCCTTGGAAATAGTTGACATTTTTACATGAATTGAACGGAAATATATTAGAAACCATCATCCATCACTGTCGGTATCAATGTACACTTCTTCAGTTTTTAAGTGGGTCTGTCTAGGTGGCTGGCTATTTATCTATGTATTTGTCGCGGTGCATACAAGCAGCACTGGTGGAGCCAGAAAATCAGAACATTTACACCTTATTATTTGTTGAAAAAAAAAATTGTTTTTAGCGAGGAGTTTAATTCAAAATGTAAATTTATGCTAGATTTGACGCTTAGTTTGTGCCCAGCAGCATTCAAGCTTTTTTTTCAATACTGACTTTTTAGAGATCACTGCCAAACAGAAAGTGAGAGTAGTAATTTCATATTTAGAATTCTTTTTATTTATCACCCCCAACATGGCATGCAGCCAAAAGAGGTTGGTCACAATGCACTTATATTTTATCTTCTCTTCATTTAAATAACTGTATTTGTCAACCTGCACACTTTATAGAAGTATATTTGAATTCTTAGTCATCACACTTGAACTTGGCCTTTTATCTGCATAGGTCAAAGCTTCTGGGGATCAGTCTCCCATCCACAATGGTGGTTGTGATAGAGAACACACGCAGGTCAGGAAGATATAGATTAATTGGAACTTGGTTAAACACAGATATTGCTAATTGAAAGATGAAAGAAGCCTAACGTGTTGAACAGTTAATGATGGCCAACAATGGACAGGAAGTTTGGAAGGGGCCCAGGGAGGGGGTATGAAGGTCCTCTCAATTTGAAGAAAATGGGTGTCAGCCGGCAAACAGATCGCTGTGTTCAAGTCATTCTTGGAGAGATGACTGATGAGTTGAGTTTGAAATCTTTTGATAACATAGATGGGATCCCAGAGCTAGCTCTGGGCAGCAAAAAACTGAGTCATTTGAAAAGTTTATCCTCTACTGAAACTCGAATGATCAGATTGATGGTGTGCTAGGGGCTACACTTTTTGAAAAATTAATAAAATTAGTTTTGGGATCGGCACTTTTCAATTCTAAGTTCTGCTAGAAATTAAATTGAATTGAAATGTAACAAAGAAATGGAATCTTTTTAAACAATAAATACCTTTTTTTTACACTAAAACAAGGATTATGTTTTTAGAGTTTGTGATTGTGGAGATTTAATTGAGAACAGATATATATCACAATATTTTCAAGTTGAAAAATTAGCTTTACTCTAATCATTATACATGTAATACCTATAGTATCAGAGGCAATTACTTGACAAACTTCCTTTCAAACCCTTTATTAGGTTTTAAATTCATGGATTGCTTTTAACCACTTGCAACTGACAGTGGAAGTCTACAATGAATGGAATAAAAAACAATAGAACTCTTCTGTGAATTGAATAGAAAAAAAAAATCATTAAATGGTCAAAGGGAGATAATTTCAATCAGGGGTTATTTCTCTTGATAATGACATTCAATCTTTTTTTATAAGTTTGAGAGTTGGAGTATCTGACTTTTTCTCCCCTCTCCCTTCATCCCCTTTTATCAAATTACCTGATGGGTCTCTTTTCCTACCACCATTACACTACCTAACTTCCCACCCTCTCTTTTCCAATCCGCTTATCTAGTTACTTAAGTTTCTACTCTCTCCCTTCCTACTATGTCTGTGACTCTTATAGTATCTATAGAACCATCAGCTGAGCCTGTTCTTATCCTCTTATGATAAGTGTCAGCGAAGTGATGCATCTTCAACAAGTGCATTATAATAAAACTCCAAGACAATATCTCTGCGGTCTTTGAGCTTTTAGTGTGAAACATAGAAAACAGTCAGATTCAGCATACAAAACCAGAGAAATAATTTTGCTAATGCATGAAAATTTGCATTTGTACTGTGGTGTGTAGAGGGTATGACAGAGTTGTATGCCTCAAAACAGCCCTCAGGGGTTTAAAGCGACCCCAAATTTTTAGCGGCTCGGGTTCACTTCACTCTTCCCTATGATCCTGGAGCATAATTCCTAGATTCAGCCTCACCATATACCTAGTTTCCAAAATTCATTTCCGTCACTGCATTTTTAACAGGATCCAGTTTGTTTTCCTTATATTATACTTAGCTTTACATAAGTGTATATCACTACCAAGATATTCCCCCAAGGAATCAGCGCTTTGATTTTGGAAAAGGTAGAAACTCATTAAGTTTTAGAGGAGAAAATCATTTTCACGTCTAAGCCATAGTGATGATTGATTAAATTAAATTATTAATTAGTTAGCCTATCAAAATATACAACTCATATCTTCACTTGAGACTAATTTCTCATAGTATTACTCGCTGCAGAAATACATACATTTTGGTAGATATGTATATACTAGTATATGCACACATTATATATATATATATACTTGGACTGTACCATATTATTATATACATTCATGCTCACACACACATTCGGGTTGATATATACTTACTAGCACATGCATAGAATAGATACACACGAATAAATATATACTTGTACCACACACATTTATTCATATCTATCAATCCATCGATCTATTTATCTATCTATCTATCTATATGTATATATATATATATATATATATATATATATGTATATATATATATATATACATACACACATATATATTTCTAAATCTTAGCTCAAGTTCCACCTGCAGTTAATTAGTTTGCCAATCATAACATACAACACATTACTACACGTCATATTTCTCATAGTATCACTCACTACAGAAATGCACACAATTAGGTAGGTATGTTTATTCTAGTATACACATTATATATATGTATTCGTTTACCAAATATATACATACATACATAATTTGTTCTAAGTATGTATTTATATAAATATACACACACACAATCGGATCTGTCAATATATGAATACATGTATTGATGAGCACATATATATCTGTTCCCAAATATGATTACACATATATATACTGCATACCCATATGTACATACGCATGTACTTACACACATTGTAGAACATAGACACATACACATCCCACTGCACACATTCATACATAAATGCACTTACTCACACCCATACATATAGTTTCACATATTGATGTATGTGCATACACTTATATATATATATATATATATATATATATATATATATATATAATATATATATATATCTCATATATATATATATCATATATATCTATACATGAGCACTCATAAATATACCTATAGCTATAGATGTACACACTCGCAAACATACATGTATTCAAACACTCACACACTCACATCATATAGTCATACAACATATATACACTCACATTTTAACACATGTATATGTATCTATATATATATATATATATATATATATATATATACATACACACATTCATACATTTACATCATATATATATATATATATATATATATATATATGTATGTACATATATATATACATATACATGCACTCACACACTCTAATTATATGTACATATAGTCACACATGTTGAACACCTGCTCACCTAAATTGCTTCAGGTTAATATGTCACTCGCAGTAACTTTGATCTCAGCCGAGATGCTCTATAACTGCAACCTTGTATTGAACAGCCAAGTCCAACAAATTTCCTTGGGTATACCAGTACATACATATGCATACACAAGCATACACACACATGTACACACATGTGACCCTAACACCTACAAGTGAGTTGATAGCTATAAAAGTTTTCGTGTTCATTACGATGATAACTGTTTTGTGAGATATTCTTTTCTTCCTTTAAATAAATTTTCTCAGCTTACCCCTAAAAGTTTTGTCAAACTTGAGACCATGACTAGAATTGACTTTATTGTTCTACAAGAACAAAAACAATCCTCATCAAATTTCAGGGGATTAAACTCTTCACTGCTCATCTGTGCTGTCACTTTAAACTAAACCAATATGTCAAATTAACATTCCCTTTCTGTGATTTGAAATCACAGCCAACAGATTAGTAGGCAGCTCTCTGACCAACTGAGTTAAAATTTTCACATACACTGAAAAAAGTATGACATAATGTTTATTTAGACTGACTTGAAAAAATTGCTTGGTTGAAAAAGAATTTGTTGACCTAAATTCATTAGTTTCTCTTGATGTAAATTTATGATAAAATTTGATAAATATTACTTTGAGATGAACTTGAAAATTTACGTGTAACAAAGTGGAGTAATTTTTCCAAGTTTTACTGCGAAACAATTTTTTTTTGTATATCTATGTATATGCTAGAATTCCGCCATGACTCATTTCATTCTAATAGAATGATTAGTAGGTAGCTCTCTAATCTGCTGAGCTAAATTGACACATCTTATATGTCTATGGAAATTTATGCCAGAAATATGCAAAGGCTTATTTTATTCAAATAAATAAATACATTTATGAAATTAAGATTTTATCAGCTCGATTTAGAATCAAGATCAAGTGATTAGTAGCCAGCTCTTTTAACAGACTGAACCAAACTGACAATTCTCACGTATCTGCAAACTTATTTACTATATGTACAATACAAAAGTTGCAGTAATCATCTGCAGTGAGAAAAGAAGGAGTGGAGTTTGACTCTGCAGCAGTCAGGCTTGTTTTAATAAGTAACTCAGTAAGAGAATGACTGATTATACATTTTATGAAAGAAGATACACTGGACATATCAGTATCCAAAATATTTTTCTCTATGTTTGTATGTACCATAGTTATTCCTTTTCTCCCAGAATCCCAGAGTGTGATATCTTTGCTCGATCTTTAGGCCCTCAGAGCTGAAATCAGTTATCCTTCCAGACCAAGAAACCTACATGACAATATTAAGTGGGTCGGAATCGGGGTAAAAGGCGAGGGAGAGGAATAGGGGGGAAAGATGGTATGAAGGAGGAAAGATGGGAGGCGTGACAGCAAGAGATAAACGAAAAGAAAAGATGATGAAAGGAAAAAAATTATATGTATAGGGATGAGGAGGGATGGAATTAAAAGAAGATCAAGAGACAGTCACTCAATAGAAACCATCACGTGACCAACATCTTATGGCAGCATACCGTGTTGGCATGATCATTTAAAAAAATTGAAAAAAAAAGGATGATTTATGAATTCGTTACCTCTCTCATCTTTTGTTGGACAGTGATTACTGAAAAAGTCTGAATTTTAAAAAAATAACAAGTATAAATACTGCCAGACACAAAAGGACCGATTTAGCATAAACTCACATTGCAAATTGAATCTGCCATCTATAAAGCCTATCTAGAGTAGGAATTTTCAAAAAACAACAAAAAACAACTTTTTTTTTCAAGACGTAATAAGGAGTAAATTTTCGGCCCAACAGCTCCGTCGGTGAGAATCGTACATGGGGTACATACATACCCAGCCAGCCGACCAACCAGACTGACGGGCTTGAAAACGAAAGGGACTTGTGTTGACAGTTTTGGTGACAATTTCGGTTGACGGTTCCTGACAGAGAAAGATAGAGGAGCAAAAAAATTTTTCATGGGGAGATAGAGTAATGGAAAGATAAAAGAGAGGATGCAGTGGAAAATATTTTTGAATTTCTTATTTCTTTTCCCCATATGGAACCATTCCACGATTTTATCACATCTAGATAAAAACTTGAATGAGAAATGAAGATTGGAAGGGATAAGGGAGAGAATGATAAGATACAGTCAAAGGGCGAGAGAAGAGCAGAGGCATGCGATAATGGATAATCTTAGTTGTCAACACTTGGAGAATTTCCACGGGTCGAGATACAAGTTGATAATTAAAATTTCTGTATGCAGGTGTGACTTACTTCTCATTCTCTTTCTTAAAAAAGATTTTTCCAAGACTAAAGAAATTATTTGAAAAGAAAAGAATAAATAAAAATGCAACATTCAAAAAAGTAAATCCCAGAAGGGTCTACAATCAATGTATCCTTCTGGTAGTCACCTATGGACCTGAAACATGGAACCTAACCAAAAGTGAGAACTATGTAATGTGTACAGGAGAGAATCATGCTCGACATTGCATGGAGAGATCACAAGACAGCACATTATATTAGAAAACAAACAGGGGTTAGAGATATAGACACCATAAGAAAACTCAAGTGAAAATGGACTGGTCATGTCGCAAGAATGGCAGACAACTGCTGGACTTCAAAACTCCCAATGTGCATCCCCAGAGATCATATATGAAAGTGTGGTGGGCAAAAAATAAAATGGTATGACAAACTGGACAAATTCTGAAAGTATTGGCTCTGTAATGCTCCATAAAGCTTATGATAGAGATGTCTGATGAAACTTGGGGAAAGTCTTTGTCCGATTGAGGAAGGGGAGGAGGAGGAGGAGGATAAATAGAAGAAATAACTGTAGAAAATGAAGTTACATGAAAAAAAGATAGCTCTGATCCAACATGAAAGAAAATAATTTGAAACAGCGTAAACTAGTTTTAAGTTGCCTGAATTTCTTAGATGAAGCATTTTCCTCTCTAATTTTTGATAAGTTTATCCTTCATCTGTTTTTTCTTGCTTTTTGTTGCAATGCTCAAGAGTTTTACATTCTGTGACTGTTGGATAAGTAACATGGATCAGGAATTAAGAGGATATATTTTCGGGGTATGGGGGACATTCAAAATATATCCTAGTCGTAACCCTGTTACCAGTAATTAAAAAATACATTCTTTATATAAAGTTGAGTTTGATCCCCTGTCTGAAACCTATGCAGAAGATGTCCATTCATATAATGGCCTCTCATTGTCGGAATTTATCAGATTAACCATTGTTTTTATTGATTTTTGTCTGGTTTTTCTTTCATCTGAATTTCATTGTTTTTTATTGCAACGTTTATATTCTATTCTAGAATCATTAAGTAAGCATTCCTGACAGAATAAAACTATCATATGTTTCATATATTAACAGTTACAGCAGAAATGCATGGTAATAATTTCATTATAGAATTGTACTGCAAATTATTTTTCTCTAGAGATGATGAAAAGACGAAGATGTCAGGTCCGTTTAGTCATTCAGTGGAAACTGTCATGTGACATGTTCTTTGGCAATATGCCGAGTTGGAGGTGATCAATTAAAAAATTGGAAAAAGGGGTGATCAATGACCATTTGTGGAGCGGTGATCACTAAAAAGTCTAAATTGTTTTATTAAAAACTTTGAATGCTGCTAGACATATACTAAGAAAAATACCATTGCAGCATGAATTTACATTGTAAATTGAACCCGCCACTAAAAACATTTTAGAGATTTAAAAAAGAAGTTTTTTTCTACATAATAGGGAGTAAATTTTCATCTCTCTTGCTCCATTGCTAAACATGTCATAAAAACATTGCCAGATAGCCAGCCAGACCAACTTGTATTGATGGTTTTGATTGATGGTTTCTGATAACTATTTTGTATTCATGGAATAATACCCAGCATTGCCTGGGAGAAAAATTACTGCAAGTACAGCAATACTGTCAACTTAGCATTAGATCTCTAAAAAAAAAATAAGTAAAAAAAAAAATCCTCCCTCAATTTCGGCAGCTAAAATTGAAAGTAAAAAATGATTAAAAAATTCCCCCTTGATTTTCTTTAAAAATAGAAAAAAAAATTCCTGTTGATTTTGACCCCTAACAGTGCAAAAAAAGAGTCCCAACTAAATTTTGATCACTAAACGTAAAAGATAGCTTACCCCTCGATTTGTCCCCTAAAAGTGAAAAAATCTTCCCCTTTTATTATTATTACCCTAATATTTTAGGGTCAAAATAGAGAGGGAAGATTTTATTGAAAAACAATCTTCCCATTCAATTTTGATCCCTAACAGTGGGAAAGAAAACTCCCCTCAATTTTGACTCCTACAATAGGAAAAAATCTTCCCCTCAATTTTGACCTCTATGAAGAAAAAAAATTCCTCAAGGTTTTGGGCCCTAAGATCGAAAAATAAATGTTCCCTCCATGCAATGTACATGACCTCCTATCACCAAATTTTGTGTATTTTATGTTTGGGAAAAATTATTCATCTATGAATTATAGTTACATTGTTAATAGAAACCTCTCTACCTCCTCCAAATTTTATGTTCTGGAAAAATGATTGACATGTGGAGAGACAGAAAAAAACTTACAAAAAAATATTGCTGTTAGAATATGAAGTCATTTAAAAAAATCCTCTCAAAGAATATATGTAGTCAGAATATAATGTTCTAAAAGGACATCACAGCATTTCCCAATTGGAAAGACAAACTAGGGATCTTGTTCAGCCTTTTAAACAAAATTTTTACAAATCATCCGGGATATTTTTGGCATACATCAATCCTGATCATTTTAAGGGAATCTTGAATAATTATTTCTGGCTACGATGCAACATTTGGAAGGAGAAGGTAAACATAGTCATAAATTTCACCAATATAATTATAGATACACAGATAGAAATGAATCTATACTGAGAAAATAAGAAGTTGACTTACTCTATTGAACAGGTTCTTGGTTTTTATCTATTTCTGCTGACATATCTAAATGATATATAAGATTTCCAAATCTAGAAATTCCAGTAAGACTTTTAGGATCCATATTGCAATTAGCCTGCTAATATCCTTGATGCTTGACAGATGTCCCTCTTTTATGTTTCAGAAATTATTAAATTAGGGCCCCCTAAATCAAAGCGAATGATGAGAAAAATAATTAGTGAAAGTTGTTAGATCTTTAATTGGTATATTTACCTTTTTACTTACTTACTGGAACTTGACATACTTTTCCAAGAAGGCTTGTATATTTATTTTGATACCATTTATGTTATTTATGTAAACAATATTGCTATGCAGGTAAGTTGAGGTCAAGATATGGTTATTAGCCTGAAAAATAGAATTACTGAACCAATTTCAACTTCTGAGACTGTTTATGCTTGCTTTGAACTAGAGCCTGCGAGAAGGTATGAACCCACTTTTTAGCTGAATTGCAGGCTGAAATTTTCATTGCATAATGTTTGATCCAAGCATTTATTATTTGTGACTGAACAAAATCAATTGATGAAGGAGGAGATTATGTTGAAAAATAAATATTTGTCCTGTAAAATAAATGATTATTTCACCATCAGGCTATGGATTTGTTGATGCACCTACATACATTTATTTATATATATATATATATATATATATATATGTATTAAGAAATGGATATATGATCAGAGAGAATGATTATGAGTTGCGTTATATCCTGTAAAATCTCTTATTTGAAATGATCTCTTGTTATTACACATTTAATGTATCACTTGGCCAAAACAAGATAAATAGAATAATCATTTGAAGAAAATGTTGTGTATATATATATATATATATATATATATATATATATATATATATATATATATATATATCCAATTGATAGATATTTGTTTAGTTTTGCCTGTTCTGGCATAAGGATTGAGCTCCCTGCAACCAGTTTGTGAGATGATATTGATAATCATTTATACTTTAATCATATCAGGGCCGGCCAAAGCCTTCATGGGGCTGGGCCCTAAGCAGTGGTACCTCTAGTGGCTACGGGCCTTAAGCACTCACTCAGTTTGCTTATGCCTTGGGCCGGCTCTGATTTATGTGCAAGTAATTATTTTCCAAAAGAACTAATTCAAATTCATCCCGATCGCAGATATAATCAGCTAAAGATAAGCAGTGTTCGGAGAGATGCAGTTTTCCTCCGGTTTCTATTTAAAACTCTTTAGAAGAAAAGAAAATGGAAAAAATGCATCAGTGAAACGGGAACAATAAGCCGCAAAAAGACGAAGAGACATGAGATATTACAGGAGATAGAAACATGAAATTTCTCTCATAGTATCTTCATGCAGACGAATCCATTTTTGTCTGAATTTCTGAGATGAGGAATTATTAATCAATGATACCCACAACCGACCAGTTCAAACACGGTAGCTGGGTACAAGTTATTCATGTGTTCTGACATTCATACGTATCTATGGATCCGGACTTTGCCCAGCTCTAACTATTCATCGTAGAAACTTGGAATTTCAGACACACGCTACTCTCAATGACCAGGAAAAACATTTTCTTTTTTTTTTAACAATAGGTTTTCTGTGCAGGAGTTTAACTCGCAATGTAAGTTTATCCTAAATTGATTCCTTAGTTTGTGTCCAGAAACATTCATGCTTGTTTTGTTGAAAATTCAGACTTGTTAAGTGATCACTACACCACAAGATGTGAAGGAACTAACTTATTCATCGTTTTTCTTTAAATCAAGAAGCATATATGGCTGGGGGTAGGGGTCATAATATCCTTCAGAATGCTAGTCACCATTAAACACTAATTTACTCGGACTAGTTACATATCCTGGTTCAGGGGAAAAAGCAGACAAGCAACATTGTAAGAATGAATGAATTGAGTTGAAAGAAAGACCTGATACAAGATATCATTTAGAATGGACAGCGGAATGAGAACAATCTCCTGTCTTGGATTAAACAAAAGATTCAGCTTGAATTTTCCAGAAGGTCACCAGCTCTAGCAGACAGCTGAAAAAGGTCCGGTGGGTACAACCGCCGAAAAGCTGTGACTATAACAACCAAGATGAGGATGCTAGTCCGAGTTAATCAGTGTACGAAAGTGACCCATTTTTCATAAGACTATCTGGTTGAGATGAGCCTAGACTGCTCAGAACGGAAGCACATATTTTGTGAGTACATTGATTCTGCTGGAAATTTTAAAAAAAGAAAAAAGATATTATGAGTAGCAGTATGGTTTTGGGAGATAATAAATGGAAAAAATATATATCAAAAGAAATGTAGGAACATTTTTTTCTTAGAGATATGCCCAAGTATCTAGATGTCTCTTAAGCAATGTAACTCTATGAAGGGAATTCCCTTATCAGTTACCAACCAGACTGACTGTATATGCAAATATAACGCAGAAATAAAACTTTAAGAGATACCAGCTTGTTTTTTTTTCATTCAAAAGTGTCCTGTTACTTATCTGTAAACCAATGCTTGAAAAGACGAGAGTGAAATGAAAAGAGGTAAATAGAAATATAAAAAAAAAGCTACGGAGATCTTCCTACAAAGCGATGTTACCATTTTTTTTTTCTTCAATTTTCCAACTTGAATTTCTTTAAAAAGGTAAGACAAGAAAACTGAAAGAAAACTTAAATCATAGACGATTCAAAACTGAAGACGATGTTGAAGAATTAGAAACCGTCAACTAAAGCTGTCACCGAAACGATCATCATGGGTTTCTTTAGTTTTTATGTTGGTGTAGCTGGCTGACTATGTACGTATATATATTGAACATACAAGACACACCAATAGTGCTATGGGGCTGAAAATTTAAACATTTACTCCTTATTATGTTGAGAAAAAAATGTTTTTTCTGAATTTTGGAAAATTCTCATCCTAAATAGGTTTTTAGTAGGGTGTCTAATTTGCAATATAAGTTTATGCTAAATTGATCCCTTAGTTTGTGTCAGGCAGCATTCATGCTTGTTTTTGAAAAATCAGATTTTTTAGAGATCGCTGCATAACAAAATGTGAGAGAAGTAACTTATTCATTGATCACTCTTTTTTAAAATTTTTTAATTGATCATCCCTGACATGGCATGCAGCCAAAAGATGTTGGTCACAACACGATTTCTATTCATTGACTAACAAGACCTGTACATTTTTTTCTGTCATGGGCTGTTTTTTTATTTATATAATTTGATATATAAACATGCAGTTTATCGAACCCCATATATCACAGGTAGGAATGATTACAAAAATACGTCAAAATTTTGATTCAGTTTAATCCTTAGATATCTAGTCACATAGGAAATATTGAATGCATAAATAGAAATTCATTAGCTATAATTTTACTGTAGAAATACTTGACAAATTACATTTGTATGTAAATGTATTGCAGATGATTTTGTATAGAAATAAATTGCAAATTATTTTGTTAGAGAAATGAATTGAAAATGATTTTATAACAGATATACATAGCAAATTACCTCAACTATTATTACTAGCTCTTAATGTATCACAGAATTCTTTAGCATGACGTGACAGGGGTGATCAATTAAAAAATTCCTAAAAAGAGTGATCTATGAATGTTACCACTCTCACCTTCTGTTGGGCATGAATCACTGAAAAGAAGTCTGAATTTTAAAAAAAACAATTGTGAAAATAAGGGATCGATTTAGCATAAACTTGCATTGTAAATTGAGCCCCAGCCTGAAAAAAAAAAACAAAAAAAAAAACATTTAGAGGGAGGAATTTTCAAAAATTCAAAAAGAATGTCTTTCTAGACATGATAATGAGTAAATTTTAGCCCTCAAACTCCATTGGTGTGACTTGTACAGATGATTCATTGATAGCCAGACAGGCTGGGGGAATAACTTAGAAACTCCATTGAAGAACTACATTTTGAGATTCTATTGGTGAACCAATCCTCTCTTGTAAAATGCCATTTGCAAAAGAACAAACAATAATCCTCAATAGAAGTTTTTAGACTGGTTCAGTTCTGAAATATATCCTTATATTGATGAGAAATTTAGCTATATAACTGTTGTAATTAAAAACTATTATTTTTCCATCCCTTTTAATTCTGAACATTCTCCATAGAAAGCTTCAAATACTTTCTGCATCTTAAAAGCATATTTGTTATATGAGAAAGGATACTCTCTATACAGTAATCATTTTTTTAAGGGTTTTACAAGATTCTTCTTTGTTTTGTGCAGTCAATTGAGATAATTCTTGCTTTGACATTTCAACTGTCAACACTTGACCAATATTTTATAAGCAACAGCGAAAAACGTTACAAAGTAGAAAACACTCGGAGAGCGCATACATCTGCCGATGCAATCATCCGGGCGAATAATCATTTCTTCCATGACCACCAGCCCACCCTTCAACAGAATTTCATGGAAATTCATTGAGAAATTTTGGAGGTAACGTGTGGACAGATATGTGTGTGAAAAAAAGAGAGGAAAAAATATCTCTCAATCCAAAGTGAATTCTTGGACATGCCCCCAAATTTAACCACTTCTATTTTACCCCATTGGCATCCCTTCCACAATATTCCGTTGAAATCCATCGATTACTGACAGAGATATTTTCTGGACAGACGGAAAGACAGATGCAGCTCAATATACAAACCTCTCGAATTTCATTGGCAGAGTTAATGATAGACTAACAGATTGGAATATAAGCGGGTTAATATTTCTTGATGATATACATTCAATATACTTATACCAAACTTGTTTGACACAATTTAACAGCAATGGATTAATCTTGCAAAAACTATACATAAAATTCCCCTATTTGGAACTTGGGTTCAAATTTTCAATCAGTTTCCCCCTCCCCTGTTGAAAAAAGGAATAAAAACAATAAGATGTACAAAAGTATTAACTCTTTTGATACCACTCAAGTTCTAGCCATCTTTTCCATTACTTTTCCAAATCTCTTATGTAATTTAGGTGTTGTGAAATAATCTTGTGTCATTTTCTGAACACTCTCATTTGAACTCCACAAAAAAATGAATCCAGAAAAGAAATGACATAAGAACCAAATCGTTGAATAAGAATGAATTGGAATATAAAAGGTTTAATACTTTTGTGGCTCTTTCAGCCAAACTCATCTCTTTGTCTTATCAATATATATTATTTCCACATCACAGGTAATTTAGTTATTGTAAGGTTTCACAATAGAGTCGCAAGCACATTCTTTACTTTTTGTTCAGAGAGTTCTGCTTTATTTCTTTTAGTTAATGAATAGAAATGTTTGTTAATGAACAAGGACAGAAATATTGGAAGATATGTAAGATGAAGGAAATAGCGCATGCAAGATTGTCAAAAGATTGTATAAGTAAACTAAGAGTGGAATTTAATGCTATTTTGTAACCAGAGCTTAGAATAGCTAAAAGCATGAATAATTGTGATTAACTCTTGAATTCATAAACTACTTAATAACGCTCTTAATAGAGAATTGAATTCTCCTGTGAATAGAATTTAAAAAAATAATGGAATTCTTTTGTGAATAGAATCAGAAAGAATAAGAAAAAATCACCTATATGCCAAAGGGAGGTAACTTTAATCAGTAGTTATTCCTGGACAGTTATTCTGAATTTCTCATGTGAATTTAAAAGTTAAAGCCTTCTGTTTCAATACAAAAATTACCATAATTTTGGTTTTGTATGGATTATCAAATTCTCCTCCCAGTCTGGCCCAAGTATTTCTCATTCGAGCACAAGACCCACACACTTATAACTGTGAATTGTTGCTATCGTAAGGGTAGACATATGAGTGACAATGAATGTGAACTCATCTGAGGAACAGTTTAGAACATATTGGCTGAAACATCAATTTTAACAAATAAGATGAGGATACTACTCTAAACAGGTCTGGACACTCACTTGAAGAAAACTGTCATGTGACCAATGTACTCTGGCAGCATGCCATGTACGGATGATCAGTTGAAAGATTAAATAAAGGTGTGATCTCTGAATCAATTACTTCTCTCATTTTCCGTTGGTCTGTGATCACTATAAAAGTTTGAATTTTCTAAAAACAAGCATGAGCACAAATGGGCACACATACGGTAACTGATCAATTTAGCATGAACTTACATTGCAAAATGAACCCCTCCAAAGAACGTATTTTGGGGAGGAACTTTCTAATAACAAAAAAGTTTTTTCTGGCCATAACAAGGAGTAAATGTTTTGATTTTCAACCCTCTAGCTCCGTTGGTGTAACACACTCATAGATAGCCAGCCAGCCGGCCAGCCAGTTGGACTCTTGAGATCTAAAGAAACATATGTTGACAGATTTGGTTGATGGTTTCTGAGAGATAATCAACAAAAGTAAAATGAAGAAGTAGAGGTTCTTCCCAGCATGCTCCCCGTCTCTGTGTTTGGAACTTTGCCACCAACCTTTTCCCGACTCCGATTGGTGATTCCAGTACATTAATCATCCTGAGTGGATGTGGTTATTTACTCACCTGTAAATCTGAAGTCATCAAGACACCATGCTGACTTCCTAAATAGCCTTCAGGGATAATCAATCGATGTCCAGGCTTATTGAAATCAGCTGGCAATCACAAATTCCCCACCAAAGTGACACCAGATACCAAATATGAAGTTATCAGATACTAATTATAATTAACAGCCAAGTAGAAGCAGGCATTGTTATCAGACAGACTAGGAAGTAGTGGAGAAACTGGTGAAGGGTTAATCTATTACTATAAAGATAGTGGTTACTTGTTCACTTGCTTGCTTACATGTATAAGCCTTATGGAATCCCAAGCAGGTGCACCCTAGGGGCTGTCTGAAAGGGTAACTTGAGCCATGATAAACATAGGATAGGTAGTGCCAACTCCCAAGATCTCTAAAGATTCATTTCTATCTGAAGAAGATCAGTGGAAGCACCAATAGCCAAGTGGTTAGAGTCACAGGAAATAGAATCAGTGGATCAAGTTCAAACTACCCGGGAGAAAGTTATCAATTTTATTTTTAAGATTCCATGTGCTTTTGTTCTACAAGACTATTAAACCTTTCTGAAGTTTGTCAGTTTTGAGGGAAAAAAATTTACTTGCAAAAAACTTTTAAAGGTTCTATTTAAGATGTAACAATTATGCTGAATTGGACCCTCCCTTTCTATTAATCATGGCGTTTGGATTTCTCTTTCTCTCAAAGCTTATTTCAGTTAAGGGGCTATTTTTTTTAAGGAATCTAACCCTTATTTAAATCCAAAGATCCACTTTGACATGTGTACCTCTACACCAAAAGTGAACTCATGAATTCTTTGTTCTTGAGAAAAATTAATTTTTCAAGATTTTAGGAGCTGCTAAGCACGTCTGTCTGAGGGTGCATGCAGGCTTGCATGGATCTACCTTGGATTTGGAGCTGGCACAAGTACCTTGCTCTGTTTATTTTTATGAAATCTCTATAGAATATTTGCTTTACTTCATTGTCATATGTGAACTTTTTTCCTGGGCAACACCGGGTATTCGAGCTAGTTGAGAAATCGTTGGTGGCAAAGTTTCAAAAATAAGACTGAGCACTGCCTTGAGGAAACTCTTCTCAGAAATAACTAAAGCTAGTTCAGTGGTGGTTGACTGATTTTCTGCAACAGTTGATTAATGAAGACTCAGTAAGATCTTGGCAGCCATAATGATTTATACCAGACTTGATAGTGAGTGTATTGTTAAAATAGAACCATGAAGATAATTTATGACTCTTAAAGAAAATGTCATTACTTTTACAAGAGCAAATCACATATTGATATTTTAACAATGAATATTCGAGCTGATTCAAAAAAATTCACCTGATTTTCTAAAGAATTTATTCAATAACAAAATTGCTTTTAAAGTCTTATTCAGCCATTGTTAATTTTGGACTAGTGTTTTGCTTTTCCTCGCAACCACTCAGACCGTCAGTCTATTGCAGTGAATAAACTGCGCAGTTTGGATAATAACGGTCTGGTTTGTCACTCAATAAAAACCGTCATGTGAACCACATCTTCTCCCAGCATGTATTGTTGGGGGTGATCAAATAAAAAATTTGAAAAAGGTGTGATCAGTGAATAAATTACCTCCTTTGGGGCTGTGATCACTAAAAAAGTTTAGATTAAAAGAAAAACAAGCCTGAATGCTGCCGGACACAAAGTAAGGACCTAATATAGCATAAACTTACATTGCAAATTGAGCAACCCACTAAAAACCTATCTTTAAAGAACAAAATAACATTTTTTCCCAGGCATAAGAAGGAATAAATGTTGAAATTTTCAGCCCTCTATCTCCATTGGTGTGTCCTCTACACTTGATACATAGCCGCCCAGCAAGCCAGCCAGCCAGCCAGAGCTAATGAAAGGAATGAATGACTGGAAAAAAGTGGATGGAATACATAGGTCTTGTACCATGTGAAGAAAGTATATTATTCCATGAGGGGATTGAATGAAAGACTGAATTAAAGAATGAGATGGGGTCAAATGAAAAAAATGTAATATAATTTTGAGTGAGTGGCTTGCCTGAGGGCTCACTCACTCATTCACTCTGTTCTCTAGCTGTTGTGTCATGCCTGTGTTGAGATATTTTGCTGTGAATAGACAGATGACAGGGAGAAATGAATTCATGCCTTTCCAAAATGTAAGAGTCAAATCAACATAACATGGCATAAAGATTTTAAAGCTGAGAGGTCTTAATAAGACCATAGATTTGTGTCCTGTCTAACTGGAGGCTGAATTAGTTGACTCTTAAATTCATACAAGGAATTCAATTGGTAATAAAACGGGAGTAATATCTGATTAGAGTTACATCCTTCGCACTTCTTGGTAATTTTTAAAGATTTTCTTTAATCCAATTCAGATGAGAATTCCATTTTTTATCTTAATTATTGGAGACTTCCATAGTGATCACAAGATGTTTATAAATCCAAGTATCAAGGCATTGCCCATGAAAGACAATTTCCTAGGATATGGAATACAAGTTCATACCTTATTGGAAGCTACTGAACTTCTTTATTCTTACTTCATGCCACTCACTTGAACAGAGGATGTTTTACCAAGAAAGTTGTGATAAAAACAACAATGAGATGAAGAAAAAACTAGCCATAAATTGTTATCAAAAATACTTCTACTCAGTATTTGAATGATTTTAACTTTTAAATTCATATAAGAAAACTGAATATTAATATCAAGGGAAATAACTTATGGCTTGGAAGGTATTCAACAAAGCAAGTTCTGATAAATAAAATGAAGAAAAGACTAGTCAAAAATTGATACTAAAAAAAAATCATCTTGGAATTCCATTAATTCAAGACTATTTCAATGAACAGGTTAATCTTCCCAAACTCGCCGAAGTCAGTCAGGACCAGTGCTGAGCTGACTTTTGGAATTTGGCAACTTTTAGGGAGAATAAAAAACATAACATTAATCCAAAATAGTCTGGATATGTTTAAAGTACTGCATACAAAACACAGGTGATTTCAGAACAAAATGTTGTGAGCGCCACCAAAACACAGTGGCAAGTCTGTGAACTAAGCCAACGAAAACACGAGCTGCCACTGAGTATTGAGAGTTTTGCTTAGAGCGTCAGAGTATGAGAAATTGTTCAATACCTGCAGGGTTATGGAAGTCACCGAGTTTTGGCTTGCTGAGATTGGGAAATTCAACTTGTAGTGAAAACAACATGGCTCAGAGATTAGGAATGGAAAGATAGCAAGATGATTGTAGATCTGTGCTCTGTCTAGCCACAGGTTTTCATAGCTGGATTGTTTAAGTTGGAGTCAGGGCCAACCATATGTACTGGCTACGTGGGTAGATGCTTCGGGTACCTAGTGCTAAGACGGTGCTTGTTATGTGTCTGAGATGCAGTAGAACTCTCCATATACAAATAGACAGATAGGGAATTTAATACATTAAAGAGATTAAAAACAGTCGAAATAGGAAAGTTCCTTGTTGAGAAGTCAGATATTTTTAGGAATATTACTTAATACTACATTTAGAAGCACACTAAGATTCTGTTGACCCAGGGCACCAGGGACACCAAGACCAGCCGTGGGTGGAGTCCATAAAAGTAGGATAAAAGATTCATGTTCAAATTATGCCAGAAGCTACTTCTTTTTTTACTACTTCACACAACTTACTTAATTGGTTGGAAGTTATTTGACCTGAAAAGTTTATGTGAAAAGCAACAATAAAAGGAAGAAAAGATTAAGTAAAAAAATTGATTATGAACATGGGCAGCCTCAGCGGAAATTCAAACACAGTCTGCTGATTCCATTTTCCTGGCTGGTAACCATTATGCAAGTATGGACTTCCAGAGTTAATAAGTCTGCCAAAAAACAACTTGTATAACAGTGGGGACCAAAGATATAATGGCACTGATATAATGAATCAAAAGAGGAGGTTAAAGAATCAGATGATTCATTAAATAATAACCTACTAAATGAAAAAAATTAGCATATTTTTTTAGATTCTCATGTTAGGAACGATCAACCAAAACCAGTAACATTTCTTCAGTTTTTAAATCGGTTTGGCTGGCTATGTATATATGTATTGTGTACACAGGCTGTATCAGCGGAGCTAGAGGGCTGGAAATATAAACATCCACTCCTTATTACGTTTTAATTGTATTCTGAAAATTCCTCCCTAAAATGGATTTTTTGTAAGAAGTTCAATTTGCAATGAAAGTTCATCTTAAATTGGTCCCTTAGTTTGTGTCCAGCAGCATTCTAGCTTGTTTTTTTTTAATTCAGAAGTTTTTAGACATCACTGACCTAAAAAGGTGAAAGAAGTAACTTATTCATGGCATGCTGCCAAGAGATGTTGGTCACATGATGGTTTTTATCAAGGGATTAACGAAACCTGTTTTTCTTCAGTTCAAAAACAAAAAGAAACAAATATTGTAATCTTTTCAAAATCTTTTTATTTTGACAATTGCTTCTGCTTCTTTGTTAAATATAAAGCTTGGTGAAGCTTTAAGCACCCACTGACAGGGATGTAGCTAAAACGTGGTATTCAAAAAAGACCCCCACCTATCAACCTCCAATTGTAGGGGATCCCTAAAATCTCAATAAATAGCAGTTCAACTACTGAGTTTCTGCAGACAAATTTCACTGAATGTTTAGAGGGGCCCCCTTAAAAAGCCCCCCTTGGCCCCCAAATCTCTATCTGCAACTCTGCCCCAGTGGAATTCTGCACTTCATTTCCTGACATGAACCATTAGATTTGCTTCGTCAGTAAAATTGGTAAAAAAAGAGAAAAAATTAGCATGAGTAATAACATTCTTCCTTTACCGAATATCAGCAGGGAATATTAAGAAAAAGATTAAATGCATTCATGGACAAACATTTGATACTATTGAAATATGCAGTCACAGTTTGTCAGAAAAAAAACTTTGGACAAACTAGAACTGCAGGAAATATCTTTCAGTTTGTATTCAATAGTATAGCTTGAGCACTTTCTTCCTGTGGCCATCTTGAGTTGAGTGCTAAATGAAGATATTTGTCTCAAAACATCCAGCTTTAATTTTTACAATGATTTGTTTTTCAATTAAGGTACCTTTAGTAATAGTATTAGTAGTAATAATAATAATAATAATAGTAATAATAATAATAATAATAGTAATAATAATAATAGTAATAATAATAATAATAGTAGTAGTAATAATAATAATAATGTTGATGATGATGATGATGATGATGATGATGACTAGTATTTCAAGGAAAATTATGAATTACCACCAACAATATGTGCTGGGTCGGGGTGATCAATAAAAAAAATTGGAAATAAAGGGTGATGAATGGATATGTTATTTCTCTCACTTTTGTTGGCTTGCAATCACTAATAAAGGTCAGAATTTTTCTTACTCATTGAGAGGAGAGTGTGTGTGCAAAATTTCAAGTTAGTTTCTGCCATGAATGGTAAGGGTTGAGCGAAGTCCAGGTAGATACTTAGATAGATAGATCTATTACTAATAAAAGGATATAATCTAACATGAATTTTCATGAATGCATTGTATTATTTGAAACCCGATTTAAAATGACCTTCCGTTGTTATTCGGAGAAATAGAAACTCGACCTAGACAGGTAGATATATAGATAGATACATAGGTAGATATATATATTAATTTTGGAACACAAGACTAACCCAAACCCAGCAACCAATAATTAAACAGGTCTTTTGTGGGTTGCAGTGATTAATAATAATGATATTTGAGCAAATCATATTTCAGTGTCATGGTGTTTGTCCAGGTACAAGTACTAGTAGTTAGGGGTATCTTGGTAAACTACATATCCTAACTTTACATGTAAGACGTGGAAAATATTTTTTGAGCCTTTTTATTTTTAAGCATGTCTTGTTTGCATAAAATATGGCATACTGAATAATTCCCAAAAGTTAACAATTTCCTGTATAAACAACATTCCTTTCATTGTATTGGAATAACAATGGAAAAGGAGTAAACCAAAATCTGATTTGATCCCACTGTCAAGGTTGACTATTGGGGCAACAGCTTTTCGTTACCACTGCTGGAGCAGATGAAGTCAAGATGCTGGTTTGCCTCATCCAACCGCTTTCTCCTCTGTCAACCATTGTGGTAAGCCACTATTGAAACTCAAATAATCTGGCTATGGGACAGACAGAGCCGGCCCAAGGCATAAGCAAACTGAGCAACAGGTCAGGTTCTCATGTTCACCAGAGAGCTCCCACAAGACAGTAGGGGGCTTTCAAATCTAAATCTGCTAAGGGCCCATGAGAAGAAATGAATTCATGCCTTTCCCCAAGAACATCCGTTGAGGTTTTTTGTACCAATAACTGTTAATTCATCCTGTATTATCAGTAGTCAACAGATGTCATCTCTTAGGTCTCTTTCTTTCCATCTCTCTCCCTCTCTGTCTTTCTATCTCTGTCTTTCTATCTCTGTCTTTCTATCTCTCTCTTTCTCTCTCCCTCTCTGTCTTTCTATCTCTGTCTTTCTATCCCTCTCTTTCTCTCTCCCTCTCTGTCTTTCTATCTCTGTCTTTCTATCCTTCTCTTTCTCTCTCCCTCTCTGTCTTTCTATCTCTGTCTTTCTATCCCTCTCTTTCTATCCCTCTCTTTCTCTCTCTCTCTCTCTCTCGCTTTGTTGTTAGCTGAAATAGAGTCTTTAAGATCAATATGGATGTACTTGAACAGGTTTCCCCACTATCTGAAAGTAGAGCCTTTCTATAAAAGCCTTTGGTAAGGTAAGTAAGTAAGTAGTACTGATGGTATATTAGGCTGAGTTATCGGAGGTTGGGGTGCTGCGAGGTTCAGCAGACAAGAGCATGAGAGAGAGGAAGGGAGTGCACATTGTTTTTGCTTCACAAAATTTGGGGCCATTTATAGAAAAAGGCGAAAAGTGATAATAGCGTCCAACATTTGTTTTGTAGCCAACCATTATGCTCTCTCCCCCTCTCTCTTACTCTCCAGTCTTTTGTACCACCCAACAACTCAGCGTAACATATCATCGTCACCATTTTTGGAGCCTGGGAATATACAAAAAATTTTCCTATATAAATTAACTCATAAATTCAAATAAAAAATCTCCAACTAAATCTTAAATCAAGGGAAATAACTTATAATCAAAACTATTTCCTTTGCATCTTAAGATTTAAAAAAAAAAACTCATTTCACAAAAGAGTTCCATTTTTAAAAATTCAAAAATTCAATTAGTTGAAGAGTTCCGCCGTGTTTAGGAGCAGTTTCAAACAGTTCATAAATTTAAGAATTAATGGTTATTGCTTCTTATTTTTATGTCATTCCAGCTTGCGAATAGTTTATAGATGCATCCACACGTCGCTATATGACACTTTTCAGTCCGTCTGTTGGTTGGTCTGTTGGTCTCTAATAAATTAAATATACATTTTCTCAGCCGTATCATGTTGGATTGAAATGAAACTCTGCCCAGACTTTGGGTGAACCGACCTTTTCTTCCTTCTCCACCTGCTAATATTATCACAACTAGTAATGCTAAATAGCAATTTTCTCAGTCATATCATGTCGCATTGGTATGAAACTTAGTCCAGACCTTCGGGTGAACCATCCTCATCTTGCTCCTCCTCCTTCTCTTCCTTCTCCTCTTGCCACTAATATAATGGATGGTGGATGCATCATTGAACTTACAAATGCTCTATTTCCAGATAGAGAGGGGAAACCTGTATAACAAAATCTAAGCAGAGTGTTTTTTTTTTAATTTTATTTTGTTTTATTTCAGATTTGTGCACAACCCCGGGTTTCTACCCAACTCAGCAGCAGCAATTACACATTAAACAACAAACGTTCGCCTATCCAGAAGACATGACAAGGTCTTTGAACAAGGCAAACACCGGCCACATTCCTGGATGTAAGCAGTGGATAAATCTGACGTCTCCACTCAACAATACTTTACAAACACTCTCCTTCGTCAGCAGCCCGTCTTCTCAAACAGCCAGCAGTTTCCTCAACAACAAAAGTTCCGCCTGAGAATCCCATAAATCCCGCCATGTTGCCGCAGATACCCTTTTCGGGATCGGGAAGATTATGCTTGCAGAATCGAACCACATCCCTGCCCCGCCACTTACACCTACCTCACTTCCGAATTCACTGGACAACAAAAGCGGAAACTCCCACTCCAAAGACGATGTTTTGACTGACAGGGAAAACAGCTGCCACATTAAAAAATCTGTTTGAGATGCATTTTTCTCAAAAAATGAAAAAGATTTGAAAGGAAAGAGAATCAAAAAGGAAGAATGAAATTTTAAAATGAAAGAGATATTAAAAGCAAAAGAAAAGAAAAAAAAATGTTTTATTCTTGAAATGGTAATAAATGAAAAAGTAGAAAACAATGACAATTCTGGTATGACCAATAATACCATCACTACTAACAAAAAAAGTATTGTTGGTAAAAAAATAAGTAATAGTGCCATCAATACTACAAATAATTAAATGAAATAAAATGAGGCTAATTCAAGAAATACCAGTGTATTCCCTTTATGTGATATACCAATTGATGCGAATTTTTTTTTCAAAAGAAGACATTTTCATTTAGGTGATCTGAAGCATTATACCAAACCTTTATGAGAAATGAAGAAGACCAATCTGTTAGTCACTCAATAGAAACCATCACATGAATAACATATTTGGCAGCATGCCATGTTGGGGGTGATCAATTTGAAAGTTGGAAGAACGTGTGATCAATGTAGAAGTTACTTCTCACACCTTTTGCTGGGCTATGATCACTGAAAAAATTCAAATTTTCAAAAAAACAAGCATGAATGCTGTGAGACACTAATTGAAGGATCAATTTAGCATAAATTTACATTGTAAGTAGAACCCTCACATTGAAAACATATATTGGGGAGTGGATTTTCAAAAAACAAAAAAGATATTTTAAAAGACCTAATAAGGAGTAAATGTTTAGATTATCAGCCCTCTAGCTTCATTGGTGCCATCTGTATGTGTGATACATACAAAGACATCGAGCTAGTCAGTCTAACCAAATTAAAAACTGAAGAAACCTGTGTTGACCATTTTCATGACTCTTTATGTTGACTGCTTTGAATAGAATGTCTAAAATAAAGATATTCGCTTGTCTATCTTTTTAATCAGAATCAATTCTTTGAGCAATTCGTTCCTTTATCATTCCATATCTTTCTGTATCTGTGGACCCGTCTTATACAAAGAGCTTTATTTGCTAGACTTTACTAAGACAACAATTATTAGGAAATTTTTCTTTCACCATAAACAATAAAAAAGAATTAAGTATTAGCATCTGGAACTAATTCCAGATCAAAAAGAAAAAATTACTTCCATAAATAAAAAATGAAATATAATTCAACATTTGTGACCAATAAAACAAGAATAAATGATTAGAAGAGAAAAGGTCGACTTACCTCCTTTGTATTTGAAGAATCTTGCATCAGAAATAAGAAGATAAAATAGTGTTCAAAATTCAATATAATTTGTTAAAAGTCTATTATGAAAAAATAATTGATCCCCGTCAAAAAATTCACCGATACATTTAAAATTAAACTACTGAAATCAATTGAGTGAAGAGTCCATGGTTTCAACTGGTTGCTAGGAAAATAGAATGCAAGACTTCTGAGGATCACCTAATAAACATACAACTACGAAAACAGGTCTGGTTAGTCAATCAATAGAAACCGTCGCATACCAAGGTCTCTTGGCAGCAAGCCAGGTTGAGGTTGACCAATTGAGAAATTGAAAAAAAAGGGGTGATCGATGAAGAAGTTACTTCTCTCGCATTTTGTTGGGCAGTGATTAATAACTCGGTCTGAATTTTCTAAAAATAAACAAGCAAGAATGCTGTCGTATACAAACTGCAGACTTTGGAAAACCTATGATGCAAGAATTCAGACTTGGACACTTTAAAAATGTTCTGTTAGAATATGAGGCTAAGGAAAAGAAATCCAAGGGAGTTAATTCAGTCTTTTTGATCAGAAATTTGTTTCAGATGTTAAAACGGTTGAAATTCAAATAATCTGATTGGCCCATCAAGAATACAAATCCACTCACAATAAGATAACAGATCAACAATTCTATAACAACAGATGAAAGTAAAGCCAGGGAAGAAATGATCAATATTCAATTAGTAAAGACTAATTGCTTTTCTGAATATTCAGACATTTATTCAAACAATCTTCTGAGGATCACCCAATAAACGTACAACTACAAAAACAGGTCTGGTTAGTCAATCAATAGAAACCAGCACATGACCAATGTCTCTTGGCAGCATGCCGGGTCGAGGGTGACCAATTAGGAAATCAAGAAAAGGGGTGATCGATGAAGAAGTTACTTATCTTCCATTTTGATGGGCAGTGATTAACAAAAGGTCTGAATTTTCTAAAAAAAACAAGCAAAAATGCTGTCATACACAAACAACAGTATCAATTTAGGATAAAATTACATTGCAAATTACCCCCCCCCCAAAAAAAAACTAATACACTCATTAAAAATCTAGTGGGGGTGGATTTTAAAGAAGAAAACGTTTTTTCTAGACATGATAAGGAATAAATGTTTAAATTTTCAGTCCTCCAGTGGCCTGTATGTGTGATACATACATGCTTAGGTGCCAAATTAACTAAAAACTGAAGAAACCTATTTTGACAGTTTTGGTAAGAGTTCGGTCGATGGTTTTTAATTAACTATACTTTCATGTCCGTTAATCAAAAGTGCTTACAAGTATAAATGTTACCTGAAGTCCTGAAACGATGTGTTGGTGTAATTATCATTCCAAGAATCATTCAGACTAGTATCCTCATTTTTGTTGTTTTTAACAACTATGTCTCAGCTCATGCATTCTTGGACCCTCCTCGGGTGTATATCGCAACTATAGGAACAACACAGTTCTTTCTCAGGAAAGAATTTCAAAGCCAAACGCAGAAATATAGACAGACATGAATAGAGTGTGATGGGCATATTGATATGAACAAATTGAGATTGATAGATAGATAGATAGATAGATAGATAGATAGATAGATAGATATGAAATGAAAAGACCAAGAGAGATAGATAGATAGATATGAACAAACTGAGAAATGAAAAGACTGTGATAGACAGATATAAACAGAGATAGATATATAGATATGAACAAACTCAAATAGATAGGTATGACCCATGAGTGCACCCCCACCAATTTCCTATCAAAACTTAATTTTCTTCCAAACCAAACAGCAGGATTTGATTATTTCTAATGGAATATTACACATTCTAAATGGATATTACCATCCACTATCTATGACCAAATTATTGATTTTAAATAAACTTTTTTTGTCGGGAAATGCTCATCTGGACAGTAACATGTTCATATTATTGGCCACAGAGTTTCAATGTTGTAGAGTTCGGGCATGAATAATACCTAATAATAACTGTTTTGATTGTATAATGTCCCAGTATAATTAATAAAATCAGGCTATGTTTGATTTTTGAGAAGAATAACTATCTATCAAAAAAATGGTTGGGGTGTACTCATTTATGGGCAATACTAGATGAATAGATAGATAGATCATCATTATAAAGTCAAGAGTAATAATCATTATGATGAAATAATACAAGTTATAAGGATGTCTTGTCATAGGGCAGTGATTAAGAATCTAGTCTTGAAGGTCATTCAATTCAATTCCCAGTGGTTGCTCCACACTTGAAGCCTTTTGTCTTACCATGCTAAACTTGGTAAAACCAATAATGCAAGTAATGATGGTAACTAAACTATTATGGGAGAGAGTGTAGTATTATAGCTAAATTTAAATGAAACTCATACAGGATATTGACACACCGAAAGCAATTATAAAACTGTAAGAAAATAACTTCAGTTATCTTATTTTAAGATGAATCATTATCACGTAAGGTCTTATGTCTAGCTACAGTGTTCCTCTATCACTTGATGATATAGGCTTTACATGGATAGAGTCATTTTGCTTCTGAAAAAGTGATGATTCTCAGAAAGTTACTCAAATCCATGACACATTTCTCATTTTACACTACTATGGATTGATCGATATTGAGCAGGTGGAAAGGGAGAATCGGAGACGAATATGACACTATCGGGTTGAAGGGATTGTTTTCAGAGTGAACTTAAATGCAATGATATAGATGTACTGGTAGATAAAAAGAGGCATAGATAGATAGGAAGATAGATAGATACGAATAAATAGATTGATATGAACATAGATAGATAGAAATATGAATAGATCGATTATTGGATAGATAGAAAGATAGATAGATAGATGTGAATATATTGTTATATATGAACCTACAGATATGAACGGACTGAAGTATATAGATATAAACATAGATAGAGATAGGAACAGACTGATCATTTGATAGATTTACAGATATTGATAGATGGATAAACAGATAGATATGAAGAGAGAGAGAAAGAGAGAGATGAGCAGACCATTGATTAAATAGATAGATAGATAGATAGATATGAATAGACTGAAATACATATGAACAAACAGATATGGACAGATTGAAGTAGAAATATATGAACATAGAAAGATACTGAGATATGAAGACTGATTATTTGATAGATATGAACATAGATAGATAGATATGAATATATGTACATATTAAGTGATATATCTATCTATTTACATACTATATACATAGACATACTGAACTGAGTGACACAATACTATTGTCCTGTTTCCCAACCATCAGCACACTGATGCAAATAAAAAATCTATGAAGCCAACATCCACTTAACCCTCAATGCTCTGGTGTATAAAAAATTGGAGGTTATCAAACTGGAATACGAGATTGGCAAACCAGGTTGATTAATGCTTTTAGGAAAGACATAAACTCAATTCTGCCAGTTCTCTGTCCCATTGCCAGTCATCTTGACCATAGTCTTGTCATAGCCATATTATGATGAGCAGGTAAGCTATTAAATGCACAATCCACTTTCTCAGATGTACCTTACCTGCTCAGGTGACAAAATGGCTGCCATATTCAGCCTTGATGGAAGATAGCAAGTCAATTCCAATATGACACAGCGTATTAGCTGGCATAAAAGACGCACACCTGAATAATTTGAAAAAAAACTATGCAAATGTTATACTGTCAAAAGCACTGGCATTATGACTAGGGGTCTGACTACTGAAGCTTGAAATATAGAGCTATGGGGCAGTGAGCAATAATCCCTCAAATACCATCTTATTGGCCAGCAAATACAATGTATTGTGTGTGTGTGTGCACGAAAGAACAAATTGAAAATGAATCAGATAATATTGATAAAGTTGCCTATCGAACTCATTCTTTTTATTGTTACAGTGATATTTTGGCTGACCTATTCTCCAGTCTTCTTTGAGTATACCATCAGGATTTAAAGAGTAGGGGCCTAATTGTCTTCTAGGGAGCTCAGAACAGAAAATGGTAAGAGAGAAATGAGAAATGATGGCAAATACTCTGATAGGACCAATCCAGTCCTGGCAACACATGTTGTTCAGGTTATTCCATATTGATGAGACCAACTCATTCAAAGCAATGTATATAACACAGGTGATTCCTTATTTTTATCTTTTTTTGTTACCAACACAAAAAAATCCACACAAGCCTAATGTATACTTTTGTTTGTAAGGTTGATGTACACAGCTCATTTCAATTTTCTTGTTCTTCATCTACCTTATTTATTTCTTGGAACTTTACCTTAAAAGGGTCATCATCATCATCATCTGCCTTTTAGCATTGATAGTTGAAAATAGACCTTCCTCAAGAATTGCCAGACCTCTCTATTGTGGGCATCGCGGAGCCAGTACTTTCTGAATTTATCTAGTTTGTCACGCCATCTTACTTTCTGTCAGCCACAATTTCATACATGATCTGTGGGGATCTGCATTGTGAGTTGTGATGATCAGCAGTTGTCTGCCATTCTTGCAAATGTCCAGCCCATTGCCATTTGAATTTTCAAATTGTTTTATGATATCTCAGACTACTGTATTTTCTTTAATATATTGTGCTGTCTTGCAATCTCTTCATGTGATGTGAAGCAGGATTTGCTCCTGTGCACGTTGCATGGTTTTCAGTTTTAAGGTCTATCTTTTGGTTACATTCCATGTTTCAGCTCCATAAGTGACTATCGGTAGGATACATTGGTTTTATACACTTCTTTTTAGCGCTAGTTGGATTTGTGTGTTCTCACGATTTGTCCTTAAATTGATTAAACAAATTTGCAAACAAAGTTTTCTTAAACAAACTAGATTTCATGGAGATATTCCAGTTGAATGTTGGGACATAAACAACACATTATTTGTATGATATTAACAATTATTACATTGAGTAATAGCAGATAGTATGGACTTCCAGGACTTTGATATATGTAATATATAAACATTTATTATAGAAATGCCTTATAAATGGTTTGACTATAGTGATATGCTGAAAATTATTTTACTATAATAATACATTGTAAATAAGGAAAAAGGGCATTGTCAGCAATTATGAATTAATGCAAGCATTACTGACAGAATAGGGCTACCATATGTAAAATATATAATCATTTACTAATCAAAAGCATTGTAAATGATTTTACTATAGAAATCCGCTGCAACTGAGGAGAAAGAATGATTATCAGTAATCAGGACATAATACTATCATTATGTATAATATATGAACATTTACTATAGAAATACATTGAAAAATATTCAACTATAGAAATGCATTAAGAATGAGAAAAAAGGATTGTCAATGGCTAGGAATTAAGATGGGTATTTTTGACAGAATGGGACAATGATATGTGTAGTATATAGACATTCACTGCAGAAATATATTGTAATGGATTTTACTGTAGATTATTATACATCATTTTACTATAGAAATGCATCACAAATGAATCCAAAAGACAGTTAGTGGCCAGGAATAAAGGCAAGCAGAATAGAACTATTATATGTATTATACATAAACATTTACTATTGAAACGCACTGTAAATGATTTTGCTATAGAATATAGCTTATTTCCAGCTTTGAATTTCCATTGATCAATGCAGAGAGGGAGTTGTTGCTCTCAGATCTTATTTGACATCGGCAAGCCAAGGAGAAAAGAATCAGAAGAAAGGAAAGAGCTCAACAGCATCTTCTCGGATGAGGACCATCTACTCAGCTTCAGTGTCAATTCAGTGATCAAAGAATCATTTTAAACATCAGAAGGCATTATCATCATCGTTATAAGTTCACTGTTGGACAAAGGCGTTTCGCAGCCTCTTCCATACCGACCTCTCCATTTCATCTCATGCCTGGTCTTCTCCCACTGTCAGACATTTACAACCTATGTTATCCCTTCTTTTTGCTATGTAACCAGCCCATCTCCATTTTTGTCTCAAAATTACTTCTGTGATATTCTTACTTTGGTCTGTTCTCAGATCCATGTTGGTCTTCTTTCTTCCTCCAAGTTATTCCTAACATTGCTCTTTCCGTTGTTCATTGTGGGAATTCGAGTTCGTTTTTATCAGAAGGCATAGTCAAGAAAAAATGGAAAGCATCAATAACAATCGGATGAAGAAACCTTGACACAAACTTCTTCAATTATGAGAAAACGCCAGAATAAACTTGATTTCTTGCAGTGGCATTGCAAGGGTTCTCAATGTCCGGGAGCAAAATCGGTACCCAGGAGTAGTTGCACAATGCCCTAGGAGAGGACAATTATTAATTAACAAGCATTTTAGGCCAGAGGAAACTTTGCGCCCCTTCACACTAGCACCCAGGGGTGAGTGCCCCCTCTCTACGCCCCTTCTTGCTATGCCTCTGATTCCTCTTATATTGATTATTAAGTTTATGATTCACTTGGTGCAGCAAGAATGTTATGCACAGGAAGACAGATATTATTATATAATGAGTCAAATTTCAAGAGTTTCTGCCAAATTTCTAAATCATTTCTGGCATTTTTTGTCTGGTGTTCACAAAGCTTGTCATCCTGTTTCTAACAAGTCGAGTCTATTGTCTAAAGTTCTGATATGAAGCTGTTATACAATGCGCAATGATGAAAATGGGGTTTTAGGAATGAGGTATACGGTAAAGGCAGGGTTTGGGGAAATAGGTATACAATGATGCCTCCATCAGTAGACCTTGATCATAGAAAAACCCTCAATATAGAGAAAGAGATATATGCCGAACCGCCTTGTTTTTTACGGCTCTCCAAATAGGTTTTAAGTTAGAGGTTTGATCTACAATGTATTTAGCAAGAGGTTCAGTTTACAATGTATGTTTATGCTAGATTAGTCCCTTGTCTGCAGTGATAACGCTTATTTTTTTTTCAAATCTGACTTTTATAGTGATCACAGCCCAACAAAAGGCGAGAGAAGTAACATTCATTGATCACCCCTTTCTCCGATTTTCTCATTGATCACCCTAACATGCTTTTTGTTGGATCACAAAAAAATCCAAACTTTTAAAAGACAAGTGTGAACAACACAAACTAGGGGAACAATTTGGATTTTTTTTTCAAAGGGGGTGTCTAGGATAATAAGGAGCAAATGTTTAAACTTTCAGCCTTCAAGCTCCATTGGTGTAGTCTGTATATGCGACACATACATGGCCAGCCAGCCAACCAGGATCACTTGAAAACTGAAGAAACCAATGTTGACAGTTATGGTTGACAATTTCTAATTAAATGTGCAAAGGATTATATCATATATAGGCCAGGTCTTTCTATATGAACTTTCAGACAGATCTGTAAGACTCCTAGAGGATATTTATCAACTTTATTTTCCCTGAGTCAGCTTGCTCCTCACTGACCTGAGTCACTCTCTCAACTTGAATTGGATGGTTGGGGGTTCAAAACAAAGGAACAAAAGGAAGGAATACCCTTTTCTGATTTTACTTCTATTATCTAAGATCAAAAAAAGGCATCTGTTCTTTTTCCGTGGAAGAAACACATTTACTGTTTTTATTTGTTCTTCAAGAAGGTATTCACAGCATTCATGATGTAGAACAGAACAAGATAATCACTGTCCTCGTATAATAATAATAATGGCATCCTCATGATAAAATAATCTTAAAATGACAATATATTTATAAAAAAACTGTATGACAATAATGGCAATTTTATAATAATATGGTATATGATCATAATGATATATTCATAATAAGAGTCAAGTTATCCCTTGCTATTCATCGGAGAGACATTTGAGAACCCCAGGGAGGGCCAGCCGATAGGCAAAACCTGTACATAATTTTTGCTGACCCCCCATCACTTATTTCCGTCCCCAAAATCTATAAATCTTGCACCATGAACAATAAGCAAACACTTCACCATTCCCAAATTGTAGACGTACAAATAAGTGAATGAATTCAATAAAGCATACAGGAAAAAGTTTCAATTTGCCCTGGAATTGTCTGTGAGAGTGCAAATGTTTTTTTTTTTCCTTTTTCTTACGAATAAATTCATGTTATATTCTTGCAGTTATAACCAAAATTAAACTTTCAAAGAAGATATTTAATTATTCAATTATTGCAATATGTTTTAAAAGGTCATCAAAGAAAGAGCACAGTAGATGTTAGTTAAGAAATAAACAGTTGATTGATAGAAACCATAAATTTCATAAAACTACAGTACAATGATAATTAACACTTTTTTTTCCTTTTTCTGCTACTATATACATTCATCCTAATATTTTTGTTGTTTTGTTGAAAATTCTTTCTAGTCTACGAATTCAAAATATTGAGAAGAAGGTAAATAGAAGCATAAAAATGAAATAAAATTATAAATAATGATTTATAGTATTTCAACAACTAAAAAATAAATAAACCAATTTCTTTACAGCACAGTGGATTGGAAAAAATTCATGTCTAAAATATTGTTCGATTAACTGGTTTGCAAGTGTAAACATTGAACTAGTTTGATTTAAGTCCTAAAAAAAAAGCCGGGACAATCAAGAGACCGATTTAGCATAAACTTACATTGCAAGTTGAACCACCCACTAAAAATATTTTTAGGGGAGAATTTTTTTTTTGGCATAATGATGAGAAAATATTGAAATTTTCAGCCCTCTAGCTCCATTGGTGTGGCCTGTACACATGATACATGCATATCAAACTAGCCAGCCTGCCATCCAGCCTGACCAACTAGAAAACTGAAGAAACCTACATTGACAGTATTGGTTGATTGTTTCTAATAATGTTAACTCTGTAATGATATAATAGTATAATGATGATGTTCACTTGATGATATAATAATATTGGCAACTTCATAATAACTGGGGCATGTCCATTCAAAAGGTGCACATTTGGAAAGGGCTGGACTTTTATGGTATGTGAAGCAGCCTGTCATAATTGTCATGTGAAAAAATTTCCATCTGGCTTTAAGATATTACTTCTCTTCAGTGTTATCAGTTTAGATCTATAAATAAACAGTTGGAAAACGACTCTTGTCGATTCCACAACAATGAAAAAATTATTCCTCATACCGTCTTTTCTAATGAAAAACAAATTGTGAAAGAAACTCAGCCGAATAAGTAGAAAATAGAAGAATATAAATTCCTCAAATTGGGTTTGATAAAACAAAAGAATATGTTTATGATGTCATTTATAATCAAAAGAATTTTTATTTTATTTTAAAATGTTGTTACGTCATCTAACATTGATCATTTAGTTTCATTCTAGAGAAAAATTTGTCAGAAAAAAAACCTGATTCTCATTCTCTCTCTTTCTCTCTCTCTCTCTTTCTCTCTCTCTCTCTCTCTCTCTTTTCTCTCCAAACAATTCAATTCTATGAACACACATTTGAGAACATAGGTGACCTGGGTGAAGTACCTGACTAAAAAACTATATCCAATTCAAGATGAATTTTTATTGTAAATCGAATGACCACCTCATATCAAGAACCACAAATTCAAACTTCTAACTTGATGTTGCAATGTCCAGTACATGGACCAACATATCTGGCGAATATCAGCTTTATGCAAAGGACAGTTGTCAAGTTATCTCAGCACACACACACACACACACACACACACACACACACACACACAGACACACACACATATACACACATCCATATACACACACCCAAACGGAGATTCTACAAAATATTGTAAGGATATGATAATATGAAAATGTCAGTTCTATGATAATAGTAATATCTGTATAATGATAATGTCAAACTTATGACGATTTAATTGTATATGAATTTAATAGCAATTTTATAATGATATAATCTTATGAATGTAATGGCAACTTTAATGAAATAATAGTATAATAACACTGTCAGCTTTATAGTTATCAAACATTATATAATAATTGCAATTTTATAAAAATGGTTTATTCAGACATGCAAAAATACCTTCTGTAATCAGAAACCTTCAACCAAAATGGTCAAAATTAAGATAGGTTTCTTTAGTTCTTTTGTATACATCACCGATATAGGCCAGAGGGCTACAGATTCAAACAATTTCTCTATATAACCTTTTTCTCCTATATCCCACTCCACCTCTTAAAGTGGGTTTTAATTGGGGTTCAATTAGCAATGTGAGTTTATGCTAAATTGGTCCCTTCAGTTTTGACATGCTTTTTTGAAAATCCAGTCTCTTTAGTCAATCACTGCCCCCCTCCCAAAGGGCAAGAGAATTAACTTATTCATTGATCACCAATTTTTTAAATTTTTATTGATCATCCCTAACATGACATGCTGCTGGCACAGATTGGTCACATGACGGTTTCTAATAACCTACCATTATTATCGTATTTTGCTGTTGTCATTACCATAATATTTTTGCTGACCTATCATACAGTATTCTTCATGTGTATAATCATGAAGAGAAAGAGATGGGTCTCTTGAACAAGAAGCACGAAATCAACACATTTTTTTCCTCTTTTTATACTTACTTATCACAGAGTTTTGTAATTAAATCTTAGTTAACAGTCTTTTATTTTTCATCAGATAATTAATTCATCAAATACGTGAATTGTTCTACTATTTATGCAGAGGGCGGGGAACAGTGGTCATCATCATCATCATCATCATCATCGTTCTTTTAACGTCCATCGTTGGACATAGACCTTCCCCAGGATTCACCACACTTCTCTATTATGGGTGTCGCAGTGCCAGCACTTTCTGAATTTGTCTAGCTCGTCTCTCCATCTGATACTCAGTCGACCTGGATTGCACATGTGATCTCTCCGGGAATTCATGTCGTGAGTCGCGATGTCCATCGATTGTCTGCCATTCTTGCAACATGGCCAGCCCACTGCCATTTGAGATTTTTAATAGATTCTGTGATGTCCCTAACTCTTGTCTTTTCTCGGATATACTGTGCAGTCTTGTGGTCTCTCCATGTGAGGCCCAGCATAATTCTTTCATGTGCATGTTGCATGGTTCTCAATTTGCGGGTCTGTCTCTTGGTTAGGTTCCATGTTTCAGCTCCATAAGTGACTATTAGGAGGATGCATTGGTTATACACCCTTCTCTTTAGGATTGATGGGGTCTTCTTATTTTTGAAGGTTGAGCTAGCTCTGCCAAAGGCTTACCATCCTAGTGTGATTCTTTGCTTGATTTCTTCTTCTTTTGAGGGTCTCATGGGGAACAGTGATAAATTATCCCAAATGGGATTAAAATGAAAATTTGAATGAAAATTGAAAATTTCAATTTGATATTCTTTAATTATTACCGATGCTGTGAGGGCTTGCGGTTGGTTACAACAAAATACTAACAAAGCATATATTGAATTAAAAGGTAAAATACAAGTGAAACTGCTGTACCAGTCAATAATTGAACAACCAAAAAGTCTAAATTTGAAGTCATGTAAAAAATATTCCATTAAAAAATAAACATGGTCAGAATAAATTCTATTCATGATACAACTGGCATATTTCACTGGAAAATATCTAAAATAGAGTTAAAAAATATCTAGAAATATCTAGATTCTTGAGAATATACATATTATCAATGAATCCATCAGAATAAAATGAACCCATCAGAATGAAATTTTAACAAAAAATCAAATGAATTTTTCTGGAAGGGGCCTAGTGGAGTATGAATGCCAATTTTCAAGACAGTAGACAAAACAGTATAGCCAGGAACACTGAAACAAATAACAGGCAAACAAACACATCAACAAACACACACATATATAAAAAAAAGAAGGATAGATCCCTTCACCATCTTTGATGGCTATGGTTGTTCAACTCTCCATCAGGTGTTTTAAATATAGGTGTATTTATTTCATCACACAGTCAGGAGCACATTGCTTTTTCGATGCACGAGCGTCTGTAGTAGCAATGAGCATCACTGTCTGACTGACTGACAGGCTGACATGCTGAAAAACTCCCATCACCTTTCATTTCCTTAGATTCTTGTCTGAAGGTGCAAGTGAGAGAACTTGCACATCTATGGTCTGATTTCAAGCATTAGTTTTGAAAGCTAGAGTGCTTTTGTTTAAATTTGTATGAATAAGAATACAAACAGTGGAAAATTCTTGATACCATGGAAAAAAAAAAAGACAGGAAGGTTTTTTGTTATTAGATCTGATTACTAGTATTTTGAGTGCCTTGACAATAACTGGGATAAATTGGGACGCCAAACTAAGAAATCACTGAAGTTTATTTCCTATTCAAGAGCAATTAGTTTGTGTTTGTTTACTTTGGAGTTGGGGGGTCGGGTAATATCACAAACATTAAAAAAGACCCCCCCCCCAAATCCTGTATTAGTGAATTAAATGAAATGTTATATTGTATGACAGAAAACACCAGAAAAGGAAAGCCAAGGAGAAACATTACTCTGATCTTAATTACACACTTTGCAGGACATTTGATCCAACAGAATTTACGTCAGTTAATGATGAGTAAGAGCAACAACTTACTAAAAATAGTACAAAAAATTGAGCGTTTGCTGCTGGCTTTCAGAAATGAATTTTTAAAAAAAACTGTAAATTATTTGAAAGCAGTGTACTGAAGTCAACTTGGTCAGGATTGGGTCTATTTTATGAAATGAACAAACCTTTTAAAACTTTTGACAGCTTAAGTAGTTTTTATTTTTAAAACAAACTGAATAAAAAAAAACGGCTTCCTTATGTGCATTGATAATTTATAGCAATAAACCACAATGTTTCAGACGACCCATTCATCAAAATTCTTCAGGTGTAAATGGTTCTTTTGTTTATTTCCCTAAACCTTGTGGAGCATAGAGCCTCAACCACTCAGCTACGGTTCCAGTGGAAAGTTGGTTTTACAGGGTGGAGTTGATGGCCACACATCCAACCCTCCATCTTTAACTGGGCTTCAGACCATGGCAACTGCCAAGCTGAAGGTTTTTTCTATCAGAGTAGTCTTCTCTTAGTTAGACTGTCTTACAGGGTTAAAAAATTCCAACTGCCTCGCTATCTACTTATAGCTGGGGACAAGGGAGAAATTAATTCATGTCTTTCCATAGGGCACTTGAGCAATGCAAGCAACCCCAACTGAAACATCTAAACTAAATTAGCTATTCTCCTTTTTGTGTTAGCAACCATTATGCCACTCCACACCCCAATTGATACACGGGGTTGTTCTCCAATTCCTTCCCTGCTGAGCAAAGAAATCCGCACCATGCTAGAATCTACACCTGCTTGACCAACACATTAGTCCAATGTTGCCAGAAATCAAACATTCTGGTTGGTATATTAGCCACCATTATCTGTTCGATATTTTGTCCTGTCAAAAAAAGACACCTCTCTTCCTTTACAGATTACACCATACAAAGCGATTTTTGTTCCTAAGTAGTGAGAATTATTTTCTGATTGCTCACATGTAAAAAATATAGAAAATGGCTATTATTCCCTTCAAACTTTGCTTTTGAGGCCCGGAAAGTGATCTTCATCATAAGTAATAAGTTTTCTTACTTTAATGCCAGGTTTGAGGAGAAAGAATGATTAAAAAAAAACATTTGACACAAGGAGCAGAGGTTATAAATGGAAACTGCAGGTGAAACACCAGTCTGGACACAAAGAGTATTTCTTTAAAGCCAGAGAAACATCATCCTGGAATTGCTTGAGTCAGGAGACAGTGGAAGCTCCATCAATGAATGCTTTCAAAGCTTGGCTGAAAAACAAAAGTCACTCCGTACAGCACAGTTACAGCTTCTTCTAGTGAGTCTGTGATACACTAGAAGAAAAAGAACAAACAAACAAAAAACTTGGAAAAGATCTAAGATAGATAAAGATAAATGTGATCAAAAATGTGTCTGTTGTCCAATTGAAAATAAGAAGTTTTCAAGATATCACTGTCCTGGTCGGAAAAACAAAGTTCATATGGAGTAATAGCCATTCTCTATACTTTTTAGACTTAATCAATCAGGAACAGGTAAAAAAAGTTCTTAAAAAGTTGTACACCTGAATGGATCCGCCAAAATACAGTAACAGTATAAAGAAATACAAACACTAATTTTCTTTAATACTTTTTGAATGGGCAAGTGTTCCTTGGAAAATTCAACGTTTGAAATCCTAGCCTTTATCTCACCAGTATAAACACCTGCATGAGAATCAAAATTGTTACTTGAATTTTCATTTGATGAATCATTGACGACAATAATTAGTTTTTGACTAGTATTTCTTTCATCTTAATTTTTGCTGCTTTTTATTGCCGCTACTCAGACTGCCAGTCTACACTGATCAATCAACAGTGAATATCAGAAATAAAGAATAAGCTTTCGGCATCTCTTCTACCTAAGGATGCCTGTTTATCGATTGCAGCTGTGCTACTAATTGAGTTATAAACAAGAGCTTCAAGGTTGGAAGAAAATGAAAATAATCCATATAAACTTACTCTTTATTTCTCTTCCAATGATTGCTTGGCATCATATTAGATGACACTTTTTTACAATCACTAGTAGTTTTAAAGGAAGTACAGACATCCCCTAGTTATGTGTAGGTGCAGAGGTCCAAATAGCCAGCTGTCATAAAACCGAACCTTGATAATTAATTTTGCCGATTTAGCTATTTTGGAGCTTAATCTAACTATTTTGGAGCTAGATCTAGCTCTTTTGGAGCTATAGTAATATTTTTGGGTCTACCAACCACCTGTGTTATCTCGTAAACTATGCTATAAGAACCACCATAGAACAGTGGAAATCTGTGATCATATCTTGAATTTTTATGTAGGTAGTGAAAGGTTCAATCCTTTTTTACATGTGTGTATGTATGTTTGTGTGTCCCAGTGCTCCTGGCCATACTGTTTTGTCTACAGACTTTGAAAATGTCATTCGTACTCCACTAGACCTCTTGCAAATATTTATTTTTTGATTTTTGGAAAAAAAGATTTTTGACCATTTTGGCCTCATTTTTATTGGTTTATTTATGACATCTAAATTCTGGAGAATTCTATATGCTTTCTTTTATATGTTTTCCAGTGGTAAACACCAGTGCTGTCATAAATAGAATTTATTCTGATCATATTTATTCTTCAATGGAATTTTTTTTTTGTTTTTTACATGGCCTCCAATATTGACTCTACAGTTGTCCAATTACTGACCGTGTATGTGAGTCATTATCAATTTTTGACTAGAATTTCTTCCATCTCAATTTTAGTTGCCTTCCATCACAACCATTAAGACCATCAGTTGTTATTATCACTTCAACCAGTGAGCGGATGGCAGACCAAAAGAAATGGGCATGCTATAAAAAAAATTGTTTACCTTGATAAGAATCTTTCCTCTCCCCAGTCTCTCAACTTTGAAAAAAAAAAATTCATTTGATCTCATCACGTCATGACTGGGTCTATTCTCTGCCGATATTTTTTGCAGAGAAAACAATTCAGTCGTGAATAATTGTGGAAAGAGAGAGAGAGAGAGAAAGAGAGAAGGAGAGAAGGGGGGGGGGGCATAACAATGAGACCGGGAATGAAAGAATTCGTTCAGGGGAAAGAGATAAAAGTATATTGAATGAAATGAAAGAATGAAAAGATGAAATGAAATAAAAACGAGAAAAAATATTTTGAATAAATTAAATTCGGGTGAAGAGGGGTAGTAAACGAGTGAAAAAAAAAATAAATCAATGATTTTCGAAAGAAGTCACTGAATTAATTTTGTAAAGTTTCTTTCATTTATTGTATGATAGGTAGATAAACATGTTTGTATGTGTGTTTATAAAGAGTAATTTTATTGCATATTAATATGTGTGTATGTGTGTGTGTTGAGTGTATGTGTGTGCATATTTTGTTTTGTGATTGCATATGCATGTGAGATTGCCCTTGCGTGAGTAAAGATAGCTGAATGTCATTCTGAGATGTGAATGTATACATCTTAGGGAGTTATATATGTCTTTCGCTGTGTGTGTGTGTATCTATATTTGTGAATGTGTGTGTGTGTGTGTGTGCATATTTTGTTTTGTAATTGCATTGCATATGCATATGAGATTGCATTTGTATGGGTAAAGATAGCTGAATGTTATTCTGAGATGTGAATGTATACATCTTAGGGAGATTATACATGTCTTTCTCTTTGTGTATGTGTGTGTGTGTGTCTATATTTGTGAATGTATGTGTGTGTATGTGTATGTGTGTGGATTGGTGTATATGTGAGCATGTCTTGTTTTTTGGAGGGTTCATGCATAAGGATGCACTATTGCTTGCATTTCTGTAAGTGTGCATGTTTGTATGTGAATAAGCCTGCAGGTGTACATTAATAATGAAAAGATTGCATTTGAGAAGAAATTTCCAGTGTGTTTTCCGGAGTGAACAAGACGAGTGTGTTGAAGAATATAAAAGAATATAGAAATGCCTATTTAATGAATAGAAGAATATGTATACGAGCTAATGTATGTGTATACACAAGCATTTGCAGGAGAGGGGGGGGTAGAGAGAAAGACGTAAATTCTTCCCTTCACCAGAACTCTCTTTATTCATGTTATAGATCGCTAAGTGGTGTAATGAGAATGAGAGAAGTGGGGTGTATACCCCAAGTGCCAAATTGAAAGATAAGGGTACTACTTGGAATAACAGCATAAAAACTCTGCTGAATTTTTTTTTTTAAGCATACTGGTTCCAAGAGATACCATTTTTTTTTTTTTCATTTACCCTGGGTGCCATCAACTTAAGTTATGCCTCTGAACTAATCTCAGATGGATGTAGAGCCAGATTTAAGCACTAATAATAATGAATAAGCTACAGTTTAGGGCCTCTAAATCCGCAAAGGGTATCAAAAACTTTAAAACGCATGTATGTTTCCAAGTTTTCCGAACCTTTCTGGCATGATTCTTTTTTTTTTTTTTTTTTTTTTTCACATAGGGCCTCTGAGCTTTATATAGCTTTGGGCCTCATCAAGTCTAAATCTGGCACTGGATAAAAGCTTGTAAATATTAACGTAGCAGTGAATTTCCGTACCATTTTGTTGATTGTTCATCAACAAGGATGCAATCCTTACACCTGACGAAGACTTGAAATTAACACTTGAAATAGAGCGATCCATAAATGCTACGAAGATGAACGGAATGATCCAAAGAAACATCCAAAGAAAGGTCCTTGTCAGCCATTCCCCCCCCCCAGCCCCTTATACCCTCTCTCAATGATGCAGTCTTTTACAGCTGCTTTGGTTTTTATTGAAGCACAACAAAGGTAAATGTAGATGAAATACAAAGCAACTGTCTCCATCCTAATGATTCATCATAAAAAACAAAGGATGCATATATATATATATATATACATATATATATATATATATATATATATATATGTATATATATATATGTATGTATATATATATGTATATATATATATATATATGATTATGTATTATGTGTAGGTGTAGATTATGTAATGTCTGCAATTTTATACATGTAAAGACTTTTTGGAGTATGGAACCCGAAATATAAATCTAGCTCCAGAACAGCAAGATTTAACTCCAAAACAGCTAGATCCAGCCTGAAAATAACCATGTCCAAATCCCAAAAGCTAACTCAGCAACCCTCATCATGGTTTGAATATAATGAGGTTGGCTTTTTTGGACTCCAAAATTCATGGAACATCCATAGTAAGTAATTGTCTTAAGGAGTAATACCCTTCTAAACCATTCATCTTATAGTATGGCACATACAAAATTTATGCAAACAACAGAAATAGTATACACATGTGCGTATAAATTTGATGCTGGAATACAAAAAAGATTTCATTTTACATGTATACAGATGGATACATTTTTTTGATTTAACTTTCTATTAGCTTTTTGCTTTGTGAATAAGCTGTTTTTTGCTAGGTTACAAGAAAGAAAAGACTCTCCAAAGTTCACACTACAGTTCTTCATATGCTTTCAATAGTCATCAATCATTTTTAGGAAGTATTTCAAAAGATTTCAAAGTCCAATGGTTATGATGACTTATAATCACTCATCCCTCCCCCCTCTCAAAATTAAAAAGAGATTGTCAAAGTATGCACAGCGTGCCAAATTATTATACAGAAGGATTATTACAGGATTATAATTTGAAACACCGACCTGTATCAACACAGCAAAAAAGGAGAGATTCTTCTCAATTCTAAACCAACAGAAGTTGTTTTTCTTATAACCTTACCTTTTAAGAGTGCCAAAATATTAGGCAGCCCCTGCAAGAGTATTAAAATATGAGCTGTAAAAGTGATTTATTACTGGCTGAGAAGAATTCTATCATCACACAGCATGAAAAAGGCAGTACATTCCTTGAAATAGCAAAACTGCTTAACAGGGATTGTTGAACAGTGAACAAATGTGTTGAAGTCATTGGTGCATCATGTAGATTATTAGATAAGGACAAGTCTGGGGTAATAACACAGCAGGAAGTGTTTCGAATAGAGCATCTTGTCAGAAAAAAAACTGCCCTGAGCAGTGAAACTATACTTGAGGAGGTTGATCAAGGGCAGGTCTGATATTCAACCACTTTTGAAGCTCAAACACAAGGTGAAACGTCTGGAATGAGCTAGAAAGTATTTGAAAATTGACTTCAATGTCGTTCTTCTTACAGGATAATGCTGAGTTACTCTTGATGGACTGAATGGATGAAGTAGAGGCTGTGTTACAAAAGCATCCTGTACAAATAAGTATCTGTACTACATCTACCGAGGACAACAAATCCCATGATATCCTCAAAAGGAGAAGAAATCAGGCAAAGAATCAGACCAGGTTGAAAGCTTTCTACAGTGCAAGCTCAACTTTCAAGAACAAAAAATTTGATAATGCAAAAAGAAGGGTATGCAACCAATGCATCCTCCCAATAGTCACCTATGAAGCTGGAACATGGAACCTAACCAAAAGACTGACCCTTAAACTGAGAACCAACATGCACAAGAATCATGCTCACCATCATATGGAAAATTAACAAGACAGGAAAACATATTAGAGGAAAAACAGGAGTCTGAGATATCATAAAATCCATAAAAATCTTAAATGGCAATCAGCTGGTCATATTGCGAGAATGGCAGACAATGGCTAGACAGCGTGACTCATAAAATGGATCCCCATGGATCTCATAGAAAACTGGGGCTGATAAAACATAAGTTGGCAAAATAAAGATGAGTTCAGAAAGTATTGGCTTCGTGATGCCCGTGATAGAGGTTTTGCGAAACTTGGGGAAGGTCTATATCAAACAACAGACACTAAAAGACTGATGATGATGATGATGATGATGATGATGATGATGGTGATGATGATGATGATGATGATGATGATGATGATGATGATGATGATGATGATGATGATGATGGCGGCGAAGGAGTTATGCTTTAGGCTGGAATTGTTTGAGACGAGTCGTTTGGACCATGGCATGTATCAGATGCAATGAAAATGAGTTCCTTGACTTACACTGAATTCTTGAGAGAACATTTCCAGCCTTGGTTTATAAACAGGTCTTTTGGCTTACATACAAAACTTATCTTCCTGCAAGATAACGCCTTTTTGTACAGTGTGTACTCAACGGTCTACTACCTGACTAAAATAGTTTTGAAATGGTAGATAAATGGACCTGCCACCATTTTCTCTAGATTTCAACCCATTTGAAATTCTCCAGAGTATCCTCGTTAGTAAAGTATTTGAACGTGGGTGTTAGTTTGCTTTTTAAAAAAAGACTAATGGCTAGCTATTCTAACAAGTTCAGAAGCCAATACAGCTGAAAAAATTCAAAATTTATCAAAGTCAATGGATGATCATCTAATATTTGTGATTCAGGGGCAAGGATCTTATGTTTCAAAGTGTAGGATTTGGATCAGAGTTTTTGTTTCCAAAATTGCTGTTAATTTATAGGCTTCAGTTTTTCATTTATGAATTTTTATAGCTTGTCTGATCTTTCTTAATTCTGTGTGCTATTTAATGATTTAATCAATATATAATTATCATATTATTGTGTTTTCTACCCATTCTTGTTAATTTGGCATGATAAAGATTGAGGAATTGCAAAAATAATACCACTTGTACATTCAAGTTCAATATTTGCAGGCATTGCATATACATAAATAAATATATACATATATATATATATATACATATATATATATATATATATATATATATATATATATATATATATATATATATGTATATATATATATATATATATATATATATATATATATATATATATATATATATATAATAACGCTATGCGAATATTTGTGTGCTAAATGATTCAAATTTTTCCACTGTAGCAGAATTTAGAAGGGAAAAATCTTACGGCAAAATATATGTGTGTGTGTGTGTGTGTGTATGTGTATTTGTGTGTGTGTGTGTGTGACCTCAGTGAATAACAGGGTGCAAACCATTTGCTTAAAGGGTGGGGTTGGACCTGCACATGTTGCACCTCACCCCAAAACTTTATTGAGCAGGCCATAGGGATATTCTGCTCACATTGAAAATCCTCCAAAAATCTTAGTGTTGGAAGCTCACACATTCATATATCTATCTATCTATCTATCTATCTATCAATCTATATATATATATATATATATATATATATATATATATATATATATATATATATATATATATATATATATATGTGTGTGAAACATGTGTCTGTGTGTATATAGGAGAGTGGATCAATTAATCTGAGGTATGACACATAATTATTTGTTTGATTTTGATCTGATATTTACATTGTAAAATGTTCAGTCTACATGAACAATATTTACAACTGAAGTTTACTGACAAAAAAGTAGATTATGTTGAAAAATATTCATTGAGTATAATGAATACCTTTATCATAATTAAGCTATTGACTTATTGATATACCTATAAATACATATATATATATAAATATATATATATATATACATATATATATATAACATTGCATGTTATATGTGTGATTGCATATATCAGATTGCATGTGTGTGTGCATGCATATATATATTTATATATATATATATATGTATATATATATATGTGCATATTATATGTATCTTTGTATGTACATATATATGATTGCATATGTATGTTTTGCATATTATTGGTGTATATACATATATATATATATATGTTTTTAAGAAATTGATGTATGATCCAACAGAATGATTATAAATTGCGTTATATTATATAGAAACTCTCGTTTGAAATGATCACTCATTATTACTTGGTGAATGTACCATTTGGCCTAGACAACGTACATAGAATGAACATTTTCTTCAATCATTTATTCTGTTTGTGTCTCAGCCAAACTGTACATTCACTGTGTAATAGCTGGTGATCATTCCAAATATAGGTTTTTATATGATAGGATACAATGCAATTTATTATCGTACATATATATGTGTACTCACAGATAATGCCCTATCTCAAAGATTGGAAAGTTTGAATAGTATGCCAAAAACAAACTATTTCCTTTAAAGTATTACTTTAAAGAAGATAGTGGGACGTAGGTGTTACAGTGAGTAATTTGTTTTCAAAGTCAAATATAGATCATGTATAGCTCTGAGTTGATTCATGAATGTTCCGACAGTTGTTATCAACAATCAGAAACTTTGATCACAATGTTTTTGATGTCTATATTTGGTAACACACCTATTCCTTACCCCTATCATAACGTAGAGGTTAGACTGCCTCACAAGTGGATATTTACCACCAGCAACTCAACTCTGATCTCTTCCCTGCAGAAAGTCAAACAGTAGTCATAAAGATCTTATCCTAACAGGAAAAACCAGAAAATGACAAATGTACCGTTCTGTCTACTCCAATAAATGTGTTAGGTCTGTCCAGAAAGTATCCAGTCATTTTGAATATCATGGGAACCAGCGGTGCAACCTTGATGTAACTTAGCAACCAATCATAGGGATCCTTAATGTGCATGCATCAGCAGACACTCTGCTGTAGGGCAACTCAATCAGCAGTGAGATACCATTGAGTAATTTCAGACTGCGGAAGAGATTATGGAGAATGCCAAGAGGCAACTGACATTTTGCAGAATGTTTTGAAAAGTAGAAGAGACTCTGAGTGTGTGAGGTCTCTAAGGGAGAACTTTGAAGATGACTAAGGCATCAGTACTCCCGGTAGGCTATGGCTGGATCCCAGATGTATTTCTATGGGTGTATAGCCAATCAAAAAAAAATGGAAGACATACAGAATCTTTCATTTTTCTCTCTCTTGGAATATATCACTGAAAAACTCTGGATCTTTTGTTGAAATTCCACTTTGTATCATCCCTTGGGTGGGGGGCAAAATCCAAACTGTTCAATTATTTCATTTTTTCTTTTTCCAATTTCTCCAAATTTCGTTTGCTAACTTTGAAAATTTATCTCGGCTTATTTTTCTGAATAGAATTTGGTTTCGGTGCATTTAATTCTATTGGGAGTTCCGAGAATTCATTTCTGGTTATTTTTACATTCAAAATTCTTAAAATGTCTTAATTTTTAATATTTAAGCAAAAAGTGAAAAACCAAGAAATTCTGCTTCTTCCAGCTTGTATGCATGTCAGCACACAGGAATTCTTTCTTTTTGGATGTAATCAGATAATATGAGATGTAATCTATTTATTTCAAGCTTGATGGTCCCCACTACTGGAAGTAAGCAGTTGTCACCTTCCAAGAAGAAAAAAGAGTCTGTCACCTGATAAAGCTCATAGCTTCAGGACTATCAAGAAACTTAGTGAAAGAAATTTGAATATTCCATTGACCACCATTCACAGAATTATCCACCAGAATCAAGGAAGAGGATTGGCGGCCAGAAAATTGGATCTGGAAGAAAAAAGGCCCTAGATTCAAGAGACAAGAGAAAACTGGTCAAAATGGCTTCTACTGACAGAAGCAGACAATCACTTCTTTGTTGAGGTTTCCTTGTACAAACCGTCCTGGAAATGCCAAATTCTTTCAGAGACTTCCTGATAGTATGTCTGGAGACACTTGTTCCTTTACTGGAAGTAAAATTCTTGGACATGAATGATTTTTGGCAAAAGAGAGAAAAATCAAAGATTTTGTTGATGTTTCATTTTTTCAACAGGGATATGTGTGTACACGTATAACATAAACACACAGATATATACTTAGGACCATAAGCATGTCCATGTATGCTAGTATACCTTTAAGTGATTATAATGGGGTAAAGAATTAAAGTATTGTGTAATGGCAAATATCAGTTTAATGTAATATATATGCGTACATATGAATTTATATACCAAGTATGCAAGTCAGACATTTAGCTTCCTTTTTTTTTTTAGATTGTTCAAATACCACACTGCTTCCAATGCACTGATATTATGACCAAGAGCCTATACAACAAAGCTCAATATGAACAGTTATGGGGCTGAATGAGTTGTACAGGCCCCCCCCCCCAATATAATGTAGCTCATTAAAGCACAGTTCACAATAGAATGTAAGTGGATCATAGAACCAAAAATATTAATCTAGCTCCAAAAGAGCTAGATTTAGCCCCAAAATAACTATATCCAAGTCCCAAATAGCTAATTTTGGCAACTCTTATTATGGCTTGATTATAATGCAGTTGGTTTTCTTGGACCCCAAAATTGGTGGGATGCCTGTAATAAGTGATACTCCTTCAGATACCCTTCTAAACCATTCATCATATAGTATGGTATATACAGTATGCATATGAACAACAGGAATAGTATGCTCATATGCATATCGATATAATGTTGAAGTACTAAATTGAATTTTATGTACTATTATCAAACATATAAAATGTCTGAATGAATAAGACAATAAGTAATGGATGATTATCAAATGTTTGGAAGCTTCAAAAAGAATGGACATATATTTAAAATACTTGTACAGTTAAGCATCACAAACTCGGATTTCAGAAATTTGGTAACATCAGATCCTTTGCTATTTTTAGGAATGAAATAACTATATGGTCACTTATCTTTTCAGCCAATGATTTAATGAGATCCCATGTATTGCATGCCATGTTGTATTGTGATAATTTCATATTTATGAATTAAACCATGATATTTTATGAAATTACCCAAATCATCATCATCATCATCATCATCATCATCATCATCATCATCATCATCATCATCATCAGAAGAAGAAGAAGAAGAAGAAGAAGAAGAAGAAGAAGAAGAAGAAGACTTTTAACGTCCTTTCATTGGACACAGACCTTCCAAGGATTTGCAACAATTCTTTATCGTGGGCATCGCAGAGCTAGTATTTTCTAAATTTGTCCAGTTCATCTCTCCATCTTGTATTTTTTCGGCCTTGGTTTTGCATGTGATCTCTGGGGATCCATGTTGTGAGTCGTGATGTGCATCGGTTGTCTGCCATTACCCAAATACAACTGAATAATCATCAAATTTTGTAAAATCTTTCATTTATTGATAAAACTAAAACTAAAAAACAAGCTGCTCACCTTTTGCTACATGCGGTACATTTGGTAACATGACTGAAATATTTGGTATGTTTTACATCATTTTATCTACGTATATACATATAAATGAAGAGACTATGTTGACAGTTTTGATAGATGGTCTTCAATGATATCGATTATAACTAAATCGTTATGTATCCATAGGTAAATATAAGTTAAAAACCCGCCATCACTGTCAAAATTTGAAGTCAGGTAAAAAATATTTCATTGAGGGATGAGCATGATCAGATCATATTCTATTTATTATATCACGAGCATTTGCTTCTGGAAAACATCTAAATTTGAGTAAAAAAATATCTAGAAACATCTAGTTCTGTAGAATCTAGATATTATTAATAAACACTTCAAAATAAGGCCCAATTACGATCAAAATGCCAATCTTCTAGTCTATAGACAAAACAGTATGGTTAGGAGTGCTGGAACGCACAAACATAAACAAATGTACAAACTCTTGCAAGTATAACATCTTTGATGGCTACTATGGTTCAATTAGGAAATACTAAGTAAAATACTAATGTTCTAATACATTTTGTGGAGGAGGATTTATTACTAAGATCCAACCAAATCATATCTAATTCAAAATGCCACAATAAAATCAACTATAATAAAAATATGTCTTCAGGAATTCTGTGAAGAGTTATTCCATTTGTTGGTTGAACAACTGAACACTTTTTGTTGATATGTTTAGGACAGTTTACAAAGAAAAAAGAACTGAACAGTGAACTCCCATTGTTAGATGCCTTAGTAACTTTCTCAGAAAATGGTCAAAGCATTTTTATGCAAAGAAAATCAACACAAAATGGTTTATTATGAATTCTATTTCAAACCATTCCTTCTGTATTAAGAAAAGGTTAGTTTCTTTCCTTCAACATTGTAAAAAGGTCATCAGCAATGATCCTAGAAATCTTAGGTGTGTAAAGAGGGGTTGATATTAACCCCAGAGGGTCAATTGGACTATCTAAGGGGTCGATAAATGCCCGAGAAGTGGGGGTGAAAAGTGGGTAGATAAATAAGCAGATGGATTAATTGAACTTATGATTTATTGAACTTAAAATTAGACATTCATTTCAAAAATGGCAATGATTCATAATTTCCCTTGGAATGCTAGTCTGTTATTGCACCTAATATATAAATCAAACTTTATTATAGATATAGTTGTAATAGAAAAAAATAGCTTGTATTAGTTATTGTACTATCTGCATTTTCTAGCATTTGTAGGAGGGCTTGGAACATATCCTCTGTGGATAAGGGAGGGATTACTGCAGATCAAAAAAGATATCTTGTTAATCTTGGCACAAGATGATGGCAGAATAAAAACAGAAGAAGAATGCCAGTCCAAACAAATTTCTTCGCTGTTCTGATGTCCCAGTTTATGCTAGAAATTAATGAGGTTGATAACCCACCTAAAAAAAACACTACATTAAAATATCTATTTAGCCCTCATTTCACACGTACAGCGATTTGATGGCGCTATATCAGCCTTTCTCAACCTTTTTTATCTTGAGGAACCCATGGAATGACTTTTGTCTCTTAAGGAACATCTGCATAAAAATATCATGTATACAGCTTATAACACATCAGTGTGTTTAGAAATAAATACATTTTACCAATTAAGCAATTTTGCTGATTTGGCGTAACATATATACCATGATCTAAAATTGATAATAGCATTCTGTGGGACCCTAGGGTTTCATGAAACCCCCAAATGAAAATAAAATTTGATTAATCTTTCTATTCAAATTATTAGAAATATAAACTGTCAACATCAACACAGGTTTCTCCAGTTTTCAAGTTGATCTGCATGGCTGACTATCTGGCTGGCTGGCTGGCTGGCTAGCTGGTTGTGTACAGGCCTGCACAAATGGTGCAAAGGACAAAATTTAAACATTTACACTTTATTATTACTTGAAAGAAAAACATTTTTTTTATTCTTTTAAAATCTCCCCCTCCTTAAATAGGTTTTTAGTGGGGGAGATCAATTTGCAATTTAAGTTTATGCTAAATTGGTCTTCAGTTTGTGTCCAGCAGTATTCATGCTCGTTTTTTTGAAAATTCAGACATTCCTAATGATCACCATCCAACAAAACATGAGAGAAGTAACTGATTCATTGATCACTCCTACTTCCAAAGTTATAATTGATCACCTGCAACACAGCATGTTGATAAAAGACATTGTTCACATGACAGTCACTAATGAGAGACTATCCAGAACTGTTTCCGTTGCTTTTTATCACAACTCTCAGATTGTCATTCTACAATCAAGAGGCATAGATCAGGAGTATTGAATAATCCAAGGTACGAGAATCAAACTCTCATCCCTTATCCTAAAGAGTCTTTCTTCCATGACAGCACCTTACTGATTGGTCTACAAAGACCAACCAATAAGCTTCATTCAAATTTAGCCATATAGCTATATCCTTGACTTCTCTGTTATCTTGTTCATGCTTTACACTTATATTAAGTTGTTGCATATGAAATGTTTTTTAAATAGACAGATAAAATATGCTATAAACAACAAGCTGTACATATTCAATCAAAATATGACCCATTTGAAGCCATAACCTTTTTTCATTGATCTTCTAATAATAATACGCCATCTCTGTAAAATTCTTTAGATTTTAGGGTCACAAAGTAAGTAAAAGAATTATGGCTTCCCTATCATTGAACCTTTCATTACAGATATGAAATTCAAAATGCTTGAAAAGATAATGTTCTGTTGGAGAAATGTCAGATGAATACAGAAAATGCTGTACTTCATATTCCAATCAAACTTAGACGCAGCCAGCTTAGAGGTATTCTGTCTGACATGTGGAGTATTCCACTCCATTCGTGAGGGACCTATTTTTCCAACTTTTAACCTTTCCTATTGCCTTGGTATGATATGATATGGTTGATGTGGAAGTCTGAAAGTCTCCATAAGATGCTCAAATCATTGTTCGTGGATTGTTGGCCATTGTTGGCAAAAATTCTCCATCATCAGGAACTAGTTTTGGCCTCCCTCTGAGTTTATTATTGATATTCATATTTCCAGACTATGATCTATTGAACAAGTGCATATTGGAAATGAAGGATAAGTCTTAATGCAAGATTTAAACTTACATCTGTGGGCAACTGCGGCAACTTTTCTTGAGAGGGCAAAAGGATATATATTCGGGGTATATCTTAGTAGCAACCCTGGTTACCAGCAAAGATTAATTCCATTTTGGGGTTACTTGAAACAATTATACAACGCCTCTATCTTACAAGGTTCTAACTTTCAAAACCCTCCGTTTCCCCCTTCTCCCAGCTGATGCACATGCTCGCAACCCTTCCTGTCTTTCTGAGACCGAAAAAATATGAAAGAAAATCTAATCAAATTTTTAAAATAGTAAACAATGCCTCAAAAGAAAAGATTTAAGCATTATTACATTTAATAGTAATTTTGTAAAATATAAACAAACACGATAACAGCCCATGTCATTCAGAGAATTAGAGAATATACCTCTACAACTAAATTTGGATGATACCTGATGATTGGCTAGGGATAAGGTATGAGAGTTTCGATAGAGGCTTATTCTTTATTTCTGATCCACACTGTTTACTCAACAATCTTGAAAGTATTTTATTTCCAGAGGCTTCTTTATAATTTTTTCTCTGAATACCATGCTTGGGGAGATCAATTGGAAAATGAATAAATTATTTCTGTCATCATTCCTTGTACTGTGATCACTAAAAGAGTTTAGATTCTAAAAAAAAAACAAGCATGACCATAATCGGACAGAAACTGAGGGACGAATTTAGCATAAACTTGGATTGTAAATTGGACCGTTCTACTGAAAACTGATTTTAGGGGAAATTTTTAGAAAAAAAAACTCTTTACTTAATGAGGAGTAAATGTTCAATTTTTCAGCTCTCTAGCTCTATTGATGTGACCTGTATGAAGAACACATACAAGGCTACCAGGCAGACCAACTTGGTAACTGAAGAAACCTATGTTGACAGTTTTGTTTGATGGTTCCTTAAAAAGGGAGGAAGAAAGGAAGAAAGTGATAGAAAGAGAGGGGGGAGGTCTCAAATAGATAACCACCCTTCCCAAAGTATAGAGGAAACAGATGTTTTTAACAAAATGAATTCCCTTTTTCTTTCAAAGGTTTCCAGAAGTACTGATTTCTGGGTTTTTTTTTTTTACAGGGAAATGTACACTCCCAGAAACATTAAAAATATTGTCAGGGGAGAGAGAGAGGGGGGGCAAGAGAAGGAGAGAGAGAAAGGAAGAGAGAAAGAGAAAGTAAAAGGGCAAGAGAGGGAGGCCAGAAATGGACAACTCACCTCCTTCGCCAGAAATCGGATACAGAGGAAATGGAAATGTTCTAAACAAAGAATTGCCTCCTCCCTTGCTTTTTTAAAAGGTTTCCAGAAATGCCGACTTCTGTTTTTCTGGAAATTGAACTCTCCTAGAAAAGATTTTTTAAAATCTTTTTTTTTTTCGAACTCTCAGAGAAGAGTGAAAGAAGGTGCAAAGGAGGAGGAGAGGGAGAACGTCCAAAAATGGACAATTCACCACCCTCACCCGAGAATCAGATAGAAACGAAATTAAAAAAAAAGAAGATTATTTCGTTCTTTACTTTATTTGGTTCTCACGCTTCGATGCATAGAAATATTGATTTCTCAGAGAAGCGTTAATTTTGGTCTTTTGTTTTATTTAGGCCTTTTTCTCTCTCTTTTTTTTTTCTTATTAGAAACCGTCAATCAAAACTGTCAACATCAAGTCAATATCCACACAGGTTTCTCCAGTTTTTAAGTGGGTCCGGCTGGCTGTACATGTATCACGCATAGAAGCCGTATCAATGGAGCTAAATGGTAGAAAATTCAGTCACTCATTATGTCTTGAAAAAACGTTTTTTTCTGTTTGATTATGGGTTTTGTAGGGGAGATGATCCACTCTGCAATGTAAATTTAGGCTAAATTAGTCCCTTAGTTTGTATCCAGTGATATTCTGACTTGCTTTGTTTTTCAGAATTCAGACATATTTTTGTGATCACTGAAAGATGAGAGAAGTAACTCATTCATTGATCACCCCTTTTTTTCCAATTTTTCGATTGATCATCCCAACACGGTATGTTGCCAATACAGGCTTGTTATCTGACGGTTTCTTCTGTTTGACTAACCTGACCTGTTGTTCTGGGCCTTTTTTTTTTGTATTTCCTTTTTTTTCCCCCCTGTAATTATTTCTTCAATCCTATGTTTTTGAATCATTTTTTTTTTTAATCATCCTTCTTTTCTCAAGCTGTCCCTGCCCAACCCCTTACTTCTTTAGCTCCGTCCCAACAATTCAGTCTTCCATCGCCAAAGCCATATCCCTATGCCCACAGGACTTTTGTCGGGCACATGCAGATAAACAAGTGCATGTACAAAGGCACATCAATGAGTCAACAACTTAATGATGAAAAAATTATTTATTTACACAACAAAAATATTCAAATTTTAACATATTCTCATTCCTTGTCAGTGCACTCAATTCAGTGGTGAATATTAATCATATAGATAAGACATTTTACTGAGAAAAATCAGATAGAATTCAGTTAAACACTACATGTTGTGCTATGGACTTATTGACCCACCTGTATAATTACATATGTATAAATATATATACACATATATACATATACATATATATATTTATATATATATATATATATATGTGTGTGTGTGTGTGTGTATATATGCGCATATATATGCGTATACAAACATATATATATATATGTACATTCACATGTAGACATATATCTAAATATCCATGCAGATAGATGTACATACATATAAATGTGTACACATATATATGTATATATATATACACATTTTTATATTTCCTGAATCTACATGCATATCAAGATACATATCTTGTGAATGTACCTTCATAATGTACATATAAACATATACATGTGTTTGAAAATATACTTACGTACAACTTCTATGCATATATATATATATATATATATATATATATATATATATATATTAATTTTAGCATATACATTTGAATATATATGATTCAACTGATAAATGATGACTTGGTATACATGAGAGCAGATATGAAGGATGATGTGTAAGTTTGTGTGTAGATTTATATGTGTGTGTGTGTGTGCATGCTTGCATGTATACGTATCTACATATATTTGTATGAATGAAAAACACTATATTATCAGGTACATAGGCATGTGATTGTATTCACCTTTTACAGCTAACCTCTTTCTTCATATGTGTGTGTATCTCTTTCTCACTCTCCAAATTTATATGTATATACATATATAACAATGAATACATATATACAGAGAGAAAGAGACAGAGAGAGAGAGAGAGAGAGAGAAATGTACTAAAAGCCATTATCCTGTATATATAGATGTAATTGTATTTATCTATGACAGTTAACCTTTCTCAGCACACAGACACACACACACACACACACACACATATATATATATATATATATATATATATATATATACACACATTTGTATGCAGGAATGGTAGCCTGAAAGATGGCTTTCAGTGAGCACAGATCTGCCTCAAACTATGATTAGAGTAGTTTCTACTTGAAATAGGAACATTATTATTGAACCAATAAATGAATTTCATATATGTATGTAAGTGTTTATGTTCAGGAATGAGGGAGATAAAGAGGGACAGGGAGAAGATCTGGTCCAAAGAGTAAGGGGGCAGGTTGCTTATATCCATTCCAAGTGGAGCACATCAACCAGTTGTTGGCTAGAGCAGCCATTATACACACAACACACTTGCTAGGACTGCAGGCAGTTTTAGCTTCCCCTCATTTGCTTCCTAGCTCGCTCACTGCCCCTCTGCCCCGTCTTCCTGCTCCTCCTCCTCCTCTTCCTCCTCCTCTGTCTTTTCTGTCTCTTTATCTAATCTCTCTTTCTTCCTCTGGTGCCCTTTGCTACTCTTTTTACAGTCCCTACTCTACCTATTCCTACTCTGATTTCTCCTTTTTCTCTTCTCCCTCTGTCACAGAGTTGCCAATTTGGATGTTTTTCATCTACATCTAGATGTTTATGGTTGCATCTACAAGTCAGAAATCACTATTTTTGATGATTCTTAATGAAAAATGAGAATTATTTTTATTCAACCCATCGTAAGAAAATGAGTAATATTCCCAATAAAATGAATAATGTTTTAATGAAATAAATGTTGACGATCAAAGTCAAATTTGATTTATTAATAATATCATTTCATCGATTTTCATTACTTTTCACCTTCAACTCAATTTTTAGTTGTTTTTATGGCAAAGATATAAGAAAATAAAAAGTAGTAGAAATAATTAAAATAATGGATTTACCTGAAAATAATTAAAAAAAAAAAAAATTTGTAATATATTTCTTAGATTTTAGATATATATCTGGAGAATCTAGATGTTTCTAGATGTTTTTTGACTTGATTTTAGATGTAAACTTGAATATAAATTTGGCAATATTCTGCTCTATCATCCTCCTGCTCCTCCTGCCCTTACTCCCAATTCACTCCTGCACACACGTGCCCATCTGCCTCGCTCAGCTGCCATGTACAAATAGCAGCAGCAGCAACTGCAATACACTACACACAACGGAACACATCTTACTAACTGATTGCAGAGGATTTTAAGTTAAACAGGTAAGTTGACATTACCCTAACTCATTCAAGCGTTCATTTGTCCACACATTTATTTTCCTTCCTTCTTTCTTTCCCTTTCTTTCTTTTCATATCATTCGTTCCTTTTTTTTTTCCTTTTCAAGATACCATGTTTCTTCCTTCCCTCGTCTTTGATCCTTTTTCTATTCTAAACTTTCATTCATTCGTTTACAATTCTATGTGGTTCCAAGATAAGTTGACATTATTCTAACTCATTCATGCATCCATTCATTCTCCTTCCTTCTTTCCTTTCCTTCTCTTTTTCCTTTATTCTTGCTTTTTTTTCTTCCTCCTTTTCTTCTTGAAAACCACCGTGTTTCTTCCTTCCTTCAGCTTTGATTTGATAATTTTCCATTCTAAACTTTCAATCACTCATTTACAATTTTAATCTGGTTCTCGGTTCTGAGATAAACTCAGTTCGACCCCCCATAAGAACCCCCTTTTCAGCCAGACAGTCCTCCTGTCTTGTCTTGTTTCATGAAAGAGAATATAAACAAAGTCCTTCCACTGTAGAGTACAATACAAGATTCTCCTTTTTCATCTGAAAATTCAATTTGCCTGTCTTTGAATTTCAGATTTGAAAGTTGTTTATTTGTAATGCTTAATAATTTGTTCCTGTTTTCATTTAATCTGATGGGGGTATCTTTTTTTTTTGATGCTGTGGTCAAATCCAGTGTCTGCTCATTTTGGCCAGAATTGTTTATAAATAGAATTCAATAAAAGAGCTTTAATCACTATGTGAGGATTTGGCCAATGACGACAATCTTAGGAATAGATGTCTTCTTCAAATGCTGAATTCAAATGCCCAGCTTACGTGCTGTGTATCAACTTGGATACAAAATCAAATAAACAATAATACACAACATTTTCAACATGTAATGAAAAGATGTCCATACATATTTTGATGTTATCAAAACATGATCAAGTTTTTGATTTAAAAATAGACACACACAATTTTATCATACTAGAATGATCAAATAAATGTTAGTGTATCTTTATGAAAACACTTGAGTAAATTTGGGTGAAGATCTATAAATGGATACATATATTTACATGGGTATAAATATAAATAAATGCACATGTAATATTTTCAAAGTATTTGTGGTCATATATACATGTGTTGGTGTACACATTACAGATGTCTAAAAATTGTTTATGATTTTCCGGGCATATATATGATTTAGTGTTTTTATATGAGTGTATGTATGTATGTGTGGGTGTTTATGGGTGTGTGTGTTAATGATAAGAGGGTCAGATAAAAAGGAAATTGGTTTATTATCTATTTGCACATTCATCTATATTCATACACCATTTTATTTTTATATGAGTACATACATCAAAATAGTCCAGCTATAAAAGGAAGAGTCTATATATATATATATATATATATATATATATATATATATATATATATGTAGGTATATATATATATATCATATTGTATTCTTGATATATATATATATATATATATATATATATATATATATATATATATATATGTATATACTGACAAAGGTAGTCATATACCTGAGTATATACATATTGATCTTCAGTCATGCTTAAAAATTTAAGTAAGATTCAAAGGGTATAATCATGAATATGTGTTGCTATAAATGTGTGTATAGTTATAAGCTATATTTTGTATAACAATAATTTTTTCTTATGTTTATACATACATGTATCTATCTACTCATTCTACTGCAGTAATGATATTTATATAGTGTGAAAGTATATAAGCAGCATTATATATATATATATATATATATATATATATATATATATATATATGAAGTATATAAACAGCATTATTGCAATAGAATGAGTAGTTACATACATGTATGTATAAACATAACAGAAAATCATTGTTATATATGTATATATATATACATAAATATACATAAATATATACATATATATATATATATATATATGAATGTATATATACATACATATATATATATATGAATATATGTATATATATATATATATATATATATATATATATATATATATATATATATATACTAGGTAAATTTACAGTGTGTATGTATGTAAGTAAACTCATGGCTGTATAAAATGCACTGTTGATCACAATATCTTATCTAAGTAGGGAACTGATCACTTTGATGCTCGGACAGTTTGTTTGTACCTGATTCCTATAACCAACCTCTCCTGTTTAATGCTGATACTGGACCTCGAAGCTCATTCCTCACAGTCCAATGCTCTATTCATTGAGTGACTACTTTGCACAAAAATAACATTGTTGCCTATAAAAGAAAAATTAAAATCGATTCGGATAGAGCAAAGAGTTGTCTTCAAAAAGCTTATTCTGATTTCAATCGAATGAATCTAGAGAAAGGAAAACAGTATTCAATGTTTATCTATCTCCATACTAACTTTAATCGTTTGATCCCATGGGGGTCCATTGATAGGGGGGGGTAGACAAGACATTTGCCCCCCGCCCCCTCCTTCATGGATCAGGTGTTCTCACTTATGGCAGGGGGCTGTGTGAAAGTGAGAGCATTATACTTGATAAGTTATTAGATAATCGTGCAATTAAATTGTTTCATGTAATCCAAAATTAATGTACTTTTATGAAAAAGATGGTATTATTATTTGCTGGTAACAAAACTGCTGCTAAGACACATCCCTAATATATCCTTCTGACCCCACCTTAAAATATATTTTTTCACTCCCCCCTAGAAAAGGGGCAGCATACATCCATGCTTGACTTTGTCCTTGTCCTCAAAAACATGTCAACTCATCTGCCTTTCTGGAGACAACAGGATGTCTATTAATTCCTATTTCAGACTTTGTATATCTATTCATCTCTCTGTGAAATCTTAAAACTGTTCACTACATCTATAATTGTTGCACACTGGCCTTTTTATTCATTCTTCATTTTAACCATTTCTATGTATTCATTTGTATTGCAATAAGTAAGTATTCTACACCTATCCAAATTCACTTATTGATCTTTGAATATCTGTCAATCTCACGACTTACATATCTGCCTTGATATCTATCTATCAACGTATAAGTTTGATGTAAGTTTCTTCGATACTGTTACCCCAAACTGCCAAACATAGGTTTCTTCAGTTTTCAAGTCGGTCAGCCTAGCGTAGGTTCAATTCGTAATATAAGTTTATGCTGAACTGGTCCCTTAGTTTGTGTCTGGCAACGATCAGGTTTTTTTTTGAAAATTCAGACTTTTTCCAATTTTTTTGGTTGATCACCCCCGACACAGCATGCAGCCAAATGATGTTAGTCATGTGCCAGTTTCTATTGAGTGATTAACCAGACCTAGTTTTTTTTTCTGTCTTTGTTTTGTTTTTTTATGTATGTTTATTCGGCCATGAATTGTTTCAAAAAGTTAATCTATTGATTTTTCCTAAAATTTTCAGAATCTTGGCATCTACCAGTTTTTTTGTTCCTCCCTGAATTGGTTTCATACCCGTCTACTAGCATCTAATGACCGATATTTTTATTAACCTATCTACTCATGTGTCGTTTATCTATCAGCTATATTCGCACTTTGCGTTTCCAAAATTACTAAGTTTCAACTAATAAGATTCAGATAAGTCTAAAACCATCTCCAGGATATTCTGATAAGGCTTTTTATTCTCCCTAACTTTATCTATGAATACCTCTTACACATTCACATACACACACAGACTGAGGAAGAATCATATCTACATACATGAATGTGAATCTGAATGTACTCAGTCTGTCTGGAAAGTATCCAGCCATTTTGAATATTTTGAGAACCTGTTGCATTGCTTTGATGTAACTTGGCAACCAATCAGAACAAGCCTCACTGTGAATGCTCGAATGGGAACTCTCCATAGGGTTACCCAGTCAACACTGGGACGTAAATGAATGAGATTGCTTACTACATCATTGTCGCATTCTCAACAGCTGAGCAGGTCATTCTTTATGTCTCATGCAGGTTGTTTTGGCAAAAAATCAAATCATCCTGATTTTGTAGCACCTGCACAGTCTGGATTTGGCTCCCTGAGACTCTGGCTTTTCGGACGGAATTAAAGAGAATGCGACAAGGCAGCTGATGTCGATACCAATCCCGAAAGAGGACTTTGCAGACTGTTCTGAAAAGAGGAAGAGATGCTGGGATAAGAGTATGAGATCACAGGAGGAGTACTCTGAAGTAGACTAAGGCTCTATTGCCCTAGGCAGGCTACTTTTTTTATTGATATTGAATAACTGGAAACACCTTGTATATGTCGTAATCGTGTATGTTTATATAAGAATCTGATACTTTGCTTTTTATATACATCTTCATCTACAAAATTTGTTTTACCAACATTTTATTCATTCAATCTTTCATGTATGCGGCTTCTCACTCTGAATAAGTGCCAAAAATTTATTAAATGACAAAGTCTATCTTTCCATCTTTCCTTCTGAGTATGTATCTATTCATTTGTAGGACTAAAATAACATAGTCGGAGGGGGTCCTAGCAAGATAAAGCAGCTAAAACTGGCGATGTTTGATCGTGGTGGTACGGTTGGTCCAGATGGGATTGTGATTTTTGATGAACTCTCCCTGGAGACCCAGGCCGTATATACCACCACCATTACAACACTACCCAATATTTTCTTGGCCTCTTAACACATGTTATTCACAACATAGCAACCTTTATGTATCAGTATCTTCACACACGATGAACCAAAAAAAGGAAAAAAAAAAACAAAAAAAAAAACAAGAAAAGGGGGAAAAAAAAAAAACCACAGCCAAAATACAAGGAATCTTTAGGTGCTGAGGTGAGAAGTACAAATCTGAATCTTGTCTCATCTCCGACTGGTCTCAACTAGTCTCGGCTGTGAGGGTTGTTTAGGGGCTGAATTGTTACAAAATTTATTTTCATAAACCTCTCTACGTTATGGAGTGGTAGATGATAGTGTTAAGATGATTAGGTAAATGGATGGATGTCTGGATAATTGTGCCAACTATCCAATGTCTAAAGTGGCAGGGGTGTTCAAGTGGGTGGGTGTGGGTAAATGCAACCTGTTCTTTTTTGGCAAATACTCTGGCGGCAGATTAAGCACTGAGCAAGACCCGATGAACTGAAATAAAGCAAGAGACATTCGAACTGGAAGTGGTGTTGATGATGCTTTTACATTCTATTCCGAAAGACATCCAACCATTTTGGCTTTTTATCTCTCCCCCGTCCCGTCGCGTAGACGTCCCATAACCGACAATCACACCTTCTGATACCGCCACCAAAATCTTTTTTCTTCCTGTCCTGTCCCTCCTCCTCTCTCAACTACTTTCGCTCTTGTAACGTCTTTATCTTCACTCGGCCTCATATTGAAAATATGTCTTGCTGAAATTTTTTGGCAGCACTTCTAGAGGTTGCAGATAGCAAACATGAGAGAAAAATTGGTGGCACTTGAAATACAATAAGTATGTTTTCGTATTAAAATTGTTGTCCCATAAAAATCTTAACGATAACTTTTTAAAAAAAAAATAATTCTAGAAATTCTACTGTCTGCTTCTGTATATTCCAGAATCCAGATATTTCATTTGAATTCGAAAGTGAAGAGTTTTCTCGTTTACATATCCATTGAAAAAGAATTGAAATTAAAATTAATGCTGGCAAAAATAGCAAAAGGCGGGATAATTACAATTTGCTACTAGTTAAAAAAAAATGAACAAATATCTTCCCTGTTTTGTCCTGATTCTCCCTTATCTCTGCAACCTCATCACATCATCCCCACACCCCATACCCAATATCTAAAACCCCGTTTCTCCTCTAGCACCATCACTAATCCCAGCATCCATATCAGTCCTGTGTGAGGGAAGGTTAGGATAGGAATTGTGAAAAAAGAAGGGTCCCAGGAAAAGGCATTCTGAAAGAATCCTACCTGATCATTTCTCCTGAGATTGCAGACAGTTAAGGAATAATGAATGAATAAGAAAATTAAGTTGCTTAAGACTGATTCTCTTATGACTGGAAATCATTGTCTCTACTTGGATTTCTTCTTTAGACAAAAGGTAAGATACACAACTATCCATATCTCAATTGATGCCTTCCATTTGAATGCTCTTTGCTTTGACAAATTCATAATTGTTTGTCTATATTCATGGTATGTTTGTTATGATGGGAAAGAAAAACGTGTAAGGGTTGCTTGGCATATTTGCATACAATGATTCCGTCCTGAGTCCTCTCTGTATTGACTTTATTAGAATGTATTAAATGTCGAGTATTAAACTTGTTTTGAATAAATCACAAAGATTTTTATTTAACACCAGATGAATGTGCTACCAACATTTTTCAGTGTATGTTTTTCCCATATAGCAAAATTATTTTATCCCAGTTTACATGTGTATAGGCAAGTCAGAAACGATTTGAACTTGAATTTGAACAGGGTGTCCTATATTTCTATCTGGCAATTTTAAAATATGTATACTCTGTCTGTCTGTCTGTCTGTCTGTCTGTCAGCTGATCTCTCTTTTCTCTCTCTCTCTCTCTCTCTCTCTCTCTCTCTATATATATATATATATATATATATATATATATACACACACATATATAATGTAGTAAAGGATTTGCTACACTAACACATTTATGTTTCTGCCCTGTTAGGGCTTTTTCAAGTGAAATGGATCAGAAACATCAACGTGTTATTGTAATGAATCCTTTACTTCATCATATTTTAAGCTCTACTCAATATGATGTGTAATGTTAAATGTATTGTGCACTTTATGAAATAAAGCCATTGCACATCAGATATTATATATATATATATATATATATATATATATATATATATATATATATAGATATATGTATATATATATATATATATATATATATATATATATACATACATATATCTATATCTATATCTATATCTATATATATATATATATATATATATATATATATATATATATATATATAATTTATTTCTTGATGTTCAGTTTCTATATTTTGGATATGAGGTATATTACCACAGAATAGAGATTCTGTTAACAACAACATTTTTTTCAATTTTCAAGTTGGGCTGGCTGGCTGGCTGGCTGGTCATGTACATATCACACATGCAGGCTACACCAATAGAACTGGAGAGCAGAAATTTTAAACATTTGTTCCTTCTAGAATGTCTATGTCAGGCAAAATGTTTGGGGGGAATTGGGATGTTTAATCCAAAAAAAAGATAAACGTTTAATTTCCTGAAATGAGTGCTTAAGGTTAAGATTAAACAGATATTGAACACTGGATCCTTGTGAAAGGGACGACAAAATTGTTTTTAACCATACCGGCAAGATTGCAGATCCGATATAAAAGGATTATTCCTCTATGATATCAGTCAGCTCTGATCAATTTTACTTTTATCGTCAATAATCAGAGAATCTGTCAAAATTAACCCTCAGATAATAAGCAATAAAAGTCTGAACTGATAATAAAAAACAAAACATTGAAAGTTAGGTTGCCTGATCTACCAAATAGAAATAAAGGATATCTTGCTCAAATTCTCAGCCCAAAGATCGCGTCATATATTTGATTGTGTGTGCATATATGTGTCCATATTAGGATTGCGACAATTCCCCAGGCACTCTTAATTTGAAAAAAAAGCTCCTTTCTAAGAACTTAGAGCATAGCTTTTTATTTCCCATTCTGAGGACATAAATAGGAATTTTAAAAAGTCAATTTTTTAACAAACTGTGTGACAATTCTGGCTGCTGCAGGGTCAAACTTCACTCCTACTTCTATTTCAACTGAAGATGATCACTGCAACTTTCGGTTTTGTTTATATAATACATAAATAAGTCGTTACATAAGACGTGTCAGTTTGGCTCAGTTGGTAAGAGAGCTGCTAAGCATTCACTTAATCATGATTTCAAACCATGTTCAAGAAATGTTAATTTTATATATCGGTTTGGTTTAACATGACTGGATAGACAAACAGTGAAGATTTCCATCATCATCATTCTTTTAGTGTCTGTTGTTGGACATAGACCTTCCCTAAGATTTGCCAAACTTCTTTATCATAGGCCAATACTCTCTGAATTTGTTTAGTTCATCATGTCATCTTACTTTTTGAGGGCTATAGTTTCACGTATGATCTCAAGGGATCCATATTGTTGGTTATTATGTTAAGTGGTTGTCTGCCATTCTTGCAACATGACCAGCCCATTGTCATTTGAGTTTCCCAATAGATTCTATGATATCTCTGACTTTTGTTTTTCACTGGGATATCTTGTGATCTCTCCATGGGATGTTGAGCATGTTGCATACTACCCTAAATTTAGAGAGGATTGTTCTCGTTCTTTTTGTTGTTATGGGTGAAAAAACAAAGTCTATGCTAACTTTGAGCTTGATAAAAATTTTTTTGGATAATTTATTTTTTTTTTAGATTTATATTTTCATGGAAGAATTTATCTGTCAGTATCTATTCCAATTGATCTACCTGCCAATCTTTCTGTTCAGTACTGATCTATTAAACTCCTTCTGCTTCTTCATATCCGTCCGTCAATCAGTTCACACCTTAATTAATCACTCGCACCAAACTGATCTACTCTGCTGTTTAGATACATCCTAATCTATTTATCGTATTATATCTACATCTATCTCTCTCTCTCTCTCTCTCTCTCTCTACATATATATATATATAACTACAGCTATACATAGTTACTTATTAATTCACCCATTCAAATCCTCATTCGCTTACCTACCTAACTACCTATCAATATGACAGCTAATGTCTATATTTATCAATCTAATTATTTATCCACATCCCTCGACCTATCAAGCCTATTATGTCCATAGCTGGTGTGAGAGAAGAGATGGAAGGTAACCAGTCAAGAAAAGGACAATTTGCAATCCTAATCGGGGAGTGGAGGCTCTTTAAGGCATTTGGATGCCAACTTTGATTTCCGGCAGATCCTGCAGCAAAGCTGATGCCAACTGTATTGCACTCCACTTCCTTTGGTCTATATCAGCGAGGCTAACAGGGAGGATTCTTTCAAGTTGGTATGGCATGATCTCCATACACTTTATCTAGTCTAGTCTTGTGCCCGGGGGAAGTCACCAGTGTTATTCCATTGTCTATCGAGAGAGAAGGAGGTCTTTTTTCGATGATTCAGTTTTTGATTTTGGCTTATTAGGCCTTCTGACCCCAAAAGTTTTCAATTAAGTTAGGTTTTTCAAGTCCACCACAAACCTTCTGCTGAGTGATTTTTCTTTTATCAGTGTGATTGTATAGCTACCATATATTCTTGAATACAAGTTGACCGTGAGAATAAGACAAAGTCAGAATTGGGCATAGAATTTCAGTGTATGTACTGACTAGAATATAAGCCAAGTTCATTATTTTACCATATTTTCATCATCAAAATCATCCCCTTCCAATGAAATCAATGTGTGAGGCATTTGGTTAGTTGTCAAGTGTGAATGTCTTTCATCTTCAACATACTGATCATTGTTCTCAGATCATAAAAGTGAAATTCTCATCTGTGATGTAGAATCCAGAAAATAAGATTCAAAACAGATATTATATAATACACACCATGTACTACATATATAGCAGTCCATACAATACCATGGCAATTGAGCAAGAACAACTGACATAACCACTTACTAATATGCATTGTGCTTATTGGTACTGGATTCATAGAGGCCAAAGTATTGGCTATTTTTGACTGACTCGGGTATAAATTGAACGACTGATTTGGGGCCATTTTCCGATTAAAAAACCTTGTCTTGTATTCAAAAATATCCGATGGTTAGTTAATCTTTCACCTCTATTCAAGGTGTCATGGGGAGGCAGAAACAGCAATCACTTTATTTTGTCTGAGTTTTTTTTCTCCTTTATTTTTTCTTGAGAAACTTAATAATCCACTCTCAGCTTGTTAGGTATGTTAAAGCTTCACCAAAAGCCCATTAACGGTACATTTTGTGAACGCATTTCCTATTCTGTACTTCACCATCCTCTCATGATGTCGGATGAAGGTTTGGACTTTCCTGGTTTGAATTTAGAGCTGTCCTTCCCTGGGACTAGTTGTCAATCAAGTCAGGAAAGTAGAGTGAAGTATTAGGAAAAAAAGTTAGATTCAAGGTGTCAGTCTTCCCAGATAGTATAAACATGAAGTGACTCTAGATTTCAATACTGGATCAGGAAAGATAGGTAAGTAGTGCCCTTATGCTGGCTACCACTTCAGCTGTTCCCGCTTGGTCTCTATATATAATATATTTCCACTTACTGATATGTAAAATTAACTTGCTGGAGACAAACACCTGAAGTGGCGTCAGTCACTTCATTCTGCATTATGTCAATAAAAGCTGGGGGAGGGGGGGGTAAAGATGTATGCATGCTTTTCCCAAGGGGGTTAGTTTGAAGTGAACAGATAGAGTCCTAGCTTGAGTTTGAACTTGTTTTGCCAAAATCCATTCTTCGTTATGTTTTCCATGAGGCCACCCCACACCACAGATCTGGAAAAGCCTATCTAAAATCTCACCTCCATACCTCCTGAGTATGCCTCTTGACTATTTATCATTTTTTTTTTTTTTTAAAATATCTTTTCTTACTAATCTAATCGGTTCATAAGTATCTGTGTATAACAGCCATTTGTATCCAGCCTTATCAGTCTCTCTTCGTTTTTTATCTATCAGTACACATCCCTTTTCATCTATCAATATAGACATCCACGTCCTTATCTCTGATATGAAAAACCAGACATTGCTGTAATTAACAGAAAAAAAAAAAGAAAAGTTCAACCAAATTGCATTTAAATAAGTGAGAAGTGACAGGAAGTAAGAGTGACAGTATCAATAAATAAACTCGATGTGAAGCAGGTCTGGTTAATCGCTCAATAGAAACCGTCGCATGACCCACATCTTTCAGCAATATGCTGTGTTGAGGGTGATCAATCAAAAAATTAGAAGAGATGATGATCAATGAATTAATTACTTTTCTTGCCTTTTGTTGGGCCGTAATCACTGAAAAAAGTCTTGATTTTCTGAAAACAATCTTGAACCCTGTCAGACACAAAACTAAGAGACCAATTCAGCATAAATCTACATTGTAAACTGATCCCTACACAAAAAGCCTATTTAGTGAGGGAAATTAACAAAAAAAAATTCTTTCCAAACGTTTGCATAATGAGGAATAAATGTATGAATTTTTCACTCTCATTAACCCTGTTGGTTCTGCCTGCCGGATGGATACATAGCCAGTCAGCTAGTCAGCCAGCCATATCAACTTAAAAACTGAGGAAACCTGCGCAGATGTTGACTATGTTGTTGCTGACAGTTTAGTTTGACAATCTCTGATGGTGAAAAATAGTAAGAATGTCAATGTCAATAAATAAACTATATCAATCTATATGTAAATTTGTCAAAAGGCCAAATGTAATTTTTTTAAAATTATTGCAAGATAAATCTGTAAACCCCTGCTTACACTTTGAAATTTTTAAGATATTCCAACTGGAAAGAGGCAATAATCGTACAACCACAGAATCAAAATTTGAAGTAAGGTAAAAAGATTCAATCAAAGAATCAATATGGTCAGAATAAATTCTGCTTATGACATCACAGGCAATTTTCACTGGAAAGCATCTAAAAAAAAGTTTTGAAAAATCTTTAGAAACATCCAGATTCTGGAGAGTCTAGATGTTACTGATAAACGTGTCTTAATAAGCCTATCCCCCAAGAGATCCAAAAAGCTTTTTTTTTCCAAAAACTAAAAAGAATAGAGCAGATATGGACAGTGAATGAACAATGTAAGAATTTGGATGTAAAGCAATTATGTGGACCTTTGCCTCACCAGAGGGCTGTTTAGCTCAAGAATGATAAGAATATATATATATATATATATATATATATATATATATATATATATATATGTGTGTGTGTGTGTGTGTGTGTGTGTGTGTAAATACATAATACATGTATAAATATATATATATATATATATATATATATATATATATATATATAGGATAATGGATAGTCTATAGCCACACTGAAGAGTTATAATACAACAAAACAGCTGTCTGTGGATGACACAATAATATATATATATATACATATATATATATATATATATATACATACATATATATATATATATATACATATATATATATATATATGAATAGGATATTATTCAAATAATCATTCAACAAAAATAGAGATGGGCTAGGTACTTAGCAAAGAGAAATGAGAACAGATAGAGCAAAAGGTTAATGGATTGGTATCATGAAAAAATAAAACAGTAGGAAAAGACCAGACACTAGATGGAGAGATTAGATATAGAAGTTTGTTGATAAAACAGGACAAAGATCAGTGCATGGAAGAGAATGGGAAAGGCCTTTATCCAGCAGTGGACTTATAATGGTTGCTGCTGCTGCTGCTGATATATGTATATATATATATATATATATATATATACATATATATATATATACCCACATTGCCAAGAGAAGGACTCTCCTGTCAAATCTACAACTCAAGAACCGTGCTCCTATTCAGACCACCTCGGTTGACTATAGGGTGATAAAAACCCTTGGATTAAAGGGTAGGGTCAACCGTGTTCAAGTCACACTTTATCCTAAATCTTCATTGCTGAAGTGTTATTGCACATACAGGCCCCGCCATCTATTGTCCATCTGCTGTTGAAATCCTTTCCCAACAAATCTTAGTTTGCATATCCAAGCCATCATATATATACACGCTCTAAACATAAAATCAATAATCAATGCATAATCCCGATGAATCACGAGTACAAAACTTTGAAATAGAAAACCACTTGAAAAAAAACTTTAGAGTAAGACAGAGGGTTATGGAAAGAGCAATGTTAGGAATAATTCTTAGCAACAGGAAAAAAACAACATGACCAGTTGAGAAAGGACCAGTGTGAAGGATATCATACAAGTAATTAAGCAATAAAAATGAAGGTGAGCAGTGCACAGAGCAAGAAGTAGAGATGATAGATGGAGCAAAGGCCAAGATTTATTGCCAGTGGGACAGCAAACTCAGTAGAAAAAGACTGGACGCAAAATGGAGAGACTGCACAGAGAAGTTTGTTGGTAAAATAGCGCAATCATTTGTCAGTGACGGAGATGGAAAAGACCTTTGTCCCGCAGCTTATAACAGTTGATGATGATGATGATGATGATGATGATGATATAAACATATATATATATATATATATGTACTTATATACCAAGAAAGAGAGACAGTGAGAATAACATATTAATATAAAGCTCAATTCCTTTGTCCACCCTTCTCAGTACTTATTTACTAACTAATTAATCAATTTATCTGATTAGTCTGAAATCGCCTATAAACATTTTAAATGCTCTCCAATGTTTGAATTTGAGTCATCCGTCATGCGCCAGAATTTATTGGGAAAGAAAGGAGAAAAGAGAAAAAATAAATTCTTTTGACATTCAAGTCAACATTTTAAATGACTAATTAGAATTTTAATCTCTCCAATTACACTTTATAGGTTTCAAATGTGCATACAGAGTCGATGAATAAACCTGGAACAACTATAAATGCAAAATGCATTTAGCGCACAAATGCTTGAATGGTGAAGCTGAGGGCCTTAGAGGAGGGGGGGTGCATCCAGTGCATAGCATGAAGGCCTGGTAGGTGAAGGGGGCTTGTGAGTTTCTTGGCAAAAGCTGTATATAGAAACTTCTAATTTGATCCTATATGATCATTAATAAAATAGTTTGACTTTATCATATATCAACGAGCGAATATAATATGGCATGCAGAAAGAGTTATTGCTGATGAAAGCAGGATGGCTAAAGAACAAAGGTGTCTGTGTAGTGTATACAAGGGTCTGAAAACAGCTTTGTGCTTCCTCTATTAAAACTGGAAATCATTCCTCAGTTCCTATTTTCAGTGTGGGACTTATGCCCCTCTTGGGGTTCAGGCACATCCAAGCTGGGTGGGGAGCAGTAATTTTGTTAGAAAATGGCCCTGGAACCTGAGAAGAACTCCTAAGTTGGCTGTGGCCCCCAAAATTTGGAAATGGTTGAATATCAGCAACCATGTCTATGCAGCTATTACTACTGTAATGTTTAATTCTCATTGGGTGGCCACACGTTGGGCTTTTGTACCAGATCGAACCAAGTTTAGTAAATACCAATGATTGAGTACTACACCACAGAACAATTGTTAGCAAGCTTATCTTATAGAAGAATACTACTGTGGTGGATTCAGACAGGGGTGTCGAGCAGACTTGGTACCACCAATTTTTCTGATTAATAAAAAGGAAATAAAAATGAGACAGAAATGCAAAGAATTTTGGTCATCAGATGCTTGGAAATTTGAAACTCCTTGGCTGCATTTAGTTTGGTTAACCCTTGACCCCCCCAACCATCAACTTATCCCCCTTGGTACAGATCTGGTATCCTACATTTGTAGCCTAATACCGGGCTAAGCTAAGCAAAGTAAATAATAAAGCACACCTCTCTCTGGAATGATGGTCAACAAGCTTATCTTACAATCTGTTATCATTGTAATGAGCTTGATCCTCATCCGGGGTCCTACACTTATGGCCTGGTACAAGATTAACTTTTAAATTCATAAACCACTTGTAACAATCATGAAACTCTTCAATGCTTAGGATTCAAGAAAAGAAAACTCTTCTGTGGACAGAATTGGGAGAAAATTTCACAATGAAGTCACAGGGATATAACTTTAATCAGGATTTAAGTCCTTGAATTACTTAATGAATTCCTTAGAATGAATATAAGAATTGAGCAGATTAAATAACCATAAATGCCTCAGTGATTTGATGATTAGCAAACGACCATCATCATCAGCATCATTATCATCATAGGCCAACTAACATTCGTCATTAGACATAGACCTTCTCCAAGATTTACCAGACTGCTTGATCTTGTTGAAGGGGAAAAACAAAAAATAAACTTCAAAAGATTTCTCTACTCATACCTGATTTTTTCAAGTTTGTACCAGAGTTTGAATGAATCTTTTTTATTTTATAGTCACTCAAATCAGTAAAGTAAAGAGCTTGTACAATCTTTTTTAACTTTCATAAGATAGGCATCTATAATACAAGCACAAAGGAATTATGTTTGGAGAGCACTTCGTGGTGGTGTGATTGCTTGTGAGGTAGGCTTGCAAATCAGTAGAAGTGAGTTCTATCCTAACAGGGTGCCCAACACATGTTGACTTGTGCCAAAACTAAGCTACACTTGTCAAATATTTAGGTGCTTTGTGGTAGTGTAATGGATAGCAAGAGTTTCTTGCAGACAATCACTAGTGAGTTTGGTTCTCAAATGGTGCTCAACAAAACTTTGCTATATATATATATAATATATATATATATATATATATATATATATATATATGTATGTATGTATGTATATATATTATTAGGAAATGTACATATAATCTGATAGAAGATTTATGATATTTATATACTATTTGAAACTCTATTTGAAATGACCTCCACTCAGCTTAATGATCCAAATTCAAATCTGGATTTCAATTTCATGCCCCTTTGATGAGGTGTGAAAACATTTCTTCTGTATCGGGTTTTATCATCATACTTGTACACATGCACTCACAATGAAGATTATGAATAACAGGTCTCCTTAGTCAAAATATAGAATATGCCACATGATCAACATCTTTTGGCAGCATACCTTGTTAGGGGTGATCAATCTAAAAAATGAGAAATGGTGCGATCAATGAATAAGTTACTTCTCTCACTTAAAAAAAGTCTAAATTTTCAAAAAACAACCGTGAACACCAACTAAGATAATAATTGCATAAAGTTACATTGTAAATCAACCCTAACCCCCAACTCACACACTAAAAGTCTATTGAGGCCCAGTGAAAGTAGGGTTCATTCAAAAAATTAAATAAACATCTTTTATAGATATTATAAGGAGTAAATGTTTAAATTTCTAGCCATTCTAGCTCCATTGGTAGTGCCTGTACAGATGACAAAAATAGATAGCCAGACAGACCCACTTAAAAACTGTAAATCCCTATGTTGACAGTTTTGTTGACAGGTGTTGATTGATGGTTTCTAATCAATGAATATATTTACCTTCATGAATGCATTCACATAATAACACTTTCTGGGATACATTTTAATGTATACAGCATTAGACAACATTGTTTGTTCTCTCTACAATCTTCTATAAACACACATACACACTTACATACACTCACACACACATATATATACATATATATATATATATATATATACATATATATATATATATATATATATATATATATATATATATATATAACGTATATATGTATATATATATATATATATATATATATATATATATATATATATATGTAATATACAGGAAAGCAAATGGATAGAGATAGTCAATCATTGAGAATTGGGCAAAAAATTTGGGTTTGACCATGTAAGCAAATGCTATCAGCATTAACCAGACTCTGTTCTAGAAAATAAAAGGAAGAAGATTCTCAGGGACTATGATATTCTGACGGATCATCCCACTCAAGAAAGAAGGCCAGATCTGATAGTCGTATGAAGAAGAAAAAAAAGGGCCTGCAAGACTGTAGATGTGACTGTATTATCAAACCGCGGAATGGAGTATACAGAGAGCCACAAATTCAGAAAATACCAGGACCTTCCCAAGGTTAGAGCCCTGCCCATGAGAGTTGGTGTACTTGGAACTATCGGAATTTCCATAGTCCAAAACAATGTGCCCACTAATTTTTAATCGTCAGTGCTTACATAATGTTGGACAAATGTTTTTATTCTGATAAAAGAATGTGTTCAACTCAGTGAATCAATATTTTTCCAATAAAACTCGGGAAGCTATCAACAGAATTTGAAATCTTTTGTGCACATATCAATTACCTTTGTGCGCTGTG
>OY735214.1:18161706-18454206 GCA_963457665.1 Thysanoteuthis rhombus | reverse complement strand
CAAAATGTTAATCCGAAAAGAGCTGGATCTAGCTCCAGAATAGCTAGATATAGCTCCCAAAATAGCTAAATTTGCAACCCCGATTATTGTGGCTTGTTTATAACGCGGTTTGACTTTCTTGGACCTCAAAACCCGCATTATAACGATGATCACCTCTATATCAGCCAAGACTAATAGTGAAAACTAGTTTACCCATTCAAAAAGGTTTTCAGATGATTGAAGTCCTTTTAGTTGCTTGTGTTGTTAACACAACATTTTGGCTGATCCATTCTACAGCCTTCTTCAAAACAGAATTTCCCTATGGTAATCATGTTATAATAGATTCAGAGGAGGTCGTTCTCTTTTTCTTTCCTTGTTAGGCCTGGATGATGATGCCTAGTCCCTGTTGAATAGTAAAAGTCACATCAAGTTGAATTCTGCATCTGTCTGACTCATATACTAATTTTTTCTGTGTATAATAGTTATTTCTTAAGATATCAGCTGTCTAGCTTCACTGATGTGGACTGTATGCAAAACACATCCATGCATACATAGGTAGCCAGCCAGTCAGTTAGAATCGCTTAAAAACTGAAGAAACCTATGATGAATATGATGACAGTTTTTAGTTGACGATTTCTAACGAGTAAACTTGAGCAAATGTTTACTGATATTCATTAAATTTTATATAATATGGTGCAAAAAAAAATTAATAATATTCAGGTTTACTTCCATATAGTGAGCGCTTACTTGCCAGCCTTGAAAATCAGTATTCAAAATTCCGGCTTTTAGCCATGACTGGAGACCAACCACTGTCGCCAGTCAGGAATATGCAACTCTCTCACCTACCGAGCAGGCCAAAACGCAGATACTTATCATCATGATCTCCACTGTAATAGAACGTCTGAAGTATAAACCCAATGGAAACTCTCACTTTTATTTTTCCATTCATGGAGAAAAACATTAACACTTTTCATTGTTATTTACTTCTTGGAGAAGACAAGGATTTTATGACGTCAGATGCAGGTGATTCCTCTTCCAATATATCAGACTCTTATCAATGATGGTAAAAAAAAACATAGGCCACTGGACGGGAGAAAAAAATACATGAGTGATCTATCATTAATTGTAAGGAAATAGAAAGACTGATTGTGAAGTATGAAGCTTATGTAAAGACGGAAAGATGTTGGCGGCCATCTGCCGTAAAACGCTACAAGCTTCCCTCATTATAACTTGGGTGTTAGGGTCTTACCAAGCCAACCAACTATTATTCGAGGGTACACCACCCTTCCACGTCATAACATGAACCGCACTATAACAAACCGCATTAGAATAGGGAAGGACTGTTGCAAGCTTGTCTTACAACCCATTCTTTAATGTGGAGAGCTCAATCCTCACTGAGTGCCTCGTTACTTTGCCTGTAGTTGATAACTATATTTTAGGTGAGAATATAAAGAAAACAAGCCTGGCTGCTGTAGGGTTAAACTTCACTCATGCCTCTATTCCGATTGAAGATCATTACTGCAACTTTGTATTGTGTATATAATAAGTAAATTTGTTGGTAAATAAGACCTGTCATCTCTGCTCAGCTGCCTTCCTATCACGTGATCGTGAGTTCAAATCACTGTATGGAAATGTTCATTTTATACATAGGTTTTATTTAATATGACTTGATGCACAAACAATGAAGAGTCAACTTCACTAATTTGGTGAGGACTGTTATTGTTGTTTTTATTACTGAGGTGGAGAACACAAAGTCAACCCCGGACTAGAGTTTGACGAAAATTTGTCTCTGATTTCCTTCTCTCTCTTTTTTCACCCTGTCTTTTACTCTTCCTCAATGTTGGGCAGGACAACATGAAAGGTTCTGTTTACTTTTTGAGCCATTTTTTTTCTTGGAGTGGGGGCATTAGGGAGTTGGTCTTATATGCCACTAAATACGATAAACATGAGCTCCTATCGCGAAGCAGTAGAGAAGTAGTCTTACGATACAATGATAAATCAAACCGTAAACAGTGCTGACTAGACATTGGGATATTCAAGCAACACCTTCAAACACATTTATAAAGATACATTCCTATAACTACAGAGGGCACAAGCTAGACCCCTATTACAATATGGTTCGCCTAAAATACAATATTAAGGTCATCAAGAGGATACAATGCTGTGTAGCCAAACTACTCACTCATCTTTGACATCTATCCTACTTGGAGTTATAGCAAAAACTGAACTTACAGCCTTTGTACTACCAATGAATCATCAGTCTTTCAACGTCCGTCATTGGACATAGACCTTCCCCAGGATTCACCACACTTCTCTATTATGGGCATCGTGGAACCAGTATTTTCTGAATTTATCTAGCTCATCTCTCTATCTGATACTCAGCCGGCCTCGGTTGCGCATGTGATCTCTTGGGATCCATGTCGTGAGTCCCGATGTCCATCAGTTGTCTGACTGGAAACTTAAGGATTCATTAATAACATTCACATGCTGGAATGTCACGGCATAAAATGTAAATAAAGAAAAATGTTCCTATCACTCAACACTGCAAGACGAAGGTATAGCAAGAAGCTTCAAGCTCAAGAATCTACAAAAGTTCAACACCACTTCTTCTCCAGAATTACCAGTGTGACAGTCACTTCCAAAAAAATAAATACTTTCAAAAGAAATCTGAAAAATTACATTGGCCACAGTGTCTTTACCTCTGAATACAGGTATTGATTATCTCAAAATCAACCAACGAACTGACAACAAAAAAAATCACCAACAAACAAAAAACTACATCTATAGATTGGTGCAATAACCCTTTTTGCTGAGTTCATACCTTCCCATAATAGAGGTAAAATTAATGATATATGCAACCACTACCATCTGTATTTCCCATGTCATGCTACAAGATCATGCTGTAAAGAGAGTGGAAAGAGAGATATGGAGATATGGAAGTAGTCCCTGTCGTACACTGATGTCCAGCCCCCCCCTTCAACCAGTTCAGCAACACCCAATCCACCGCAAGAGGTGATCAGCGAGAATCTTTTTTTTTCTAAAAGTAAAATTCTGATTTCAAAAGCGTTTAAAAACCAAAGCAAATGGTGAGACTGGAGACAGAGATGGACAGTTGAGAAAACAATTTTTGCTGAAAGCAAAGGAGAGGAAAAAAAAAAAATGAAAAACTGAATAGAAATAAAATATAGGGCATAGAAAAATCATAGTAAATGAAAAATGAGTCGAAAAAGAGAAGAAAAAAATTATATCACAGAAAATAATGATAGATAGATAAGAATGTATGGATGGAGGCGCATGTAAAATAAATCTTTTTTTATCAAGTTAAATATCTTTTTTAAACCATGGAATTTCCACGGATTCTACGAGTAATGTATGTTATCAATAGAGATGTAACGGAATGTCTCAAGAGGAGAATATAAAAGAGATAACCACTGATAAAAAGATTCGAGGGTAGGGATTGGATCTGAGATCAGTGCCAGATTATCTATGTCGCAAAAGTGGCATACGCTACAGGACCCATATTTCCAAGGGCCCCGCGATAAATTCTTGCTTGCTATCAATTCCAATTCAATGATTCTACACTTGCTCAATTACAATGATATCATAATGCTTTCCATTTTTATGAACGACTGGATGTTTAAGGTTAGTAATTTTAAACAATTATTACCTTTAACTGAGACTGTTATTCTAGCACAGCAATTAATGTAAGTATGATATCTATGAGCTATATATATATATATTCATATATATATATATATATATATATATATTCATATATATATATATATATGTGTATATGTATATATATATATATATACATATATATATATATATATATACATATATATATATATATATATACATACATATATATATATATATATATATATATATATATATATATATATATATATATATATATATATATATATATATATATAAGAAAGTATCTGAAACTGAAACTATAGCCACTGCAATAAAAATCAAAATGGAAACAATAAAATATCAAATATATATGTTTTATCTTCTGGCTGTAAAGCAAATGAAAAAAAAACAATTACTTTACTTCGCAAATACAAAGAATAATCTGTTCTAGTATTTATGAGCATTTAAAAAAATTTATGGCCTTTTACAACACCAGCTAAAGGCTCTGTATTAACTTAATTCGGTCTGAGATTTTTATTGACTGAAAAATTTTGTAAATCCAAGCACTTGAACAAAAAGTTGGGCACTTTTGTGGTACAAAGTTATTTTACCTTCACAAGTCAAAGCAAATAATCATCCTTATCTTATCTGCATGCCAAGTAATTCAGATTAGCTGAAAAATTAGACAGAATACTTATGAATATACATATATATATATATATATATACATATATATATATATATATACATACATATATACCTACATATGTATTTAGAAAATGGATGTATGTGATCCAACAGAATGATTATGAATTGCGTTATATTATATAGAAACTTATTTGAAATGCTCTCCCTTCATTACACAGATGATGTATCACTCGTACTAGATAATGTGAATAGAATAAACAATAATTTTCTCTTGATTGTTTATTTTATTTACATTGTCTAGGGTGAGTGTTACACTAACCATGATGGGAAATCATTTCAAATAAGTTTCTGTATGATACAAAGCAATCTATAATCACACCATACTATAAATTGATGCAAATACTAAATACTGTATATGTATACATATGCATTTATTTATATATATATATATATATATATATATATATATATATATATATATATATATATATATATATATATACACACACATATACATTTACATGTATATATACACATATATATATATATATATATATATATATATATATATATATATATATATACATATATATATATATGTACATATATATGTATGAATTAATAAGTTGCTTTTCATTCATAAATTGGAGCAAATAGTCATCTTTTATTATCTGCATGCAAAATAGTTCAGACTGGCTGAAAAATTAAACAGATGCATGAATACTTATGGATATATAAATACCTATGTATGCTTGTTTTGTGGTTTTGAGTTTATCTATCAGAAGATTGATAAAAGCGACAATTGGAAGGTGAAGAGAAAAAGCAGGTGTTACATCTTAGAAACTTTTACTATCATATGGTTATGTTTTGATGCTTTTCAACAGGTGCCAGCCATCTTTTTCCGAGAAAACTTGCTGTGGTGCAGACGAAATTAGTGTTCTGTTTACCTGTTTGAGGTTTAGGAAAGAAATGGGGATATTTCTGCGCTGTGAATTGATTAGTAAGAGCAGGAGGGGAGGTGTTTGTATTCACCTTCCGATTGTCACTTTCATCAATATAGCTAGATATGTATATATTATTACCAATAGTAAATACTATATAAATGTGTATAAATATTTATAGATTAATAAGTTAATAATTTTTATTCATAAGTTGAAGCATATTATTATCCTTTGTTATCTCTGTGCCAAGTATGACTGATAAATTAGATGAATGCACAAACACTCTAATATATGTATATATATATATATATATATATATATATATATATATATATATATGGGAACACACACACACACACACACACACACATATATGCAAACATATGTGTATATACACATGAATTCAAACAAACATATATGCACATCCAAACATGATATATATATGTATATAATTGTATTGACAGTAATTGAATCAAATTTATTATACTAACATTTTTCGCTTCCCATCTTTGTCAGAGAAATACTTTCAAATGAAATGATATTGAAAATGTTATTCTTTCATGTAAGTACTGTCATGAAATATCATACTAAGTGAGCACAAAATGCCAAGTTAAATTACGAAGGTAACTGTAAAACGAATAATGGATCTATATATTTGTAAGATAGGAGGAGGTATGAAGAGAGATTATAGATTTCCAAGGTTTTGTTTTTGTGCTAATGAATGGTCAATTATTTTGTGTTTGTATGTTTGTGTGTGTACATGTGTGTGTGGTTATTACATTTAAATATGGTTAAAATTTGCAAACATATATATATATATATATATATACATAAACTGAATTTAAGCGATATATTTACTTACACACAATTCCCCATCTACCAGCCTGCTCTATTCCTGAGTTGGAATAGCATTTCTATGTAGCTTACAATGAACAAGTTACCTTGCTTAAAGAGTGCTCAACCTTGAACAAAGGAGCATTAATTATGATAATAATCAATAATTGAGTCAACTACAGACAGCTGTTCTGTTGTATTACAACACTGCAGTGTGGCTATAGACTATCCATTATCCATCCAGTACCACAAGGTAGGAACAAAACCAGATCCATACTCACAGACATGCAAACATGTCTATGAATAAGTGTCGGTGTGGATTATTGCTAATCTGACAGAATGAAAAACGGATGAAAGCATTGAAAGTTTTGTTTTAAATCATTGAAATTTAATTCCTGACATTTTGTCCAATTTTCTGGACTTTTTTCCAAAAAAACTTGGCCTTTTGATTGAGTCCAGAAAAATGGACATAACATCAGGAATTAAAATTTCAATGATTCAAAACAAATCTTTCAATATTGTCATCTCTTTTCTCAATCATTCATAAATAAAAACATATATACACAAATGTATACATACACATATACAAAAATGTATACATACACATATACGTACAAACATATATCTATATATACATGTACAGAGGAACATATATATCATGTATAAACAGACATATATATATACATATATATATGTGCACATATACACATATATATATGTATGCAAACATACACACATGCATAAACCTATACATGCATATATATATATTTATATATATATATATATATATACATGCATACATGCATGCACAAACATATTCACACATATATATATGCACACACATGCTCAAAAAAACTGTCGCCATGATGAAATCAGTCTTTACAAAAGTGATGTTTAGATTCTAATCGCTAACTTGTAGTCTTTTTTTTATCGATGTTGTGTAAGCTTGTCAGACTGTGAACTGATAGAACTGTAATTAGCTGCCAGAGGGGTAATGCTATCACACAAAACTGATAACAGTTACCAATTCCTGGGTTTTATCTTTAGCTACTAATCTTTCAATTGGGTCCACTCGGATAGTGTAATGCTTGGCACATCTACCTCACACAACAGAATGTCCTGTGTTCAATTTCCTGTGTGAGTGAAAAGTGTGATAGACTTTTTATTAGGACAAATTTCCCTGCGCATGCAACACTCTCAGCTGAGTGATGAGGAATGGGGTTATCCTTTCAGTAGACTTACATCCTGTGAAGGGGATGGTCATAAAAACTTGGTCTTATCCAGACTTGAAACTTGCAAGGATCACTGAACTGACGCATGCAATGGAAACCGGGACTTCATCATGGACCATGTTGCCTCTTAAAAGACAGACGCTTTTTTTCTTAACAATCTAACGACTAATTTATAGGGAACTGGAGCAAAAAGCTGGTGGCTGAGAAATACTGCAATGAAGAGATAGGAAGGATTCATTACTATAAAGTGACATAAAGGAAGGTGACAAAATAAAAAAATTGAAGGATTTTAGGCGAGAAAAAGTTCTATCAAAGAAAGATATAATGATACAAAATGAATATATATATATACATATATATATATATGTATATGTATTATTGTGTCATCCACAGACAGCTGTTTTGATTTAGTACATCTCTTCAGTGTGGCTATAGACTTTCCATTATCCCATCCAGTACCGCGAGGCAGGATTGAAACCTTCACTTCAGACCTGAGGCTGATATCCTGGACTACGGAACTGGACGGTTAGTAATGCTGAATTTAAGCAATATATCTATTTACACAGAAATTCTTCATCAATCAGAGTGCTCTATTCCTATGGAACAGCATATATATATATATATATATATATATATTGGGTTAATCTATATAGTTAATTCCTGTTTCAAAAAATTAAATGATGTGTAGTATAAGATAATTTCCATGTACCATGCACTATGATTGTAACCCATATAAGATAACAAGCTACATGTATGATATAAGCTATATACAAACAAACTATATTCAAAATTGGGAAAAAAACACTAAAGAAAATTACATGAATTCCATCAACAGGTATAGGTAGATAAGACTGAAGTGACATAAAAATATCTTGGAAAAGTTTTTTGTGCTTAGTGTATAAAGCTGTAAAGCCTTCTAGACTATAGATATAGATATATATATATATATATATATATATATATATACATATACATATACATATATATATATATGTAGATATAAAATCTTATGAACATTTCTACTGAAAAAGAATTTTTAGTTTAGAGATTTCATGAATTTTGTACAGTTCCAAATCATCACGATGTTAAATCATACAAGTCCATCATTTTCTGATCACTCTTAACTGAGTTTAGGATATTCTGTGTTTTATACAGAATTTGAATCTATTACTATCATTTAAGCTTGGATCCTGATGTTGAATATCTAATTTCATGGTGGGGATCTCAGCTGTTTTACCATGGACTTGCTTCAGATATATATATATATATATATATATATATATATATATATATATATATATATATATGTATATATGTATATATATATATATATATATATATATATATATATATTTATACTGAACTATAGAGGCAGCTGACAGAAACATGTGATGACACAAGGTCTACCAGGCGACCTCCCATGTCAAAACCATGCACAGAATAAAAACAGATGAAAGAAGGCAGCACCGCAAAGCAAAAGCTCCCTCTAGCAGCCAGAATTTCTCCTGCAACCACTGTAGAAAAGCCTGTCTCTTTCATATTGACCTCACTTGCCACCTGAGAGTCTGCAACAGTCATGGAAAATGTACCGAAATTTTTGTTTGTGAAACCAAGTCACATGCTTAAATATGTTCAAATTCCTCCAAATTATAAGTAGTACCTCTTGTATGTATATAAATATATATATATACGTGTAAACAGTAGGGAATGAGACAGACTCAGGAGTAAAAGTACATGTTTATTAATGAATTAATCCATAAATGAATTAATTAGAATGCTATACATGCTTTGGAAGGGTTTCCGATCTTCCGTAGCATCTGCTGTGTGTATGTACCTTTCAGTAGTTAAACAGTTTCCATTGGAAATAGATTTAACATCAAATGTTTTACTTTGGAAGCCAAAATTGATATCAAGGAAGAGGATTCCTTCAGGGTCATCATGATGCATGGACTTTGTTCTGTCTCTTGTATATATATATTTATATATACATAGTCTTAAAAACTTTGCACATTCCTGCAGAAAACAAATTATTATTTTCGGGATTTCATGAATTTGTAGAAATTGTAGAATTTAAAGCTCAAAATGACTTTCTGAAAAAAATAATGAATTGATAATATAGGAGGTCCTTTATTTCCAGGTGGAGTAATTTCTAGAGATAGTTAAAATGTCTGGCAAGACCTAAAACAATCCTGGGTAACTTAGACGACGAATAGATTGATCAATCTCTTCAAATTACCTGAACTTTTGGGTATCATTTCATACAGGTGAAATATAACTTTTTCATGCTACCTCATGGCCTAGATGGATATTACATATTCCATGTTGGCATCAGTAGTCAGTTAGTTAGCCAAGTAAAAATGCCAGAATTTTGAATGGTGACTCTTAAGATGGGACCACCTTTCCCACTTAGAGTATTGCTGCAACACAATCATCCTACCTCTAGGCTTTCAGTTAAACTCAACTAAAGTATGCCATGTTCAAACGCTTTTGATATTAATATACACTTTTCTGAATTCCTCTTGTTTTTCTCACAGTTTTTTTAACTCCTCCTCATGTGTTATGGCTCATGTGAGTTTGGAAAAATGAAGCTCAAGTTTACCTTTGTGGCCACTCTCAGGGAAAAGGGTGAGTTCTATAAGCAGTCAAATACAGTATATATATATATATATATATATATATATACATACACATATATATATATATATATATATATAAATATATATATATATATATATATATGTAAATATATATAAATATATATATATATATATATATATATATGTATATGAATATATATGTATATATATATATATATATATATATATATATATATATATATAAGACAATATCATATACTGACATAGATTATTTTTTTAGTTTTTTCCCATAAAAACTATGTTGTATGAAACTCAGACCCATATCTCTCAGTATGTGGTCAGCAAACACTCACCACTAAATAACAGGGGCTTATCATCATTTAAATATAAAATAATGCTATAAATATTTCAGTATCTTATCTATTTGATTAGCCTGTGAAAGATAGAATAAGAGACCAACATACGTGTGTGGGAAAAGAAATAGAGTAATGAACATGAAAAATAATATTATAGATTATGATTTTTATTACTACTTCTTCTAAAAGTACTGTTACTGTAACATTACTATGTTGCTAACACATCCTCAATCATTTTCACTAATAGCCGAACAACTTCTTGGATTTTTAGAAACTGTCAAGCACGACTGTCATGAAAACTGTCAACATAGCTTTCTTCGGCTTTTAAGTTAGTCTGGCTGGCTGGCTGGCTATGTACGTATGTATCATGCATACAGCCTGCACCAACGGAACTAGAGGGCCAAAAATTCAATCAATTACTCCTTATTATGCCTTGAAAAAACATTTTTTGTTTTCTGATTATTACAACTCAAAATAGGTATTGAGTTGGGATTGGGGGTTCAATTTACATGCTAAATTTATCACTTAGTTTGTGCATTCATGCTTTTTTTCTCAAAATTTTGACTTTTCTTTTAGTGATCACTGCCCAACAAAATGCAAGAGAAGTAACCTATTCACTGATCACCTCTTTTTTCTAGTTTTCTCATTGATCACCCCCAACACGGCATGCTGCCAAAAGAGGTTAGTCGCGTAATGGTTTCCATTGAGTCAATAACCAGACCTGTCTTTAATAGCATTACAACGCCTTGGAATTTTTTTTTATTATTAATTGTATCCAATAATCAATTCTGTTTTTCACCTTTTTGCTTCCAAGATTTTATTTCTTTTGCTGTAATTCATTTTCCCCTTCTCTACAAAGAAGGAGAAGAAAGAAGAAGGCCGGAGGCACAATTTTGTCATCATTGCTGCTGTCGTCTTCAGTACTGTGTGATTGCAAGACAAAAATAGACTGACATTACGTAGGTTCATGCATATATTCGTAAGTTTCAATGAGCTTATTGATATTTACATTGCAACACTTGCAAAAGCGAACATCGCTTTCATGAACAAACCGAAACGTTCAAGTACATACTTTGACAGCGTTTATTAGATTTATCATCGGTTGAACTACTTGAGCAGATACGAGGCTTCTCGGCTGCAGGAGTCCGTAAATTATTTGAAAGTATATCACAGAAAAATATTATCGCATTTGCAGTCAGAAGTGATGGAGTGAAAGTTAAAGATTAGAGAGGGAGGGAGGAAGGGGAGTATGAAGAGGTAAAGGAGGGGGAGAAATGTGGAGAAGAGAGTGTGAGAGATAAAAGGGAGGTGGGCTTGGAATAAACAGTGAGAAAACAAAAGAGAAAAGAGAGAAGCAGAGATTGGAGTAGAAGGAAGGGTTTAGAGAAAAAAAAAAAAGAAGGGACATGAAGGGAGGAGGAGGAGGAAAGAAGGGGATGGGGTTAAAGGTGAGTCAAGGAGGAAAAGAGGAGATGGTGAAAGAAGAGAGTAGACATAAGGGTAAAAAAGAGAGATGAGGGTAAAAGGAGAGATAAGAAAGGGGAAAGAAGAAAGGAGATCGGGGGGGGGAGGGAAGAGATGGAAAGAAGAGGAGAGAGAAGAGATGAGGATAAAAGAAGAGAAAAAAGATTGGAGGTGAAGGAGAGAGAGGGAATTAGGGGGAACAGGAGAGAGAAGAGATGATGGGGAGAGAAGAAAGAAGAGATGAAGGAGACTGGAGGGGAAAGAGATGTGGGAAAAAGGAGTTATAATGAGTTTTTTTTTTTAACCTCTCACATGGGTGGTCATGGGGAACTTATTTAGTCCATCCATTTTTCTTCTGCTTCATTATGCTTATGAACATTTTATCATAATTGACTTCCTGCTGGATAAGTGCGTTGAAGTTCTACCAGAATATGTTCTTTACTCTGTCCGTGGCCTAACTTCACAATACTGGATAACTGGTTGGACTTCCCCAGTTTGGAATCAGAATTGTTAATCTGCTAGACTGCTTTCCAAACAAGGTTCAGTCTGCCCCGCTATCTACCCATAATGGGGTGGGGGAAGTTCATAGGTATCCGCTGAGGGTGCAGAGAGGGCATTTGTCGTCCCCTGGATCAGGTCTCCTGACTGAGTACCATACTAGGGTGTTCGGAAGTAGGAAAGTTATAGAGGATTCAGACCAGTGGGTCACTATGAACAATGACAACTCTGGACATGTCACAGCTCAGGCACTAACTAGTCCTTCACTTGACTACCAACATCCTAATACATCTTTTTGCCCTTCCCTCAAATATATCTATTTTCTCCCCTCTCCTCCACCAGAATATATCTTTTTTTACCCATCCCGGGAAAAGTGTCAGCAGACATCCATGCAGATAGATTCATGCCTATCTTAAGGTCATTAGTGCGAGGGGGAAGATTCATGCCTTTCCCAAGGGCGTTGGTGCAAAGTTAACCCTCTTTCAGCTAGAATTTGAAGTCGCTCTATCGAGTTCGTTTTCCATGTTGACAATTAGATGACCCGTTCCTCTTATTATGAAGTACCGTTCTGGAATCTTCCTTTTCTTTCCTGAAACATCAGCAGAAACAACAACAGGTCTGGTTAATCACTCAAAAGAAACCATCATGTGACCAACGGCTGGAAAATTGGAAAAATAGGTGATCAATGATTCAGTTGATTCTCTCACCTTTCATTCGGCGGTGATCACTAAGACTGTCCAAATTCAAAAAAACAAAAAAAAACAGAACTAGCGTGATGTAAGGAGACAGTGTTTAAATTTTTAGCCCTCTAGCTCCATTAGTGCAGCCTGTATGAGCAACACATACATAAGGTATGTCAATATAATCACAAACACTTATTTACACATCTTTCAAATAAAAGCATTGGGTCAACCATAAACATAAAACATATTCCCTGGATAAACAATGTGTCCTTTCAAATGAGCTTGAAATTCATGTCATCAATTAATGCAAGTTTTGTATTATTTAACTTTGAGGATGTCTTAAATTCTACCAAATAAATCATTATATATAACTCTATTGTCACGATGGTAGACCTTCAAAAAAGGTCAAGAAAACATGCAATTCAATGTATAAAATTACAAAAAGTATAATTTGGGGGTTTGTAAATAGATTTTTGAAGATAAGACAATGATCGAAAAAAAATTAACCATCAATCAAATGTATCTGCTCATGAGGTCAGGTTACAATACGGGATTAGTCACAATACTGTCATAAAAGCAGTGGAAGATAATAATGGAATAGATTATATAAAAAAATGAGCTTCAGACTTACAGCAACGATAAAATGGCTTTAACTTCATTGACTGCATTCTTTAGGCCAAGCAGCTTGTCATTTAATAGTAAAAATTAACATTACATTATTTAATTTACATTACAATTTACATTTCAGCAACAATAACAATGCAGGATTTTATACTGATTCTTTTAATAAAACTCAAGACTCCATTAAATTTTCAATGGTTTCAGAATTCCCTGCCAAAGTAACATATTGTATGCCATTACTGACAATACTGTCTCATCATGATTTTGTGTCGATAAGATCTTGTGATCAATCAGAAATTATCTAAATTGGAGTGTCTTTAGCATAGAATGGTCCCATGGATGGAAAAAAATGGTTTTAAAAATGCTGCAATATACTGACTTGATAAGATATCACCTCATTGTGTCAAGTCTATGTCAGGGTATCTTGATTCAAATTGATTTCTCGTGAAAACCAAAGGAAGACAATCACACAAATTGTTCTCAATAGCTGGTCAATTGAAACAGCCAATAACATATATAAAACAGTGATGTTAAAGGATAGATTTAAACCTGAAAGCAGAGATGAGTTGAATTCATGGTTTCAAACAAAGCTGGAAATGCACCGTATCATTTTACAAAATTTTACCAAGAAACATTATGCAATGACGAGTATTGATATGGACTATTTTTGGTATGTCAATGTAAAAGAGACTTTGCTCTTTCAAGTATATTTTGCATGATCACAAATACATTGACCTACATTCAATAGCCAGCAAGACCCTATTGAAAACTGACGAAATCTGTATTGACAGTTTTGATTGACGGTTTCTACGAGTAAACCCACAAGATTTGCTTCCGTCAGAAAATGAATGCTGACCATGAATATTTTCTACATGCATTCACATATCTTCCAATTTTCAGAGTTACTTGACGATTGGTTGTGAGAAAATAGCTTTTCAGTTGACATCACTATTCAGTTAATCTTCTCAATTTGATGACATGTTTTTTAATGAACTCATTACACCATTTTCCCCTCTTTTCTTAAAGATTTCCATTAGATTACACATTTGATATTAAATTTAAGAAACTGAATTTTCTTTACTAAAGTTAAATAATCTTACCAAAGTTCATGATGCATTTGCTTCTTTTTCCCCTCCACTCAGTAATTTCTTTCCTGCTTTATTGATTCAAAATCAATTCTTATTATCTTAAATTTGATAAAAGTAATGTTGGAATGCTTAGGAAGACAATTAGTTTATAATGTTTGGCAGTTTCCAATGCTACCAATACTTGAACTTACCAACATCTTTTTCTCTCGACCAAACCATCAAATTGAGGAACCAGTGGTTGCTTGGCAGCGATGTCAAGAGCACATTAGATCTGATTAGTCACGCAATAGTTACATGACCAACATCTTTTGGTAGCATGCTGTGTTGGGGTTGATCAATTAAAAAATAAAATTTGGGGTGATCAATGAATAAGTTACTTCTCTCGCTTTTCGTTGGGCTTTGAATACCAAAAAAAGTCTAAATTTTCTAAAAACAAGCATGAATGCTACCAAACACAAACTGAGTCATCAATTTAGTATTAACTTAGATTGCAAATCACAAACCCCTTGAAAATCCATTTGGGGGTGAATTTTCAAAGAAATTTTTATTTTGACATAAGACTGAATAAATGTTTTGTATTCAGTCCTGGCTCCATTGGTGTAGCCTGTAACAAAGCATGTGATAGATGCATAGCCAGCTACACCAACCTGAAAACTAAAGAAACCTATGTTGACAGCTTTGACTGATGGTTTATAATGGAAAAACAACTTTTTTATTTTCAATATTGATTTTATGGAGCATTTTTCCCATTTTGTTCAACTGTCTTCTACTGATTTCCTGGCAACTTCATAATTCCATCCTTCTTGAATATCTTATCTTTATGAATAAAGAACTGCTGTAGCCGAGGTTGCAGTCTTTGAGAGAATCTAAATGTTTTTCTTCTAAGAGAATTCATTGGAATTAATTGATTTAAATAAATGGTGGTTCCCAATGTGCAATATCTGGAGAATACAGCAGATCAGTGATAATCTCCCGATTGACATATCCAGTTTTCACCAGGTCACCTAAGATACATGAGGTCTTGCATTATCCTGATGGAATATTACACTAATTCTACAAACTGAATGCTGACAAGTTTTGACGATTGCTGCCTTCAGTTGGTCTAATTTGGAACTACTTTTTCTCAGAGAACTCATAGTTGAGGAATCCCTTCCGATTCCACCATATACAAAGCATTGCCCTTAAATGAAGATCAACTTTTGGGCTGGGTAGTGATGGTTTAATTTTGGTTATCCCCTGATCTCTAGTGTTCAACATTGTTGTAAGATATCCACTATTCATGACAATTTGTTTAAAAAGTGGAAGATTTTTGTTATACTTGATGAGAAAATGCTCTTTGGAAATATTGCCAAGTAGTTTTTCTCCTCCTTCAAGATATATCAACCAAAATCTAGTCGGTTCTAAAATTAAGAGATTTCATATTCTCACTGATGTTTTGTGTGCAAATATTTTACTTGGACTAATAATTAACATCCTTATCTCTGTTATTTTTTAGTGATCACTGCCCAACAAAAGGCGAGAAACTCAAATAATTGATCAATCAACTCTTTTTTCCAATTTTCTCATTGATCACCCCCAACATGTCATGCTGCCAAAATACCTTGGTCACATGGCTGTTTCTATTAGGTAATTAACCAGACCTGTTTCTTTTTCTTCCGAACACCCCAACCAACATTTAATGTACTCACTGATTGTTTTGTGTGCAATTATTCAATTTGTTCCCGAATGAATTCTGTTCAGACCTTTCTTTTAAGGTTAGCAGATCAAATATCATAAACCCTGTATATCTCATGCCTAAATGACTACAAAAGCCGTCTCTGATCTAAAAACATGATAAACAAAAGCTTTTATAACATTGCCAGCCACTGCCTCTTTCTATTCAACTCAACAGAGCTGAACATTAATAAATCTTCAGAGGAAAAGAACTCATGTTGACATGTGCGATGATCCTCAAATTCCAATGGACTAAAATACTATTTTAATAATTAATATGTCATGCACAATTGACCAAAGCTTCAATTCTGCTCATTTCCAACATTTTTAGCAATTTCCCCAATGCTACCCAAATTTAAACTAATAGCCATTGTCAAAAACATAATAGAAATACATTGGGCAGTAATTTTTAACAGTAGGGGAAGAGTAAAGCATGTTGGACCCATGCGTGTTTGTTGGACCATCAACTATTCCTTTGGTACCTCAGCAGCAGTAATTCCCAGCTCCCATCTGGAGAAATCTCTCTCGGCAAACTCTTTGACAAAATTTATCCGTCAGCCTTGAGGAAGCTACAAGTTCTCCATAATAAGTTTCGTGATTTGAAGTGTCAAAAGTAAATTTTGTAACTTTCACTTATGGTGTAATTTCTCCATAAGTACTGGAAATCTGAACTTCCTACTTATAATATCTTAATCTGTCCTGACTTGTGCACAGTTGGTTGTTACATCATAGTTCAAACTTTGCCTTCTATGTATATTTTGCTTGGGATGCTTGGATGTTGCTTTGAGGCTGGTTGGACCATAAGAGTTTAGGGTAGGTTGTCCATAGAATTTTCTTTATACAACCAATCTATAAGCAGTAATCTAAGTGAGGCTACTATGGTTGTCATTGAGAGCATCTGATAAATGGGAAGTGTATGTTAATTTTGTCTTTAGAAAATGTAGTTATTGGGTCATCATGTGTGAACCTTCTCTCAAGTGAAAATGGTTAGAAAATATCAATGCAAGACCAATTGTACGACATGTGTTATTGCTTTGGTTCAACATTGGTTGAGATTGGGAAAGGAAATGCTTCAAACGATCCGCAAATTACCAAGGCAATACTGATTCAATTCAGAAAGCTGTCGACTGGAAAGTCAAACTGGAAGACTAAGAGAATAGGATTAATGAATAAGTCTAAGAAGATAGAGCCAGAGACCACCTTTACTGATGACAGTGACCTAAAAGATGATGATAGCTTTCAAGGGAATGACTGCTCTCATACTGAACATATTGCAGATATGTGTCCACACCCTGATTTTGATGATCGTAGAGCTCCAGATATTAGAGCCTATGAAATCTGGCAAACAATTTCTCTATGTCATTATCAGCAGCAGCAGCAGCCTTTCAATGTCTGTCATTGGACATAAACTGGCCACAAGATTCACCAACACTCTCTATCATAGGTGTCGCAGAGCCAATACTTTCTGAACTTGACTAGTTCATCACATCCTCTCATTTCTTGCAAGCCACAGTTTTGTATACGATATCTGGGTGTCCACGTTGTGAGTTGTGATGTCCAGCAGTTGTCTACCATTCTTGCAACATAACCAACCCGTTGCCATTTGAGTTTTCCAATGATTCTATGATATCTTGGACTCCTGTTTTTTTTTTTTTGTTCTAATATATTGTGCTGTTTTGTGATCTCTACATGTGATGTTGAGCATGATTCTTTCTTGAGCACGTTACATGGTTCTCAGTTTGAGGGTAAATCTTTTGGTTAGTTTCCAATGTTTCAGCTCCGTAGGTGACTATCGGGAGGATGCATTGGTAGTATATTCTTCTTTGCTGCTCAAGTAACTGTCAAGAATAATAAGGAGTTTGTAGTTAGCTATTTAAGGCAATCCAGAAGAACCTGCAGTGAATTAGTCAACCCCGCCCAAATGTTTACATTTCTAACATTGACAAAGAGAATGTGATTATGTGCCCACCCCTGAGCATCTCAGCGGGAGGAACCAATCATGTTGTCAATTCTGCATTTTCCTGTTGTCTTAATAACATTCAACAGCCAGTAGGTTAAGAGAATAATTATAAGGAGGCCCTACTCTGTATGAAAGCATGAAAACCAACTCATTCTGTACAAGAACTTAATAGTCAACACAATATCTATTGAAAATAATTAGGTTCAGTCAATTCCAGTTGTCAAGTTGAAATATATTTTAGAAGGTTTCAGAACCAGGATTCGTGTTCTTCTTGCACCTTTTTGTCACAGTTCCAGTGTGCCTCACATGGTGGTCCAATGTGCCCCCACCATACATAGAACATAACACATAGGACCTTTTGACAAACTCTCTGTATCCCTATTGCCCCTTCTACAACACTATTTCGTAACGATTTGATACTGGCTAATATTAGGGAAGATGAAAACATACCACCCAGTATTCAAATCTGGGACATAGTCACAAAAGCAGTTACCTGACAGTAAAAGGTTTAAATGGTGGACCAACATGCCCCGCTCTCCTCTCAGGAAGGCCTGATACTTACACATGCAATTAGTAGTGAACACAAAAAAAAAACTGTCATGATACTAGGCAACACTGTTTGTCTTGATCCCTGGGCAGCATTCCTAAAGTGACCCATGATCATTCAAATAAAAGAGAATAGGTTAGAAAAACTATCAAGATTTTTGAAAGTGGCAGAGGACAATCAAGCTATAGTTTTTGTAGAAACAGAGGATGAGAAATGATGAAACCATTCATGGTCAACACTGACCGCATAATTAGTTTCTGTATGTATTCAATGATGAATACATGGATCAACGATAAAACTTATATTCCGTCAAATCTAATAATTTCTCAAAAGTATTTGCTAAGTTTTGATACCTTTCAATATTTTTCACGTTGTTACCCTTTCCATGACTCAGTTCTGCGTACATGTTTCTTGACAACAAAATGAAATTTTTATTCGTTCATGTAATCAATTCATAAAAAATACTTAGCATTAAATTTTTGGCCAACATTAAGACAAAATTTAATAATGCATAAAATTATTTAATTTATGCACGAAAACATTGGCATCCCAGTTTTCTACTAAATGTTAGTAAGAAAATGTACTCTGCTATTGCACGCATTCCCCCTACTGCACACTCTTCACCCAGAGCGTATACATCGTTTGGTACAGGGCTTCCCTTTAAAGACTTACTCCCCACGATCCACATACCAGCAAAATTTGACTGAATAGGCAGTGCCCCACCAATTGCTAGAAAAAAAGTCTTTTCCAGATTCTTTTCAAAATTTGAAATTAAATGCAAAATTTATTTCTGGTAAAATTTGGATCCCATTTGCCAGCCAAAATTCCATCTGATCTACTGAACCTTACAAAAAGGCATAAATCCTAATTAACCTTTAGACTTGATATATTTTCCTATTTTGATTGTGTTTATTAAACCTAATTGCAATTTTGTTGAAGTATCCCAAGCAAATCTAATTTTTGAGACAAACTGAACGTCATATGCATATGTATATATGTCTTTGTGACTGGCATGGTTGACAATGGGTGTAAGGGCTCTTTACTGTTACAACTGTCTTGGCAATAAGATAGTTAGAGGAAAGTGGTTTGCCCATGTGCACACTCTCTCAATCATTGCCAACCATTGTAGCATGCCAGTGATGAGACATTTTTTGTCAAGTTATCCGGTCAAAGCACAAGAAGTGGATTCATATCTTTCTCAAGGGCATTAGTCAATACTGAATATCGGCAACCTCAGTCAAAAATTTGACTTGGTTTGCTGATCCCATTTCCTATCTTGTGCCTTCATTTAGTGGATGTATAGAATGTAGGGAAAGGTTGATTTATGCCTTGTCAAAGAGCATTAGTGCAAAGTGAACACAAGCAGCCTCAGCTGAAATTTGAATTCAGTTCATTGATTCCTTTTGTGCTGATAACCATTATGCTACCTCACACCTCTTTGTGTATGTTTGTGTGTGTGTATGAATGTGTGTTAGAAACCGTCAACCCAAATTATCAACATTGTCAACATAGTTTTCTTCAGTTTTCAAGTGGTCCTGTCTGGCTGGCTCTGTATATATGTATTGTGAATTACAGGTTGTACCAATGGAGTTGTAGGGCTAAAAAATTAGACATTCAGTCTTGATTATGGGTAGGAAAAATAACTTTTTTGTTTTTTTGTAAATCTAGCCTCAAATAAGTTTTTAGTGAGTGGTTCAATTTACAATGCAAATTTATGTAGAATTGTCTCTCAGTTCATGTCAAAACACTTTCATGCTTGTTTTTTCTTTCTAAAATACAGACCTTTTAGTGATCAAAAAAAAGGCAAGAGAAGAAACTAGTTAGCTGATAACCCCTTTTTCAAATTTTTTAATTGATCACCCTTGCTGCCAAAAGATGTAGGTCACATGATGGTTTTTATCAAGTGACTAGCCAGACCTGTTCTGGGTAGTGGATGATTCTATTAGAAGTTCTATTCTAATAGTTCTATTAGAGGAATATTTATGATATGAGGCCAAATATTGATCAAAACTTCATTACTGACTTCCTGGAAGGCAAATAGGTCTTGAAAATCCATTCAAGAAGCCTTTATCAAGAAAACAGCCTTTTCTTGAATGAAGATGATAGAAATCTGCTGCCTTCGTTATTGGTAGACAATACCAGTTAGTAAGTGAAATGGTGGTGGGAGTCTTACGAGGCTCAGATAGTTGATGGAGCGAAGACTGGCAAAGGGATGAGTGGGGTGGAGATAGTTGAGAGGGGTGGGGAAGATGTGTGGAGTTTTGGTTAGGGTACGTTGAGCTGCAGGCTTGTTGTATCCCTTGAATCTATAAACATGTTATGACTCACCTAAAGGGATACTTTTCCTGACCTCCACATTCCTTACCAACCCTGGTTCTGTTCCCACCCACTCGGGGAAAACAAATGCAAAGATCAAACCAGGTGATGAACCTTCCCATCTTCCATATATTTGCACACAAATGCCACCCACTCTAGTAACAAATCTTAAAGGTCAGGAGGAGAGAAAATAGAAATTTACTTGGTCTGGTTAGTCACTCAATAGGAACCGTCACGTTTTGGCGGTTGGGGTTGATCGATTAAAAAATTTGGAAAACTGGTGATCAATAAACATATCACTTCTTTTGCCTCTTGTTGGTTGGCAATCATTAAAAAAAAGTCCGAATTTTCCAAAAAACAAGTGTTGAAATAGTCAGACAAAAACTAGGAGACCAACTTAGTATAAACTTAAATTGTAAATTGAATCCCTACTAAAAAGCTACTCAAAGGGAGAATTTTGAAATGATAGATTTTTAAATGATATATTTAGCATAAGCATAGATTGTAAATTACCCCCCTTAAAAACCCATTTAGAGGGGAAATTTTTAGAAAACAAGAAAAAACGTTTTTTGGAGACATAATAGGGAATAATTGTTTAAATTTTCAGTCCTCTAGCTCTATTTGTGCAGTCTGTACACACAACACATACATACATTTGTATATACATACATATATACATAGCCAGCCAGACAAACTTGAAAACTAAAGCATCCTACATTGATGATGGCAGTTCTGGTAGACGGTTTCGATAAAGAGTAATGCTGCTTCTGAGAATCTATAAGGTTGTTGGTGGGCGGAGCAGCTGACCATTTTCCTGTTTCCTTGGAATGCGAGGTAGAGGAGGAAGTCATCTGCTGTTGGCCACTGTTTGGCCTGGCATGAAAAACAAGAGTCCTGGGCCCTCCCCAACCCCCGGGGCACCCTGCTGCACCTCTTCTCTTGACATTAGCTTAGTTTAGCGAACAGAATGATGTTATGGTTGGATGAATGGCAGCATGATTAAGTGAGGAATGAAAGAGATGAAGGAAAGGATGAATGAGCCAATCATTCAACTAACGAATGAATGAACACAGGGCCCGAATGAAGGAAGAAAAAAAAAGAAGAAAAATCAATGAAATAAATGAATGAATGAATGAAGGGGAGGCTGATGGGAGTAAATTAATAGAAATCAAAAGAAGAGAGAATCTCTCCCAATTAACTTTTAAGACTAGTCTTTATTGTCATTCTCTCTTTGCCTCTCTCCCCCTTTTCAATCCTGTCTCTTAATATCTCATCCCCCTTATTATGGCCCTCTCTTTCTATTTTTTGTTCTCCAATCTCTTCTTCACCAAATATGTCAGACTATAGGCCCACCCCGTTATAACGCAAATGTTGGGGTCCGAGGAAGCCAATACCGCGTTATAACCAAGCTGCGATCGATTTAACAATTCTGTAAGATATAGCTATTTTGTATCTAAATCTAGCAATTTTGGAGCATTAACTAGCTCTTTTGGAACAAGATCAGCATTCTTGGGTCTACCATCCATCCATGTTATAATACAAACCTGCTGTAACAAACCACGTATGATGAGGAAGGCCTGTATCTGATTGGTTTACATTGATATTTTGGAGACTACTTCTTATTACAACTCATCCGAGCCATATAACAGTCCGTATCAGACTTTGGAAGATAGCCCCCTAAAACTGGATTCAGCGTAATATTAGAAAAGTTTCAACCAAAAACTGTCACTAAAACGATCAACATAGATTTCTTCAGTTTTCAAGTTGGTTGGGCTGGATGAATGGATTGTTGGATGGAGGCTTAGCTATGTATATATATATATATATATATATATATATATACATATTATGTTTATAGGCTGCACCAATGGATCAAGAGGTCTGAAGATCACTATATTAGGTTATTATCATGTGTACAAAAAATGATTTCTTTGTTTTTTGAATACTTCCCTCCTAAATAGGTTTTCAGTGGGGAGTGGGGGAGTGAATTTGCAATGCAAGTTTATGCTAGATTGATACCTAATTTGTGTCTGGCAGCATTCACTTTTGTTTTTTAAGAATTCAGAATTTTTTTTTCCTACGCATCCCTATAAAAGGTGAGAGAACTTATTCATTGATCACCTTTCATTTCCAATTTTTCAATTAATCACCCACATGACTTGTTGCCATTGGTCATGTGATGGTTTCTAACTTGTGACTAACCAGACCTGTATTAATAATTCTTTTTTTTTTTGCTGTAAATGTTTCCCTCTCTCATTTTTCTTCTATTATAACCTATTTCTTAATTTTTCCCTCTTTTTCTCTCAATGCTTTTCCTCTTCTTCTACTCCTCCCTTTTTTCTCTGCCTCTGTCTATCTTGCTCAGTCTCTTTCCATTCATTCAACCACTCTCTCTCTCTCTCTCTCCCTCTCTCTCTTGCTGAGTACCCATTTCTACCTTTTCTTTTCGTTTTTTCATTCTATTACCCTCTCTTTTTCTGCTCTTTGATTTTTTCCCCCCCTCTCTCTCTCTCTACTCTTTTCCTTCTTTCTCTCCTCACTCTCCTTAACCCAGTCTTTTATCCCTTCACTCTATTTTTTCTTTCTCTTTCTGTTCTTTCTATACTCTCTCTCTCTCTCCTTTTACCCCTCTTTCCACTGTTCATTCTTCCCTTCTCTCACTCTCTCACATTTCCCCTCTTTTCTCTCTCTCTCTCCACTATTTCTCTCATTCTACTCTTTCTGTTTCTCTTTCTCTTTGCACTCTCTCCTTTCTCTTCCTCCTTCCCAGTGATATAAATGGGTTTAGAGAACTAGGTAAATCGTAAGGCAGGGTTTGGGGAACTAGGTACTACAGTAATGTTTACACAAGTAGACACTGATGTTAAGAGGTTACCAATTTGATGAAGGCATGTTGGTCTGGTATTTTTCCTTAGCATTTTGTTTGGCTTCATAAAGATGTATTCTCTGTAGAATATTTCCTTATAGAAATTTGATGAAATGTTTGGGTCACCAATGAAAGGAATGATCAACAACAGTAATGTAAGATACACAAACATTTAATGGTGTGGACAAAAGGATACGACATCTGGAATTGGGTGCTCTTGCTTAAATACAGAAAGCCCAGACATCGTAGACATGTAACACTAAAAGACTGAACTGAAAATGGCTAGCTACCTGTGTCTCTTTTATATTCCAAATCTCAAAGAGCTCATTCTAAGAGCTAACTGCTCCTAATTTTGTGGGAGCATGTGTCTACATTTATACTTCATTTATTGTAAATTTCTCATTTCCACTCTAAATGGAAAATATACAATATTTGGTTTTAGTTCAATTTGAACACGGTGAAATGAGTCGATTTTTGAGTTGCAACAATTGAACGTACGTAAAAACCTGGAATTCGCAAAAGAGGTACATGCTGTACACCCACGATCTCTCCCCCCACCCGTTTCTATCACCGCCCAATTTCATTCTTCCCTTTCTTCTTCCGCTGTTTTTCCAGACGAATCTCCTTTTTTTTTTTAATCTTTCTCTCTCATTATGATACTTTTTATGCCTTCATATCAACAACTTTTTGACAAGACAAAGCGAAATTGTATCAATCATATTTTTATTGAGAAGGCAGACAGCAAACCGAATGCACTAGGATATGACTGACTGGTCAAATCCACTATATTTACGCAGAGTCATGTAAGTAATTGGCCTATTGTTTTGGGAAACATCAAATTAGATTGCAATTCAATAGATCTTGCAGAAAAAAAGGCCTGTAAGGTCTCCAAAGAAATGAACAATATCCTAACTTTGGCATCTATACATACAAAGTTATATCAAATGTGTACGCATGTGTGCCAAAAATAAAATTTATATTTACAGGAATACCTCGAATTGTGCAGTTTTGATTGGTGCTGGTCTTAATGGAGTATGGTTAAGGATTGATGAAATACAGTTAAGGTATTACTGTATAAATCAATGAAACTCAGTGTATGATGAGAAATGAAATGCATTAAATCATCAAGTGCTATTTTGAACTGTATAGGAAAAAAACTTTGGAAAGAATCAAACTCACTAATAAAGGTCAGCCGATGTATATTTATATATATTATTCTAGTTACACTGTCTACGTCAAGTGATATTTTAACCATGTAATGACTGGACATCATTTCAAATGAGTTTCAGTATAATATAATGTAATTTGTAATCATTCTGTCGGATCGTTTATATCCATTTCTTAATACATAACAGTCACATTGAAAGAGACAAATAAACCAAGAACAAAACAAGATGAGAATTTGGACTGTAAAGAGTTATTCGCCCTTTGCAATATGGCAGCTATTTAGCTCAATGGTTAGCAGCTACCCTAAAATAGATAAAGATTCAACAAAATGATGTGGAGAAAGATGACAATACAGAAAATAAAAGATTGGAGGCTGATTACTACATCCTTAATTCTTTATTGTGGTTACTAATGTTTCATTTGGAATTTGGACTTTTCCAGAGCTTCTAGCAGAGAACAGTGTGAAAAAATGATAGTAATCCTACATCAAGCAAATTTACAATCTACATTACAACTGAACTTTGCTTGATGTAGACATACCATCATTTTCTCATACCATTTTTTGCCTGAAGCCCTGAAAAAGTCCAAATGTCAGACATAATCCAAGCTTCCAATAAAGAATTTGAGACATACTAATCAGTCTCAAATCTGTTCTCTTCCAAATTGTCAACTTCCCTTCATATTGTTATATATGTATACAAATATTTTTCAACGTGATCTTGTTCCTTATTGATACGCTTGAGGCAGTGCTGTATATTAATCACATACAAATAATATCATACATTGAAAATTTTAGACCAAATTTAGGCTAATAAATATGTGTCAGGCATAGGACCTCTTAATCCTCCTCGGTATATATGAATGTGAATGGTAGCAAGGTTAAACAGGTTGCAAGATTATCATTAAACTTGGCTGTGCAATTCAATTTCAATTCTGTTCAGGTCATTTTCAACATAATAAGCAATCATGAAACAGATTAAAAATTTGTAAATGGAACGGCACGAAGGAAGAAGGAAGATCCGCAAAATTTGGTTTTCGTATCCATGGTAACAAAAGTCGCAGCTTCAACAATTCTAACAGGTTTAAAGTTTAAGCTGAGTATAACAAGCCCAATTGCTGCAGGGTCAAGCTCCACTCCTACTTCTATTCCAACTGAAGATGGTCACTGAAAATCTTATATTGTATATGTAATGAATTAGAAACAAGACTTGCTGGTGCAGGAACAAAACTCCAGTCCATCTTCTATCCGAACAGAAGATGATTACAGCAAATTTTGTATCATATATAATGAAGAGAAAAATCATAAAAATATATGTTTTTTTTTGTATAAAAGTATCTAGTTATCAAGATGAAATATGCTTGTGTATAAGTGTATCATAAATTTTTAGTTGTATGTAAGACTTGTCAGTTCAGCTTGGTTAGTAAGACAGCCTCTTGACAATCAGCTGGACATGAGTTCAAATTCCTGCAGGGGAATGTGAATTTTACACCCCTAATTTTCTTTGGTATTGTTCTTGCTGTCCATGTTCTTGTTACAATAAAAAAGATTAAGTCAACTCCAGTTTTGGGGTCTGACAATTAAAACATCATTTTTTATAAGTACACAAGACATGTCAGATGGCTCAGTTGCTAAGAGGGCCATCATCTGATGGCTTGGATTTCAAATCTCAGTTGGGGAATGTTAATTTTAAATATAGCTTTGGTTTACTATGACAGACAGACAAACAGTGAAAAATTTACTAACATAAATTAGGAGAGGATTGTTCTTGTCATGATTGCCTCTAACTTGGACTGGTGTTTGACAATGCCCAGTGATAGAAATAGGGTATGGTAACTAAGTTTATGGTAACACTTCATTTTGGAAACTATATGGTAAAGTTTCTATTAATAGACAATGAATTTACAGAAAGATTCAAGGTATATAGAACATGTCAAGGGTCTTGAAAACATAGTATTCATATGAAAACTATTAATGCCAGTCTCTTCACTTATTTTTTCTCTTTTATTTTACAAGTGCATTTTTCAGCTACCTATGCTCAAGATTAGGTCAGATTTCAGCCAAGGATACATACACATTGGACTATATGATTTAAACATTTATATATAGAGATAGATATATAAGATTTATACATAAATATATATATACATATGTGTGTGTTGATCAAAGTGAAAATCAGAAGGTAAAAAGCAAAAATTAACAGAAAAGCAAGTGTTGAACTGCAAAAATTTTTGTTATCACATTGGCATGTTTCAATGCATTTCAATGGTTGCCAGCCATCTCTTTCAGAGAAACTTGCAGCGGTGCAGAGAAAATTGTACGCTGTTCAAATGTTTGCGATTGAGGAGTGCTCTAAAAGCTCTCATTTCCACACAGCAAACATATACACACATATATATATATATATATATATATATATATAGAGAGAGAGAGAGAGAGAGAGAGAAGAACAGAATGAAATGGATTGATAAATAGATAGATTGATAGAATGGTAGGTAGAAATAGATAGAAAGATGTTTGAGCAGTTGGCTATTCTTGAATATTTTACCAGTAAATAGATGTACTATTATTAAGTGAATAGGCTATGTATTGAAGGATCAGGGAATCAAGCAACCCTCGTCATGAGAATTTATTAAATTCAAGAGACATGTAATGCCCTTTGCAGATCTCTCCAGCTATCCTTTACCTTGCCATTTGCGAAGGGAAAAAACAGACCTCGCTTATTGTGTCAAGACACTGATGGCCTGTGGCTCACATTTTAATCCTCTATTATTGGCCTGACTTCCTTCAGGGTGTATTCAGAAATAGAATGAAAATCAGACTGGTTTGGTTAGTCACTCAATAGAAACTGTCTCATGACCAACATCTTTTGGCAGCATGCTGTGTTGGAGGGGATCAATGAAAAACTGGAAAAAATGGTGGTCAATGAATGAATCGCTACTTTTGCCTTTTGTTGGGCAGTAATCACTAAAAAAGTCTGAATATTCTAAAAACAAGAGTGAACCCTGACAGATGCATACTAAGGGGGCAATTTATCATATCGTAAATTGAACCCTCATTAAATCGATTTTGGGAAGAAACTTTCAAGAGAAAAAAAAAACAAAAAAACATGTAAATGTTTAAATTTTCAACCTTGTAGCTCTATTGGTGCAAACTGTATGCACGAAACACACAGAGCCAGCCAGCCAGCCTATAATTCCCTAAAAGCTGTGTGCATGTCTGCACTTTATGAATTTATCTAGCTCGTCACGCCATTTTACATCACATGCAATCTCTGGGGATCCACGTTGTGAAACGTGATGTCCCGTAGTTGTCTGTCATTCCTGCAATATGTCCAGCCCATTGCCATTAGAGTTTTCTAACATTTTTTAAGACATCTTGGACTCCTGTCTTTTCTCTGATATACTGTGCTGTCTTATGCTTTCTTCAAGAGATATTGAGCATGATTCTTTCATGTGCACATTGCATGGTTCTCAGACTTTCATGCGCACGTTGCATGGTTCTCAGACTTGGGTAATTTCTATTGAAAAAATATTGATTCACAATGTCAAATTAATGTACATATACTTTTGACACAGGGAGAACATTTGCATAACATTAGATTTTTGCTAAATGCATTATACTATTTTTACAGTAGTAAGTGCAAAAAATTTATTTACTCCATTTGTTGGGGAAAAGGGTAAAATCCTGAAATCTGGGATGACCTAACTCATGCAGATCTGGCCCCATCGACTATATGATAATGAGCTCAGGTTATATAAAATTAATATATAGCTTTTCAGTATTGGTTTATAGATTTCAGAAACGCACAATCAAGCTGCTGAAATTTAATTAAATATAAGTGAAATGAATCATTGTGAAATTGTATTTATGGCTCCTCCTTGATATCTATCTATAGATAGATGAAAAACGTATATGCATAAACATGTTTATTTGATATATGGATAGATAGGAAATTCGTTGCCTTGGAGCCAAGTGCCTCTCATTTGAAAATCCCTGTGTTAGAATGTTTGTCTTTTCTTCTAGAATACAGAAAAAATTAGAACTTCTCAGAAGAACTTAGGCTAAAAACATTCCACATTATCTTTTTTCTTCAGCCAGATTATGCCTGACTCTCTGCTGTTCCCTTACCGCAAGCATAAAATTCAGCTCTTTCATGATCATTAGTGTAAACTCTTAATTTCATATGAGAAAACTCGAAAGTTGAAATCAAGGGGAATAAGTACAGATCAAAGGGATTAAGGAATATCATACTTATTCATGTATGATGTGATAGATATATTCACCGGTAGAGCCAATGGGGTAATGAGAGGCTTCAGACCCCTCAACTTCTTTAAGATCAACCTTTGTGATTCATTCATTGATGAAAAAAAAATTGTCGGGATTGGGGTAGAGTGAGGCTACTTTGGCAGGAAGTCTGAAATAGATGTTAAAAATTTCTTTAAATCTAATGAGCAGCACAAAAATCCAACAAGTAATACCATCTTTAATGCATTTTAGCACCATTTTTCTACAATTTTAGTTAATTATTAGCTACTTTCAGTCATTTCAGATTAATCCAGCAATTTTTAGACATTTGAATGACCATAAATTGGCTGGCATTGTTTTTAGTTCACTTCTGCGTTTTTTGACACTTTTTCAATGTGGATCAAGTACAAAATAATTTCTGAGTTGGCAACACTGCCTGAACACACCTCCAAATCTTTTTATCAGTTTTTAGTTTGTGCAGCACATCATCTTACCGTTAAGATGAGTTCAATTATCCTAATTTTAAGATTTCTTTCAAGTCTCAACTCATCTCTTGCTGTTTTTATGTGTGATGATCAGACACAAAGTCTTAAGAGTTTCTATCACATAATTTTTATTTAGTCATAGTAGGAAGGTAAATCAACCAATGAGATCATCCCATTTGAGCGTAAACAAACAAACAGATAAATAAACGGAAAAATTTGCATATAAGCTCATTATAATGGTTAGACTGCTTGCATAACAATCTTAGAGGTTTGTGATAAAATACATTAGAAATAGAATGAATGAAATACTTGTCAAAAACCAATAATGCTGATACTTCATAAAAGAAATCTGAAGATTATCATAATCGTTTGTGCACCATGGATTACTAAACGGAAACCTGCCCCATAGATTGGATTTTCAACTAGATGAATATACATATATATATATATATACGTATATAATTATCAATTACATTACATTATATTGAAACTATTAATTGAAATGATCTCCCATTATTACAGAAGTATTATATCACTTGATTCCTGCAGCAGTCCCATTTCCTTTGATTGTTTATTCTATTTATACTGTCTAGGCCAAGTGATATATCAACCATGTAATGACGGGAGATCATTTCAAATAAGAGTTTCAACAAAATATTATGCAATTCACAATTATATATATATATATATACATATATATATATATATATATATATATATATATATAGCTGAAAATCCGCCAATGCTAATGGACACAAAGCTAAGATCTAGTTCAGCATTATACTTAAATAACAAATCTAACACCTCACTAAAAAATTGAAAATTATTAAAAATTTCAAAAAATCTTTTGCTAAAAACATACTTTGGTGTCCCATTAGGAGCCACAGGAAATTTGACAGCCATAGCCATCCGTGAGTTATATATAGGGACGAAAAACACAAAAGTGCTGGAACACATGAACAAACACATGAACAAACAACATGTGTGTATATAAGAATGGACGAAACTTTTCACCATCTTGTTCAATTTTCTGGTTCAAAGTTGATGAAATGAAGATCAGTAGTACTTACAGAGCAACGACTTTGAATCCCTTATCAGTCATCTGATATCAATATGGACTGATAGATTTTAAACTATTGCTCAGGATCTTACAAAGAAAGAAAAGCGTTCTCTCTATCATCAATAAACATTAATTGATACTTGCAATAAGGATTTGAGAAATGCTGACATAGTGTCAAGCCTAGTTTTGGTTAGATGGCTTTTGAACATGATGGCCTAAATCAGCTTGACACCTGAAAGACTTGCCTAAAGTCTTCAAAATAAAATTGTAATATTCTTCAAGTTTTGCCTTTCTGGGCAAAGGGAAGTAAAAGAGAAAAAGTATAAAAAGTTTCCCATGATGCCTCATAAGATTATATTCAAGACTTTATTACATTTGAATAATGGCTTGCTGGAGAAGACAAAAAACAATAATCTCTTGTTCCAACTTGTATCCACTCTACACAAATTATCACTTTTCTCTGTCAGAATTAACATGCCCCAAATATTTTGCCTCAGGCACTCAGCCAGAAGAAATAGGAAAAGACAACCTTTGGTTTTTACTTTTTTTTAACATCAAATTTTGCTATCTTTATCCTTAACTTCAAATATGGCTGCTGCCATGTTGGAAGAAAAGTGAAGTCATTCAGTTTTTCACTGTTCGGAAAGTATCCAGCCATCTGGAAATAAAAAATAGCCTACCGTGGGCAATGGTGTTTTTTGTGTCACTATAAAGTACTCAAATCACCCTGGTTTGTCAGCCCCATCCACAGTCCAGATTTGGCTCCCTGCAACAGGAATGCATATACACACATACACACACACACATATATATATAGAGAGATAGATAGATAGATAGATAGATAGATTTATATATATATATATATATAGAGAGAGAGAGAGAGAGAGAAATTAAGAGCCACAGAAATCATATTCAGCCAAAATCATTCATGCAATTCTGAATATCAAAAGAGAGAGAGAGATTTTGAAGACTTAATGGCTTAAATAAGCCAATTCTCTTCATATTTCAGAATTAATTTAATTTGGAAAAGCTTTTATTTTTTCATACAATTTTATTGGAAAGAGATAAAGAATAGTTTTACAAAAAAAAATGTCTCCCTGCCTTGAGAAGATTTAAGTTCACCTTCTCCACACCTGACTCTACAGTATGCACTTAACCAATCTACAGAAATCAAATTTTTGAGTGGCCTTTTAACTCACTGATAGCTGCAAATGACATTTTTCTTAACCACTTTCAACATATATCTATACTTATAAATCTCTTTCTTTCTCTCACTCCATATATATACAGTGTTACCCATAAGTGAGTACACCTCATGTCACTGTTTTTTAGAAAGTTGATTTTCTTCTAAACCAAACATTTGATTTGATTATTTTCAGTGGAACATTACACAATCAAAACCGATATTATCAGGTAATATGTATGACCAAACTCAACAGTATTGAAACCAGGGTTGCCATTTTGGCCTTTTTATGGTCAAATTTGACAAATCTAGCTTTTTTGGAAAGCATTTGACCATAGTGTTGTTCTTACCATTGAGCTAAACAGCCATTGGTTATGCAAAGGTTCAAATAACTGTTCCAACTCCAAGTTCTCATCTTGTTTATTCACAGTCTGTATCTGCTCTATTTGTTTTTTTCAATGCAATATGTTATTAAGGAATGGATATATGATCTGACATAATGATTATAAATTGCATAATATCATATTCAGACTCTACCTGAAAGGATCTGCCGTTATTACACGGTGAATGTATCATTTGACCTCGACAACATGAATAATTTTCACGTTGAAAGAAACAATTTATAATCATATATATATGTATGTATATATACATAAAAATTCTGATGAATTGCATGTTTTCTCAAGCCATTCAACCTCAAAGATATATCTTTGCATTAGTAAATTTGTTAGAGACAGCACCTAAAAATGATAGATAAGGGAGAAGTCAAGTTCAAGTTACAATAACTAGAAAGGAGAATTCCAACATAAAATAAACTCTGTCTTAGCAGAGAAATAACAGGAACTAAAAAATATCAGATTTACACTGGAATCTCCATAGAACCCTCAAGAGAAGAAGAAATCTGGCAAAGAATCACTCTAGGACGACAAGCCTTCAGCAGAGCAAGCTCAACCTTTAGAAATAAGAAAATCCTATTAGTCCTAAAAAGATGAGTATACAACCAATACATCCTCCCAATAGTCACCTATGGAGCTTGGAACATGGAACCTAACAAAGAGACTGATCTGCAAACTGAGAACCATGCAATGTGCACATGAGATAATGAGAGAAATGGAGAGACTGCAAAAAGAGAGAAATGGATCAGTATATCAAGGAGAAAACAGAAGTCTGAGACATCATAGAAACTATTAGGAAAATCAAATGGCAATGGGCTGGCCGTGTTGCAAGAATGGCAGACAACTGATGGACATCATGACTCACAACATCTCCTGAGATCAAATGCAGAATCAACGCCAACAGAATATGTAATGGCGAGACGAACTGGACAGGTTCAGAAAGTATTGGCATTGTGAAGCCCATGATAGAGAGGTGTGGCGAATCCCCGGGAAGTCTATGTCTAACAGCAGATCATAAAAGAAGGATGATGATGATGATGATGATGATGATAATGATGATGATGATGATGATGATGATGATGATAAAAATAAGGTCTCAACCTCTCAAATAAGCATATCTTATGAATTAAATATCTAAATGAATAAATATAAAAGATGAAAGTAAATCTAAAAGATCTGTTTGGAAGCAGAATTGATGCTATGCACAAGGCAAACTAGAGAATCATTCAGGATGTTAACATCTTGGGGCACCACACGAATACTGAGTAGAATTCAACTAAAAACATGAAAAGTTGGTAATTCTAGCATAGCTTCAACAGGGTCAAATTCAACTCCTTCTTCTCCTCTGATTGAAAATGATTACCACAACTTTTACATTGTAGATATAATAAACAAATTTACAGGTGTCTAAGACAGGTCGGTTTGGTTAAGACAGTAAGAGAGACAGCTACTACTCAGTTAGTCATGATTCCAAATCATGCAAAGAGAATGTCAATTTTACATATCAATTTGTTTTAATGTGACAAAACAAACCAACAGTGAGAAGTAAATTTTGTGCAGATTCTTGCTCTTGTTACGGTGAAAAAATAAAGTCAGCTCCAGACTTGCAGTAGCAAAGACTGATGATGGCAATTTTGAGAAAAGAACTTCATTGGAAATGTTCTGTTAAAAGAATGAGGAAAGTTCATTCTTACAAGAAGCAATGACACTTTGAAGTGAGTTGGAACTGGTACCCTCTCTCCTGTTTCACTCCTATAGTGAGGAAAATTGCTGGAGCAAAGTCCAGGGGGTGCATATTATAAGACTGTCCTAAAGCACTAAATACCCTTGATGGCTTGGGACACTGAATACCCTAATGCCAACCCTGCTTGTGGGTTATCAGTGGTTAATTCACAAAGATTGAATCCTTAAAAGCAGGTTTTTCAGAGTTACTTTCAATCTTTAAAGTGTGCAAAATCTTATCTGGTACAATTTTCATTCCTGTGACAAACATGTGTGTGTACTGAATGCTTGAGCAAGCATAAACTTGATAATTGTGGTACAACCTATCTCATGACTAACAAAATTATTTTGGCATCTTTCAATATACCACAAACATGATTGCATTAGTCATGACTTGGTTCTGTACTTTTAACTGCTTTGTACACTTAGTTGTTTGATTAAATAAAACATTAATGAGTATTTCTTACTTTTTAGTGATGCAATGTCAAGATGAATTAATAATAATAACACCTAACAATTCATAAATTAATAATCACCGCTACCGACAACAGACAGGTTTAATCACTGTTGCTGGGTTTAGGTTAATCATGTGTTCTGACATTTATATGTATCTATCTATCTACGTATCACTCTATCTATCTATCTATCTATCTATCTATCTATCTATCCAGACTTCAACCAAGCCTCGCTGTTCAAGGTAGAAACTTGGCACACACATTCCTCTCAAGGGTTTTTTTTTTTGATTCAGACCCTTTCTAGTGATCAGAGCCCAAGACAGCAAGAGTAATTTATTCATTGATCACGCTTTTTTCCAACTTTTTAATTGATCGCCCCTATCACAGCATGGTGATGATTCATAATTTCCCTCAGTTTGCTAGTTGTTATCAAAGTTGCTGGAAATGGTTGTACAAAACTCATTCAATTCATTCATTGTCACATTATTTCAAGTGACCAACATTTCGTGCACACATTTATCTTATTTATGCACTGTTTGCAAAATGTATGTGCATGTGCACACGTACACCGCTTAGAGGGAACTATGCCCTCAAGTCCAGCATCACATGAAAAAAACAAGTGTTTGTTTATTGAGAAACAGCTTCTCATTAATTCTGATTTTCTATCAACATAATCATTAGGATCCATTCAGTTAATATATACTCTCGATCGAATATATCATAGAGAGATAAAAACAGAAGTACAAACACACACACACACACACACACACACATACACACACACATACCCATACATGCATGCCCGAGCACGAGAAAACTGTCTTAAATAACAATATTAGAATCAGGGAAATTCATCCTGAAAAATATTTTTATTGCAATTTGGGAGAGTACTGTTGATTCAGTCAAATTTATTTCCGGTGCACAAGACCAAAATATCGGATACACATATAAATGTATATACATATAGATATAGATATATGCAAAATTTACATATGTAGATATACACCCATGTATATATAGATAGATTCAGAAGTTCTGCTTGTAACTAGTGAAGATGAGATAGTCATTGGTCCGTCTGTACTTTTATCAGAATTTCTTCCTTCAGTTGTTAGCCATGTGTTATTATCTCTTAATCAAATATTGGAGGACTTATGCCAGATCCTGAGTATTGCTCTTCTCTACAGATTATCTTCATGAAAAACAAATTTTCTTTCAGGGGGTGGGGGCTGAAGTCTGCGAAGCATTTTTATCGTGCAGATATCATTTGTGGGAGCCTGACAAGAACTCTGATCCATATTTTCCTCATTTATCAACAAAGATTGCAAAATCATAAACATGACAATTTTTTTAAAGATTTTTCTTCAGATTATTTTTTTTAGATTTATCAGGGTTTCTCAGATATATTGCTCACTCCCCCCCCCCGTCCCTTGTCGACCCCAGCAGTTTCTGGGTCTGTGGATCCCACTCACCGCCACTGATGCCAGTTGTTGGTGTTCGAGCCCAGGCAAAAAAATTTCGATTTTGAATGCCGTTTTTCAAAGCAGACAAACCATCCCTCTACATCAAAAATTAGCACAACATAATTTTCCTAATACTATTCCTCCCCCTCCATTACTTGGTTCGATGTTTCACTAAACTTTTTTTAGTATTTTTGTCTTCTACACATACTCGGGGTATTGTTGGGAGGCTGAGACAGGAGTCACATCTCTCCGTCCGTCCATTTTTATTCTCTTTTATATCACTTGAACAATTTATTACAATCCATTTCTGGCTTGCTAAGTCTGTCAAAGCTTCACCTAAGCCTCGTTAACCATACTTTTTTTTGGATCGTGTTCCCTACTCTGTCTGCTGCCTGTCTCTCATGATGTTGGACGATGGGTTTGACTTCACCGGTTTTGAATTAGGGTTGTCCATTTCTTAGCGGCCTTAATGATTAATCTATGGAGGCTATCGGTAGCAGTCACTCAAATATAGCCTTTAATTCTTTTTTTGTAACCAAACACCGCCATCTTTTTCAATTGCATAGACAAGTAATATTAGTTGAAACACCATATTGTCATTAAAGAGGGTGAAGGGTCAATCTTTTTTTTCATATTTGTATGTATTATGATTGTGGATTTGTTAATGCGTCTGAGTTTCCCAGTGCTCCTGGCCATACCATTTTGTCTACAGACATGAAAATTAGTATCAGTATTCCACTAGACCCCATCTAGAAATAAATATTTTGATTTTTTTGTAAAAAAGCTTTTTTTGATATTTTGGGACTTATATTTATGGTTCTATCGATAAATTTCTCTGGAATCTAGATATTTCTAAATGTTTTTTTTCTCTATTTTGGTTTTTATTTATCTGTGGAAAATGCTTGTGATCTTATAAATAGAATTTTATTCTGACAATATTGACTTCATGACAATATTCATTTTCTGATGGAGTTTATTTTACGTGACTTCAAAATTTGCCGCAACAGCAGTTCAATTATTTACTGTGATGGCAAGTTCAAATTCACTTCATTCATGACGATTGTTGGGAAAAACACCTTTGCAAAGTCATCATTCTATTTTTGTACATGGTCATGTGTAATAGAGGAAGATTTAAGATTACTATCTACATATTTACCTTCATCTCACTTACAAATGTGGTTACTATTGGGACCCTGGAGCAAGTTTATAGCAAAAGAGTTTTTGAAAGTTTCAAAACTTTTCAATTTTTTAGTCAAGTATTAGATTTGCAATGTAAGTGTAATGCTAAACTGGATCCTTATTTTGTGTCCATTTGGTTTGCTAGACCAAATCTTTATATTTTTGTTCAATCATGTATATGTATAGTCTAGAAAGCTTTACAGCCTTAAACACTGAACACATTAAAATACTTTTTCAAAAATTTTTTGCATCACTACGGTCACTCATTTTCCCAATATTTGTGATTAACATCTGGATTCTCTAAAATCTAGATGGTTTTAGATGTTTTTTTCACTCTATTTAGATGTTATATTAGATTGTTAGATGTTTTCCAGTACAAAATATTATCATTAAATAGAATTTATTCAGACAATATTTATTCTTTGATGGAATCATCTCACATGAGTTTAAATTTTGACGCAATGGTTGTTCAAATATTGACTGTGATGGCAAGTTATAGTGATAACTAAATTTCTTGGAAGAAGCATGGTCAATTATTAGTATTATCTTTTTTTACTAGAATTTTTGACTGCGATGTTAGTCTACAGTTCTAAGGATGAGAAAAATTCCATGGTAAGACCAGATTTGAATAGGCTAACTTCATTTGTAAAAAATTAAGAGAGAATGATTGAAGAGAGATAAACAGCATTCTTAACATATTGTAATGTGGATGTGAAGGGATCCGACAGAATGTGAAGAGAAAAACTGGAGAGATAGATGCTACATCTCAAATTTTTTTATTATTCCATGGGCATATTTTGATGTATTTCAACTGGGCCAGCCATCTTTTTCAGAGAAAATATTTACAGCAGTTCACAGAGAAAAAAAATTGCACTTTACTTTTTGATGCTAGAGAAAAGAATGGAAATATTTCCGTGTTGTTTCATTGGTTTGTAGGATTGGGAGGTGAGATCTTAAAACAAACACCTACTTCCATTCTGCCCTACATATTCCAACATCTATCCATTAAATGCTATACACCACCTCTCCATCCTATAGTAGAAATAAAAAAATATACTTTCTCTGAGAAATGACCATTTAGCCCCACACTGCCTTTCTTATCTAAGACAAGCCAAACACCCACAGAGACAGGAAACAAACCCCCCCTGACCCTGCCTTTTTAATTGACCCATCTCATTTCGAACCAAATGTCACTCGCATCTACACAGATATATCAGGAACAAAGAATAAGCCTCTGTTGTGACTCAAACCAGGGCTTTTGAGGGGAACTCCATCTTGTCTTTCAGTCATCCTTTTTCACATCTGCTATAACACTTTAATATATTGGCTCAGTGCTAAATGATGGAGTCAACCAATCTTATTATTGGGTATAATCGACTCGAAAGTTTTGATATACATTTCCAGCCCAGAAACTCTGGGGCCTCCTCATCACATTGGATGCAACCCCTTCTCAGATTCCCTGGTTCAAATTCACATCTCTTATTCTTAGGAGTCTGTCTTAGTGCAGCAGCTGTGTTATCAATTTGACTATGGAGAGGTAGGCTCCCAAGGATGAAGGATGCAAATTCAAGTCTCGCTGGATTCTCATTATTTACTTCCATTTTGTGTTCTTAGTAACAATCGGGGAATATGCCAGTTTCTGGTGAATATGAAGGAACTCAAAGTGGCTTATTTCTGTAAAAGACTCGATAAAGTTAGACTGTTTAGTGACTGGGGAATTGTCTTAAGAAAGTGTTAGAAGATGTCATGGGGTTATTTTCTCCCCAAGTGGCCATACTTTTTATTCACTTCTCACCATCACTTCATATGAGAGTGTGTGTGTATGTGTATGTATATATATATATATTTATACTCATGTATGTGAATATAAATATATGTTCACATAAATATATATACATATAGACACAAATATAGATAGATTTCCGCATAATTTGAATGTGTTTATATAAGTATACATATATATATATATATATATATATATATATATATATATATACACACACGCACACATATACACAAATCACACATAAAGTGGGTGAATATATATATATATATATATATATATATATATATATATATATATATGGTCATTTCCATAGTTTGGTAATGTTCTGATAAAACTTGGCATTGTAAAAATAATTCATGAAACAGCAGAATTTAGAAGTTGTCAAATTGAAAGCAACTTTCAACTTTTGCAAAGGCATCTATTGTTTTATGTATATATGTGTTACTATGTATAAGAAAGGCAATATATGTATGTATATATGCATGTATATATATATATATATATATATATATATATATATATATATATATATATATATACATATATATATATATATACATAGATATATATATATATATATATATATATATATATATATATATATATATATATATATATATAGGCACATTGACTTGCACATATTTAGTAACATGAGATTTTATAAACTCATGAACACACCCACTCACCATTGTAAATATATTCTTTTCATGCTGATTTGTCAATAATTGTTTTATCCAGTCATATGAAGATATTCAGTCAAATAATACAACACTAAATATTCAGCAAAATGCAAAAATAATTGAGAAAATCTGTATTTAATTGTTGGATGTGGTTTTGAAACAATTCCTATTTTGTTATGACAACAGGAGAATTCCAAAACTTCAGTTATTTGGGCTAGAATAGAATCATCATCATGATCATCATCATGATCATCATCAGTTTTTTATCATCTGTCTTTGGACATAGACTTTCCCAAGGATTTGCCAGAACTCTCTATCATAGGCATTGCAGAGCCAATACTTTCTGAACTTGTCTAGTTTTTCTCTCTATCTTGTTTTCTGCCGACCTCAGCATGTGACATCTTGGGATCCATGTTGTGATTTGTGATGTCCATCAGTTGTCTGCCATTCTTGCAACATGGCCAGCCCATTACTATTTGAATTTTCTAATGGATTCTATGATGTCTCAGACTCCTGATTTTTCCCTGATGTACTAATCAATTTCGAAATAACAATACATATCTATATATATATATATAAGTAAAGAAATATACACACACTCAAACAAGTATATATATTTTTACATATAGATATACATATGCATTCACAAACACTGACACAAATATACACACACCCACACATACACTCTCCACACACACACATACACACACACACACATATATATATATATATATATATATATATATATATATATAATATGATAATTTGGAAAATAGATGAGTTTTCATGCCCTCTTGCTTATTCAGGTAGTTTTCACTATCCTACACACTTAAGAACATCTCAAATTCTTTATGGCACTCTCCAACAACCAAACGATCAGTGAGGAAATCTATTCGAAGAAGATCCAATTGCAGTTTTTTTTTTTCTGTGGAGGGGGGGGGATCGGGTTGGATATAGAATGCCTTCAAAAGTGGCTTCAAAACTCGATGCTTTTTCCCGCCACAGAATTCCTTTTTAATAGGTCACCAAAACTAAACTTCATCTCCCTCGTCCGCACCAGTCCCATTCAAACTGCTCCATGGATCATTGAGTAGGTAAAAAATAGGAGAGAGAGAGAGATATATACAGGGCCAGGGTGAGGAGTTGTGAAAAAGCAGTTTTGTAGATGATGGTGGTGGTGGTGGTGGTGGCGGTGGTGGTGGGCGGTATAGATTCCTTTGGCGAGGATACCGCAGGAAACACGCAAACACACATCTTTCCTCTTTCCTTTTTTTCCTTTTTTTTTTTGATTTCTCTCTTTTCTTGATATTTATCTGGGAGAAGGCAGAAACCTGTTATCGTGCAATATCAGACTTTGAAATGCCTGTCAGTTCTTCAGGATTTAATCTTCGGCAAACGTTAAAAGAAGATTTTCCCCTATTCTTCTGGTTTCTCTCCTACTTCAACCTGGATGCGAGGAGAAGGTGTTTGGGTTTGTTTCTGTTCTTATTTGAAATCTCTGCTGAAATGCATCACAGTTTTGCTGAGAACCGGTTTATACAGGTGTCCCTCATTATAACATGGGTGTTGGAGTCCAAGAAAGCCAACTGCAATACAACCGCACTGCAATAAAATAAAAAATGGCCTGTTTTCTAGCTAAATTTAGTTATTTTGGAGCTTGATTAATGGTTCACCATCCACTCATTCTTTTAAAATCATTGGACTTAGACCTTCTCCACGATTTGCCACACCTCTCTATCATGGACGTTGCGGAGCCAATACTTTCTCAATTTGTCTAGTTAGTCATTCCATCTTGTATTCGATTGCACATGTGATCTCTGGAGATCCATGCTGTGAGTCATGACGTCCATCAGTTGTCTGCCATTCTTACAACATGACCAGCCCATTGCCATTTCAGTTTTCTAATAGGTTCTATGATGTCTCAGACTGTTTTCTCCCTGATGTACTGTGCTGTTTGGTGATCTCTCCATGTGAGGTCGAGAATGATTCTTTCATGCACGTGTTGCATACTTCTCAGTCAGCGTGTCAGTCTCTTGGTTAGGTTCCATGTTTCATCTCCATTGGTGATTATTGTGAGTATGTATTGGTCTTATACCCTTTTGAATTAATAGGATCTCCTTGTTTTTAAAGGTTTAGCTTGATCTACCAAAGGTTTGCCATCATAGAGTGATTCTTTGCTGGATTTCTTTTTCTTTTGAGGATTTCATAGAGATTTGTTGTCCTAGGTAAATGCAGTGGTCTACTTTCTCCAGTTCTGCATCTTTGATTTTGATCATTTTGTCTTTATTTTCAATGTGATTATTGCATATAATCTTTGTTTTCCTGACGTTCATATGTAGGCTGACTGTCTTCCTTTATTCATTTAGTTTATCTATCATCAGTTGGAGGTTGTATAGGTTCTCAGCAAAAAGGATAATGTTGGATGCAAATCTGAGGTTGTTCAGATATTTGCTGTCTCTTTCAATCCTTTCATTAAACTGCATTATAATGAACTGTGTTATAATGGAGGATTTCTTTTTACTCTCAGTTGAAACTACAGTTCCCACAATGTAATCACCAAAAAAAGTATGATAAAAGTCTTTTTAAATGTAGGAGCGTACTCCTTCACACTTTCATATCATAGGTACATTCAGAGATCTCCTAATCCAGCTTGCTTTTACTACAAGTGTCAAGGTTAATCTTACTACATTACTGCAATGAGGATGTACTGCCTGGGAAATGGGTCCCCAGGAACGAGGTTCGTATACATCATTGCAGGGCTCTGAATATTGTCAAACTCCAGTCTTAGTTGGAGCTGACCTTATTTTCCTGCCGTAACAAGAACAAATTTAGAGGGTTGAACTCTTCAGTCTTTGACTATTCAATCACATTAACCCAAACTGATATACATAAAATTAACATTTCCCAAATGTGATTTGAAATCACAACCAAGTGTTTTCTAGGTGACTCTCTTACCAACTGAGAGAATTCATTTATTATATGTACGATACAAAAGTTGCTGAAGCTGCAATGGGCACAGACAACGGAATTGGCGACCAGAGTTCAGACACCAGCTGAGGCTGTTTATGCTCTATTTGCACTTTGAAAAAGCATGAATCCATCTCTTCTCTACCTCCGCTACTCAGGCTATGTATAAAAATGTATGGGCTTTCTACAGAGTGCAACCAGTCTAAGAGATTTCCTAAGCAGGAAGTGGAGCCATCTTTGCAGTTTGACGCCCAATTTGATGTCTTTCCTGCAGCTCCTGCAGCCAATCTTCATGCCAAGCCAAGAGAGGGATTCTGACGACTGGGCATCCCCGTATCTCAATACAATTCAAGAACTTAGTGGCAAGCAGTCCATATTGTTGATTTATTAGTTCAGTGGTAAAAGCTGTCACACATCAAATGAGCCACCCTTCGGAGTAGAGTGTTGTTAATACGGTTCTCACCAGGAACTTATTCTTTACTCCAGTACATGCTGTCAATTTATTTTCTCATTGAAAGGGGCACTGGCCTGAGATTAGATTCGATAAAAAGCCACAACAATCAAGACGAGTGTGAATAGTTGCAAAAAATCAATGATTCACAATACTTAATCTGATATGATACATGTAAATTTTTAAAAAATAGGATTACTACTCGTAAGTTGGAAAATTTTTTGATGAAATTAGTTTGGATATATTATCAGAATATTCTGTCAACAAAATTTTGGTAGATTTCTATTTATTTCTGGAGATATTGTACAAGTTATACCAAAGATTCATGAGTGCCAATACTCCTTAGCAGCATTATAAACAGTAAATGAAAGTATTGACATTCAGTGAGTTCTCATTCTTTTTACTATTTTGACCCAAAGCAAAATTGCGAGTTAGCGAGAAATATTTTATTGATAATGTCACATCTACTGGACATTGAATCTAAAAATTCCCTTGGCACATGAAGCAGCAGAATTTATTGGACAGGTACTAAGGAAATGAGTGACAGGTGTAAAACTCTCACCAAAAGTGTCAACATTAGTTTCTTCAGTTTTCAAGCGAGTCTGGCTGGCTGGCTGGATGGCAATGTATGTATGCTTGTGTATATCAAGACCACACTAACAGAACTAGAGAGATAAATATTCAAAAAATTCACTCATTATCATGTGATAATTTTAAAGACACATCCACTTTATTTTATATGCAAGACTCTGCTCTTACCACTGTGCTAACAACACTCTCGCGGCAAGGCAGGAGTCCAAACTAATATTACTGTTTTCTTTGTTTACAATCGTTTTAATGTATGTTGTTTCCTCTGCTGTCAATATGAAATATCATTAATTGGATAATTCATTATCATGTCTTGAAAAAAATAGGCTCTCTATTTTTTTTTAAAATCCACCCCCAAAATAGGTTTTTAATCCACACAATGGTAATAAATGAATTTGTAGAAAGGTTTGTGATAGGGTAGATGAGGGGTGGTAAAATTTGGGGGCGGATCCAAGAATTTGTTTGAGAGATATTTTTCTATATTTTTTTTCCTATTACATTTATGCATATGCTCATGACTGTTCATACAATATTTTCAAAAGTTTACAATGAATTTCTGTGAAATTCTGTGGAGTGATAGACAATATGCTACAAGAGAACTGATTGAATTAAGCAGTCAATCCACAGATAATTATCTCCTCTACGTCGTAATTACAGGTACAAACCATATAATATCACCATAATGTCATGTCTGTCCACACAATAGCTCCAATAGTTTCAATGATATTTTGCGGAAGGTTGAACAATAGATTACGGGAGAACTGATTGAATTTTTGATCGGATCCATGGACAATTATCTCGCCTATGTTGCAATCCTATGTCAAAATTACATAGTGTTGCAGATCTTTTGGCCTGACCACCAGATATCTTCAAAAGTTCTCTATGAATATCGATGAAATTAAGTGTAGATATAGACAATATGCTACATAAAAACTGATTAAATTCTACAGTGGTTCCATGCATACTTATCTCCCCTACATCGTATTTACATGTCCAAACCACATGATATAATCATAATTTCATGTTTGTCCCCATAATATCTCCAATAGTTTCAATGATATTTTATTGAAGGCTGAACGATAGATTACGGAAGAACTGATTGAATTTTTGATTGGATCAATGCAGAATCACCTCACCTATGTTGTTAATTTATGTCTAAATATCACCAAAATTTCATGTCTGTCTGCATAATACCTCCAAAAGTAATGAATGGGAACCTGCTTTCAAATGCAGTGTTTGATCTCCCCAGATCAGGCTGGCTTCCTCTCCACTGATGTGGGGTTAGAAAATTGGAACCTTATAGTCAATAAACAATAATGGTGTCATACAATTGTTTTATGTGACCTGAACTTGATGGTCCTATATGAAAATGGTGACTTCATCTTGTTATTCTGTGGTTAGGTCATGTGTCTCCATCAAATGTCAAGTGTACCATCTGACATCTTGATCATAGAGTGGGCCATACTTGCTCACAGTGCAAATAATACGTTGAATGCCTATCATGAAACAAATGCTAACAAGGTCGCCAGTAAGATATATTCTGATTATATGCTTTTAGAAAAATGGTAGCAGACATCTTCTTAAGAGAAAACTCCTTATGGAGAATGGAGGCTGGTGACGAAATCCTGGTTTCCATTCCATGCCTCAGCTTAGTGATCCTTGCTAGTCTCATGTCCGGCTGGGACTTTGGTTTTCACGACCAGCACTTGAAGGTTCCAAGTCCACAGAAGAGATATCTCCAACCAAATTTAAGTTGACTTAGAGTGGGCTCAATTTGCTGCTGAGTGCACAGGGAAATTTGCTTACACCAGGAATTGAACCCAGGATGTTCTGCATGTGAGGTAGACATGCTAACCATTGCACCATCCGGATGGACTAAGTGTGCGCGTGCCTGTTTGCTATTAGAGAGTGGTATCATTCATAGACTATTATTCCTTCAGGAGCAAACTCAGCAGGAAAATTCCATTGATCGAAAGCTGAGTGTATTGAAAAATTAAAAGAGAGACATTATCAGTATAAATACCAAATCATTTCTGTTAATTCTCCTTTTATTTGCTCTAGATTTTCCTGAAAAATTCTTTTGCAACAAACACCAGCCACTAACGTATCGAAGAGAGAATTAAGTCGTGCATGATGACTCATTGACAATAACAGGAGATATTTTTCCCCAGGCAATGCGGGTTATGATTGCTAGTATTCTTCAAATCTCCAAACCAAAAAAAGTAAAAAAAAAAAAAAGAAAGAAAGGTACAACTTCAGTGTAGGCTGTCAGATGAACAGTCTTATTTCTTTAGTGCAAACTTCTTTTGATTATTCTTCGTAAGCTGGCTGAGGCCAGTTCAACAACAGAATTACCTCTGGTTAAATTTATCTGTTGATTCTCAATGGATATACCAACAGTGCTTCATTCTTTTTCTCTTTACTTCTTCGTTTTTCTCTTTCATTCTTTACTTTTTAATTTCATTCTTTTTTCTTTGCTTGCGTTCTTCTTTTACTTTTTGTTCTCCTTTTCATTACCCTGTCCTTCCTTCATTTCTTTCTTTCTTTTTTTCTTTCTCTCCAATTTTTCTTTCTGTCTTCCTTCCAATTATTTCCTCCAATTATTTGTTTTCTTTCCTTTTCTCTCTCACTTCTTCCTTTTCTTCTTTCTTTCACTTCACTCCTTCTTTCCTTCATCCCCTCCTCTATTCTTTCATTCAAAATAGAAAGGAAAGAATCATCCAAACGGGACAAAATCGAGATTGCAATTCATACATCCATGGAATTATAGAAATCTTTTCTTTCCCTTGTTTTCCTTACTCTCCTCTTTTGTGATCTTTTTCCTCTCTTTTTCTTCTTCCTTGATCTACTTCCTTTCCTTCTTCTTGATCTCCTTCCGCTTTTCCTTCCTTCTCTTCTTCTTGATCTCCTTCCGCTTTTCCTTCCTTCTCTTCTTCTTGATCTCCTTCCGCTTTTCCTTCCTTCTATCTTTTCTTGATTTCCTTCCCCTCCTCTTTCTTGATCTCTTTCCTTTTACTTGATCTCCTTACTTTCCTTCTTCTATCTGATTTCCTTCCTCTCATTCTTGTTAATATCTTTCCTCTCCTCCTTCCTCTTTTCTTTCTTGATCTTCTTCCTCTTCAAGTACTTTTTCTCTCTTTCTTCTTTATCTGCCCACTCTCTTCTTTCTTGATCATCTCCCTCTTCTCTTTCTTGATTTCCTTCATTTCTATCTTCTACTTCATCTCCTTCCTCTCCTTCTTGATCTCCTTCTTCTCATCTTTCTTGATCTCCTTCCTCTCCCTCTTCTACTTGATCTCTTTCCTCTCCTTCTTGATCTCCTCCCTCTTTTCTTTCTTTCTCTCTTTCGTCTCCTTCATTTACTTGATCTCCTTCCTTTCCTTCTTCCACTTCATCTCCTCCCTTTCCTTCTTGATCTCCTTCTTCTCTTCTTTCTTGATCTCCTCTCTCTTTGCATACTTTTCTCTCTTTCTTCTTGATCTCCTTCCTCTCCTTGATCTCCTTTCTTGATCTCTTTTCTCTTCATGTACTTTTTTTCATTGTCCTTCACGAACGTACCTCTGCCTCCATTATTTGTGCATCTTTTTCAATATAAAAATATATCTGCAATAGAATACCAGCTGAGTCAGAAGATGAAAAAATCTTTTGTTTGGGAAACTTGTGTTAGTTTGAAGGTCACATGAATTATCTCAATGGACTCTTCTCCCCCTCTTGCTCTCTCTCTCTGTCCATGTATGCCTTTCCTCCCACCACTCCCTCTCTTCTCTTCCCCTTTTGATTTGTCATTCCAACACAATGATTGGAAAAAAAAACAGCATTAAAAAGAATCGAAGAATGAAAAGGAAGTGGAGATTTTTGCTTCCAATTTAAGGAATAATAAAAAAAAAATTCTTTAAAAAAGACCAGCAAAAATAAACACCGATTTCATTTGGTACATACTGACCCAAAAGTATTAACATGGAATCATAACTAGATGAATTATGAAGTATATCAATACCTCGATTAATAAAATTTCATTCCATCTTTTATTTTGCAATCGAAAAGTTTATTATGAGTAGAAGGTAAAACATAGTGTTCATGCAAGTAAGATCCTTTTATTATTGAAAGAAATGTACACTTATTTAATATGCTATAGACCAATACATACTTATAGAACGTCACTCTTCACCATCATACAAGCTGGAAGGCTATTCTTCAATACAGGCCGAACAGACTGAGATCTTTTAGTTGTGGAAAACTCTCAGAAAATCTTTTTGTTTGTGAAGTCAAGCCATTCATTCTTTTATTCATACATATACGAATAGAAAAAGTCTTTTAAAGAAAATTAATTCTATCAAAAAATATACATACTTTCTTTAGTTCATGCAACAAGTGAAAAATACAGAACAATAGATTATAAGTATGGTACCACAGCTTGTGTTAGATTTTAGATTTTTTATAAAGGCTGCTTTGCCTTCTTTTTAGAAACTTCCCTATTGCTATTCAGTGCTGCCATTAAAGATTTTTCAACTAACATATTTTTTTTAGAATTCGATCATTTTCTAAAAATCATTCTAAATTTATTTCACTGAGGCTTTTAGATCAGATCTCTGTTGTTGGTTGTGTACCAACAGAGCGATAAGATGGTTCTGTAAAAGGAGATTCAAATTTAAGCTGGAAATTCCTGGGATGGATAAGCCATGAGAAAGTTTCTGCAATATTAAGCTTCATTATAATAAATTTTTGTTCATTGAAGAAACATGAAATAAGGTATTGTTGCATTGTTAATGTTTATGTTCCATGATATACTTAAGGAGATGCCATTTTGGAAGAATTTTGTGAATTTTCATAATAACTGCAGACAAGAGAAAAGAACACTTCACCGTCCTACAAGTCGGTCAAAACCTTTCTCTAGAAACATAGGAGATTATTGAAAACATATCCGATTCCATATTGCACGTGAGGATGCTCTCCAGTGCCCCTCAGCCTCTGTTGAGCAAACAGACCATGGGTGCTGAGTATAAAATCATCACGCTGCTCAAAATCAGCAAAACCAGTCAGTATATTGGTCACCATTTCTTTTCTGGTCACTCACTTTTCTGTAGAAAAGAAAATCCCTATTTCTTTACGGATTATAGACTTGAAGGAGACTGAGTAGAATCGATCAGAATAAAACAATGTGGTGACAATAAAAGCAATAGTCCAAACATTGGTGCACCTGAAGAAGGTCATGGAATGGATGGGCCAAAACATTGTGGTGACGACAATTGTAGCACAAAGGATACATTCAGCAGTCCAAACAACACAGGGAATGGTAATGACTCTCCTAAAATACTTCTAAGCACCTAAAGAAGGCCATAGAATGGATGGGCTGTAATATTGTCGTAACAACAAAAACAACATAACAAATGAGTTAGATATTCCAAACAACGCGGGGAATGATAATTTTGTCATGGATGCTTGAAGGATTTGTAGTCTTATTCACAATTGGTATTGTACAGTTTACAGGTATTGTTTACAACTTTTAGATTGTAGAGTCAAGAAACCCAGAACTTGGGTCTGAAATCTGGAATCTTGACTTATTTAACATCTGACTTACATTCAACCCAATGAAGGACATCAGTATAATGCATTATTGGCCAACACCAAGATTAATGGCATCCAAAATTCAAAAAAATTCAACATCCACATTCATTATAAGGAACCATCAACCAAAACAGTCAATATAGTTTTCAACATAGGTTTCTTCAGTTTTTAAATGATTCTGGCTGGCGTGCATAATGACTGGCTGGATGTGCGTGTGTCAACTTAAAAAAATTCTCCTAGATATGTCTAGAAAAAAAAACGTTTTTTCTGACCCCCCTCCCCCTTCCATAGGTTTTTAATAGGGGTTCAATTAACATGTTTGTTCCTCTAATGCAATGGTTAGTATGTCTGCCTCACATACAGAAAGTCCTGGATTCAATTCCTGGTATGAGCGAAGTGTGTGGGAAACTCTTCATTAGGACAAATTTCCCTGTGCACTCAGCAGTTAATTGAGCACACTCTAAGCTGTGTGATTAGGATGGAAGTATCCCTTTGGTGGACTTGCATCCTGCAAACGGGATGGTTATAAAAACTTGTAGGTGTAAAGTCCTGGTCTCAACCATACTTGAAAGAATCACTAAGATGATGCACGCAATAGAAACCAGGACTTCATCGTCGACCCTCATACTCTGTTAGAGCTTAAAATTCATGACACTTTACCTTGCCTAAATCAAACTAATGTAAATTTATACTAAATTGGTTCCTTAGTTTATGTCCAGCAGCATTCATACTTTTTAGTGATCACTGTCCAACAAAATGCCAAAGAAGTAACTCATTCATAGATCAACCTATTTTCCAATTTTTCAAATGAACCCTCAACGTGGCATGCAGCCAAGAGACATTTGTCAGTTTGGTTACTGTTGAGTGACTAACCAGACCTGGCTGTCATTTTTTCAATCAAATATGTATGAACAAAAAATTGCTGCCTAGATACACATTGAATATATAAGCATGTGAAACAAGTTTTTATCAACATATCTGGTTATGGGATCAAGCAAAGGAGGAAGTGAAGTCAGGCCTCTTTCACGATCATTGTCACACAGACCATAAACAGCCTCAGCTGAAATCTGAACACAGCGCCTTTATTTCATTGTCTGTACTTATGACCATTACCTGCAATGTAAAATCTGTAATGAACCATGGAAAAAAATCTTTACTCACTTTATAACCGCTCTATTGATGGTATTGGGCACTTTTCTTGAACTAAGATCTACTTATTACATTAATGCATATACACACACTTGTTGTGAATTTTATCATTGTTCTCTTATATATCTATGTATATGTATATATGAATGAATAAATTGATTTAAGACGAAAGTCAATCAATAATCACCATGAATTTTCTTGCTGCTCTATTACTTTATCCCTAAGTAATCATTTTTTTCTTCTTCTAGTATGCAATAATATTCTGTCCTTTCATTCAACCAATTGTGTTAGTATCTTATTGAATGGTCAGTGTCATTTTCTTCCTGCAACTAGCAGACAGAGGATTCTGGAATTGACTTGTCATGGTGCCAATTTTCTTAACCTAATTTGGCAACCCAAGGAAAAGATCAGAGAGAAGTTTATGTGACCTTAAGATCATTCTGCGGATGAATTGCTTCGTAAAAAGGATATGGAACCAGCAGCGGAAGCAGAGAATATTGTCTGCTTGTTTGATTCCAAGAAAAAAATTGTTTTGACCTATGGTTCTAAAAATGGTCCTTCTAAAGCCCAAGAGGTTTATGAGAGGTGCATTTGCAGTAGATTCTGATGTCTGTCGGTTTCACTGAAAAAAAAATGAAGTGTTCGAGCTTTCAAATACGGCTCGTATAGACCCATAAGACTTGGAAAGGAGTTCAACACAAGCTTCATGTATCATTTGTTTGTTTTATTTCAAGAAACTGCAATTCACCCAGAAGGCCAGGGCAGCAAACTTGGGTTCCAGAAATCAATGGAAAGAATCTATACTTCGAAAAAGAAGAAAGCAGTAATGGCAGATATTTGTACTAAAATGGTTTAAAAAAAAAAAACAATGGAAGAGTAATCCTAATAACTCACATAAAAAAAAATGTACCATATTTCCTCCACATCAGACGCTATTCCATTTCACCCATCCTCCCTTGAAATAAGTCTCAAAATTTTAACTTTTACTGCATCCTACAGGCTGGGGGTTACTTTTTTCATTGGCCAATCCTAAACCCAGGGGAAAGTGATCTATGCTAGACAATAATCTGAACTTGTGTATATGATCACTGAATAAAGCGTATGAATTATACTAATAGAATATAACAAGACAACAATCATTTATTCAAACATATATTCTTAAAATAACAGACAAACTCTGTCGATTAGTTTGTCTGTTATTCTTAACACTGTGTGTTTAAATCATCATCATCATCATCATCATCATCATCAGTCTCTTATCATCCATCATTGGACATAGACCTTCCCCAGGATTAGCCAGACCTCTCTATCATGGGCGTCGCAGAACCAATACTTTCTGAACTTGTCTAGTTCGTCTCTCCATCTTGTGTTCTGCCAGCCTCATTTATGCATGTGATCTCTGGGGATCCACGTCATGAGTCATGATTTCCATTGGTTGTCTGCCATTCTTGCAACATGACCAGCCCTTTTCCATTCGAGTTTTTTAATGGATTCTCCTATGTTTTTCTCTAATGAATTGTGCTGTCTGGCAATCTTTTTGTGTAATGCGGAGCAGGATTCACTCCTACGCACTTTGCATGGTTCTCAGTTTGAGGGTTAATCTTTTTAGGTTCCATGTTCCAGCTCCATAAGTGACAATCAGGAGGTAGCATTGGTTGTATACTCTTTCTCTTAAGGCTAATGGGATTTTCTTATTCTTGAAGGTTGAGTGTTATACTAAGTATAAGATAGTAAATAAACAAAAGTATCTTGAATAACTCTTAAAAATACACATAAATTCATTCCTGTATACTCAACCTATACAGGAATAAATTTGTGTGAAAAATCCACACAAAAATAAAATCATCAATATCTCAACATGAACAATCTGCATAAATATCAGGCTTCGTATTTCTAACACAGATATTATCAAAACTATCTGAAGTATCCATCTATACCGGGTTAGATATTTAAGGAGTAAAAAAAAAGAGCCAAAGCTTTCAGACCAGTGAAAAAAAAGTTTCCCTTCACTTTTCACTTTTCACTTCTTAAAAGGGGTAAACATGTTTCTCTTCACTTTTTACCACTCGGAGAATAATGTATAAACATATGTTATTAAGAAATGGATATATTATCCAACAGAATGATCATAAATTGCGTTATATTATATTGGAGCTCTATTTGAGATGATCTCCTGTTATTACACAGTGAATGTATCATTAGACTCGGACAATGTAAATCGAATAAACAATCAAAGAAAATGGGGCTGCAGCAGGAATCAAACCTGTGAGCGATAGAGCAGCCCCTTCAATGTAGCATTGCTCTTACCGATAATTTTCCAAAAGGTTCTTTATTTTCAACTTTAATTAAATTGAATTAATTCATTCATTAATTATTTCACGGATAAGAAAATATGCTGAAAAAGTTTAATAAATTAAAAAGAAGTTAAAAGCTAGGTACAGACAAAGGCTAAATGTACCAAAAATTAGCTAGATCTAGCTACAAAAGAGCTACATTGGCAACCCTGAAATACATTCATTTTTTGTCGTACTTGTTTTGAAACCTATCCCCATGAGAAATTGACAACTCCAAATCAAGTGTCAGTGCCCCTGGATCTCACCAACCCATGTATTACTATGTAACATAGTATCACTGTCTGAAGAGTCTGAGTCGGGTTGGTGGATTAGTAAAGTCTAAAGAGGCAGAGAAATAAGCTCTGTAGAAGACTGTTTTTCGTGCATGATTCAAAGACCAGAGTTGTCAAATCATCTATTTCTCGGAAAGATTTCCTTAGATGATTTTTCTCGAATTTGGTCGACAGAAATTACAGACTGTATGACAAATTGTCGTTGTTTTAATTTTTGTTTTTATTTCTTCCTTCTATTTTCCCAATCAACTTGATATATGATTAAATGATCTTCCGTCCGTGTTTGTCTTTGACTGTGTGCAAGTTTTGTAATTATATAGAAAAGTGTCTGAGTTATGAAGGGTCAAAAGTTATTTGCAGAATTTCAATTTCACAAAGGGTCTGTAACTACTGTAACAAATTGCTCAAGAGACAGGTATCCCAGTGAAAGTAGAAATTACTGCTCAGTCAAAGACTGAATAGTGTAGGCGCAGTTCAACAATGGTTACTTATTAGAAACTGTTAGCTAAAACTGTCACTAAAACAATCAACATCGGTTTCTTCAGTTTTTAAGAGCGATTGGCTGGCCGGCTGTATATATATATATGTATATATATATATGTATATATATATATATATATACATATATATATATATATATATATATATATATATATATATGTATGTATGCATATATATATGTATATGTACATATATATATATGTATATATATATATATATATGTATATATATATATATATATATATATATATATATATATATATATATATATATATATATATATATGTATATATATATATATATATATATATATATATATATATTTATATATATATATATATATATATATGTATATATAGCATGGAGGGCTGAAAATTTCAATATTTACTCATTATCATGTCTTTTTTTTTTGTATTTTGAAAATTCCTTCCATGATAGGTTTTATGTAGGGGGATTCAATTTGAAATGAAAATTGATACAGAATTGGTTCTTTTGTTTGTGTCCAGCAGCATCCACACTTGTCCTCTAAAACAGAAGGCGAGACAAATAACTCATTCATTGATACTTTTCTTTATAATATTTTGATATTAAATCATCCCCAACATGGCATACTGCCGAAAGACATTGGTCTCATGAATGTTTCTATTGAGTGACTAAACAGATCTGTATTACTACATTTCTATTCCTAAGAGAGCTTGTGAAAGTGTTAAGATTAGCATAAGACTTGCAGACATAGAAAGAGTTTATTTGGGAGTCTGGGAACACTTTAAAAAAATTACAATTTAAATTAATGGTAATTTCTTCTTTTCTTCATTCTAGGTTTCATTAGAATGCTCTACTTTCTGATCGAGGGGGAAATCTCTATCTATTAATATAAAAAACAATACGACTGTTTTTGTTTCTCTGTCGGTACCTGTAGATTCACTGGTATGCTAGGTGGTAGCATTTAGGTCTAACACTCCTTTTCACTATCAAAGGAACAGGCTGTAGGTTAAAATCATCATTATCAACCCTTCAACATCTGTCATTGGCCATTGGCCTTCCCCAAGGTTTCACGGATCTCTTTATCATGGTTGTCATGGTATCTGTATCTCCTGAACCTACCTAAATCGTTTCACAATCTTATTTTCTGCCAAATACAGTTTTGTAAATGATCTATGAGGATCCATGTTGTGACTTGTGATGTCTGGCTGCTTTCTGACACTTTTGCAACATGTTCCGCCCATTGCCATCAAAGATTTCTAATGAATTCTATGATATTTCTGATTCCTGTTTTTTCTCAAGTATACTGTGCTGTCTTAAGATCTCTCCAAATGATATTAAGCATGATACTCTAAAGTGCACATTGCCTGCTTCTTAGTTTGAGAACCAACCTTTTGGTTAGGTTATAAGTAAACAAATCAATTTCAGATACCAGGTCTGGTTTAGATTATTACAGCTTTCCATTTTTGGAGTATATTAACAAAATTTTACATTCGTATGAGCTTGCACAATCTATCGATATTGTGAACACCATAATGTTTTGTTTTTTTCTCTGTTCATAAAACATAATAAAAGTAAGATAAAATTGATTGAATAAATCAAAAAATGTTTATATATGTAAATTTCATTTTTACACAAAATCAAGATGATCACTGGACATTTCAGGATGATCATTGCATGTTTTGGGAAGAATTTCGTAGCCTGATTGTTCATATTTTTGATGATAAAATTCATAAGAGCAATTAAATTCAAGATCTGATTCTTGAAAAATCGTTCCAAAATCTTGTTTACTTTGAGCTTTGAATTCGAGACGTTATCAAATTTGGATCAACAAACAAGGGAATGAGATATAAATATTTGGAGGTATTATCTTCCCTTTTTCTTCCACATGAATTGACAAAAAAATAAGACAAACCCAGTATTTAGATTTAAAAAAACTGCTAATGTAAAAAAATTATAAAAACAATTAAGAAATGTAAAGAAAAGAAAAATGATTAAAATATAGCATATATGACTAAAAAAAAATTGTTTTAAACAAATAATCTATGATAGAGGTAGCAAGTCATAATTTTTTTCCAGTCAAGTGGTTTTTACCGCTTGGTTAACTTTAATACAAATGTTGTAAAGATGCTGGAGTATTACTCTTTCCTCAAGGGTTAAGCCGGTTTAGGGAAAAAATATTTTGAAGTTTTTATTTTTTCATCTTGGTAGTCTCATTTATACAAAGAAATGTGTGTGTGTGTTTGTATGTGTCATTAGACTCATATATTCATTGATCTCCTGAAGGTTAGTCACATGTTTAATACCGGCCTTTTCATTGGTCCTTACTGTTCTCATCATGTGATCTCCAGCTAGCCATTTTATTGGTTGTTGAAATCAGTGCCACGTAATGAGTTATTGTTTTGGATGACCTTTTTAGAATTCTAATAAGTTCAATTGGATGGCCGTCTGTCTGGCAGACTGAAGAGGACTCAATAGGCTTATTTGCTCGGTGTGTAATTTGTGTTTAGAATTTATTATTGGAAATGATCAAAGTAAATATGAGGGAAATGAAAACTCCCACCTTTCCCTAAAGCTCATTCAGCATTTGAGGTCTGTCTGAAACAGGGACTGTAAGAGAATAGCATTTCCTTTAAAGGGTGAGATTCACTTTTGAGAACAGAAGCTGATAAGAGGGGATGGGAAAAAGAGCGGAGATAGAGAAAAGAGAAAAGGATGGTGAAAAAAATGGAAAAAAATATGAAAGATATAGAAGATGATAGGAAAGAAAGAAAGAAAGAACAAAGGTAAGCGAAACAAAGAAAGACAGAAAAAAAAAAGAATGAAAAACAGGTCTGGTTAGTTATTCAATAGAAACCATCATGTGAGCAACGTCTTTTGGCAGCATACCATGTGGATGATTAATTGAAAAAAATTGAAAAGGAGGTGATCAATTGATAAATGACTTCTCTCACCTTTTATTGGGCAGTGATCGCTAAAAAAGTCCACATCAAGAAACAATGCTTCCAGACACAAAATCAGTACCAATTAATATATACTTACATTGCAAATTGAATCTCCACAGAAATTCTAGGGTGTGGGGTAAAAAATCGTATTTTCTAGACATGATAATGAGTAAATATTTAGATTTTCGGCCTTTTAGCTCCATTGGTGTGTTTTGAAAACTGAAGAAACTTATGTTGATAGTTTTGGTGACAGTTTTGGTTGACAGTTTCTGAAATGAAATGAAAGAAAAAAGAAAGAAAGACGGAAACTGAAGAAAGAAAGATAGAAAGGAAGTCAATCAGCTTCAGTTCATGATTATTACAAACTTATTAGGAGACAAGGACAGTGTTGCCAACTCAATTCTTTTCGACCTCAAAAACGTGTAAAAAAACAACGACAAGATGTGTTTAATAAACACCGTTAGCCTTTTGTGGCAATCTATTATAGCTAAAAGTGGTTGGGTTTGTCAAAAATGGCCAGGAATTAGCAAAACTTCGGCTGAAATTAATTTAAAAGTTGCGCCAAAAATTGGCTCCAAAATAGTGTTCAATGTTGAATATTCGGGTTGCACAACGAGGAACGCGCAAAATTTAGCGCGAAAAGTGCTAAAATCGGCAACATTGTATCAAGAAGGGGATTCTCTTTGAGAAGTACATATTGGCTGTGTAAAATAATTAGAATGGAAAGAGAGAACCGGGGAGAGCAAAAGAAATCCAATAAAAGGGAGAGTTGGAGAGAGGGAATTAACAAGGAGGTAAAGAGTGAATCAATAATCAGGAAATAAAGTAAGAGACATATGCGTTGAGTAGCGGGCACAGAGAGAAGGGGGTCTAGTTAATCATTTAATAGAAACCAGCACGCGACCAACATCTTTCGGTAAGCATACCTTGTTGCAGATGATCAATTAAACTTTTTGAAAAGAGCTGATCAATGAATTTGTTGATTCTCTTGCCTTTCATTGAATCACTAAAAAAAAAAAAACGCCCGAATCTTCAAAAAATAAATAAATAAATACATAAATAAACAAGTATGAATGCTGCAAGTCCAAGGCTTTTCATAGCAGTTACGGAAAGCTTTGCGCAAGACACAAACTAAGAGACTTAGCTGCCAAAAGACGTTGGTCACATGACGGTATCTATTGAGTGACTACCCAGACCTGTCTTGATTTATTTCATTAGATGAATCATTGTTTCTCTAGCACTATTGATTTTTTGCAATTATTTCTTCCATTGCAATATCAAGATAACACTACTTCAAGTACCAATTTTACTAATATACGTAAAACAATAACAAATATGGCACCAAGCGATCGGTGGAAAAGGAAGTGCAAGCTTGTATACTTAGACGTGCTCTTCTATCTCTATTAAGGGTCTCGTAGCCCAAGTGGCTGGGCAATTGATTCGGATAACCAGCGGGGGTGGAAATGGCGGCGGGTACGCAAACGTAAAGCGTATACCTACTTCTTGATCAACAGGTTTTTTGAATGATCAATATCAACCATTTCCCAGAACGAAGCCTTACCGTATACCTAGTTCTCATTTCCATCACTGATAACCAAGCTTCCCGAGGCAAAAGGGATCGAGTATCCCTGAGAGCTGGCCCTTCATTTCCAATTCGCTCTGTTTACTAACGGTCGTAGATTGACGACCTGATCAGTTGCAATTAAAAGTAACTAAAATTAAGATCTGATGAAGAAAAGAGAGCCCAAAGGAGGATTTTTTTTGATGGTGAAGAAATACAAAATAGACAAATGCAAGCCTACTGCTGCAGGGTCAGACTCCACTGTAACTTTTTTGAGTATTCCTAACAAATTTATGTAGATAAGCAAGACTTAGCAAGACTGGCTCAGTTGGTAAGAGAGCCTCCTACCAGTCACCGATTTCAAATCATCTTGGGGAAATCTTTGTATTCATATAACTATTTGATTTAACATGACTGGATAAACAAACTCCCCCTCAATTAGGTGAGGATCATTGTTGTTGTTTTGCGTCCGACTTTGGTGGGAGTTTGACAATTTAAACATTTTACGATTCTCTAGCTTCACCCTATCCCAAGGCACGCCTACCTTTTTTGCTATAATCACCAGGCCTGGGCAAAGGGAAGAGGGGCAGGTAGGTTAGGGCCTACAATAACGAGGGGACCGGAAACGTAGAGCTGAAGACAGTTGACCACTATATCTAGCAATGACATCAAATCTCTACGAAATCCTCGAAAGAAAAAATCAGGCGAAGATTCACACTAGATTGGCAAACTTCCGGTAGAGCAGGCTCAAGAATAAAAAAATCCTATTAGTCCTGAAAAGAAAGGTATATCCAATGCTACTTCCCGATAGTCACCTATGGAGCTGGAACATGGAACCAAAAAAGATTGACCCTCAAACTGAGAACCATGCAACGTGCGCAGGAGTGAATCCTGCTCCACATTACATAAAGAGATCGCAAGACGGCATTGTATATTAGAGAAAAGATGGGAGAATCCATGAGAAAACTCAAATGGCAAAGGGTTGATCATGTTGCAAGAATGGCAGACAACTGATGGACATCATGACTCAAAACATAGATCCAAGAAAGCACATGCGTAATTGAGGCTGGCAGAATACAAGTTGGAGAGACGAACTAGACTAGGTAAGAAAATATTGGCTCCATGACGCCCATGATAGAGAGATCGAGCGAATCTTGGGGAAGGATCATGCCCAACGCTAAAAACCTGCTGCTACTGCTGACGACGACGATGACGACAATTATGATGACTGGTGGCCATTACCTTTTTTATAAATGGTCCTAGTTTTTGAATTGTTCTATTGTAAGTAAATCATATACACAACTGGTACATGTATATACCCATACATAAATCATATGTACTGATAACGAAATTCCGAATGAGCATTTTGAAATGAAGCCTGGATCTCCCATTTGGCCCCGATAATTACCAGCTATTTCATACTAGCCGAAAATTGCTCTAAAACTTATAAATCTCGACGATCTTCCGTTTCATTTCGGTAAATTCAAGAAGCGAGGGCAAGCTATCCCAACTTGGGGCGTTGTGACAGATTGCTTAGAGTCTACATCAGTCCACCAGAGCATTGATTCCAAAAGATGAGGTAACGATTTGCGTTCTAAGAATAAAAATAAGTTCGATTAATAACAAAAATTCATTTATTGGCAATAATAAATAGTATGAAGCGGATAATAACGTCAAATCGAATAATTGGAATCCATGAACAAATTGCCAACAATATCTCGACGTCAACAGTTGCTCGATGTATATTCCAGAGAAATCAATTATGCTGAGTCAGTAGAGCTGTTGATTCTATATTAGCACTAATAAAAACTGGAGCCTCAGGACGAACTATGCGTGCTTGGATAATGAAATTACACGATATCAGAAACAGAAATTAATAACCGTATAATTATTCTAAAAAATGACACATATTTCAACGCTTCTTATTTTATCTTGCATTGGCCACATAGTATGAAAGATCACCAAAAAAAGGCAGTTGTCACTTTTTTGTGTATTTGTTGGTTTTCTGTCACACAAAAGCGAACAGAACGTGTTTTCGCCGAAAGAAAATCATCGCTGTTGAGTCTTTAAGATATATCTTACTAATGTATTACTCTTTGGATGTAACTTTTGATTTCTGTACATCCTAGGATTTTTTAAAGTGTTCCGTCGCCAAAATAAAACCAACTTATTTGCTTAATTATAGATAGGAGCGGTCATATGCTGAGTAAGGGATCCAAATGATAAGGGGTGAGGATAGTTGAGACAGGATACAGTGTGGATAATTTCCTGTGAAAAGGACAGTTCACATCTTTTTTTCGTAAAGAATCACCACTGTTGAGTCTTTAAGATATATCTTACTAATGTGTTACTCTTTGGACGTAACTTTTGAATTCTGTACCACATGCGGTTTATTTTTTGTATATTTTTTTAAAGTGCACCGTCGCTAAAACAAAATAAATTTCGTAGTGTAGTTATAGATAGAAACGGTCATTTGCAGAGTAAGGGTCACACGGTCAACTGCTCTTGATAAAAGTACCACCGGGACACGAGTTGTTAATGATATCTTAGTTTGTTTCTGTTTTTGTTTTTTTGTTTTTTTTGCTGTTTTTGTTTTTTCCCTAATTCTGTTATAAGATTATAGAAAATAAAGAAAAAAACAGAAAATACAAACAGTCGTAAAAAATCGACACAAAATATATATCATTCGAAGCGGGTGTTTGGGGTTTGTTTTTTGGCAATAAGTACATTCATATTAAAATTGTCTGTACAATTTGTCCATCTGTAAATAATCCCATCATTTTGACAGGTGCTATATCAGCAAAAAAAAAAAAATGATGATAAAGTGTACAGTTCTCAAGCTCCGCCCAATATTACGGCACACCTTACTCTTCACTCATCGTCAGCACTTCTTGCCCTTCCGTTAACTACGACATATTCGCCAAAAATTGCTCCCCAAGTTTCAAGGAATTATGAAAATTGAAAAATAAGTTTTTACCATCCACACGATATTTTTTTTCATTATGAATAGTGACTGAAATGGGTTTTGAGAACTAATGGCAGACAACGGCTGGACATCACGACTCACAACTTGGATCCCCTGGGGTAGGGACCAACAAATTTAAGATGGTATGACGAACCGAATAAGTTCAGAAAGTACTGGCTCCGTGACGCCTACGATAGAGAGATCAGGTGAATCTTGGGGGAGGTCTATACCCCAACAATGGAAGCTAAAAGGCTGATGATGATAATGGCTATAGGGTTTACCAAGGATTTACGCTCGGGAATCTTAAGGACGATCTAAGTAAACCCGTGAAACTAAGTTTCGGTAAGCCCATGAGGGTAATTTGACTAATAATGAGGGCTGACTAATCTCTTTCAGTAGACATTGAAATTATAAAAAAAATTGGAAATTTAGAAGTAGGTATTGGACGTATCCCTGCATACCCCGCTTCCCAGTGATCGAAATGAGTGTCGGGAAATAGGTATAAACTAAGGCTTGGTTTTGGGAACTAGGTATACGGTGATGTCCACTCGAATAGTGTGATGGTTAGCTCGTCTGCCTGAGACGGGTTCAATTCCCAGTATTAGCAAAGAGTGCGGAAAACTCTTTATTTATATAAATTTCCCTATGCCCACTGCAGCTAATTGAGTACACTCTAAGCTGTGTGAATAGAGTCGAAGTATCCCTTGGGGGGACTTGCATTCTACAAAAGAAATAAGAAAATTCTGATCTCGAACAAAAAAAGCAGATTTAGTGACCAGATCATATTTGCGATTAAAGATGCCATCATAGTCACGTTCTGAGATTTTCCAACGCGCCCTTATTCAAGGCAATGATGGTATCTTTAATCGCAAATGCGATCTGGTCACTAAAACTGTCTTTACCACTCAGGAAGTTATTTCAGTACCTTGCGATAAAGTCTTGAAAAAACAATTTTAATTATGAGATTCGCACAAGAGAACAAAAGAGTTTTAAAATTGTTGAAGGTGCCCCTCTTGAAGGATGTCCCCCCACCAGCTACATCACAAACGGTAATGCTTCCATCGATCGACACTTGACACTAGACCTGGAAATTGAGAAGTAGGTATATACTGCATCCCCTCGTATCCCCGATTTCCACTTACTCACTTTCTGCCACGGATAATGAAATTCCATCAAAAGAACGATGAAAATTCGCGAGAGCTCAATGAAGATTTGAATCGAGGTTGGTGTTGGGCAAATTTCTGATTGGCCAATGGAGAAAAAGAAGTACAATCCTCTTCCTATTAAGTAAAATGGCAGTCACTTGACCGGTTCTTACAGATAATCCTTTTGTTGATTGGTTCATTGAATTGTTTCGTCCTTTTAGCTGATCGGTTGCTTTATTTCAACTTGTTGACTGAATAATTAACCCAGTGTTACATCCGATTTATATTGTGCTGTATTATAGGGAAAGGTCAAGGAGCAGGGCCAACGAAAGCGAGGGGGGTGCCATAAATGCTTTTTCTGTCGACGAAATTTTTCCAGGATTACCAAGTTGGCCATTTTTTTTTTTTACTGGAGTTATTTTTTTTTTCTTTCCGATACAAATCTGCAATAGCCGATAATATCTGGTAAGTTTAATCAATATAAGTGTTCAATTCTTATTAATGATTTGTTCTCGAGTTATATCATAGAGTTACTTTATTTGATTAATGGGTTTTAAATGAGTATGTAGGTATAACATTTAAAATATGTTTATAAAATTTAACCGACTCTAGTTTTGCAATACTAATCTCTTCTCTTACTCGGCCTGTATTCCCACTTCATCAGCAAATTTATTTCAGCACACCCACTTTGTCGGCAAAGAAAAGGTTTGCACCATCCCATCCCACAATAAAATAATTAGATACGCCCACGAAGAAGCGAAACAGAACGCTACCCCTGCTAGCAGACTTCATGAAAGACATTCTTCTTCTTCTTCTTCTTCTTCTTCTTCTTCTTCTTCTTCTTCTTCTTCTTCTTCTTCTTCTTCTTCTTCTTCTCTTTAATTATCAAATGAATCAAGAGAAAGCCATGTCAAATTGAGGAGTTCTTTAGACCTTGAGATCTGATATTAAACTCTTTAGATTGGGCTATTAGCCTACTATTTCGAAATATTCAAAATCATGTTGGCACTCTTGCATAGAAATAACACTGAAGAAAACTACATGAATTGCATTGACAGGTATTGGAAAATAAGTGACTGAAGTGACACAAAAAAAGATTGAAAAGTTTTTTCAATGTTCAAAGCTGTAAATCTCTCTAGACTACATACATATATATATATATATATATATATATATATATATATATATATATATATATATATGAGAGCTCAATGAAGATTTGAATCGAGATTGGCCTTGGACAAGTTTTTGATTGGCCAATGGAGAGAAAAAATACAATCCTCTTCCTCTCAATATATATATATATATATATATATATATATATATATATATATATATATATATGTGTGTGTGTGTGTGTGTGTGTGTGTGTGTGTGTGTGTGTGTGAGAGAGAGAGAGAGGGGGGGGGATATAAAGAGAGAGGGGGTAATTAGACGGAGACGGTGGAAACCGAGTGTTGATTTTTCTCATAGTCAAATCCCCCAAACCTTGTTCAGACATGTCGTTGCATATACCGAATAACTTCTTTGAGAATTTACATGATAAAACCGATATACATATGTATAATTCTTATGAGAGAGGCGGCGTGTGGGACCCGTAGACCACGCAACTGTAAACGTGGCAGGGGATATCAGAGCCCTGCAGGCGCAATATATCAATGGAAACCTTAAAAAATCTAAAACATGATTAAAAAGTTGACTTTAAAAAATCTGAAAATCAATGCTTAAAAAAATCTTTGAAAATTGCAGGGATTGGGAATGCAGTCAGACACCCTATGTTTATGGTCAGATTGCCGTTTGATTTATTATATCGAGATAGCTTGTTATCACGCATTTCATTTCATTAATTCATTTATTTATTTATTTCAAATACTCTACAGAACTTTAAAACCAGAAATTTCTTCTTCTTTAGTGAATAATAGACATACAGTTACTAATAACCAGTTGATATACGGATTTAACTGTTTAAAGACCTAGGGCGATTCAAGCTTCTAAGTTGGCGATGGAATTATCACAGTCTCTAGTAACAAAACAAAAAAAGAAATCAGGCGGAGAATCACCCTAGGATGACAAGCCTTCGGCAGAGCAAGCTCAACCTTCAAGAACAAGACGATACAAATAATCCTACAAAGAAGTCTATAAAACCAATGCATCCTCCCTATAGTAACTTATGGAGCTGAAACATGGAACCTAACCTAGATGAAGAAAAACCAAACCCGCCAACTGAGAAGCATGCAGTGTGCGCACGAGAGAATCATGCTCAACCTTACATGGAGAGATCACAAGACAGCAGTATATATCAGGAAGAAAACAGGGATCTGAGACATCAGAGAATCTATTAGAAAACAAATGGAAATGGGCTGGTCATATTGCGAAAATGAAAGACAACCGATGGGCATCATAATTCACAACATGGATCCCCAGAGACCATATGCGAAACCGAGGCCGACAAAATACAAGATGGAGAGATGAACAAGACGAATTCAGAAAATACTGGCTCCGTGACGCCCATGATGGAGAGATGTGGCGGAACCTGGGGAAGGTCTATGTCCAACGACGGACGTTAAAAGGCTGCTGCTGCTGCTGCTGCTGCTGCTGATGATGATGATGATGATGATGATGATGATGATGATGATGATGATTAACGAAAACGATAAGTCGATTTCGTGAACATCTTGCTACTTAACACCCAAAAGGTGATGAAAGCCATAACGTTGTTGAATGATGATATACTGAATCAAAGAATTTATCTGAACACTAACGCAACTGCTTTCTAAAAACATGACCGCTTAACAATTCAACCGTAAGGCCATACGTTGACAGACCATCATTTCTGTAGTGATTCAGATTCCCATTGGATGACCCTTTATCGTGCTCCTGTGCCAAACTAGGATCAGCTTTGATAAAACCCTGTGGAGCAGCTGTCTTCAATTATAGAGGTTGAAAAGCATTGCTTTAAAGGGTATCTGGGTGGGCAATCAATTTATGGCGTCCGATTCGTTTTACTTTCATTCCGCAAAGGAAGACCTACGAACAGGGTTCGTGCAAAGGTTTCACGCGCCCGCGGCAAGACTTGAAATTTACGCCCCCGGTTGTATTCTAACAGCTGTTTTTTTAGAGTGTAGTACGCTCCCAGACCATTTGTGCCCAAGGTGGTCGCCTAATGGACAGCCTTGAAAGGTTTTTTAGTGAGCGGGATCAATTTGAAATGTAAGTTCATTCTTAATTAATCCCTTACCTTGCCTTCAAACTTTTATTGTGATCACTGCCAAACAAAAAGGCAAGAGAAGTAACACTTACTGATCAACACTTTTTCCAATTTTTTAATTGATCATCTCTATCACGTTGGTCATGCAACAGTTTCTATTGAGTGACAAACCAGATCTGTTTCGATATTGTCTATATTTTACTGGGAGGGGGTATTTATAGCGTTCAGAGGGTAGACCATCGCTTTGAGACCATGAGTGAGCAAAAAATACTCGTGTACAAAAGGTACAATCAAAACGGCAAAAATATTTTTGGCACTAACCGTAAATATAGAATCCCCCGACCAATCAGTATAAACTAAGAAGTATTTTTCAACCAATATAAATAAGGAAACCTGACTCAAGGAATAATCGTTTCTGGGGACCCATAAAAAATGGTATAAATAAGAATTCTGAACTTTTTTAGTCAGTAGGCATTTAGACGTCAGCGTGACTCAGTGATACACACATACATCATCTTTATTGCACACGAACAGAAGAGTCGATGCTCGAACATTTTGCCCCCTGATGACGTTTAAAAGTTTGAAGTTTCTCAAGAACACTTTTTTTTTTCTTTTTCACATTTCGAACGAACATTTCGCTAACACGTATAAGCATGTGTACGATCATAAACTTTGATGTATTTTTTTTCTTTCAAACTTTACTGCAAAACCTAATCCATGCACTTACACTCTGTTTTTATTTTTTCTCCCACCGTTAAAAAACCTCGAATTCTCCCTTACGTTCCGTGTGGAGACGCTTCCAGGCAGTCGTTTATTACTTGTCGTTAACTAGCCTTTTTGCTAGCTGCTGCTATTAGGAGGGGAAAGCTAAAAGAACAGCACCAAAACCTTCCCTCGTGCACCCTCGGATAAATGACGGTTTCTCAGAGCCAAGTTACTGCTGGTGGAGTCAAATCGTTCTTCGTACCTTTTCACCCTTAAAAAAAAGAGTGACTTTCAAATAGTAAATTATAGTGGATTATACTTACCAAGTTTAGATTAGAACAACAAATTCTATTTACACTGAATATTCTTTTCTTTGTTGATTGACGAACACATTTAGTTCAGCAGAAAGACTACCTGCTTCTCTCCTTTACCGACAAAACTCGTCATTATGGTTGTCATTAAAGAAAGTCCTATTGGATTATGCGATGTTTCAGACGCAGTCGTAGTGTTTAATCAGGTAGCACGAGTCCTAATGAAAATGGCCAAGGGCCTTGTATTAGTTATATATGAAGTAAGGTATTTTCTCAGCTGAAAGGGAGAATGGCTGTTGAATATAAGCTCCGAGAACGGAGAGACTAACTAAGTTAACAATAACAAAATAGGTTAATAAAGAATGAGGAAGGGGTGTCCTTTGTCAGCGGTTATGAAAAACAGTTCTCTTCGTGTAGAACATGGGAATGTATACAAAGGAAACAGCGGCTCCAGGTTACTGTCAGTACAATATTGAGGAATATACAAAAAACAGTCTGTGCACAAATATCGACAAGCTTGACTGTGCTAGGGTCAAACTCCCTTGCTTCATTAAAATCTAAAAGGTAAACAAAACAAAGTTCACTTCCCCATAGATTATTCCAAATCTGCGAATCCCATTTCAACTCCTTTATTAGTAAGGAACTCAACGATTAAAAAAAGGTTATAAAAAAAACTTGGAAACAAACAAAATACTTCAAGGAATACAGTTTTGAAATTAATCGTCTTCACTCGAATCTATCAGTTTTCTTACGTAGAAATGTATAGGCGGAAATCAATTTGGTATTCTTTGTTTGGTGAAATAAAATATATTTTATTCTATTCCATTCATCGTATCGAAGAAATCTGACGCTACCATTTTTGTTGATGTTTGGCTGGTTGTCAGTTTTTATGTACTTATCGTTTTATGTGTATAAATCATTGGTTTTTGGTGTAGGAAAGTTATTACGATACGAAAACAAAGTCAACTCAAAAGTCTGACAAAAGAATGACGGGATTGGTATCACTTCTTACCACGGCCGATTGAATTAAACGTGGTAGAAATTTCCTAAGTTTATGATACAAGGATGTTCATCTTATATATTGATGTCATGTGCTTTGAACGTCGAGGAATCATTGGGTTGTATCATCTACCTTAGTCCACAAACACACTACGGCCCTCAGTTCCTATGATGCTAATGAGATATTCAAAAATGGGTAATAAAGCAACTACTCGAAAACTTCGAGTGGTTGTTTTTCATATTGGTAACAAAGTTGTTGTTGAGATAAATTCCGAAAATATTCTTTCGTCCCCCTCCCGGAAATATACCCTCCTTCCTTGTGAAAAAGGGGCAGCGGATGCCCATGGGGGTAATCATATCTTGTACTTCAACAGCCCCATTGAAATGTCCCGTATCTTGAGACAACCGTATTTGACTTTTTTTCAGGAGAATGTAATGAATATCACTTAACTGACTCCTACACGCAATTCTTTCATTGATTGGTTTATTCATTCGATCATATCTGACGTATTATTTTGATAGTTTTATCTGATTGGTTGATTTATTTCAACTCGTTGAATAATCAACCAACTGCAAATAGTCTCGAGGAAAACAGTTTCCTTCCCTCTTTTAATTACAAAGCAGATTATTTCATTTCAGTTGTCGATTAACAAAAGCAACTGTGGGTATTGAAAAATTATCTGAAAAAGAATTCCAGCCAGAAATGGTTCTGAAAAACGAAGCAGCAGAACCAGATCAAGACGTGAGCTTTAGGGGTTGGAGCCCAGGGGCCTCCGCCAGCTTGAAGGCCTCCAGGGTTTAGATGGAGAGTTATTTCATTTGCGTATGCTGCATTAATGTATAAGTACTCTAAGTTATCTAATAAAAAAGGATACTATTAATTCCAAGGAATACCTCAGGTTCACGGTGAACATCGCTACCGATGAGCTCGAAAAAAACGTTCCGACAACGATTGAAACTACACACTTTCTTACGACCTTTTAAGAAATGTCCATTAAAGAACAACGCAGAGAAGAAGAAAAAAAGACTTGAGAAATTGTTTAAGAATCTTCATAAATAACCGGTTTCACTTCGCTCGGACCAGTAGGTTATGAAATATTATATATATATATATATACATATATATATATATATATATATATATATATATATATATATATATATATATATATACATACATATACATATATATATATATATATACATATATATATATACATATATATATATATATATACATATATATATAAATATACATATATATATACATATATATACATATATACATATATATATACATATACATATATATATATACATATATATATATACATATATATATATACATATATATATATACATATATATATATATATATATATATAAATATATATATACATATATATATATGTATATATATGCATATATATATATATATATATATATATATAAATATATATATACATATATATATATATATGTATATATATATATATATATATATATATATATATATATATATATATATATATATATATATATAAGTAGTAGTAAACATACCACAGCGAAAAGAAACACTTTACCGAATGGATATTTATATCGTGTCGTGACTTGGGACGTCTTGGAACGACTAAAACAAATTTGCTCTCTCATGGCAATTGAAAACAATATTCTCAAGGAGTGACAATTTACTGGTGTTTTGGAAAAAATTGTTTCCGATAATTATATCATTATCATAAGATGAAGCATTCTCCATTGATATCATTATTATTAATCGATCCAAGCTGTTTATCAAGGACCGTAGGATTATTTTCAAAGAAGCTGTGATAAAAAGCAACGAAAATTAAGAAGAAGGAAATTCTCGTCAAAAGATTAATTATAATTGGCAAGGCTTCATCTAATAAGAATTCAAGATAACATCCCTCATTTTTTGAACTCCACGAAAAGAGATCGAAACTAAATGTTCCCTTGAATTTTTTTTGCAGTCATTAGGTGCAAAAATCTCATTTTGAGCAAATTATTCCCATGACAAAAGTATGTGCGAACTTTTGAATTTGGCATCGAGAATCAATAATTTTTCACTAAAAACTCATTAAGCTATCCGCAGAATTTGAAATCTTTAGTGCGCACATTAATTTCATTTGTGTGCAGGTTGTAAAACGTGTGTGTATGCGCAAAGGCACAGCTTGGAGAAAACTATGGTATTGACTAAGCTTAGCTTAATCTGGTACAAGGTCACATGTTTGGGATAGCCAATAAGAATCAAACTTTCTGCAAAATCTAATAATTTAGCTCGCTAATTATTTACCTACAGAGAGACCTAAAATTATATTAACAGTCTGGCCCAAGGCCACAAATGTAGAGCATTCAGGCTAGCTTGCTAAACGCTACTCCACGGTGAAGCGCTCACTAAAATATCCTCTGAATTAGCTTTGACGAGCACCAGGCCGTGGTAGTGAAGCATTGTGGGGGTCGAATTCACCACATAAATGAATTTGTTTTGAAAACTCACTTCATATCAGCCATTGTGTTACGATGGGCGGCCTATAATTGCATTATATCTCCAACTTGAGACTTGTCTAATATGTTATTCGGTGTAACTTGTCAATCCCCGTCTCAGCTTCGTCTGAAAAGGACTAGGTGAACGCACACATAACGTTGCTTAGGTGTAGACGAAAATAAAACTGTGTAGCTCTTTTGACGGCGAAGAAGTTACACGATGATTGGCATGAGCAGTTTTTATTATTGTACTGAGAATATTATCCCTTTAGTGTCCGTCGTTGGACACAGACCTTCCTCAAGATTCCCCAGACCTCTCAATCATGAACCTCGTGGAGCCAACGCTCTCCGAACTTGTCTAGTACGTCACGCCATCTCATATTTTACCGGTCACGTTTTCGTATTTGATCTCTGGGGATCCATGTTGTTAGCTGTCTGATATTCTGGCAACATGGCCAGTCCATTGCACTTCGAGTTTTCCAGTGGTTTCCATAATATCTCTGACTCCCGTTTTTGTTTTGTTTTTTTTATTTTATTTCTTGCGATTTTTTCTCAAGAGAAGAATTGAACTTGTTGAAATTACTAAAGCTTTTAAGCTGGAAACACGAAAAACAGACTCTGTTTAGAACTTCCGGCGTTGCTTATACAATTTTTGACAGCGTTTGGTAACGTTTGTCATATTTGTTTCAGTAATAAAACTATTTGTTCCCAATTGATTTGTCTTGTTAATCTCCGTCAGACAAAAACATAAATTATGATTGCATCAAAAAGAAAAAGAAAAAAATATCGTCCGAATTGCAATACAAATCATTAGGAAAGGAAAAAGTTACACACACAAACACACACACACACACGCTTATATATATATATATACATACATATATATATAAAGTGTGTACATTAGTTATAAACACTGTATAGTCTACTTTCTTTCTTCCTTCTTTTCAGAACTTTCTATTTCTTTTTTTTTGGGGGGGGGGGGTGATTTTTAAAAAAAGAAATATGACGTAGTGTGAGACAGAAAAGAAAAAAAAATATACACCCTTCCTCGCCCGATCTCTCTTCCCTTCCTTTTTCATGAACGCTTTCAACCCAATCAAATTTTATCTGAATGAAACGGTTTTTGGCATTCATATACCCGTTGACGTTCGTCACAAGTAAAAACGTGTTGTGTCTTTAAAAGAAATCTCTCCAACTATTCTTCAAGTTACCGAAAACAGCTTATGAGCAGGAACAGATTAAGATACAACATGGCCTGCTGCATTCTTTTCATAGGAGCCCTGTATTAAGAAAATGCAAATAAATATTAAAACACATACCTTTTTTTATTTACATTGTAAAGCACTTTATTTTCTTCATTTGCAATACAGCAAAATAATACGTCATAATACGTCAGATACGTCTGACATTTCATTGATAGTAATACTTGGAATTGTTATAACTTCAGTCTCGTATACGTATTACGTAGATACGATAACCAAAGTTAAAGGTGATAATTGGGTAAAATTTCAATCTGCGAACACCCAGTTGTTTATAAAAGCTGATGGCAGTATAGTACCATGGAAACAGAGCAAATGCAGAATCACTGAATCAGGATTGATAGCTTGCAAGAATTTAGAGCGATGCCCTTGAAATTGAAGAGCTTGTAGCCTATGATACTTTTTCTACATAGTTAATCCGACACTGTCCGTGTGCATAGATTTACGTAATAAGCTAAGATAAGGTCATCTGTATCGATGATCACCCTGAAGTTCACTGTCAGTTGTGATCAGAACTGAGGCATATCCTGGGGCGCACGGTCGGCGCAAGTGTTTCATACGAGTGTGACCTAAAGTTTTCGCCCCCGGTTGTATTGCAACGATTTTTGACTGCGACGAAAGTCGACAATTCTCAGAACGAGAAGATCATGTTAAGACCGATTTTCGAACCGGTCAATAGCGTTTGTGAGGAATCAAGTGACCCGAAGAGAGAGTGATCAAAGAGAGATAGACAGTGTCCTTTTTTTTTCAATCGGTTCACAGCGTTGGCAAAGATAGAAATATACGTTTCAGAGAATGGGCAAAGAAAGAGGATTTTTTTTACGTCACGCTGCGTCATATTCATTTTTTAGATCAATTCTCGCGAGAAAAATAGAAAGAAAGAAAGAGAGAAAGAAAGAAAAAAGAAAGAGAGCAGACAGTACAGTGTTTATATCTAATGTATGCACTCCATATTTTTTATTCGCCAATGAATTGTATGGTATTTTGGATGATATTTTTCGTTTTATTTTGATGAAATTATTTTTGTTCCGGACGTTTTAACGGGGATCAATTTGAAAACTTAATTGGAAACAATTATTTTTATTACAGAAACAAACGAATGCTGAAACGTATATGCAACCTGGCAGTTTTTGAACTGAGTCCTTTCTTTTTCTTGTTATAGTTAGGAGAGGGTCGGTCGGATCTCTGCGCCTTAAGCTACCGCCTAGTTTCGCCTAATGGGCCCTCCCAGGAATGCGTGTACTGATGTAACACAACATATATGGGCTTACGAGCCCCTAGCCCCCTAAAAATCCGGCAAAACAGCGATGAAAATTTAAGCAACTGATTTTTTTTTTGCTATCAAGAAAGGCAGAAGGACTTTGTATTGGACATTAGAACTTGTGATTTTAATCCGTGTAGAATTTCGAACAAGCCAAGCCCTCGACCTCCTGTCCTTAACCAGATAGTTCCCGTACCCCAATAACTACATACACCATATTCAATTGTACATTTTTCTTCGTATTTTCTTGGAATAAAATGTGTTTTTTCTTCTTTTCAACTATCAACATTCTTTATAACGGTTTGTTGTTTGTTTCTTGCAGGCAGTGCCGTGATGAAAACATCGACAGACGACTGTGCAGTAAAATGGACTTAACACATGTCTCAAGTGGGCAACATACTTGACCATGCTGCTGTTACCGGTGTGCTTTATACTGTCTACTGTCCTGCACATTGGTATGGGCGTGGACCTCACCTATAATGTGGATGAGGGTCGAAGTCCTGGTACTTACATCGGTGACATCCCAGCAGACATGCACCTCCTGGATAGCATGTCACTGGAAAACCGTCGACTCATCACGTTCAGCCAACTGGTGAGTGACGGTCCGAAGATATTCCGGGTTTCCAAAAAAACCGGGAAGCTCTACACTGCTCAGATGCTGGACGCCGAACACTTGTGTAGTTACAACAAGGAGTGCTTCAAGATCATCAAGATAGCCGTCCGACAGGCTCATATCTTCATGAAAATCGTCAAAGTCAAAGTGGTGCTTAAGGATGTCAACGACCATCAGCCGGAATTCCCTGTCAAGCAGACCAACATCGAATTCGAGGAGAACGATGGGAAAGGGACCAGGGTATCGATCCCTAACGCCATCGATCGGGACGTCGGAAATCTCAATTCCAAGATAACGTACCAATTGAAAAAGAACAAAGACGAACCGTTTACACTTGCTGTCTCTAAAACCGTGCATGGAATGGCTGAACTGAGCATTGTCCTCGAAGATTCCCTCGATCGCGAAGTCAAGGATTCTTATGATATTCAGGTGATTGCTAAAGACAGTGGCTCGCCACCCAAACAGAGCGTATTAGATGTACATATTTCAGTCACAGATGTGAACGATAACACCCCCATCTTTACACAGAACGTCTACAATGTTTCCATCAGCTACGAACACGACGTTTCGATACCTGTGGCGGTTTTGTCGGCAAGGGATTCAGATTCGGGCCCAAACGGTAAGATTTCCTACCATTTCAGTTCAAAGACTTCTGATCGTACGAGGGACCGTTTTAGAATCGATGAATCGACCGGAAAGGTTTTTCTGCAGAAACCGTTTACATCACAGCAAAAACAAACGTATGAGCTCTATGTGAAAGCCTCAGACGGTGCCAGCCCTCCCGCGAATTCGATAGCCCAGCTTCTGGTGAATGTGATTAGCGAGCAGAATAACGTACCGACAATAGACGTTAACTTTGTGTCCGCTGCGATGGACAACACAGCTGCTATTTCCGAAGATGTGGCAGTCGGTAGCTTTATCGCATACGTAATGGTCATTGACCCTGATATTGGTCCGAATGGTGAGGTCAGCTGCCAACTCCACCACGATAAATTCCAGCTCCAAAGTCTTGGTAAGAAAGAGTGGAAAGTGACAGTGAGAAAACCACTGGACAGGGAGACAGAGGACCACCACGACATCACTATCCATTGTCAGGACAAAGGAACACCGGCCCTGCACAGCGAAAGCAAATTCTCCATTAAAGTTATGGATGTCAACGATGTACAGCCCCAATTCTCGAAAGAGACGTTCAAATTCTGGATCGACGAGAATCTCAAGTCGAAATCTCCTGTTGGAGTGATCAATGCCACGGACCCTGATTTGGGGCCCGGGGGGAAGCTAACTTATTTTTTGCTGAGCGACAAAAAGGATTTCCTGCCATTTCAAATTACCAACGACGGTCATATCTCAACGATAATATCGCTGGATCATGAGTTCCAAAACGTCTACGATTTCCAGGTTTTGGTGAAGGACAATGGTGTGCCCTCACTGAATCGAACCGTGAACGTTATCGTAGAAGTGCGGGACGAGAACGACAACGCCCCTTATTTCACGTTTCCCAACGTCAACCCTTTCACGATGGCAGTTGTGTATTACCCGCACAACACGAGGAACATTACCGTGTTGAGGGCGCTGGACCGGGACAGCCGGCAAAACGCGTTCCTCAAGTATGAAATAACAGCAGGAAACGACAAACAGTTGTTTATATTAAATCACTACACCGGCCTACTGTCGTTCTCTCGCTCGATGACTCATCAAGATGCCGGTTCTTATTACCTTCAGTTCGTCGTAAAAGATAGCGGTAACCCGATCTTGTCGGCCACTACGAACCTTTCCTTAGTCCTTACAGTAAGCAACAAAAGTTCAGAAACTCTGTCCGCTGTCCACGAGCAATCCAAGGAAACGATCCACATGTACCTATTAATCGTGATTGTGCTCGTGGCGGTCACCCTATCCGTGCCAATCACGGCTACCATTTCCATCTGCTTCATTCGATATCGCAGCAAGAGACAGATTCCGTTGAGGAACAGGGAGAACACCCTGTGCAAATGCTCGAACGAGCCAACGCACTACATGTGCTCTCCGCCTTTAGTCACATATTGGCCAGATGTCCCTCCTCCGCCGGTAACGGGGGACCCTGGCATCGACCGAGGGACTCTTCAACCACGGTCAAGACGAGGAATCTACCCAGGAGATGAGTTGGATAGCAAACTCGATAGCTCGGCTTCTGGAAATATGCTACAGACGTCCCCCGAAGGCATATATCAGGTAGGTGCCTCCTTAATTGTCACAAGTATATATATATATATATATATATATATATATATATATATATATATATATATATATATGTATGATTATAAATTGCTTGTTATTACTTATTTGAAATGATCGGTACACGGTTAATATATCACTCGCCCTGGACAACGTAAATAGAATTAATAATTGAAGAGCACTGCTACGTTGAAGCGGCTACCATACCGATTGCACGTTCGATTCCTGTAGCAGCCCCATTTTCTTTAATTGTTCATTCTATTTACGTTGCCAAGGGCGAGTTAGACATTGACCAAGTTATGACAGGAGATCATTACGTATAAGTTTCTATAAAATATAATGCAATTCATAATCATTTTGACGGATCACATATATATATTCCTTGATATATGTGTGTGTGTGTGTGTGTGTGTGTATTTGTGTGTTAGAGACAAAGTTAGAGAGAGAGGGAGAGAGGGTTAATTGGAACATCGGTTAATTATAGCCAAATCCAAGACAAAAAAAAACATACCAAACACGTTTGTTATAATTCCCTTCGTTTATTTGGGCCACCAACACACCTAATTGGGACTGTGTGAAAAAAACCCTCAAAACTGTGACTTTTTACTCGATCATTGCAGAGTGACCCAGTAACTTCTGCGTGTCTCTCATCAACACCTTTTTAAAGTATAGGTACAATGATATGAGATAATTAGTAGATGTAGAATCCAAGACCTCTGAAAAATATGATTTGACTTATCAGGGAAGCAATCAAATAAGAAAATGAATTATAACATTATTTTATACTAGAAGGTAAGAGCATTATCTACATTTGACACCTGTATCTATTTTACTCACCTTTAGTTACTCAAGAGACGATGGCTGTAAATGTCAATGAGGATCAAGGAGTACATCAATTCAATATATTATTGACTCTATGATATGAAAAATTGGTTTCTAAGATTTTGGTCAAAAATTAAATCTGCTTGTTTCAGTTTTTGTTGAATAATAAACATTTTGCCTTTTAACTCATTAAACAGGCGGATTGTTTATGTGCCCCACTATACATGTTTTAAATTAAAACTGAAAATGCATGTTTTTGAATTGTTTATCCATTGCTTTTCATAACTGAGCCAAATTTCTCTAATCTTTATATGTTTCATTGCATAATCGGGGCAACAGCCTAATTGGGCCAAATTGCTTTATTTCTCATATGCTGCTTTCTCTGATGGTGGTCAGGGGGAGGTCAAATTGCTCTATTGTATATGTGTTGCTTTTTATAACCGGATGAGGGAATCACTTATTTAGGTCAAATTGCTCTATTGTTATGTAATGTTCGTTTGCATAATGGGGGCAACTGCCAGATTGGGCCAAATTGCTGTCTCATTTAAATGTTGGTTTTCATAATAGGGGCAACTATCAAAAAGGGTTAGATTGCTCTATTGTTTATTGTGGCTCTGCATAATGGACCTAGCCTCTTAACTGAGTCAAATTTTTCTATGGAGACAACGCCCGCTCTCTTCTACATCAAACATTGTTACGTTACAGTGATGAGATATAGGGAAAGTTATTGTCAGGGGTCAAGAATTAAGACAAGCATTACTGACAAAACTGGGCTACAAAATGTACTATTCACAATAAAAATGCATTGTGATGGGAGAAAAGAAGGATTGTCTGTTGTCAGGAATTAATGTAAAGATTACTGACAAAGCAGGGCTATTATTAATACAAGCTGATTAGATTTTATGCAGGGATGTGTTCCTAGAGTAGGTAACATAACTGAAATCAATGCAAAATAGATATGAGTTTATACTAATAGATATTATATCACTGTATTTCGATATATAAAATAGATAAATGATAATTCAGTCAATGAAATACTACTTGAATTACCAAAAAGGAAACAATGGACAAATTCAAGACCAGCTTTACTATAAATTGGCATCAATCAAACCAGCATATAATCAGGGCAATGTTCAATGATAATGAAATTTAACACACAATATCACTTTGGAAGGAATTAAATAACATCATGCAATGCGATTTTTGTTCCTGAATAATAAGTGTTATTTTCTGATTGCTTGTGTACGAAAAGTATAGAAAATGGCTATTATCTACTTAAAACTGTGCTTATGCGACCAAGAAAGTGATATTCATGAGTAATTTTTTTTTTCACTTTATGTGATTAAAATGAGCTATTTCCCCCATTGTCCTATTGGAAATGGTTAGATTTCAAAAATTATCACTGTCCTGGTCACGAAAGCAAAGTTCGGAGGGAATAATTTACATTTTCTATATTTTATCAACACTTATCACCCAGGAACAAAAAAAAAAGTTGCACAGTGTAATCAATCTTTATATTGGGCTTTTGTCATTGCTAATAATGTTCTTGATGACTAAATTCAACTTTTGTTACATTTGAACAGGTCTTAGTTCCCTCTCCAAACGTGCTATATTACACACATCCCTATCAACTGAAACGTCAGTCATTTTCTGCTAATGAAAACGTACCTTTATGCACAAACAAACTGCTCAACGTAAGTCTACGCCTCCTCTTTGCTTCAAGAATTACTACTAACACATTGAATGCAAAGTCAAATCGCATTTAACCGATTGCCCGCTTCCAAGATCATCAGACACATCAAAAGAAAGTTCGAGGAGAATAAGCCCCGAACTCACATTCATTTAACAGTCATTTTCTTCCACTTAATGCGTTCATCTCGTTATGGAGTCCCTGTTCCCTTTGCATGTGTCAGCTTAGTGATCCTTGCAAGTTTCAAGAACAGTTGAGTTTTTATGTCTTCTCCTAGCACAATGTTTCCAAAGTTTTTTCTGATGACCACTCCCTTTCAGACCATTTATCCTATCAGCACCTCCCACCGTGAAGTTGATCAAAAATGATACATTGAAAATTGAATTTTTAATGTATTTTTTCTTCAATTTCAATCAATTTGATAAGTTAATAGAATATTTTAAATAAGAAACACAAAAACATTTGAACTAAAAACTTCAGTATCAAACAGCTCTACTGTAAGATCAGCCTTTCATACGTACAAATTATGCGTAGGGCGAATCAATTTATATTCTTTGCCTTTTGTATCCTGCACCATTACTTGTCTTCCAATGCCTTCTTGATGCCTTCCTTGAGTCATCCCACATCCCCAAGAGGCTGGTAGCACCCACTTTGGAAATCACCGACTTAACAGGATACAAATACACCGAAGGGATACCATTACTCTAATCACACAACACAACAGTGCCCTAGAAAATTTGTCCTAATGAAGAGGTTTCTACATTCTTTGCTAACATTGGAAATCAAACTCAGGACCTTCTGCGTGTGAGGCAGATGTGCCAACCATTATTTTATCTGAATGGGCATTTCCTCTCACATCGTTATCTGATATTTTTAGCAGAAATCCTGTTCACAAAGTAGGGAAACTGTGCTGGAGGAATCAAAATATTGACCTCTGTTAGTTTCTTATATCAGAGAAAAAGAGTTCATAAAAAAGTGGACTAAATATAATTAACACTAGTAGAACTTTAAGGTCAATTTTATCAGTAAGAGATTGTAAACATAATACATCCAATACGTATCTGCATATATATATATAATATATATATATATATATATATATATATATATATATATGCAACAAAAACCTAAACTTGTATAATAAACAGATGTAAGATTACATGTTGAAATAACGCGTCAGATTAAAAGTGGTTTACGTGATGCATGGTATTGGGTACTTTGGGACTATAAATAAAAATTGACTAAAAAATGTGTTCTTTTCCAGTATCACAAGATGATATATATATATATATAGATATATATATATTTATATATGTGTGTGTGCATGTGTTTATTTATGGGTATATACATTCTCACACACACACACACACACACACGTATATATATAGGATGCATCAAGTAGGCATCAAACTCTTACTGATATATTTGTATATATACACATAATATACACACATATGTGCCCGATGTATAGGCACTCACAGAATCCACACAATATATATATATATATATATATATATATATATATACATATTTATATACATACATTTGTATATAAAGATACATATAAAAATGATGCTTATATATATATATATATATACGCACACATACACACATAATTTAGTTGCAAAATTTCTACACAATGATCAATTAAATAACACCAATTTGGACTTACTTGATGTTTCAGTCAAAGTTGTTGTTTTCAGGAACCCAAGCAATATGTTAAACGGGAAGTAGCTATATACATATACATGTATATAGTATCACAAGATATAGAATTTACATAACTATATACATGTATATATGTATATAGTTATGTAAATTCTATATCATGTGATACTGGAAAAGAACACATTTTTTAGTCAATTTTTATTTATAGTCCCAAATTACCCAACACTGTACATCATGTAAACCACTTTTAATCTGTGTATATTTTTGTAGATATAAACCATGTAACTAATTTGTAACAAAACACACGCACATATACATATATATATATATATGCATATATATATATATATATATATATATATATATATATATATATATAAATACATAAACCAAATAATAATTCTATATCAATATAACACACATATATAAGCAAAATAGCTATTTCATATCAGTATAGCACATGCACACAGATACAGGAACAAATTGTGTATGTACTGAATATATGAATGCATTTATATGTGTGCATGATTGTATATATATAGATACACATTTGAACACACGTGCATACACACACACACACTCATATACATATATATATATATATATATATATATATGTATGTATGTTCTTATATAAAGGTGATTGAAGTTGCTTACCACTCGTCCACCTCATTTAGAACTTGTATCTGGCTTCAGGGGCCTTTTTTAAAACAACTTTTGCTGTACAGGTAACCCCAGCAGAGCCAATTGGCTTCATCTGGGAATCTCGTGTTGTTACAGCATTCTAAATTGGGAGGACATATGAAATCATGATGCTCATGAGAAATACACAAGTATCTCAAACAACAAGCATTTTATAAATATAAATACATTGATATATGTATAGATACTTATGTATGCACATATCTGTACATATATCCATACACTATTATATATAGGTTGTGAAAAAAAAGTTTCCAAACAGCAGAGAAAGTCTGGGTTTAGAAGTTTTATGAACTTTCAATTTAGCGTATACGTCGAGGCTATTTTCGTCTCTACAATCGTCAGTTTCACTGCACCAATGCACTCTCAATGTCAGAAAAGATTGAATTCTCACAAACTGCCGTAGGATTTTAAAGTGAGCCTCAGGTCAGCCAATGTAATGCACCTAATCAATCAGACAGGGCTGGCCCAAGGTACCAGCAACACAGGCAGTTGCTGTGGGTGCCAAAGGCTAGGGTGTGCCTGTCATGTGTCTGAGGCTGTTGGACTTTCCAAATATAAATGGGAAAATGTATAAATCAAACAGCATAAAAAAAGGTATAAGAAAAAAATTCCCTGATGTGAAGTCAGATTTTTTCAGATATATCTTTTATGGTAAAAATGAGTGAAACAATAAGCACAGGAAATTCTCATGATCAATGGCAAGCTCATTTATTTAATGCATTGTAATTTGAATTATTGATATTTAGTATTAATCATTTTATATTCTAAATATTTATCTCACTGATTAGTATTAATCATTTTAGTATAGTGCCTATATATATTCTATATATTTATCTCACTGTAAAACATGAATAAAAAAAAAAGATAATACGATACTTTAAAGGCATCAAAGTTCGCCTTGCCCGGGGGAACCTGTAACTCTAGAGCCAGCTCTAATTGAACCTCAGTTACATCAGTGAAAATTCATGCTTCATTGCGTGATGAAGCCTGCCAGGTATTGTTTACTGGGAGCTACTCAATCTAAGAAAAGCCACAGGAAGAATGAGATCAGTCCAAATAACATTTAGAATTTCAAACATCATCTGAACTTCATTATTAGAAACCGTCAACCAAAACTGACAACATAGGTTTCTCCAGTTTTTAAGTTTGTCTGGCTGGCTGGCTGGCTAGCTGGCTGGCTGTTTGGACGGTTTTATATCTATTGCATGTACAGGCTGGAGCTACGGGACTAAGAATTTCATCATTTACTTATCATAAAATGAGTTTTCTCTTGTTTTTTTTTTTTGAATTCTAACCTGAATAGGTTTTTAAGTGGAGGGTTCAATTTATAATGTATGCTATTACATAGTTTGTGTCTGGTAGAATTCACAGTTGTTTTTTTGAAAATTCAAACTTTTTTTAATGATCACTGCCCAATAAAGTTGAGAGAAATAACTAATACATTGATCTCTTTTTTTTTCAACCCATTTAATTGATAAACCCCAATATAGCATGGGGCTAAAATGTTTTAGTCATTGGTTAAAATATAGACCCTCTTTTTCCTAAAGAATTCTAAACTTGAAGAAGGCTGTTGAATTGATAGGCCAAAACATTGTGGTAAAAATAAAAAACAACGAAAGAATGAAATCAATAATCAGATTTTGAAAAATATTGAAGGATGGAGAATGAGTAGGCCAAAATATAGTGGTAAAAAGAAAAGCACCACAAAGAATGAGATAAGTAGTCCAAACAACCCTTGGACTAATATTGACTCTTCTCTAAATTACAGAGGGCTGTAGAATGGATCAGCCCAAACTTTTTAGTGACAAGAAAACCAACACAGAGAGTATTCCAAACAACATTTGCAACAATGTTGACTCTTCTCAAGATTAAAGACAGTATTTACCAACCTTCATGACTATGATTATACTAAGAGCAGAGTTAATGGCAAGTAAACTGAACTACAGTACCCATTGTGGGGGTACAGTTCTTTTTAAAGACAGTACCCAGTGGACCTAAACGAACAGTAGAAAAATTACTAGAATTTCAAGTATGAACATGAAGGAAATAATAGAAGATCTAACATATTCTCCCACAGAGGCTGTTGTAGTATTGTAACTATTTCAACTACTGAATAACAGACAAGGTTAGAAATGAAAAACTCAGAGAAAAGAAGACATGTTACAAAACTCCAAAATTACGTATTCGTTTGCTTCAGGCAATCACGTTCAAAGCTATATATATATATATATATATATATATATATATATATATATATATATATATATATATATGTATAAATAAATATAAAGCCATGTTCAAAGTCAACCAACAAAATCTAGCAGCATTGTGAGACGATGTTTGAGTGCCCTGGGTTAGTGGTAACGATGTCTCGGCCCTGAAACCATGCCTGATGAATCTATGTTAGGAACACGACTTCAAATGCATTTCAGCAATATATATACTGAGGAAAATTGGTATTATCTCCCTTGATCAATATACTTTTTAGTCCTCGAGTCAAGAGCCAAAAATTCACTTACATTTCAGTGAGGAAATTCTAGTCCTGTTTTTTGACTATAGCAAAACATCTCTCATTGACAGTTGGATATGATGACCATTACAAACTGGTAGCTTTGTGGTAGATACCACAATATTTGACCATCCAGTACAATGAAAACGGCTCTCCACACAATATCTCTTGTAGTTCCCAATGAACTTCTATAAAATTTTGTGGGAGAATGGGAAATTGGTCTCAAAGGAATGAATGAATTTTTGAGCAGATCCATGCGCAATTACCTCCCTTGCATCATAATAATATTTCCACACCACAAAATATTGGCAGAATTCCCGCTCGAAGACTCTTGATGACTATTAAATTTTTGAGCGAATCCAGTTACAATTGTCTCCCATACAATGTAGTTGAGTCTACATCATGTATTTTTCCACCTGTTTGGCTTTCTGTCTGTCCAATATACATCTCCAAAAGTTCTGACTGAAAATTATTGAATGGTGAGAAATGGCATCAGTGAGAGTTGACCAAATCTTGGGGCAGATACAGGAATTTTTCTCTCAATCAGAGATATTTCCTTGTTTCATTTTCATACATGTATACACTCATGACTGTCCACACAATATCTCCAAAAATCCTCAATGAATTGCAATTAATTTTCGTGGAGTGGTGGGAGATGGAATCAGCAGGAATTTCCATGAAATTTAGTAGAAGGATGGAAAATAGGGTACAGAAGGAGTTATTCAATTTTAGAGCGGATCCATGCATAATTATCTCCCATATTGCGTAGTTACGTCCACATTACATAATATTACCACTCACCTGTCCACAAGATATCTCCAGAAGTTCTCTATTAATTTCAATTAAATTTTGTGAAACAGTGGGAAATGAGAGTTTTGTACATGCATACACTCATTGCTATTCACGTGATATCTCCAGAAGTTCCAGATGCATTGCAAAGAAATTTTGAGGAAAGGTTGGCAAAAGGGTCAGCAAAGATTGCTCTGATTGTCGGGCGGAACCAGAAATTATTTCCTGAATGATAGATATTTCCACGTTTTATTTTCATACGTATCTACACAATATTTCCGAAGTCTCCAGTTGATTGCAATTAAATTTCATAGAATGGTGGGAAATGTGGTCTGTGTAGAACTGGTAAAATTTTGAGACAGACCAAGTAATTACTTCAGGATTGAGTGATATTTTTCCATTTTTTGTGTTCTATACATGTATATATTCCTGACTGTCCTCACAATATCTCGATAAGTTCTCAACGAATGACAATGAAATTTGTGGAACTGTAGACAATGGCACCAAGAAGAGAGTTCAAAATTGGGGCAGATCCATAACAATTCTTTGATTGTGAGATATTTTCCCATGTTTTGTCTTTTATACATACATACATTTATCACTGTACGCACAATATTTCTAAAATAAAAAAAATGTGGTATATCCGTCTATAATTTTATGGTGATGGTCAGAACGATGGAATGTATGCATTCACGAAGCATAAAAAAAAAGACTCATATCTCCAAAACAAAGCAGTGTCATGGATCCTCCCTAAACTTGAGCAACTTTTCTGGATGCCATTGTCAACCGTTCCATGAAATTACATCGTAATCGGTTACGAACTTTCAAAGATATTGTGAGAAGGGATAGGAATGTATGAATCACAGAAAGCAGAAAAAAATATCATTCAATCCAGAAGTAATGCCTGGGTCCGTCCCGAAACCGTACCGATTCTTGCTGACCCCATTTCCTATCGTTCCTTGGAATTTAACAAGGACTTTTGGAGATATTGTGTGGACAGTCATGAGTGTATATATGTGATACGGGGAAATATATCTCGAAAAATTCCTGTATCACCCCAAAATTTGGTCAACTCTCACTGACTCTATTTCCCAACATTCCACAATTTTCTATCAAGAACCTCAGAGATATATTGTGGACCTGACGGAAACACAGGCAGATGGAAATATTTGGTGATGTGGACGTAACTACACCACATGGGAGATAATTTTGCATGGATCCGCTAAAAATGCTATAAATCCCTCTAGCCTGATTTCATCACTTCTTTCATGGCCTATTACCCAATTCCCCACAAGAGTTCATTGGAAAGATTTTAACAGATGAAAGTGTAAAGTCAATAATATCAATTATTGATCTGCAAAAAAGTAATCAACTTCTTTCTTTATTTAGTCACATAGCTGTTGTTTGAAAAAACAACCTCTAAGCCAGTGGTTCTTGACCTTTTTTCTCTATGTCCTACTACGACTGCTCAAAAAATTTGATCCCCCCCCGCCCCCTTACTATAAAAGAAAATACAATTATATATGTATATTACATGACAAATTCTTTGAAGAAAATAATGGTGAATGAAGCTAAAGGCATTTTGTAAAAGTTTTGAAATTTGTTACATATGAAATTTTATAACTATCGAATTGCCTCATGGTTTTTATAACTCACAAAGTTAATTAGTTGAGCATTAGTAATTTTTCAATCTATAATGAAATTAGTAATTAATACTATTTTGCAATTAGGAATTAATAGTATTGTATAATAAGAAATTAATCATTTAACACTTCTCAATTTTTAGTCACAGGATACATTTATGCCTTTTACACCCAAAATCCGTATCGCCTACCATCATATTCAAATTGTCCCTTTGTGGGGCGTGATCTCTTTCAGTCAGTCACCAAATTTTCTTCAGACTTCCCAAATTAAAGGGTTGTTATTTTGTGAGAGTTTCTGTTTATGCAAACATAATGAGGTTCTCTCTGATAAGTTGCCAAGTTACATCAAGGCTGTGCGACTGGTTCCCAAGACATCTAAAGTGACTGGATACTTTCCGGATAGACCTCATTCAAGTTTTACAAAATCTCCAAGCTATATCGTGTGGAAGTAATCAAAGACTTCTGAGGTAATTATACATTCTGTGGATACTTTTAGTAAACAAATGACTGGAATAACTTCAAGTGTACTTGCCAAACAAATAATTACTGCCAACAAAGATTTTTATTTTGTCAGTCTTAATTCAATTGTTAAAAAGAGAAATTGAAGTAAAAATCTTTTAAAATTATATAATCTGATAGTTGATATCTATAAAAAGCCAGACTAAAATACAAAATTATAAATATATGTACACAAAATAAAATGCATCACTTGCTCTTTTAAATTATATACATGTTAACTCTTAAATTTCTAAACTGCTCAAAATCACTTGTTATTGACAATAATGAATGGCATAAAAATAAATAGTATAAAAAGTAGTGGAACTCCTTTGTGAATTGAATGAAAAATAGATTTTAAAAACTCACTGAATGGTCAAAGGGAAATAATTAAGAAGTTATTTCCCGTATGAATTTAAGAGTTAATGTGAAAAATTTAAGCACAGTAATTTTTCAAAACACTGCAGTCAAATAGTTTGGGGGCATAACAATTGTTTGGTTTTCTTATTGAGTAAAAACTACCACAAACAAAGGGAAGGAATAAAAGACAAAACAAACAATAACACAAAATAAAGTAACCGAAATATTTTTAATACTGCATCATACAGGGCATCGGTGCAATTAGATTCCTCACTGTTTCCAATGGGACTTTTTCCAACATTCTGCCATATTATTGTTGAGATCTGTCACATTGTGGGTTTATTGCATCGGATGTTATTTTGACCTGCTGCCATTAGTTCTTGAGGGGATTGAGCTTGGGAAATTGAACTAGCTATTTCACCATCTCAGGGTTATTGTCTTCAATGTAGGGGCTCTGACTAATTCAACTGTATGTTCTAGGTCATTATTGTGCTGAAAGGCCAATGACTAACCCTTATCATTTTGAGCATATATCCAATATTTCTACATAAGACTATCCATAATTACCTTGTAATTGTTACAAACTCTGGTCTTCCTCCACCACTACTTACCAGCCATGTCAAGCCAAGCCAGTGGTAATGACAGAACCCAAGTAGCTACCTCATACTCCTACCCACTCTTACTCTTAAGGTTCATATATCTCTGAGTGCTGCAAGAATCATTTGAGGCCAACATTGGATTTGCCTTTATTCACCTTCTTCCCTCTAGGTGTAGCTCACTGACTTATAACTTCGAGAGAAACAGACAGATGCAAGCTTTATAGTTTGGGGGATTTATAGAGCAAAAATAAAAATGTAAGTGATAAAGAAGGTGTGTGTTTTCAAATAAGATAGGTTTTTAATAATGACGATGGGATGGATGCTTAAAACTAAAAAGGTAAAAGAAGGGTTGAGAAACTGGGTCACTAAAGTCATTACTTAATTGGGAGAATTTGATCTTTAACCGAAAATCAGTTTGACATTTAAAACACTTGATGATAAGCATAACAGTTCCAACACAACTCCTGAATGAACAAGCTTTTAACAGCATCTGGAATTTTCATCATAGATCAGAAGATATTCTGACGACCTCATCCATGCCTTGATATGCTGGTTTTGCTTCATTTTCCTAGTCCAGTCGTTCTCATTAGATCAGAATCTTGGGACTACTTCCTTCAGAATTCTTTCCCCGATGCTGGAGAAGCTGTCCTTATCCATTATTCCTTGGGAAACTCCTGACTCCAATGCAATGGTGTCTTGTCGCATAACCAAGCAAACAGTAAGATAAGATCTGTTCCTTGCCAAAAACTCTAACTGCCACAACCTGTTCCTTCTTCTGGTCTGAGAAAAAAAAAGAAACTCTCCAGTCTTCCGACTTCAGGTGTAAGGATATGATACAACAGATCAAAACTGTTGCTCTAATACAGTGTGGATGGTACTTTTCACTTTCTCTTCTTCTCATTTAGCTCCGACAATCAGACCCAAAGATGTTGAATTCCAATTTGTCATTCCATTTCACTTATGTTCTTTGGTGATATTTTAACTGCATAATAATCAATCTTTGTGATTAATAATCACCACTGAATTAAGTGCATTGTCAAGGAAGCAGATTGTGTTGAAAAATATATATTTATTGTGTAAAATGAATGCCTTTTTTTTTTCTATCGTTAGTCTGCATTATTGATGCACCTATATAGATTGTTTTTTGTTCTAATTGTTCAGCAAAATTTAGAGAGTGACCTATTCAACTGATTCATATAGATTTGATAATGGCAACTGCTTGCACTTAAATTTCAGGCATGAAACTATATACTAGAGTTGTTGCATGATTCTATTAGAAACAATCAACTAAAAACTATATACATCAAAATATTCAGAGCTAGAGGGTTGAAAATTTTATCACTTGCCCCTTATTATACCTGGAGAAAAAATTATATTTGTTTTTCTCAAATTCCTCCCAAAAGTGGGTTTTCAATCTTAGTTCAATTTACAATGTAAATTTATGCTAAATTGGTCTCTTAGTTTGTGTCCGGTAGTGTTTTGATTAAGACTTTTCTTTGGAAATTACTGTCCAACAAACGGTGAGAGAAATAACTTATTCATTGATCACCCTTTTTTTTTCTAATTTTTTAATTCATCATCCCCAACATAGCATGTTTCCAAGAGACTTTGGTCTGGTGACAGTGTCTATTTGTTGACTAACCAGAACTGCAATTATGAAATTCGTTAATGACTTATTTTCATTCAAGCAGTTGTTTGGACCATTGTTTTTATTTTTTATGTTTTTATTGTATTAAGAAATGGGCAGTTCAATACTCTTAACCTTTGGCAAAGGTCATCTGCTGTTATCCCTAAAATCTAAAGGTAGGCTTAAATCATATAAGCATAGCTTTTCATTTTCTCTGTAAGAAAAAACAAGATGTGATTTTCGATATTTAAGAGATGAAGCTAGTAATTCAGATAATATTGTTTGCTTTAGACTCAAAATAAAAGACACAAACCTTTGAAAATTCAAATGGCCACAGGCTGGACATGTTACAAGAATGACAGACATGCCTTGGACACCGCAACTCACAACTTAGATCCCCAAAGATCACATCTAAAATTGTAGCTGACAGAAAGTAAGATAGCGTAACAAGCTATGCAAATTCAGAAAATACTGGCTTTATGATACCCATGATAGAGAAGGCTGGCAAATCTTGGGAAAGGTCTATGTCCAACAATGGACACTAAAAGGCTGATGATGATGATGATGATAGCATCAGTCACCACTTTCAGAGGGACAATTTGCATGCTAGATAATTTGAGCTTGAGTACCTTACTATTGTAGGTTGTACAAGACTCAGCTAAGTATAGCAAATGTCTTCTTTTATCCTGAGATGAATCAAAATACAAAGGCTGGTGGTAAATAATTCTCAAATAAGGTCAAAGGGAGAAGAATCAGTAAGTAAGTATCACTACTTAAATTTAGTGATCAGAAATTGTTTCCACAGCATGATTCGACCGTAAATGACCTACACACATGATATAGCATTAATTAACGATTTTTACCAAAAAGCCACTGGTTGACCTTTACAAAAGATTGTCTAATACATGCGTATATATATATATATATATATATATGTATATAAATAGATGGATAGAGTTACTTTAGCCATTTATTTTTACATTATGACATTTGTAGCTATTCTTTTATCATTTCCTATAAACCAGCAGACCAAACAGAAGTCCATATTCTAAGCAACATCCTCATAGGTCGAAGCATTTCAATAAGATATAATTAGAAAATATTAAAGAAAAGTGTAGTAGCAAATAAACGAAAATAAACAACCTATTTTTACTGTTTATCTTTTTTTTCTGTGGCTAATGAACAAACAAATAACAAAGGCCTAAAATTATCTTCTGCCTCATTCATTTTTCCCAAAAAATTCTTTCCTCTTCTTTCATGTCCCTCTTCTTTTGCTCAACTTCAGTTTCTGTTGAATAAGATCCACCATCACGTCGACATTTTCTCCGTTCATCTGTTTTCAATGTGCGTACGTACATGCACATATTCATTCTGATTGGCCCTCTCAAGTCTTCAATTCTGGCAGTCTTTTACTAAATCTAACCCGCGGATGTCTCGCTAACAACCGGCCCCCAGCCACCACTTCTACCATCTTCTCTCCATCTGCACAGCCACCCAACCATTGTTGCATGATAGAAAGGTGACTTTCTTTTTAAGTGTTTTTTTTTTCTTTTTTTTTTTTTTCCTTTTCTCCTTTTTTTTTTTTTGAGGGGATACAGGCAATCTGGATAGGTTGAAGTGTTTTTCGATTTTTCTTTAATTAACGCCTCTATCGTTTTATTCATTTCAATGTAGACAGTGCACACTCACAAAAGCAGTAGCCATTTCCTTGGGGCATATGTATGCTAGGAAAGCGTGTGTATCTACATGAGTCTAAATGAGTCTTTCGAACTAGTAAGTCCATACATCCGTCTTCTGTTGTGCGTATGTGTTATTGTTGTGTAAATGAATGCAGAGGAATGTGTAGGTATGATGTGCATTATATACGCACTGGTAGTTTCTCCTCGTTCTGTGTGTATTATAGACCTTATTCATACCATCAAGTGTGTATATCTATCCGTGTGTTTGATATTACAGATTTTGATTGTATGAATGAATGCGCTTGGCTGTGTGTACGCGTGAGTATATCTGGGTGACAATATATGTGTGAGTATGTTTTTCGTATATAATTGCACGAAGCTTGCACCTTGGGCAAAAGAAATGAAAAAATAGTGAACCATATCTATTCATTTGAAAATGTTTAGACGAAAAATTTTCTCTTTTATTATTTTTTCCAATCGTTACGCACCAACTTTTTATTGTTGCTTTTTAGATAGAGCATTTTCACTATCATTGTGATTTTTTTTTCACTAGTTTCTCTACGCCTTATTACCATTGCTTTTCAAGATAAAACATTTTCACTATCATCAGAAACCGTTAACCGAAACCATCAAAACATCTGTCAATGTAGGTTTCTTCAGTTTTTAAGCTGGTCTAGCTGGCTATCTGTGCATGTATGTATGTATCATGTGTACATGCCACATAGATGGAGCTAGCGTGCTGAAAATTCTAACACTAACTCATCAAACATTATGTCAACAAAAAACATTACTCATCAAACATTATGTCAGGATTCTCACTTGTTTTATGAAAATTCCGACTCTTGTAATGAACACAGCCCAACAAAAGGTGAGAGAGGTAACTTATCCATTGATCACCCCTTTTTCTATTTTTTTCATTGATCATCTCCAACACAGCATGCTGCCAAAAGATGTTGGTTGCGCGATAGTTTCTATTTAGTGACTAACCAGACTTTTTTTTTCATTAGTTTTTCTCCAAATTATCATTGTTGCTTTTCAGATCAAGCATTTTCATCATTATAATTTTATCACTAGTTTTACGCAATTTTCCTATACTCATTTTCAGTTAATCAAAGCAAATGTATCATCAGGATATAAGCCTGTATAGTTGGTGTACAACCAACAATTTTGAGGATAAAATAGATACAAATCATTTTATTATCCAAAAGAGCAGATATGATTTTTCCACAAGTTATTATGATGCACCATCCAAAGCTTTAACAACTTTCAAAACATAGCAACTGGATTGACCCAAAAGATTTGAAGATATTACAATATCAAGATTATTTTCAGTAGTATAGCCACTTTTTGCATCCCTCACAAGAGCTGAGTTTGACAACAGGTTGGATTGATAGAAATAAGTGCCTCTTTTCATCATTAGGCAACAGACTTGACGTAATGATAAGAGGAAAGAACTGTCACAGAAGCTTGAAGCAAAAAGTGACTCGGTTGAGATCTCTGATGACATTGAAGCTCCATGGAAATCCGTCAGAGGCAAAACATACTTTGCTTCTGTTGAGGTTCATGTGAGGAGACACCAGGATTGCTTTGATCAAAACAATATAAAAGTTCACCTTCTTTACTCAAACTGAGGATCAACAATAAGAATGCATCTTCAAAATAGAAAGGGTATAAAGAGTGTAAACGGAGTGATCAAAATCTTATCAGGAAAATGAAAAAATCATGGTGATCAGTCAAAGCTACAGAATTCCAGGATATAACCAGCAGGAAAGACTCTGAAGTCTTTTATGAAGGTTTGAGAAAAGTGTATGGTCCAAAAGAGAACGGAACATATCCAGTCCTGTCTTCTGATGGCCAAATACTGCACACGGATAAAAAGAGAAATCTCACATGGACCATTTTGAAACTGTCCCCAATAGCCACTCAATCATCGACAACAACATGAACATCTCTATTCCTCAGCAACCTGAAATACCTGAGTTATCTTATGACCTATACTTCAAAGAAGTCCAGGACTCTATCAAACAAATGTCATCAAATAAAGCTCTTGGAAAAGATGACATTATTCCCGAAATATATAAATACAGGCAAAAGCTTGCTCACCGACTTCTCATGATATCCAGATTTATTTGGAAATTGGTCGTGTCCCTCAGGACTATAAGGATACCTCTTTAAAATATGTATTCACGAATAGAAGTAAAAAGGTTGTGTGTGATAACTCACGGGATATCACATATTAGTGTTGTCTGTCATGAATCTCAATGTGATTTTCGATCAGGCAACTTCAAAGCAAAAACATGCACCAGAACTAGCACGATTCAAGAATTTCTTTCACCGATGATGCAAAAATCACTATGGTCACAGACCACATTAAGTGGAAAAGTGACGGCTGTAAAGGTATTATAAACTTTAAAAAATCTCAAATTTACGATTTAAGATACTTGAATATAAACACAAAATCTAGATCTAATATACCAGCTGTGTCATCTAACCAGTCAGTCACTGATGCTGACTGTGAACTTATATGCAGATCAAAAGTAGGGTTGGGGTTTCACAAGGAACACAAACGTAAAAACCAGACTGAACTGGTTGTTGAGCCCTCATATATACGCACACATATACATATATATATATATATATATATATATACAAATGAATAAATTTATACAACTACTGCAACAAAATGACCCTTGGGTCAGGCATGGTTTTATTTTCAAGGCCAAATCATCATTACCACTAACCCTGGACAACCCAGCAATACCTTGCAATACCACCAGGCTTTACTGGTTCTCTGTCACAGTGTTGGAGTACCAGATCCATACAGATGCAGCCCTGCCGGATTTTGGAGCTTATCTCCTTTGATGATAATCAGAGTTTAGTCGGATATGTTGAGGACGATTGGCAACCAAACCGAGGAGTCTTAAAGAGAAAACCCTGGAGACTTGAAACAGAAATACTTTCTATTGTTATTTTTATTAGTCGTCCATCCATAATTTTTATTAAATTTCTTTGTAAACATGTCAGAAAAGAATTGAAATACTATTTTTAGTATGCAAAATTTATTACTGAAAAATATTCTTGTTTGGATGTGAATAACAGCCATCATTACTTTTTGAATTTAATAATTCTATATATAAGAGTAAAGAACAGATATTTGAGCATCTCAAGATCTATGTCCGAATTATGCACACTTCCTTGTATTTGAAATGTCTGTTGAAGTGTGTTTACATCTAAAAGGACATTCTAGGCAAATATGTGATAATGAATTATGTTATATAATATAGAAACTCTTATTTGAAATGATCTCCCATCATGACAAGGTTATTGTATCACTTAGCAAAGACAATATTGTAACGCAATTTATAATCATTCTGTCACGTCATATATAGCTACAGCTTATTAAATATATATGTACATAATAAGTAATGGATATTGATATCCCAACAATGTCAATGAAGAAGAACAGTTTAGGAACTAAATTTTGCTCAAACTGAATTATATACGGTAGTGAGGGAAATAATGGTGATGATCAGAAAATAAAGAAATCAACCCTGGGTGTGATTTGAACGCACACCCATTACCATGGGAGCACCAATGTAGCTTAGGTCTGTGCTGACTGACTGAGCCACCAGGACAATGACAGTAGACAGATGTTGAAAGAGAACACAAGCAAAACACAAAACAGGTTCTTCCATGGTAATGGGTTTGGGTAAAAGCAGTGTATTGCTTTTATTGTGAAATGGCTCAATATTCTTCTTTAGATGAAACTAGTTTCATCTTTTATTCGGATGGATACTCACAAAAGAACTGTTTCATGATCTTTCAATCTTCAGGTGTGTTTGAAATTTGAAAATTACCCGATATCTTTTAGTTTCACTTTGTTACTTTTACTAGATTTTGTTATGTTCTGTTTAGTTTAATTTTGTTAATGTATCCAATTTGAATTTGAGTTATTTCCCTTGTATTTTTGTTTGCTTGTTTGTTTTTTAAATATTTTCTATCATATTTTGCATTTTGTATTTGAATTTAAAATTCTGTTTTCAATGTGTTTTTACTTGATTTTTATATTTTTCATCTTTTTACAAAATTGTTATGTTATTGATTAGTTATTTTTACGTGTTATTGTTTTAATTTTTGTATATTTTGGTCTATTTCAATGAGGAGTTATCTATTTTTACTATTTCTTTTATTTGTTTGAATAGTATAATTAGTATCTTGATTTTGTCAATTTGATAAAGTCATTAGAATTTGCATTATTTTTTGTCATAGTTCTTTTAGTAGGAATTTTCTCTAAAAAAATTCCCATTTCATCATGAATGTTTTATTTTATTTGTTTTTACTCCATACGTATATTGACTGGGCAATGTCGTTCTAGAATCTTTCATTGTTGAATGATTTTTTATAGTTGGTGAATCTGATCCTAAAACTTGTATTAGAGGCTTCAATATAAAATTTATTCTTGTCTTGTTCTTCGATGGAATTTATGATTGCTTTGTAAATTACATTGCTTTAGTTACAGTTGTTTTGTTTTCGAGGGACATTGATTAGGATTTATGCAGCTGCAATTCGTTCTGTTGTTTTCTTTATTCATGATTATTCTGTTGTATTTTTTTCAATTATTTCAGTAATGTTGTTTATACATGGCTTATATTTAGGGTGTTTTTATTGAAGATTTTCTGTTATCTTTAGGGTAGCGTTTGATAATTTGGTTTAGAAATGTTTCACCAATGTTTACTTCTACATTTGTATTTGATGGTGGATTAAACCAAATGATTTTTCTTTTCCATTTGTTGCTTTGAATTATTCTGGGGTTGATATTCCAATATCAAATTTAATTTACTTTGTTTGAGTTGTTTTGAATGGTTCCACATTTCCATCAAATATTTGGGATTTTTTGTAATTAATTCAGAGTTCTATTGCTATGGAAATTGGTATTTTTTGATGATATTTGCAGGGTGGTTAAAACCTTAATCATTGTAAATAGTTTGGTCATTTGCTTTTTTAAAGGCTTATAAAAGTTATTGTAATTGCTTAGGTTATCAGCTGCAAAGTTTATTTCTTTCATTTAGGTGTTGATTTCTATTTCAAACCTAATTCATTGAATGTTTTTATTGTATTTTTTTAATTTTATCATTGTTTATTGTAGTTTTTCAGAATGATTTACCCATCATCTCTGTATAAGCCAACATACTTTGTTTATGATAATTTGTACAGTGTTTAATATGTACAATACCGTGAGTTAAGAATTTAATTCATATTGTACTGCCACAAATTTATTTATCATATGTATGATAAAGAAGTTATAGTAATCATCTTGGAATAGAAGAAGTAGTGGAGTTTGATTATGCATATATATATATATATATATATATGTGTGTGTGAGTGTGTGTGTATATATATATATATATATATATATATATTTATACATATATATGATTATAAATTGCATTATACTATATAGAAACTTATTTGAAATGATCTCCCATCATTACATGGTTTATGTATCACACACCTTAGACGACATAGATAGAATAAACAATTTAAGAAAATTGAGTTGCTGTAGAAATTGTACCTTCTACTGATAGGGTAGCCCCTTCAATGTAGCATTGCTCTTACCATTAAGCTAAACAGCTGCTGGTAATGCAAAGGCCCAAATAACTGCTTCCAACCAAAATTCTCATTCTGTTTATTCACAGTCTATTTGCTTCTTTCAACATGGCAGTTATGTATTGAGAAATGGATATATGTTAACAGACAGAATGATAATGAATTGTGATATATTATAAAGAAACTTTCTTGAAATGATCTCCTGTTATTACGCGGGTTAACTTATTACTCAACTTACTCAAGAATAAACAATTGAAGGAAATGGAGCTGCAGCAGGAATCAACCTTGCCACTAATAGGGTAGCTGCTTCAATGCTCTTACCATTGAGCTATCCTAGCAGTCACAGGTTTGATTCCCGCAGCAGCTCTATTTTCTCCAATTGTTTATTCTATTTACATTGTCTAGGTCAAATGATACTTTCACCATGTAATGACAGGATATCATTTCAAATAGAGTTTCAAAATTATATAAAGCAATGTATATATATATATAGAGAGAGGAAAAGCAGATGCTGCAGGAATCAAACCTGCAACCAATGGGGTAGCTGCTTCAATGTAGCATTGCTCTCATCTTTGAGCTGGTAATGTAAAGGCCCAAATACCTGTTTACACTCCATATTCTCATCTTGTTTATTCTCAGTCTATATTTGCTCTATATGTTTCTTTCAATACAAAAGTTATGTATCAAGAAATGGATATATATTGTCTGAGAGAATGATTATGAATTGCGTTATATTATATAGAAATTTTCATTTGAAATGATCACCTATCATTACACAGTCAATGTATCACTAGGCCAAGTACTGAATCATTTATGAAAGAATCAAGAGGAATCATTCATGTTCATACCATGGCCATAGGAACTGCTGTTCAACACAAGAATATAACATGAAGTTAGTTGTAAAAAAAATATTTTTATATACTCACAGATTTCTGAGCAATTTTCCACCATGTTTACACAATTCGACTAAAATTACAACATTTATGAGATTTTGATTGATGTGTCAACAGAGATAAGGAACTCAAATCTTTTAAAAATAGAATTTACCTCAGAGAAATTTGCATAAAAGAAAGTTAGTTGATTCAACAATTAATTGACTGGATTGAGCAAAAATATTGCTTACTTATTTTTCAATATATTGTGAAAAATGCATTTATTTACCGGATGAGGTTGCAACAGAAGTCCAGAGGTCAGCTTTGATCAAACATAATTTAAAGTAATTAAAACCGCCCACAACCAAAGCACGTCAGGTATTGACTGGTGTGATAAATATGGATGACTAGAATGGGCAGATACAGCATGTTGAACAATGTAGCAAGCAAAGAAAGATAATCAGTTACCACCTACTATACATTAATAATGGTAACATCTGTAATTGAAATAATAACGATCAAAATTATTTTTTTCAAATATGTATCTCAAAATTTGTAAGACTTTATATTTATCAATGAATAGAACACCATTCTTTCTGATAATAAAATTTCTAAATCTTCTTGGTTGCCAAAACATTAATAATTTGATGACTAAATCTTAGAAAGACCATAATAGAAAAATTCAAGCAAATATTTTTTTTTACACAAAAATAGTTAAAAAAAAAAAAAAACTTACACAAAAAGAATGAAAAAAAAATTACTAAACAGAAAATATTTCATTTTTTGACAATTTTTTTTCAACGATTCTGAGCCAATTTATAAAATATATGCTGTATTGAATAAAATTCCTATGGATTTAGTTTCTCTAGGGTATTATTATCATCATAGAAATGTAATATGGTTGGGATGACTACAATAATTCATTGAGTTTTTATAAATCAGAATGTGGTGGCGATTGACTTGAAAAAAAAAAAATTCCATTTCTCTTTTAAAAATTTATTCAAAATTAAATATATCCCTGAATTTTACCATTTATCTTTATTATTCAGCCTGTTAGCATATTTTTGGTGGAATTTTAAAATGTGCGTGAAAATCGCACTCAAATTTCCTTATGCAATTTCTAGTATATCAGGTTGCGAATGTAAACAAGTTTTCATACTCAGTTACCTCTTGATTCATCTGCAAAAATTTAAAGGCAAATTAGGAGTTTCATTTGATGAATGCTACTTGAATAGAGGCACAACAGATGTTTACAAAATGATTAAAAGTAGGGCAGCTAACTTTTCTATTCATTTCTTCTATTTATTTACATCTGCCCAGAACAAATCAATTATCTCTCTTAACAATTCTAGGTAATGCCAATTTTTAACAAATGACAACATTACATATGGCTTTTTTTAAAGTTATGGGTTAACAGGGAGAGCCAAGTTAGAGAGATTATTTTGCTACATTCATGATGTGATTTATGGCATAGAAAGAAATTATTTTTGCTCAGTTCTCTCAAACAAATTAATTAATGCAATTTTCAATGATTATTGACTACTTGTAAATTTAATTACTTAGATAAATTACTCTTTTGTGGGCACATCTACAGGCTTTTGAAAAAACGCAGCGTATGCTAATAACTTCTCTCACATACGAAACGAAACTGCAACAACCAACTTGAGGAGAGAAGAAGTCTAGGAAGATAATTGATATGTACTAAGCAGAGGGTCACGTCATTCCTTTTCTAAAGTACATGCCTCTTGACAAGTTTTTAATGTTTCAAAATTCTTTATTTATTATCATTTGGCTTTGAACCTTTCTAGAACAAATCAGTGGCCATGCAGTGCATGACTTGCATACCCTAAATACACACCATATATATATATATATATATATATATATATATATATATATATATACATCTATATATAGATAGATAGATGGAGTGATATTGAGGAGTGCACATCTGTCCATACTTGTGGCCATATTAGGTTGAGTGGAAGGTTGGTCAGTCAAAACAAAACAAACTATTGTTTGAAAGGTATCAAAAAATTTAAAAAAACAAATAACATCTACACTTTTTTCCTGACCGGGAGGACTGTCGGAATGAAAACACAAGTGCACAAACATTTTAAACGACATTTTTCTTCATTGTTTCCAAACACGCATTCTCTTGAATGTAAACAAGAAAAGTTGAGCAAAGAATAGAAAAAAAACATTCCTTGTTTCCAATCTTTAATTAAACTTGTATTAATGAAGACCCGCAGCTTAAATACACATAATATATAATGGTAATGATAATAAGATTATAAGTTACGTTAATTCATTTCACAACTTAAAGTTTCATGCATAAGTGTTAAAATATTGTTCTACTGCATTCATCAGGTGAAACTTATATTGGTCCACTGCACTCATTAGGTGGACCACCATTTTGGTGCTCAAGCATGAAACTTAAAGTCATGAAATGAATTAACGTAATCTATAATCTCATTATTATTGTAATTATATCTGTAAAGATACTGAACACTCTACTCATGATTTACAATGACAAAATAATAGAAATATATATATATATACAAACATATATATATATATATATATATATTATACTGAAAATTGTTTCTTAGTAATAAGAATGGTCACTCAAAGCAGTGAAATTAGTAACAAGAGTATAAAAATAGAATAAATGAATAGTGTATATTAGAATAAATCAATTTGTATCAACTTTAATGGAATTATATAGCTAAAAGAGATGGATCCAGTCTTTGTCAAAGCGAGAGATCATTGTATTGACTGGAACCAAGGAAAGGGGAAAATATTTGGCTCTGGTCCATTCATCAGAATGAGAGGTAATTGGGCAGGATGGGAGATTGAACATGGAATGCTATATAATAAATTGAGTATAATAATGGAATCACCCATTGAGATGTTATTATCCACTAGAAAGTGGTTTTGTTTCAACCATGTACATAAGAATACTTCATTTAATAATTAAAAGTGTTGAAAAAAACATTTGGTGGAAGCTTGATGTTATATGACATGGAAAAATTAATTTTAAGGTTAATGGAAAATAACTGTCAAATTCTTCAGTTGAAAATGTTGGTAGAGAATCGACTCAAAGAAGTCTCTTCTGTGTAATTAGTATTCTTAAAGATGATATCATAAGTTGGTTTGCATACAGCCCAAGATTAAAACCAACACAATGGATCTAATATTCATACGGGTTAATATTCAATAGAAATGACATAAAGAGCAAGTCATGTCTGTTGTTATAATTATTGATACTTCATGGTTTTTTGGGTAACCTATGTAAGTGAACCCTGTTTCAAAAAATAGATATGTAATACAAAATAATATCAATGTACAATACACATAAAACCTTATATAAAAAGACAAACTACATGTATGGTATAAGCTATATGATAAGAAAGGGGAGATGTTTAATCAACACTGCACAGATACCATGTTAATAAAATTGTTTTGTTTCTAAAATCCCCCAAACGGTTACATGGTATATAACTGATGATCCCAACATGAGACAATAAATTCACTGTACCATAATCACAAAGTATTTGTAAAAACAGGGAAAAAAATACTGAAGAAAATTACAATAATTGCATTGACAGATATTTGGAAATAGATGACTGAAGTGACACAAAAAACGTTCTGAAAAACTTTTTTAATATTTAGTGTTTAAAGATATATATATATATATATATATATATATATATATATACGCATGTATATGTATGTACATATGCATATATATATATATGCATATATATATATATATATATATATATATATATATATATAACTGCAGCTGCCAAAACCTACAATGGCTCCCCTGTCAATGATAACCCTGAGGTCAGGCAGGGTTCCATTTTCAGGGCCCGAGTATCAATACCACTAACCTAGGGCGTTTCAGCAGTGCCTTGGAATACTAACTGGCTTTGTTGGTCCTCCACAGGGCAGAAGCACCTGATTCATGCAGGTGCAGTGATGATTTGAAAGTTTCACTGATGACATGAAAATGGAGGCAAATACATTTGTAACAATAAAGCTGCCAGCTGACTCGGGAAGGGAGATAACTCAGCTCCTCCTAAACTTGACAGAATATCATTATATTAGTGTAAGGAATTTTTGTTTTCCTGAAAAAAAGAAGAAGGAATTTTGACCTGTTTTTCTTTCTCTAAGTGTAGTGATTAATAAAAAAGATGAAAGGAAAACTAATCAAAATTTCTTAAAAAGCAATAAGAATGCTTGAAATTCAGGCAACTCGAGGCTATTACGTTTACTTCTAGTAGGTGTAAATAAGCAACAAAAGTAAGATGAAAGATAAGCAAGGCAAAAAATGAATTAATAATGACGATGCTTGATCTGAGAAATCCAGACGACTGAATGAATCTGAAAAGAGACCAGCCAGCAAGCAAATTTAGATCTAGTTGTATAGCTATATATTTTACATCTAATTTTCTCCACAACTTCTTGTTTGTTTATGCCTTATAGTAATTTATTAAGTCAGTAATAATGATAAGAAATAAATGAAATGATCTATTAAGTTTGTAGTAATGATAAGAAATAAATTACTCAATTTATCAAGTCAGTAGCAATGATAAGAAATAAATTACATAATTTAACAAGGCAGTAGTAATAAGAAATAAATTACTCAAGTTATCAAGTCAATAGTAATGATAAGAAATAAATGAATTGATTTATTAAGTCAGTAGCAATGATATGAAATAAATTACTAAATTTATCAAGTCAGTAGTAATATTAAGAAATAAATGATCTAATTTATTAAGTCAGTAGCTATGATAAGGATTAAATTACTTAATCTATCAAGTCGGGAGTAATATTAAGAAATAGATTATTTAATTCATTAAGTCAGTAGTAAAGATAAGAAATAAATTACTCAATTTATCAAGTCAGTTGTAATGATAAGAAATAAATGAATCAATTTATTTAGTCAGTAGCAATGATCTGAAATAAATTACTTAATTTATCAAGTCAGCAGTAATATTAAGAAATAAATGATTTAATTTATCAAGTCAGTAACTATGATATGAAATGAATTACTTGATTTATCAAGTCAGTAGTAATATTAAAAAATTAATTAATTAATTTATCAAATCAGTAGCAATGATGAGAAATAAATTACTTAATTTATCAAGTCAGCAACAATGATGAAAATAAATTAAACAAACAGTACGACGTAGGGAGAATTCATTGAATCAAACCAGAATTGATTTTTGAAGGAATACATTTTAAGTTCAGGGATTATTCATTCTTTCAACTCCAGCAAATACTAATAATTCTGAGTATTGTATACATGTGTAGTCATTTACTTGTTTGATATAAAAGGTAGGATCTCAGATGAGACAGGATAATTGATGATTAACAACAAATTAAGTTACACATGCTATATTGAAGAAGACATTACAGGAATTCTGTTCTCTTTCTGTATTTTTCATTCAAATGTCAAAAGGGAAATCATCTACTCAGCTTTGAATATTGAAATTGTGTTGAAAATTTAATTTTTCATAATGACTGGAAGCCATAATGTTTCTGTTTCATAGGTAAAATGATATAATAGTACCACAACATCATTTAGCCAAAAGGTGGCATGAAGTCGTAGAAAGGCAGGAAAAACACTCTGATGACTGAATAATGATCCGGTGAATTTTTTATGAATAAATGATTTCGACAAAATACGCGAGAAACTTTTGTATAAACCTAATGAGATGCATTACGATAATTTATCGAACATTTTGTCAGGTAAGATAACTGTCAGATAAGACATGATCCCAATTTCAATCTGAATTTCATGGTTAGCTCAGTGTTCTTTCCACTACTTACTCATCTCTCTTATTGAATGATCTCATTTGGGTATGGTTCAAGTGTCATCTTATGCATTAAAATATATGTACTATACGGTAGCTAAAAAGTAACTTTCAAAATTATGCCATGCGTTCATATGAATAAGAGGTTTCTCTAAAAGCAAGATGAAATGTTGTATTACCCTAATATAAGAATGCCAAACATTGCTGAATGGTGAGCTAAGGTCGAATGAAGGCAAGGAAAATACTTTGATGATTGAGAGCTTTTGCATTAACCTGATATCATGACTGAATAATGATGCTGAGATTTTATACCAATAAAACACTTTGTCAAAATATGCCAGAAACATTTGCATCGACCCAATATGATGGATTACACAATTTATTTGGAAAGTAGCTTAGGATCATTGGGAAACCAGCAAAAATATTTTGATGACTAAATAATGATTGATTCATTGATATGAATTAAATATTTTGAATGAAAAACCTTACTGAAAACTTTCGTATCAACCTAATACAAATACTTGTATAAGTGAATCTAAATGTTTATTTATGCATGCCTTAGGGCTTCTAAAAGTGACTGTGTTTCATCTGTAAACTTTGCCTCTGTGTCTGTATGCTTATATATATTTTCCGTTGTGTGGATATATGGACCTCTGTATCTATTCCTTTGGGGATGATCATTTTAGAAACTGGCAACCAAAACTGTCAACACAGGTTGAATATCATCGATTTTCAAGTTGGTCTGACTGGCTGTTGTAAATGACATTTGTTTTATTTAAATTCAACTTCGCTGCTTTGGAACATTATTTGGAAGTCATGAAGATTCTCAGCAAAATGGACAATATTGTCAGCAAATCTGAGATCACTCAACTACTCACCATCTATTTTGATTCCTTTATTTTTCCAGTTTAAGTTTCAAAATATCATCTTAAGGCAGGCTGTGAAGTGTTTGGTTGTCGGTATCACCTTGCCTTACTCTTTTTTTCCAGTCGGAAGAGCTCAAAGTCTTTGCGTAGTCAGATAAACAAACTGCCGTGTCAGTAGATATTTTGCAAGACTCATACATACCCATACGGGGTCTATGTCTTGAAGTATGAAAGCATCAATGATTTAGGGGATTTCTAGTCAAGGTCCAAGGTCCTCACCAAGTCAACAACTATTTCAGCATTTTATATTCTGTTGCGTTTTCTCAGTTGATTTACTGAATGAAGATAGTCAATAGTCGAAGCCATTAAATTCCGGTGGTTGGTTTCCATTTAGTGTCTTGATGATTTACTCCTCATTTGGTCAAGAAAAAAATGTTTCTCTGTTTTTTTCAACCCTCCCTCCAATAGATTTCTTAGTGAGAGGTTTGATTCGTAATCTAAGTTTATGTTAATTGGTCCACTAGTTTGTGTCTAGTAACATTTTTTTTTTTGAAGATTCCGACTTTTTTAGTGATCTCTTCATCGATAACTAAAAGTCTGAATTAGAAACAAAAACAAAAAAACAAACGTTAATTCTGTTAGACGCAAACTGACATCGCAAATTGAACCCCCAACTAAAGGGCAATAGAAATAACTTATTCATTGATCTCTCCTATAAATTTTTGATTAATCCCCCCCTCCCCAACACGGCATACTGCCAAAAGTCATTGGTCATGTTACTGTTTCTACTGAGCAACTAACCAGACTTTGCTCATTTACCCATTTTTTGTTTTTTTTTCCATTCCTGTCACCGAAAATGCACACGGCTCTCCACAGCATTTTCTGCCCCCATTCCTCAATGCTCCATTTAAATTTCTTATCCAATTATTTAGCTTCCTAGCTACCAAAAAAGTTTGTTTTTTTCTGAGGCTAAAAGCATTTTCATTTGTTTTGTTAGTTTTTCCATTCATTTACTTCTGTCTACTTAGTCTTTCCAAAACAAAGAATTTTTGTTATTTACTGCACATTTACTCTATTTGAGCATTGAAAAAAAGAAGAAATAATCCTTCTTCTTACAAAATGTTTTATTGAATAATGCCAAAAGACCTGGAAAATACAATTATTTCTTAACTCATTCCTTCCACCGAGTAAACATCACCAGACAAATTTGGAAAGAAATTTTTTTTTAAATCAATGATGTCCAAATCTATATCAATTCTATGAATCGTTCTATCAAGTCTTTATCTTTATTTATCTTAACACATTTCAGCCAATGCATTCTCTGGTCTTCTCAATGTATGTTGCATCCAGTAATCTTTGAATCTTTTCCTGCATTTTTTCCTCTTTGATTTTGCCTACCTTTCCTACCACTTCAGAAAGAGCAAATTGTTGGTTTGAGTAGCATCAGGTATGGAAGGCCCTAAAGACAATTATTTTTATTCAATTCTTCAGTCCTCCTAGGCAGGAAAATGCAATTATTTCTTGACAATTTGCTTGTTCCGCTGTACGAACTTCACAAAATAAATCAGGCATGGATCCGTAAAGGTGGGGAATCCAACGCAATAGAATTTTTGAAAAAAATATTTCGATAAAGAAAATTCATAAATAGAAAACCCAAAATGATTTCAAGAAATCATAATTCAACTTGAAAATAAAAAATCGTTATATTCATTGTCTAATTAAACAGACAGAGGGAAGAAAAAAACACTCTTTTTAATTTGTACATTTTAATTAGATTTGTACAATTTCAATCTATACTTAAAAATTCTTGATGATTAGATTCATTAATTCCCAGACGGTTACCAACTATGACATACATCTGGAGAAGGCTATAGGTACCCGACCCATAGATTGAACTCTTGACTTCCAGGGAGCCAGATGAGACTTTGCTTTTATTTGTTTACTTGTCTGAGTTAGTGTCTTTCCTTGGGAATTCCAGAATTTGAACCATCAATTCTTCTTGGTGATGCTGCTTTCTACATTTTTCTATATATCAACCTTTTCATCTTCTTTATTTCTTCCTTTGGTGCCTTTCAATCATTTTCTCTTTCATTCCCTTTTTTTTTCATTTTTTCTTTATTTCATGAGTTTTTTAGAGCCTTTAAATTTTCTTTCTTTTTTCTTCCCTTCATATATATATCTATACCTATACACACATCAATACCAGAGATTGAAACAGAGGGAGGTATGTGTGGGTATATCTACTTCTCTATTTCCAGGTTTTTTGTACATTCAATGTCTAATGATTTTACTATATACAAAGTACCGTAAAAACCCATTTCCACCTGTATATAACAGGGTATACATCAAAATATACATAGAAAACTATTGTCTCCTTAATTGATATTTTTGAGCTGATTTACAAATTTCATGTTATCATGGTTTTTAACAAAAAACTGAGTATATTCTTCTCTTTATTTCTTTTATTGTAGGAAATTGAAGGAGATGAAGAGAATGAAAATAAACCATTTATGATACCGGAGTGCCAAAGTGAAAGTGAAGATACCTGGAGTGATATTGAAACGAGAAACAGTGCTGTCATACCAGGTAAGGCACAGGACTGTCTTGAGAATATTTGAGGACCCCCTGGGCAAAGCAATGTACCGGGTTTGGCCTACAGGCCATAGTGCAGACCCCGATCTGATAAATGAATTCAATGAAGAGTCAAGAACTGATTTAAAGATGGATGAAAACATAGGGGAAGGTTCTCTATGTCTGCTATTTGATAATGTGAATCTTAGTTTTCATTTTTCAAGTTGATTTGTGGGGATTCTAAATTGCCTTGTGTGTCGATGGGAGAAAACAGCCCTGGTAAGACACTATACTTTCTTACCATTTTGGCCTTTTTTCTTCGTCTCCATCAGGTTAGTTTTTTTCATGGTTTCATCTTTATAAAGAAAAAAAATTACACAAGCGTATTTATTTATACCAACAGAAGGCTACTTTTGACAGTCCATTCATCAATTCCTCAGTTCTATAAGCCAACATAAGTTCACAGACATTTCACCATAAGCACTTTATTTTTTATTTAATTTTGTTTGTTTTATCAATCAAATCAAAGATTATTTATTGAATTTTAGTTTTCAGTTGGTGTGTGCACATATATATATATATATATGCATACATATGTGCATACATATAGGTACATGCTGTATATATACATATGCATGCATAAATACATACATATCTATATTCATCTCTCTCTTTCTATAAGTATACATACATATATAAAGGTAAATCATTAGACTGGATAGAATGCACAGAATGCAGTAATAGTAGAGACATTTTATTAAGAACTATATTTTGTCCAGCACCGGTGTTAACGAGTAGCTCAGATGGTAGAGCAGAGCCACACCAAAGCTGCTTCCTGATGAATGCAGGTTTGAGTACTGCACAATGCTCATTTTTTTTTCACTCATTTATAGAGTTGGCTGTTCATTTTACTCCTGGTTAACACCGGTGCAGGACAAAATATAGTTCTCAATATAAATATACATATATGTGTGCATGTGAGTAATGCAAACGCCTGAATATATAAGAGCAATGCTGCGTTGAAGCTGCCACGCTATCGGTCTCTGGTTTGATTCCTGCAACAGCCCCATTTTCTTTGATTGTTTATTCTATTTATGTTGTTTAGGCCAAGTGATGCATTTTCTACGCAACAATTGGAGATCATTTCAAATAAGAGTTTCTCTATAATACAACATGATTTGTGATCAGTGTCCCGGATCATATATATCCATTTCTCAACACATAACTGTCGCATTGAAAGAAACAAATGGAGTGAGAATAAACGAGATGAGAATTTGGAATGAAAACATATACATATGTAGATGAAAATGACAAGTGGAATGTGAAGAGGAAAAACTTAAGAGATAGGTGCTAAATCTCAATATATTTTTGATATTCTATGGCTGTATTTTGATGCATTTCAACAGGGGCCAGCCATCTTTTTCTGAGAAAAAATATTTGTGGCAGTTCATGGAGAAGAAAATATGCCCAAAATATGATAAAAAATGTTATGATGTAACACCTATCTCTTGAGTGTTTCCTCTTTACCTTCAGATTATGATTTTCATCTACATTTTGTCGGATTCCTTTACGCCCACAATACAAACATATATATGTACAAGTTTATCTTGTAGACCATTAATGCTGAAGAGTATTCCATCCTTACTGGATGTCTCAAACTCATAGCCTTGCACTGTATCAAGGTTAGGATAGATAAATAGTTACAAATACTTTTCGAATTTAGCTTGATTTTTTTTTAATTCAAGTTCTGAAAACGCTGTCTTTCAGCTTGGTCATAAAACCATTTTTCACTTACTATTTTCCATTTCAGATCTGTTTGCCGTACAAAAGTATAAACCACACACATCGCAACCAGGCACAATCCCCAAATCACCCCGACCGAGCTGCCCCTATCCAGGAGAATCAGGAACCTTGTCCAAGATTTTATACAAGCCCAATGCTGGCCGAATTCCCGATTGCAGCCAATGGATCTGCCTGAAGCCAACACCTGCAGACAGTAGCGGTACCAATACCTCTCATTCCAAGCCATGCAAGCCCCCAGAGGCCAGGTGCTCCACCTTCGACCCCAACCAATTACCCTCAGGATCACAACCCCAACCTTATCTCGACTATCTCGGTGGCCAAGTTGCCCTCCCCGAAATCCCTACCCATTCCTCCCTAACTAATAAGTATCTCACTCACACGTCAGACTCACACAGTATTTCAGCCCACAGAGTGTAAAAACATTGCAATCTCATTATAATTGTCAGGTTGTTGATTATGGTTTTATTACAATGATATTTCTGATGATATTAATGATGATAACGATATCATTGTATTGTTGATCATGATTATAATAACGATAATAATAACAAATAAAATTATATTACTACTACTAATAATAATATTGCCATATGCCTCATTAGATCACTGCATAGTTTTATATCTAATAGATTTATTATTTTACATGGCCAGTTCCAGGGAAAATTTCTTTCTTTTTCTCTCTCTTTTTTCTTTCCATATATGGTCACCACCTCAGTCTGTGAAATATTTATTCTCAATATTTTTCTTCCTTTTTTTTTTTTTAACCAAAGCAAAAAATGGGAGTACTATAAAATCTTTTTGAAAGCTGTGTTTTTATTCTTTGGGTGATGTTTGCCATTTATTCAGTATCATGTTTTGGGAATAATGAACTCATAAAAATAAGTATGAACATAAGTTAGACACAAATACACTGACTATCGAATTATAAATTCTGAGGTTGATGAACTGTCTTTTGCTGTACTTATAAATCATGTCTCTTCTGTAATCTCTGATCTTCATGCAAGGATACAGCTCTCGGTCCAACTGTGCCCCCCCCCCAGCAAATTTTTTTCAGATTATTTCTTAGATTTTTTTTTGATTATCTTTTAAATGTTATCCAGATTTTTTAGGGTTCCACACGGATATATTGCATTTCCAGAGCTTCGGCACCCCTATCCCTTTACAGTTATAGGGTCTGCGGGTCCTGCTTGTTGCCTTTGTGAAATGTAGACCGTAGAAATGACCTGGGTATTTAGATAAGAAGTAACAGAGATGGAAACGAAAACTAGCTCAAAAGCCTAGAAACTATTACTGTAACTAGGTGTAAAAAAAGCAAAAACAAGATAAGATGTAAGATAAGCAAGTCAAAAAATGATTAATAATGACAATGCTTCATCTAACAAATTCAGATAACTTAAGACTATATCTTCTTACTATTAGGTGTAAACAAGCAACAAAAATAAGATGAAAAAACTAGTCAGAAAAATATAATCATAACAATATTTCATCTATAAAATGCGGACGACCTAAGACTCGTTATATTGATTGTTAAGACTGTTGACAAGAATAAGTCAACCAAATTGTTGTGACAAATGAAGCGCTGAAGACGAATGAATTAAGACTGACTACAGTGGATTTTGGTTCAATGGTCCAACAGTCACTAAGTTATCAAGGATCAACAGTACATGAACAGAATCAAACATATGCGCTACAACAGATGTCCCTGACCATCAGGTCACAGACCACTAAAGGGCTACAAAGTATATGATACTAGACTGCAAAGAAACATAGATACAATTATAAGTCAATATTCTTTTATTTTCTTTGTAAGATAAAAACAAAATCCATTTTCTTGGTTCTCAAATTTTTTAGATGAACACTTTCAAAAAAAACAAAATTGGGTGTATTAGTCACTTATAAGTGACATAGTTCACTTATTACCTATGTTTTGGTCATGATTAGTAGCTCATCCACCAATGGATGGTCCACAAGACTATTGTCATTATTAAATCAGTCTACAGAGTGAAAAAAGTTTGTTGACCCCTTCTCTATTTATGAAAATCCGTTCAAAAGGAATGACTGGTTATAAGGACCCAAATTTGTGATCCCGATGTATGGACATCAAAAATTATTGCGAAAAAAAAGCAAAAAGTAAACATGACTGATTTATAAGCGGTTGGGGACTGTTTGATGAAATCTTATTGATCTTTATTCATCCGAAAATCAAGTCCGCTCAGATAGTGTAATGGTTAGCACATCTGCTCAATGTGCAGAAGGTCCTGGGTTTGATTTGTGTAATGAGCGAAGAGTGTGGAAAACTCTTCATTAGGACAAATTCTCCTTTGCAGCTTATTGAGTACACTTTAAGCTGTGTGATTAGGGTGAAAGTTCTTCTTCTATAGACTTGCATCTTGACAAGGGAGTGGTCATAAAAACTTGTATGAATAAAATCCTGGTCTCAACCAGACTTGGAACTTGCAAAGATCCATGGAAGCCATTACTGGCCGTTAACAACAATGGGAGATGTCTCTTGAGAGACTGACCATTACCTAAAATTTCAAAATGCTTTTCAGGGATCAAGGTGGGCTGCAAAGTGATATACCTGTCATCATATAATTCAAACATTTTCGGCAGTTTGAAGGGTGAAGTTATCTATGTGCACCACTTAGGATACAAATGTTGCTCTCAATCACTTCTACCTAGGATCAGAGTATAGTATCAGTGCGCTCATTGAAATTACACGAAATGTATATACGTGCATATATCTATACATATATCGATGCGTGCAGTGTTTCATGTGCACAAATTTCGAGGAATTTTTAGACTGACATCCTAACCGTTTGTTGCTTCTATTAAATTGAATCCAACAGTTCCCAGTAAATGTTAATATATAGTCTTGCTCATCTGAAGATGGATGGAGAACTGACCAGCTGAAAGAAAAAGCAAGAAAGATGAGGATGCTGGTAAAAAATATCATTGTCTGATGATGATAATTATATTATTTACCTCTGTTAGCAACTGTGTTTTTCAATAAAGTTGCCAGTTTTTCTTCTTTGCAAATCCAAATATTGATTAAAAGACCTGCTAAAGCGGAAACCATTTGCTTAATTAAATTTACTTCGGACATTTTCCTGGTTGAGAGAAATTCCGAGATAAGAGACCATCACAAAAACTGTCAACATAGATTTCTTCAGTCTTTAAGTCTGGCTGGCTGGCTGGCTATCTATGTATGTTCATATACAGGCCATGCCAATGAAGCTAGAGAGCTGGAAATTTGATAACATTTTAGTGGTGGTAGTGGGGGTTCAATTTACAATGTAAGTTTATGCTGAATTGGTCTCTTAGTCTGTGTCTGGCAGCATTCGTGCATGTTTTTTGAAAATTTGGATTTGTTTTAGGGATCACTACCCAACAAAAGGTAAGGAACTTATTCATTGATCACTGCCTCTTCCCAGTTTTCAATTGATCATCCCCACGTTTGCTGCCAAAAGACAATGGTCTTATGACGGTTTCTATTAAGTGACTAACCCATCCTGTTCACCTCTCTTTCAAAATCTTTTCATTAACCTCAGAATTTAAGGAAAAACAAAAGAAAATTCAAGTCTGCTCATGTAAACTGTGTCTTTCCTTTTTTTGTACAAAAATTTTTTAGCAATTTTTTTTATTTTGAAGTCCACTTGTCAGACTTGATAAAAAGCGCAGACTAAAAATTTATGGACTTATTCCAAAGAATCCTCGAAGGTTGAAAGAAAATTGTTTTACACATATTGTAAAGTACCCTATATGCTGGACTATAAGACGAATGGTTTATGAGGGTATTCGGAGAACTACTTCTTACTGCAATTCATCCAAGCTCCCATAACTGTCCATGTCAAGCATTTATAGCAGACCCCTAGTCATAATACCAGCATATCGGTCGCTGTGTAATATATGTATAGATTTTTTTTTTTTTTTCCAATTAAATGTATGTCTTATATACCAACATATACGGTAATGCTTTGATCGTACTCTTTCTTTTTATTTTTAGTAATCCAAGACATGATACTCATTCTTTGCATTTTGATGTGACAGTATGACTCTCAAATCGATCAGCACATTTCCAAATCATCATTGGATTGAAAGGCATAAAGAAAATATATCTGATATTTTCGAGAATTTGTTTCAATTATACTTGTTGACTTTGGATTTCTCCGATGCCACCTGGTAATAAGAATTAATTATTTATAGGACAAAGTTAAATTTTTTTTTAAATCATTGTACAAGTCAGATAAACTAGGGTCTGGACAGGGCCGGATTTAAACCTTAGGGGCCCAAGGTACATCAAGTCTGGTGAGTTCCACATGAATAGAAATTAGAATACATGGCAAATTACTGAATTTACGCATCAAAGTCTGTTTATTGCAAGTAATTGGAAATGATAAGTTTTAGGTACATAGAAAAATTAAATGAGTCATATAAGTAAATATATGTATATATTTAAATACATGCCAACAAAACTCATTTCTTTTTTTTAGATTTTTAGTTTTCCCATACTTTGATTACTACAGATCTGAATTACAAGTAGGAATTTTATTAATTTATTCAAAACAATTGAAGACGTTATGATGAAATGAATTCTAAAATAAATTCCAAGCAGCCATGATTAATTCTTTTCTCATTAAAGAATCTGATTTTTAATATATTTTTGTATAGAGGCCGCCCCTGGGGTAATTGACCCTTTCAAATCCGGTCCTGGGTCTCAAAATAGATTAACAGGGTGTCTGAAAAGTATCTCTTCAATTCATTATACATTTAAATTAATTCGCATAACATTACCATTTTAAATCTTTAAACTTTATTTGCTGAACTATAAGACAAATGGTTTACCTGACTATTTAGAGGACTACCGCTCACTGCAACTCATCCAAACCCCATAACTGTCCATATAAAGCTTTAGTAGGCGGCCCTCTAGTCATAATACCAGCTTATTCAGTGCAGTGGAATGCTTGCAATTTATAGTTTGTTTTTTTCTCTTCAATGTCCATCTTACATACTGGCATATACAGTTACAATTTATTTGGGATTTATTTTTCAAATACAATATATACCTAAAATTTGAAATGATGACAATTTTTGTTTATTTGAATTTTGAAGCTTTTATAACTCAAGAACCACTTAATTATTTTTGTCGGTGTTTCATAGCCTGGCGAGCATCATGAACAGGCTCTTGAATACAAGAAACTTCTTCTAATTTTTCTACTGAAATGCAAATTGTTAATATTTTATTACAATTCATTAATATCGAGAATTTGTTACTTTGTGCGATGGGTCAAATATTATTAGATAAATAAACAAAATTTATGAGATTTCGCTCAATTTTACAATGAAGGATATAAGTGACAGGTTTTATTCAGCCCACAGTTCTTATTTATAAGTATAAATGTATATTATAGTGAGAGGCAACGAACGATATTTTATGTACCAAATGAAATTGGAAGATGCTCGATGAGAATTTTCATCTAAGTAAACAGAGAAAAATGGTATAAATTAAGGTCTGTAATAATCTTTTGTCTATCATAAACAAAACCATGTTGGAATTTCTCGACTTTCAGTCTCAGGTGTGAGTCACATTCACTCATTGAACGAATCATGGTATTGGAGATCTGTTCACAAGGTTTTACCTCCATATTGCATGAGAGGATTAGGGCATTTCGGGGCTTTATTTTATTACTACTGGATATCACAGATTCTGCAATAAGAATAACTCATCACTTTATTCATTTTCTTTTAGTAAATTAAGTATTGTGGATCATAATAAACATTTTTTTTTCTAATTTTCATGCTACTCTCCACCTTCATCTCAATATTTTTGTTGCTTTTTATTCCTTGTTATTGCAACTTGATTACTTATGGCCTAAGGGAATCCAGTCAGAGGAAAATGGCAATAAAAGTAGCCAAAATATCAAGATGAAGGTAAACAGTAGTATAGAAATTGAAAGATTGTTTATTTTTGGTTATATTCAGTATTATGGGGGGGGCGGATATGAACAGATTCATTTATGTGACAGTTAGTTTGCCCCAAGTTTCAACCTGACAAAGGCTTGACAGGGTAATAAAAAATAAGATAACCCAAGAATTCTAAAGATGATGCTGGAAAAAAATTAGAAACCGTCAACCAATGCTGTCAACATCATCATAGGTTTCTTCAGTTTTTAAGCTGGTCTAACTGGCTCGTCATGTATGTATCATACATACAAGCCTTACCAATTGCGCTAGAGATCTGAACATTCAAATATTTACTCCTCAATGTGAGTAAAAAAATTTTTTTCAAAATCCTGCCCCATTAAGTTTTCAGTGGGAGGTTCAATTTGCAACGTAAGTTTATGTCTAATTGGTCTTTTAGTTTGTGTCCGGCAGTGTTCACACTTGTTTTTTTTTGTTTTTTTTAAAATTCGGACTATTTAGTGACCCAAACAAAAGGCAAGAGAAGTAACTTCTGCATTGATCACCCTTTTTGCCAAATTTTAAATTTATCGCCCTCCCCTTCCCCCGTCATGGCATTCTGCTAAAAGACGTTGGTCACATGACAGTCTTTATTTAATGACTAACCAGACCTGTTTTACAATGATCTGATTTGTATAATGTCCTATCGACACCAAGTGGCATAATGAGAATGTTGAAAAAGGTTCTTAGTCATGGAGAAAGGTAACAAACATGGCTGATGCTCAAAGGGATTTATGGACGATTGAAATCCTTGTTGTTTATGTTGTTAACACAATGCTTTGGCCGATTCATTCTACAGCCTTCTTCAGGTGTACTATCCTAATATGATTTTATTCTCTCCAATGGTAGCAATGCTTATAACGTAGGATTCAAGTGTTATCCTTTCCTTTCCTTGTTACATCATGTTGACAGCATAAACAAGAAGAAAGAGTTCAATTATCCGCAAAAAAAAACTCTTTGAGTGTTAATGAACCTCCTCAAACCGATTGACAGTATATGGCTAATGTAGCCCTAAAATGCTAACACAGTGAAACAAATTTGTTGCCAAAAGAGAATAAGAGAATTTTTTTAATAAAAAGAAAAAGCAAAAAGAAAAAAAAAAAAAAATAACTGAAAATGGTTTTACTGAAGTGGTCAACGATTTCAAGAAAGGAAAAGAAAAAAATGAAAGAAAAAAAGAAAGAAAAACGGAAGTAAAAAAAACAAAAGAAAGAAAGAAAAAAGAACGAAAGAAAGAGAAAAGGAAATTGGTGAAAAGAGAGGATGTGAAAGAAGAAGGAATGCGAAAATGTGAACAAAGAAGAAAAAAAATATTTAAAAATTACTTTTATAGAATCTTTGAAATCACTTTCGAATATTTATTTTTATGGCTTATATCTTGACTTGCTGTACAAAATAAAAGAGTTAATGTTTGAATGTTGCCATATTGTGAAAAGGCCTTTCCAAAGAAAAAAAGAAAAAAGATTTGACAACATTCTTGTGATATAGATGTGCACTGCAAATGATTTACTATAGACTTACATTGTAAATTGTTTGCCGTAGAAATATGCAGCAGGTAATTTACTATAGAAATGCATTTCAAGTGACACACTATAGAAATGCATTGCAAAAGTGATACACTATAGAAATGCATCACAAGTGATACACTAGCGCAGCCTTTCTCAACCAGGGTTCCTCAAAATCCTAGGGTTCTACAAGAGATTGTTAGGGGTTCCGCAAAGATTTTATTCATTTGTGAAAGAAGAAAGTCTCCATCTTTACAAAACTACATTTTAAGTTCTTAGATTTTTTCTATAATTATATAAAGTTTACAAAAAACGCTGATTTTATAAAAGGTAAGCTAAGCTTATCAATATTTTTTCAAGGAAACAGACTTCCATTTTATATTTTTTATATTAAATCTCCTGGGGGAGGGGACTGAGAAAAATAGACTTATCTTAGAATGTTCACCTGAATGAACAAATACATAGAAAAACTATCTTCCTGTAGGCTGTAGAATAATGATAGTTACTTTTAAATCATAATATATAGATATAAATCTTTGAACGTTAGTCGTAAATATGATATTTTTATGCATGGGTTGCTCGAGATATAAAAGTTATTTCAAGAGTACCCCGGGTCTAAAAAGGTTGAGAAAAGCTGCACTAGAGAAATGCATCGCAGAAGTGATATGCTATAGAAATGCATTGCAAAAGTGATACACTACAGAAATGCATTGCAATAGTGATACACTACAGAAATGCATTGCAAAAGTGATACACTAAAGAAATGCACTGCAAAAGTGATACACTATAGAAATGCATTGCAATAGTGATACACTAAAGAAATGCATTGCAAAAGTGATACACTATAGAAATGCATCGCATGTGATTTACTATAGAAAGACATTGCCAGTATTTGCTATAGAATGCCTTACAGATGGTTTGCTATTTAAAAATACGTTACAAATATATCATAAAATTGTATTGCAACTGATGCATGACAGACATGCACTGTAAACAATTCATGATAGAAAATAACCATGAACGGAAATCATTTTTATTTAAAAGATCTACAAGAAATTTACTATAGAACCAAACCGTTAATGCTATAGAATTGTGCTGCCAAGAATTTGCAATAGAAAAGTATTGCAAAGAATTTACTATAGAAAATCTATGAATTGTAGTCTTTATTAGAATTCTATTACAACCCAATTAATATAGCATGGTTTAATATATGCATCACGTATGTTTTTTTTTTTCCTAGAATTGCATTGAAGTATTTTACTTGGGGAAAATGCAAGACAAGATATTCATCACAGAAATATCAAACAAATTATTTACAAATGCAATTTGATTTTTTTCAGAGGAGCATTAAAGCTGATTCTGAATGCATCGAAAGTGATTAACAGTAAAAATGCATTGCAAGTGATTTGCTACAGAAATGGGTCAATATTTTAATGTTACCATGTCATGAAGAGGCCTTTTTTTCATAAAAATTGTACACGGTTCTTATGTCGAAGCGTAAGGATTCCTTAAGAGGAACGAACCTCAAAATATACGCCCTAAAAAAATTCATCATGTTCTGCAGTAAGGTAAAGACGAGCATCAGTGCTGGATTTAGGCATAAGCTAAATATAAGTAGCAGCCAAGGGCCTCACAATCTGCAAGAGGGCCTCAAAAAATTCAAAAGGCAAATATATGTTTTCAAGTTTTTTGAGACTCTCTGGCATCATTTTTTTTTTTTCCAACAAGAGGCCTTCAAGCTTTATATAGCTTAGAGCTTCACCAAGTTTAAATCTAGCACTGATGAACATTCGGAACGAGTTAGAAAGATGTCAAAATGTCAGTGTCGATAATGATTCCTGCATATTTTTTTCCTTCTATTTTGATGCTATAAGAAGCAAACACAAAATGACCACAAAACTCAAAGTTTACTATGAAAATAGCAAATCTGAACATTTTTCAGCAAACCTTTACAAATGTGAGTTTGTGCTACAACCCCTGCCATAAGCAAAAATTACTGCTGCCAATACTGAATTACATTTTTGGTTTGTGTGGTTATCTGTTGTTTGTTTTATAGTGCACCAAATCAACCGAGAGCACTATCAATCATTCTGAGAGGCCTTTTCTTGCAATATGGTAACACTCAAATATTGAACGTCAAAGAAAAGACGAAATTGTGAAAATTCTACATGAAAAATTTTAAAAAATTTTGAGAAATATCTACATTTTTTTCTACTAGTTTTTTTAATCATTAATTTAATTTTATAGGGGGGTGAAAACAAATAAACAAAAATGGGGAACTGTTGTGTTTTTTTAAACGTTGTTGAAAATGTTTTTCCACAAAATGTATTGTACTATAAAAAACAAAAAAAGGGAAACCCAGCAACAAGAAATTAATTGTTAATAAATCTTTAATAACTGAAGATTTGTTTTTGTCTAAATTTCTTTGGTGAGAAATTATCATTATTATACACTGATTTACTCAGACTGGTGTCGTAATCATAGTTATTATAGTCACAACATTTCAACCATTGTACACTCTGACCTTCTTCAGATGTCATGTACTTTGTTTCAGTGGGAGAGGCAGACATTAGGTTCAAGTCTGTAAGTTTTCAATGCCATATTGTCCCATGAGACAATGACCTATTGGATAAAAGCATTGATTAAGCATATCTAGTAACTTACCTGATGATCACGTATTCAACCCCTGGGAAGTGTAAAAATGTCATATACCCTGGTTATGTGAATGAGGTTGACAAACAAAATCAAATTTACTCTTACATGGACAGCAGAATGAGAACAATCTACCAGCATCGATTGAATGATGGGCTTGGTTTGAAATTCCCAAAAAGCTACCAAATCCATGAATCATGGAGAAGACCAGACTATAACCACCAAAGTGAGAACATCAGTCTGAGAAATAAGAGTTTATAAATAAAAGGTTGTTTCTTTTACGAGTCTTTCTTCGAGAGACAGAAGTCAACATGTTTTTTTGTTTTTTTTTCTCAAACTACTGGAAATAGTTTTGACAGCCAAAGTAACTGCATGTCGTTGAATTACCTCATTTTGATTATGAATAACGAGTGAATCAATGAGCCCATAGCCTGACACAGTTAGTATATGGAATTTGATCTAAAATTTCCACTGTATAATATTCAATCTACTTGAATAATGGAGAAGTGTTGTGTTAAGTGCATTGACAAGAAAAGAAATATCAAAATGTGAATATTATCATATATTTGCATTAAAAGTAAATTCTTCAAGAAACCTCAGATTTGCTGAAAACATAGTCCTTTTGCTAAGAACCTTCACAATCTCCAAATAATGCTGGATGAAATAAATGAAACAAGGAAGAAAGTTGGCCTCCACATGAACTTCAGCAAAATAAATGTCATGTACAGCAAATATGTTGGGGACAAAGAAACAATGATCAAAACCGAAAATGCAGAGCTGGAGAAAGGAGACCACTGCATACGCCTGGGACAGCAAGTCTTCATGAAGTCATCAAAAGAAGAGAAAATGAAGCACAGTATACAAGGGAAAAGACAGGAGTCCGAGACATCATAGAAACTGTGAGGAAACTCAAATGGCAATGGGCTGGACATGTTGCAAGAAAGACAGATAACCGCTGGACATCATGACTCACAACATGGATCCCCAGAGATGAGTTGTGAGGTTGTGGCCAATAGAAAGTGAGATGGTGTGACAAGCTAGATAAATTTAGAAAGTACTGGCTCCGCAATACCAATGATGGAGAGATCTGGTGAATCTTGGGGAAGGTCTATGTCCAAAAACGGATACTAACAGAATTGATAATCCTTTGTATAATTGCCACGTTTAGTTTACATTGATTCTTGACTACTGAAAATACCGATTTTTTCCTGATTTTCAAAGCAGAACTGCAAACTGTAAGCCAAAACTTGCTCAAACAATTCTTTTTGCTAAATTTATACAAAATCGGCAGATAAGTTCCACTTTTAAGCACAAATGTTACTTTGGTGATTTTTCATTCAGTCATTCATAGCCAGGAGTATGGCAGAAGATTTGGGTGCTTGGGGGACTTGGATCTTTGAGCCCTGCCCTTTCAATGTTTAGTCAAGTGATTTCCAATCTGAGGGCCATGGACCCTTGAGGGCCCACAAATGTATTACTGGGGGACCATTGACCTTTCAAAAGCCTTGGTTCTCTGAGCTTGCTGAATGGGCAGACCTTTCAAAATCCTAGGGTCCATATGAAAATTGATTTGAATAAACAGGTACCTTAATAATGAAAAGGTTGAAAACCACTGATTAAGTGAGATTTGCTATTGGAGTCTGTTAATAAAAATGCAGTGGGTGAACTACTAACCATAAAACTTTGTGGGGGCTTCCTTCCATCTCTTGGCTATAACCCTATTCATTGCCCAGTGAAAGACCATTCACCTTCTCAACAAAGACCAACATTCAACAAGAGTGAGCAGTTACAAATTCTTCTGTAAAATTTATTGTTGTCTAGGTTTTCTCATATAGATATATGCATACATAAGGATGATCACCATGAGGCGATGCTTAACAAGCAAGTTTTGCAAGTCATTGCTCTTCAGTACGATCCTTACAGGGTGCCCAAATACAATGATCTTGTCTAAGGTAAGCTCAGTAAATATATCAAGACTTATGCCCACATTTTGTTAAATTGTGCATCCATATGTGTTTGAATGTATATATATATGTGTATATAGTATGTGTGTGTTTATCTTGGCACCTGTCAAGGTTAACAATAGGTGTAAAAGAGATTTTACGATTGTTATTGTTGGGTGATTGTTATGGTTTGCATTTGTGTTCACTCACCTACTCTTTTGTCTGTCAACTATTGTGGCATGCCAGAGACAAGATATTTTTAGTGAATGTATCTTACAATGGGATAAAGCAAAGGGAGAAAACTACTTATGTCTTTCCCAAGGGTATCAATATAGAGTGCATAAGCACTCTCAGCCAAAATTTGAACTGAGTTTGCCAATTTTATTTTCTGTATTGTTAAACGTTATGCTCCTTCAGTTGTATGTGTACTTGTATGTATATGTATGTGCTAGTGTATGTGGTTTCATGTATGTGCAAATTTAAGCTAATTTGTGATAATGTGTACATTAGTGAAGATAAATACATATCTGTACACATTTATATATATGTTTATTCATGTACTTCTGCATATGTGTGGGATTATGTATGTTTGCTTTGTGTATATTTATATGTGCAAAGATGCATTAGTATTTCCATGTGTAAGTGTATATATATGCATATGCTGGTTATTTTTGCATGTGCGTACACACATGCAAAATAACAGATTTTTAATGAAAACAAAAATAAAATAAGTGTTTTTGATATTAAACGAGAGAGAAAAAAAGTCAATGATTTCAATACAAAATCTATTGATTCCCTCCATAAAAAAAAGTGAAAATGTTTTAAAAGTGAGAGAAATAACTACTAAGTATTTTAAATTTTGCGCTTAGAACTGAATATTCATTCAAAAAGATCGCAAAATAAACAACCCCAAAATCATCTGTTTAGTAGCAAAAGGAGCAGTCAAGAAAAAAAGTCTAAAAAGATGCCATCATTATCATAAAAAAAAATGGAAAATATCTAAATTAATAAAACAATAATATATCTAAAAAAAATAACACCAAAAACAAATAAAAAGAAGATGTACCTTGATGAAAATATAAAATAGAAATAAAAAGATATAAAAAAAAAAATTTAGAAAATACACACAAAAACAGATTTCTCACGAATTAGAAATAGTTCATTAATACTAAAAAAAAAATCAAAAACTCTTAGTAGAAAAAAAATATGTAGGGAAAAAATTAAAAAAAAAAAAACATAAATGAATTAAAAGTTTATGAAAATCTCAAAAAAATAAATAAGTGCAGTAATGATTTTAAAGAGAAAAAATCAAAAGAAGAAGGAATATTGCAAAATAAACAACTCGAGTTCACAGCTCAGTAGAGATCACATCAAATCATATTTCTCATCGATTATTGATCTCACTAACAATATTATCAATAAGCGTTTCATTGCCATCCTTACAGAATTGTAGCACAGCATCATCGAAAAGTTATACTTACCTCTGGAAGTTATCATTGCCGCTACTACTGCCGTTTGCAATAAGTAAACTTTTATCGGATATTGATTGTTTTAGAAAAGGGGATTAGCCATTAGCCTAGATAATTCGCAGTCCGGAAGTTTGCCTCAAAAATTTCTCAATTACTCGTAGACATAGAAGTTATTGATTTGTTTAAAAGATAGTCATTAACATTTGAGTCTTCTTTTTGCTTTTAGTTTTGTTAATGTTTGTTTTTTGTTGTTTTTTTTTCACCGTGGCTGTTAGTTCACTTCAATGTTCAGCTCATCACCATTCAGAAGTTGAATTCTTCCAGTGGGTATGCAGCTGTAAAATAATTTTCTTTTTTCTTCTTGTTTTTTTTTTTTTGGTTTTGTTTTTGGGGTTTGTCTTTCTTTTTTTTTTCTTTTTCATTTCTTATTTTTAGTTTTGCCTTTTCGGAGCAGTTCAGAACGCAGTAGAAAGCAGTAGATGCAGAAGTCAAGGTTGGGATCACAACGAGTAAAGTCTCGTATCAAAGGTCTCTGTTTCTACCTCAACCACTGGATGATAGATCGCTGGATAAACAAGGGATGAAATATCGAGATGCCGAAGTTCGGCAAAGACAAGAACGTAGGACTGTTTATTCTGGAGCAACGCGATTCTCATCAACAGGATATATAACTTGTTACCGTTCCTGGATTAAAACTTTGATGTCAAACAAAGCTCTGAATCTTAAACTATCTGAAAAAAATAAACCAATAATTATGCTTTCAAAAAATATGTAGATTTAATTAATCTCACGTTGACTTGTTGAATTTTAAAGGATATGATCATGAAATGTAAATCAGGATTCCTTTCATTGTCTGGATACTGGGTGATATATATTTAAAAAAGCATGTATATAAACATGTTTCTGTTGTGAATTTGTCTGTCTTTAATAAAGACAAAATTTAGAACTTCATCACTTATGATAGTCTTATTTATAAATGTGATAAATACTTTTGTAACTACTGTGGAATGAGTGCAACATAGCGTCACAGACAAAGGCAAGAAGACGTAGGATGTAGACCACTGGACACACATCAGAGGAATTTTCAACTTTATTAAGTGGAACTTTGAACTCCCAAACTTAGACAATATTCGACCATATTGTCAGCACTAAAACAAAAAATATGCATACATTGGAATTATCAGTATAATCACCATTTGACCATAATTCTATGATCGGTCAAACATATGTCCTGGACTTATCAAATGATGGACTAGTGGATATAGTCGGTTGATTTGGTAACTTTTGAAGCCACCAGTGAATCTGAGAACCCTCGGATAGAGTCAGACTTGATTCTCTCATTACAGGTAATATGCACTTTTCTGGTGGATTCTCAGGTGACAAGGAAAGAATTATAATCCGTGATTTTGATTAAAATGGACTACTTTATGGAGAGCATATACTTAAATATTTCGATAAGTTTTCAAATTCACAGCAAAAAGAAAAATTCAAGATTTTGTCAGCAACTATTAACTTGCCACTGATATAATAGATGAGTAAAGATGTTATCTATGTATTTCTAAATATGCATACATCTTTTTATACAGTCACTATATCTTTTAAATTTTGAGAGGGTTCTGTTTTTTCATGATTCACTTTTACTACCAGTTGATACAATTTTTTGTATTTTGTAAACCAGTTTTGGCTTCTTTTTACAATTTTTTTTTCCTGAAAATATATTCAAAAGGATCTATCTATGCAGCAAAACGGATTATCCAATTGAAGATCATTTCTTCTGGCATTTACTAAATCCATCTGAAAAAAGTAAGTATGAAATTGTAAATTTGTCTGGAATATGTTTATCAATTTATATAATGAATAGTGCAACTTTTTCAATTTGTTTCTTTGTTTTTCTATTTGATTTATTTCATCATAAAATTAATATAAAATTAATATAAAATTTATATTTTGCTGATAAAAATATCTCCCACCCAACATTTGAAACAATGGACTCTTCCAATTAGACAAGTTAAATCACTCAATAAAACCTCAAGTGTAATTGATAAGGCATGATTGTATGTTTATCTTGTTAAGAGTTTTCAACAAGTGAACTATTATATCTTAAAGTAGAAGAATATGAAGAAATTCCTAGAACTCCTTAGAAACACAGGTAGAAATTTAAGGAAATACATTACAGCTTCCAGTAGGCATGTGTGCATGAATGTAGACATATTTTGAAATAAATAAAATGGCTAGTTATGTAGCTGAAAGCGCTAGGTAGGATAATACTTTTGGAAAACAATCACACTCTACGTATCCAAGCATGCCTTTGCTCAGGCAGAAACAAAAAAATTTTATGAAAAATTAACAAAATGTTCCCTGTCCGTTATATTTAACCAGACATATATATATATATATATATATATATATATATATATATATATATATATATATATACATTCACATGTACGTCTACATACACACATGCATACACCCACACGCGTATATATATATTTATTTTTGAAATTTGTATGAAAATCACACCACTATATTATCAATCTATATACATCTATCTATCAATATACATATGTGTGCAAATATATATATGTATATATATATATATATATATATATATATATATATATATATATATATTGAATATATACATACAGGTATGTATATATATATATATATATATATATATATATATATATATATATATATATATATCCAAATAAGCTTGTTTATAACAACCTGATATCGGAAAACTTCTCTACCAGGTCTTATCAACAATTTTGTCTCCATCCAAATTTGTATGAAAATCACACCACTATATTATCAGTCTGTATACATCTATCTATCTATCAATATAGATATGTGTGCATATATATATATATATATATATATATATATATATATATATATATATATATATATATATATATATATATATATATATTGAATATATACATATATATGTATATACATATATATATATATATATATCCAAATAAGCTTGTTTATAACAACCTAATATCGGAAAACTTCTCTACCAGGTCTTATCAACAATTTTGTCTCCATCTATCTATCAACCATATCGATTGACTGAAACTTTTGCTTTTAGTTAATAATCAATTGCTTATATACAAGTCATATATACATTTCAGTATGTTCTCCAATAAACGTGTGCCTCCAAAGACACACACACACTCTAGTGCAAGTAGACTAATCAAAGACTTTTGAAATATTCTTTCAAGGCAAATACCAAATTTGTATTGGCATCTCAGGTGAGGCATGACACCCTATGCTGGTCGATGCTCACCATAAAACCACACTGCATACACTTTTTTAGATGACAGTCATCACCTGAACACCGAATAACTATACACGTCTAATGGCACTATCATCATATTATGCAGTAATAGCTGAATAGCAAGAAGCTTAAGATTCCAGGAAAATTTTATAATCCTCGGGTGAGTTTTATCAGATTCGTTTTTAATATCTCTATAAAGAGAAAGCCGTTTATTATGATTAAAATGGTATCAAATGGTAATTACCATCAAAATTAATCAGTCCCAAACACTCTTTTTGAAATTGATTAAGAATCATTGTCGATTTATTATAGATTTCCAGAAGATTTTTTGTAAAGTTAAGTAGCTTATAACAGTGAATTTGATAACATAACAATGAATTTATAACAATGAATGTTAACTGTTCTAATTCTTAAATCCTTTGCTTTTCTTTTTTTTTTCATTCGAAAAGACCCTGTTCCGAAGTGATCACAATAAGTGGCTCCCTCTATAAAACAGTTCGTAACCTTATCATTTTTCCCTATTTTTTCATCTTACCAATTATTAACAGAAGAATACTGAAAACCAACGCACACACACCTACACACAAAAAAAGATATTTCTTAAATAAGAAATATCTATCAATAATGATGTTATCTATGTTTACTAAGCTTTGCTTTGTACAGCATCAGTCTGGGATACCCAGTGAAGTTATTAACAAAGATCACAGGAATTGAGACACCAGAGAGAATAAAAACTCACCAAATTATGAACTGAGAAGCACTCAGAGAGCTCATACCTCTGCTAACGCCATTATCACCAGAGGAAATTGTACATGGATCCATCTCAAAATTTGAATACCTCTCCCATAGTTTATTGCCCACCCTTCCACAAAATTTCATTGAAATTCATCGAGAACTTTTGGAGATATCGGGTGGACAGACATTAAATTTTGGTGATATTATGTGGTAACTACAATCGTACAGAAGGTAATTGTGGATGGATCCAACCAAGAATTTGATCACTTCTTAAATATCCTACCAATTGACAGATTTACATTGAAATTCATAAACTTTTAGAGATATCATGTGGATGGTCTTGAATGTGTACATAAATGTATGAAAAAAAAAATGGTTAAATATCTCTCAATCAAAGAGAAAATCTTGGATTTGCCCCCAAAGTTAAACCTACTCGTCTTTACTCTATCCCCAACACCAAAGAACAAACTCTCTGTAATGATAATGGTCTGCAGAAATAATTTGTTAACCATTACTCATATTTTTGTTGCTTTTTATTGCAAAGCATTGGTCATTTTTGCATCCTTCTTACCTAGCAGTTGTAAAAATTTTTTAAAACTTTGGCTTTGCTATTGCAATACCTCTCCCGTGGTCTATTACAACAATAAATTAATGACAATACTTAATCCAAGAAATTCAGACAACTTAAGACAAAGCTCTATATTTTATGAGTCCACTGAGATAGTGTAACGGTTGGCACCTTCTGTGTGTTAGCTCAACTTACAGAAGTTCAAATCTTGGTATGATTAAAGAGCGTGAAAAACTCTTCATTAGGATAATTTACACTCAGCAGCTAATTTAGTACACTAAGCTGTATGATTTGGGTAGAAGTGATGGAAGTAAAAACTTGTAAGAATAAAGTCCTGGTCTTCATCAAACCTGAAACTTGCAAGAATCATTAAGCTGGTGTATGCAATATATTTTATGGTATGTCAAAGATATTGCTGGAACATCTCAGTAAGAATCGTCCTACGTCCTATAAACTGAGAGTTGATGAGCCTAAAAGCAAAATATTTACCATTTAGAAATACATGATAATTCAAGAGGCTTGAGCTATTATAATGGTTGTCAGGGTAAAAAATGGAAAAAGAAAACCAACAAAATGGAATTTCAACTGATGTGTCTTCTGTGCACTTGGTATTTTGGGAAAAGCATGAACCCACTTCTACCTTGCTTTCTGTCTCTTTGCCAAATATCTGGACAAAAATGCCAGCATAACTACATTTATCTGTCCAGGCTGTAAAAAAAAACCTTTTGTCTCATCCACCTTGTCACAGGCCAGTCAGTCACTTCACACTGAAATGCAGAAAGTTTAATAAAATATCCTATACAGCACTGATTTTCTGTCAATAGATGATTTATGCTAAAATATATCTGGAAATCTGTTGTGTATATGACCAACTGATTGTGCACATGAGTAAAATGTTGTGCTCTATTCTCTGTTCAGATTTTTGTCATGGTTTGGTACAGAAGTAGTGAAGGATATATGCTATTGGCTAATCAACTCTCTATGTTTGCATAAATATATGTGTATCTGTTTTATTTATGTTGATAAGCTGTATCTTTTTCATTAATGTATTGCATTTAACTATTTAATCCATATACAATATTTGTTCAATTCAAGTTTCTAACCAGCAGGCATTCCACATAAAAAATTAGGGGGGGGTCCAGGCAGTGTTGCCAACTCAAAAAATTCTTATGCTGAACCTCTAAAAAAGTCTCCAAAAAAGCCAAAATGCCCTAGAAACATTCAAACTTTCAAGTGGCAAAAAATTGCTATTTTAGTCCCAAAATTGGCAAAGATTGCTAAGGAAATGATGCTGAAAAGCATTAGAAATGGTGTGGATTTTTGCACTGCCAAAACAAGGAACATTCAAAATTTAGCATGAAAAGCTATGAAATGGCGATGCTGATTTGCAAAATTCATATTTGATTGAGTTTTGTCAAAATGTAACCTTCTGGTGAGGTGTCACAATCTGAAATTTTTTATACCTATTTCTGTCTTCATACTGGATAAGTCTCACCAATTGCCCGACCCACAGTTTTCTCCTTGTTTCTGCATAAATTATGAGGGTTGGTCTTGAAGAAGTTGGGGGGGAGCTACTGGTTTGTCAAAATGGATCATCTGCCACAAGGAACCTAGTTTGCCAGGAAAACTCTGATATCATCACCATCATCATCATCATCATCACCATCATCATCATCATCATCTTCACCATCATCATCATCATCATCACCATCATCATCATCCTGTTGGCGTCTGTCTTTAGCCATAGACCTTCCCCAAGATTCGCCAGACCTCTCTATCATGGACATCATGGAGCCAGCATTTTCTGAATTTATCTTGCTCATCACGCCATCTTACTTTCTGTCGGCCGCAGTTTCACATACAATCTGTGGGGACCCACGTTGTGAGTTGTGATGTCCCATGGTAGTCTGCCATTATCGCAACATGTCAAGCCCATTGCCATTTGAGTTTTCTAACAGTTTCTATGATGTCTCAGACTCCTGTCTTTTCTCTAATATACTGTGCTGTCTTATGTGAGACTGAGCATGATTATCTCATGTACACGTTGCATGGTTCTCAGTTTGAGGGTCAATCAGTGATGTAATTGTATCTATTCAACCTCTGTGAAGTACTTGTATCTGTTCAACTTGACTAGCTCTCAAATACATAAACTGCTTGAAACCACATATAATTCACCGCGGAACTCCTCAATAAATAGCTTATAAATAGTCAAACTCTTATTTGGATTGAATAAAAAAGAATTTGAAAATTCACCTACAGTCAAAGGGAGATAATTTCAATCAGGAGTTATTTCCCTCGATATCAACATTCTATTTTTCTTGTATGAATTCAAGAGTAGGCTTGCTTTTCTCAACTAGTGCATATTTTTGTTGTTTGGAGCTGAGATCTGCTCCCAACCCCATCTGTTATGCTCAGCATTCGACCAAATGAAACTAACTCGAATTCTGATATTCTCAGACAAAAAATACACCCTGGAAAAAATCTTACTTTTTTTTTTAAATCACTGGGTGACTCAAATCAACATGGGACACCCTTTGGAGAAAACCATGATTATTTAATAAAAAATAAGGCATGCAACTTTTCGATTGTGCCAGACAATCATTTTTTCTGGGTCAGTGATTGTTACTCAGTGCATGTGTATCGGTTCAAGAGAAATCAAATTTCAGAACCCAAAAAACTGATGATAGATATAAAAAAAACACACGCCCTTCGTGGAAACATTCCAACTACTGTTCTACTATTTTTATTTATTTTTATTTATTTCATTCAAGCAAATTTTTTTTCTTTTTTGCGTTATTTATGTGGAGTCAATGTCTCATTTTACAATTTTGCCTAAATACTTGGTCTTATGGCATTTTAGAAATTTTTCAGCCACAGTGTATTATTTTTGCTTCATTTTGTGAGGTCCTTCTTTATCTTAGATAAAAATCTTCATGTGTCAGCAGCATTGGACAGTCACCCATATACAGCCAGCTAAAATTCTCTTTCTCTTAAATACTCTCGACCACCCTTACCAAAATCTATCCAAGACTTGTGATGCAGAGATGAATCTATCCACAACGTAGAGCATCAATATGGTCCCTTCCATTATTCTCTTTCTGACCCTTTAAATCTGAAATTAACTGAAAAGAAATGGAAGTACCATATATCTCAGTGGATAAGGCAGCACTGGTAGCATCCATCCCATCCCCCACCTAATCTATTGGTCAAATACAAATACAGTGACAGAGCATTGAGCTAAAACCATGAAATTCAGGTCTCATCTCATCCGAAGGTCTCCTTATCCTTCAAAATACATGGTAATTATTTCAGATTGTGGTTGTTTTGGGATTTTTTTAATTATTTTAATGTGTAGTAGATCTTGTGAAGAAGGGTGGGTGGCAGGTAAAGGGAGCAAGCTAAAAGAAATTCACAAAAAAAAACAATATATACAAGGGTGGATCATTAAGTAGTAATCTGACACTGTTATCAGCTTAGTTTTAGTTCTGAAATTCTCAAGGCATAATGTTTGATCTATGTGATCTGAGGAGAACCTTTGAGTTGAGTGAATTGACAAGGAACAGGACTACATTGAAGAATAAATATTTGTTTTGTCAAATAAATTGTTTTTTTTCGTCATTAAGCTACTCAGTTAGTAATGTACATGTATACATAAGTGATAGTGTGTCTGAAAATGTATTATCCATGTGATATGTTTGTGTATGAGTGTATGTAAGTAAATTTGTACATATGTATGAAAAACGTATAGATTACTGTATTGAGTCCTTCAACAAGAAAGTACCATAGATATGTAAGTGTATACAACACACTACTATTGACAAAACACAGCTCAGTCTGACACTATATATGTATGTATATATATTTGTATATATATGTGTGTGTGTGTGTATACATGTGTGTATGTGTGTATGCTAGAGTGTGTTAAGTAATCCCATGAAAGATGTCCCAAGTCAGAATCAGAAAAAATATTTGTGTTTAATTAGAATTTATTATTTAACATAGGTTCATTCATTATAAACAACCTCCTTGCAACGATTCACAAGCTTCAGATTACCGTCTGGAAGGAGGTTTCTTAGGTTTCTTGGGAAAAATGTAGGGAGAATTGTTTCCACCTGTTCAGGTGTTTTAAAGAACTAGTCCATCAAGATAATTCCATAAACTCTGGAATGGGTAGTAGTCAGGTGGAAAATAAAGAGGATGCAGAATTTTTTCCCAGCCGAGGACTTACTTCTTTCCAGTTGTGATCTTCGCCATATTGGGCTGTGCATTACCATGATGGAACACTACACCTCTGCGACTGATCAAATTGGGCTTCTTTTCCTTCAAAGCAGAGTTTAAACATAAACTGATGAGTGTATCACTGAAATTTTTGAGATGAGGTATTATCATTATTTCTGTTATTATTTGGACTATCCTCATCTTGATTGTTTTTCATGCAACCTTTCGGCCGTTGTACTCTACGGCCTTCATCAGGTTTCATCTGGTAGGTGTGGGGAAGTAACGAACCAAACCCTTTATTTAACCGAATCCTTTATTTAACATGGACACATAGTGTAGTGGTTACAGAATCAGACAAAATTACTGCAAGTAATCTGATGGTTCTAGGTTCAATCCCAGTGTGAGACAATATTAATACTACTAATACTAAGAGGGGAATGCAGTTAATATACCCCTATCGGTTAAATAAAGAGTTTGGTTCGTTACTTCCCCACAGCTACCAGATGATACCTAATGAAGGCCTTAGAGTACAACAGCCGAAACGTTGTATGAAAAACAACCAAGATGAGGATAGTCCGAATAATAATAGAAATAATGAACTGCCGATAATAAACGTTTGCTGTACTTGTAACACTGACTGGTTGCAACTCAAAGTGGACAATACCAATTTAATTCCATTTACCAAAACTTCCTTTGAGGTCCATCTTAGCTTCTACTAAGCCACTGTCTGCATCACTTTCTATTCAAGTAAAATAGCCATTTTCCATCTTCTGTCACTAATCTGTCCCACAATGTCAAGATGCATTCATGAGAGAGCACAAAAGTACAGATGAACTCTTTCTCTATAGCTGCTTTCAATCGAATCATGGAGAACCTTTGGCACCTTTCTAAATTGTTGCAGATGACAATGACCTGTTGAATGACTTGATTTCAGCTTTCCAACTAATTCTCAAATCGTAACAGGAATAATACTATCAGGTTCACTTAAGAGTAGGTCATCTCTATACTCAGCAGCATGATCTGTTTGTGGTTCATCTCTTGAACTAATCACCTTTTCTGAACTTCTCATATGATCTTCAGCAATTTTTTTTTCATTTAAACAAATCTATCCCAAAAGCAGAATGCATATACTAAGTTGCTTCTGAGGTAAAATTGCCTTTTCTAAACTCATAGAGGATTACATATCATATGTGCTCCATGCACTTCATATATTTTACACATATTTCTTTATATATTTTGAACATATTTCTTCATACAGACATTCATGCAATGCTTAACATATTTTTCAAGGTCTTTTCATATTTTTTCGTATATTTTACTTCTTCCAATGAAGTACTCAATAAGTTTCAAGTAAATTTTGTGGAAGGATGGGCAGCGGGTTGAAAGAGAATTTGTCAAATTTCGGAGCAGATCCAGGATTATATTTCGATTTACAGATATTTTTCCATTCTTTTTCGTACATTTAGATACATGTTCATGACTGTCCACAAGATATATCCCATAGTTCTCAATGAATTTCAATGAAATTTTGTTGAAAGATGGACAATCGGCTACAAAATAAGCAATTGAATTTCGCTAAGGATCCATTCACTACTAATTCCATACTCATATGTCCACACCACATATTACCAAAAGTTCATACAATATCTCCAAAAGTTCCCATTGAATTTCAATGAAATTTTGTGCAAGGTTGTACAACAGACCATGGAAGAAGTAGTGAAATCTTTGAGCAGATCCATGCCCAATTACTATCCCAGACAATCGCATTGACAGAGGTATGCGTTCTCTGAGTGCTTTGAAGTTTCTACTTTTTTTTTGCTCTATTTTTCATCAATTTTCCCATTGTATATTTGTAGAAGTAGGTTCCCATCAATATTTATGCAATCTATTTCAAATATACATTTCTTTGCATTATGCATTTAATAATTAAATCAGAATAAAAAAGTAATTCCTTCTTAATGGGTTTATATATTCTGCCAATTGAATATTTATAAACATCTCAAAATATCATCGCTCTGACAAAAGCAAAGTTTGAGCTTCATATTTTAATTTACCTAATTTGATTTCTCTCCTTTTCATCAGTAAAATGAAGAGGAATAAACCAATACAAAATAAAAAAAACACATTTATGCTGTTCAAATCATTGCACCAATGTAAATAGCATGTAAGTGAGTGCTTTTCAATAATTAAGACACGAGGTTTGTCCTGAAAGTATCCAGCCATCTTGAATATCTTGAGAACCAGCTATAAAACCTTTATGTTACTTGGCAACTAGCAGGGACCATGCATAAACAGATGCTTTCCCGTACGGTCATTCAGTCGACCATGAGGAGTCATTGAGTGAGCTGGTGTACAGTTTTACCATTGCATTAACAATGACCCAGCCTGCCAATTCTTCACAACTCATGCAAGCTTTATCGGCAAAACGTGGTATTACCCAAGTCTGTCAGCTTTGCTACAGTCCAGATTTGACTCCTTATGACTTCTGGCTTTTTGCCGATGAAAGGGAGAAGATTTCACACTGTGGACGAGATTGAGGAGAATGTGACAAAGCATTTGATTGTGATCCTAAAGAGGATTTTGCAAACTGTTTTGAAAAGTAGAAGGCATGTTAAGATAAGTGAATGAGGTCTCAAGAGAGCGACTAAGGTACCGTTGTCCTAGGTAGGCTACAAATACACCATGGATCATTTTATTTTAACAAATAAATACATTCATAAAGTCAACATTCCCCTACCATGATTTGAAATTGCAACCAAGTGATTGGTAGGTGGTTCTCTTACTGACTGAACCAAACTGACAAGTCTTACATATCTATAAAAATGTATCTTACCGATAAGCAAAAACTTATTTCATTCTAAAAGATGAACACATTTATCCTGAAAAATTTATATTTTTATGTTTTTCTCACTTACAAAAGTTACGAAAATCATCTTCATTCGGAATCAAAGTAGGAGCAGAGTTTGACCGTGCAGCATCCAGGCTTGTCATTTTTTTTCTCCCCAAATTAAAAATAACTTTGTGTTTATCCCTTAAAACCTTTCAAAAAGAATTTTTTACTTTCCTCTTGTATAAACAACAAGTCATCACAAAAACAAAAAAAATCCAGTCAATATTTACATTATTCTGTAAACCCTTTTGCTGGAAGTTCATGTTTATTTGGAAAGTTTCCAAATTATACTAACACCAGTAGAATTGATTTTTCCTTATCTAGAATATATTATGTTACAAAGTAATTTGGGTATAAAATTACTGAAAGTGTCATACGATCTGAAAAATAAGTGATTTAATTTTTTTTCTCCAAAGTTCAGTTGTTTATTTGATGATTTTGTCAAACATATGTGTGATAAAGAATGAGATCGATTGTCAGAACGACTCTTGGAAAGTTTCATTATTTGAGCAAAGCAAAAATCTACTCTCAAAACCCATTAGGCAAGAGGATCAGCATCATTCGCAGTTTCTTCAAATGAAGTTGCCTTATAGGATGTCGTATTGGGCTGCAATTTGGTACTGGAGACTTTTGTACCAAGGAGCAATTTTTACATACATCAAACAATGAAAAGCTCCTTTATGCTGGCTACGGCTTCAGCCGCTCATGTTCAGAACAGATTCCCCGCCATTTTGTGTGCAAGACTCGAAAACAGTCTAAACCAACGATGCTAAAATACTTTAATGTATAGAAAATAATAAAAAAATATTCCCATTAACGTTTATTATTATCATCAGTAGCAGCAGCCTTTTAGCATGATATCATCAGACACAAACCTTCCCCAAGATTTGCCCGACCTTATGGGCATCATGGAGTGAGTACTTTCTTAAATTATCTGGCTCATCACGCCATCTCACTTTCTGTCGGCCACAATTCCACATATGATCTCTGGGGATCCACGTTGTGAGTCGTGATGTCCAGTGGTTTTCTGTCATCCTTACAACATGAGTTTGCCATTTGAGTTTTCTTTTAATGCTATCTTGTACTCCTGTCTTTTCTCTGATATACAGTGCTGTCTCATCTGATGTTGAACATGATTCTCTCATGTACACGTTGCATGGTTCTCTGTTTGCAGGTCAATCTTTTGGTTAGATTCCATGTTTCAGCTTCATAAGTGACTTTCAGGAGTATGCATTGGTTGTATGCTTTTTTTTTCTGCACTAGTGGGATTTTTATGTTTTTGTGAGTCAACATAAGGCTTGTCAACCAAATGTAATTCTTTGCTTTATTTCTTCCTCTTTCGAGGAATTCACGGAGATTCGTTGTCCTAGGTATATGCTATGGTCCACTTTCTCCAGCTCTGTGTAATTGATCTTGATTGTTGTGTCTTTGTTCCCAACTTTTTTGTTGTACATGACATTTGTTTTGTTAAAATTCATTAAGAGGCCTTCCTTGCTTGCTTCATTTGGTCTGCCGGTATCATTTGGAGATTGTGAAGGTTCTTAGGAAGAGGACGATGTCATCAGCACTCTGCCTCTTTGATATAATGGAACTGTTACTTTATAATGGAGTGCTTGTGGTGGCTTTTGTCCTATGAGTCATGGCACTGCTCAGTGTTGTCAAAGCCAAGGGGGTCAGGATTTGTCCTGATCATCAGACGATTAGACGCATACTTACTTTTTTTTTTTTTGTAGATATACATCATTTATCGGGGAATTTTTTTTGATTGTACAAAGATATCATCTCTTTTACTCTTCCCCAACAAAAAACTGTAAATATGTGATTAAGAAGGATTCTCATGGAGAAACTCTGGTATTGTGATGAATGTAGAATGGAAGACATACTCAGAAAAAAATGTGTTATTTGGGGGAATGAATATCAAAGTAAGATTGGGTCTGTGAATAAGACTAGCGAGTTATTGTTAAGACAGAGAAGAGTAGCCCAACTCCCCACCCAGCATTTTTGACCTTGTGTCACATTTTTCATTTTTTTTCAAATGAATATGAATGATTCGTCCTGAGTCCAAAAGACCAGCACTCTTACGTCCTTGCAACAATAGTTGTGAGGATTTAAGAAAATTTTAGTGCTGTTCTTACCCACGTGTTTCTTTCCTCGTGGAACCTAAAGTAAATAGTTACTCTGAGTAGTCAAGTCCACAGGCCCCAGGATTAGTCCTGAGACCTAAAGACCTATACCCTTATGTCCATGTGGCAATATTTGAGGACTGGAGAGAATTTTTAGGCGGTCCTACCCTTACGTTCACGTGTGTTGTATCTCCACATTGAACCGATTTTGTGTCACATCCTGTTTTTGTGAGGGCTCACTCAAATAGATAAACCATTCAATACTAGATTGATGAAGATGTGACGCAATGGCTTGTGTCCTTGCGACAATAATTGTGAGGACTAAAGAGAATTTTTTCTGATGGTTTACTGACACGTTCATATGTATAGTATACTCCACATTGAACTGATCATGTGTCACACCCAATTCTCATGGGGGATTTAACAAATAGGCAAACTGTGTCATTCAATTGACCATGAAAGACCAGACGGCTGTTGATACGGTACCATGGCCAATTGGGGTTTTACCTCATAATAGTGCTGGTCAAGTAAAGGGCTCAAGATTTATTCTGAGACCCCAAGACCAACACTCTTTGGTTGTTGCGACAACAGTTGCAAGGACTAAAGAGAATTTTGGGTGATAGCCTACTCAAATGCTTGCATGTGTTTTATGCCCACATTAAACTGATCTTGTGTCACACCCTGTTCTCGTGGTGGATTGGACAAAGAGGCTAATTATGTTATCAATAATTTTCATTTCTGATTTTCATTGACGGTTATGGCTTGCTCATTGACTATTTGAGCTTGATACTACCACGAGGTGAAACTGAAACTGTAGGTAATAAAGTAGATTGTTGAAAACAAAAATGTATCAAATGATGATACAAACCTCTTTTGTTATAATGCAGTTTATTATATCTTGGTTCAAAATACAACATGGGTGAATGGTGAACCCTGAAGTATCATTCTAGCTCTAAGATAGCTAGATCTAGCTCTAAAATGACTGGATTTAGCTCCAGAATAAATAGATAACCCTGGTTATATCAGCTCAGTTGTAATATGGTTGGCTTTTTTGGACCTAAACATTTACGTTATTATGGGGGACACCTATAATGACTCATCTTGGAATTTCAGATAATGTTTATCATTCCAAATGTTATTTGGACCACTGTACTCAGAACAAAAGTGAGTGGAAGAATGAGTTCAATACTCTGAACAATTCTTGGAATGATAATGACTCCTCTCAAAATTAAAGGATAGATCTATTTTTGATTCAGTCAGGATTGTCTAAACATTAGAGATCATGCACATTCGATCACACCTGACCATTATCATGACCAGAGGTCAAAAAACTATGCATGTTGAACAACCGTAGCCATTAAAGATGACGGGAGGTTCTATTTTTTTTATATGTGAATACGTTTGTATGTTTGTTTGTGTGTTCCAGAGCTCATGGCCATACCATTTTTTCTACAGACTTGAAAATTAGTACTCTACTAAACGCCCTTCTAAAAAAATGGGGGGGGGGGCTTTATCCTGACAGGTTTATAAATAATATCAAAAGTCTCCAGAATCTTGGTTTTTAGATGATTTTTTTTACTCTATTTTGGAAAACGCCATTGATGTCATAAATAGAATTTATTCTGACCATATTTGTTCTTCAATGGAACTTTTGTACATAACTCCAAATTTCAACGTTACAGTTGTTCAATTATCGACTGTGATGGCGAGAGTATCTTTTATTAATTCTTTTAGAATCGACATTATAGTTTTTTTGCTCTATGATGACGCAACGCATGAGGCAACATACAAGCAAAATGCACCGTTGAGTTGAATGTAAATGCACAAACACAATAATATTAATTCTAAAAATGAATTTACAATTTAAAATATGACTAACATCCACGGTTTTTGTCCTTTGATCTTGAATAATGGCCAGAAATAAGGCCACTGAGATGAATTTTAAAAGGCATTACAAAGCTGTATTCGCACTTTTCCTCCATACACACATACAGCTCATACTTCTTCGTTTTTTAGCCATCCTGTTTTCATCTATACAACCCTTTTAACAAGTTTTACTATTTTCAATCTCTGGTACATAATAGTCAACCTTTTTTAACGATGGACATATCGTACCTGTAATAAAACAAGTAGCGATAGAAGTCAGTCTATTCAATCTATAGAGTGCTACTGCTGATTTTTTAAATTTGACCGTCCAGCATTCTAAAACCTTGGCACCCTTTTTCCAATCTGTCTGCAAAGAAGCACAAAGCCTGGTTGGAAGCGTTTTTTCTATATTTGTATCTTTCTAAATACTAATTAATCTCTATGTGCCTCTCAGCTTCTATTAGTTCTAATCAGGGAACTTTCTAGAAACTAACATTGTTTTTAGACTGAAAACTATTAATTTCAAAGAAATTAATATAACTAACTATGATGAAGACACAGACAACAAAATAGTTTATGAACAAAAGCACAAAATCTGATTGGCAAGCGAATAATTTATTCTTTTGCTAAAGTCCAAGGAATCACAGTATTGACTAAAGAGTTTTGATATAATGAAACTCTCAAAAGCCCTAGGTAGAGGTATGGTCGAAAGCACTAGATCCTAAATGTTTGGATAATATTTACATTCATTGTATCCAGACGTATATTCTCTTGTACATTAACAAGAAAAGCTAATTAGAAAATTAATCAAAATAATTGAAAGACATACCTATAATCAAACTTGTATGTATAAATGGGTGTGTATATCAATACCGGTGTCATTTTTTTCATATAGGTGTCTGTTCACCTATCATAGGGTAGGGGGAAGCAGATATCAAACTAATGAAAGTTACTAGTCAGATGGCCTAACTGAAAAAACAGAGCAAAAATGTCACCTGAGATAGTAGTCCACTTTGACAATCAAATTATGGATGAATTGAAAAAGCTTACAATAAGCTATAATTACAAAATATTCAACAATTTAATATTTGATTTTATAATTAATATTTGTTACCGTACTTACTCAAGTGCAATGCAAATTCAAATACAATGCGACCCCCATTTTTGTTGCTAAAAATCTGTAATGTATTTATCTTCTTGTTTCTATAAATTTGAAAACACATTGAACTCAAAAACTTTTTTTGAAAATCAAAACAAACTAAAACACAGACACTAAAAATGGTTCTTGATTTAGCTTGGTAACTTCCAGTTTGGGTATACATAAAGATCCTAATTTTGTATATTTATTGGTTTGTGACCATAATACAGCAAGAATGTTACCCATCATTTTTGACAGGTTCTATGCTAGTATATTCATAAATGTATATATATATATACATATATATATATATATATATATATATATAGAGGTGTGTGTGTGTGCGTGTGTGTGTGTGCGTGTGCATGTGTGTGTGTGTGTGTTATTAGGAAATGGATGTATGATCTAACAGAATGATTATGAATTATATTGTTCAGCTCAATGGTAAGAGCAGCTTCTACACTGAAGTGGCTACCCTATTGGTCACACATTCCATTCATGCAGCAGCCCCATCTTCTTTAATTGTTCATTCTATTTATGTTATCTAAGCTAAATGATACCATGTAATAACAGGATTAATTTCAAATAAAAGTTTCAATATAATATACTGCAAATAATAATAATATATACATATATATATATATATATATGTATATATATATATATATATATATATATATATATATATATATATATGTATGTATAAACATATACATATATGTATAAACATATATATATATGTATAAACATATATATATATATATATATATATATATATATATATATATATATATATATATACTCAATAAAAGAATTTTTAAAAAAAGACAATTTTTTTTAGTTATAGTATAAATACTAAACCTGACAACTATAACTATTCACTTTTTCCTAAGTTCATTAAACTTTCATTGCAAAATGTATCCACCTATTTCCTTATATGTATATATATATATATATATATATATATATATATATATATATATATATATATATATATATAGTGCATGTGGTACAGATCAAGCTAGCAGTATAACATAATATAATATAATTTGCCTGATGAGGCCCAGAGAGGGCAGAAACATGAGGTAGTTTGTGTAGCGAATCCACATCCTACTATTTATATATTTATATATATATATATATATATATATATATATACATATATATATATATGTATATATATATTTGCAAACACAGATATGTGGCAATATCAGCACTAAAATAATTTTGGGTTACCTTTTAGCTTGAAATGTTAATTGCAATTACAATTTAATCCAATGAAAAAGAAGCTACAGACAGATGGGAACTAGAACAACCAAACCATTTTCTAAAATTCACCTGATGTGACAGGTATAGGAACGAGATCAGCATGCCCCCAAGTATCAAATGAAGGGTTCTGTTCGACATTCGCAGAAAGTTGCAGACACCTGCTGGAGGCTGGGTCGGGAGATACGCACATCGGACCGAAATACTGTGATAAAGACAACAATCACAACAAAGGCAAGGAGACTGTTCCAAAAGAATCTTTAGATATGTAGGTTCAAAAATAGTGATTCTTTCTCCCTCCACCCGTCTTGCAAATTTGATATTTTTAGTTGTTGACCTGAAACGACGATCCTCCTCCTTTTCCGTCTCGGCTGCTCCAGTCATTGCATCTTGGCTTGCTTTCAGAGGAAGCCTAAAAAAGCAGAGCATGCCCTGTTTCACAATACAACGGAAAAAAGATGTGAATAGAAGGAGTTCATTTTATCAATTTTAATGCTTCACATCACCAAGTGATGATGATGCTCAGTAACAAACACACATAGACACTTGCACACATGTGTACACACACACGCACACACACACACACACACACACATAAAAACGTACACAGTCACAAATACACACACAGAGGAACACTCACAAACACACACAGAGTAACCCACATAGAGGAATGCACACACATGCACGTACATAGAGAGGAACACAGGTAACAGAATACATGCTCGTACATACACACAAAAACAGGAGAAAATATATAAGAACACACGCATACACACACATGTGCATAAAAACACACAATCACACACACAAACACACACGGATACAAATACACATTCAGAGAAACGTGCACATACAGAGAGAGAGAGAGAGAGAAACCTATGCAAAGGAATACACGCACACACACACATACATACCCATACATAGAGAGGAACTCACATAGCAGATTACATATACATACATACACGCAAGAACAGGGGAACACGTACTGGAACACACGCACACATGTACAAGCACACACACACACAAACACACATGGGTACAGAGATAAATGCCTGAACATAGATATTTCAATAAATAACATAGATCAAACATAATAAAGTAAAAATTTCAGATCAAAATTCAGCTAACAACTGTGTCAGAAAACAGACCAGGAGATTTAAACTCATACACTTTTATACATGAATATATATATATATATATATATATATACTAGGTACTACAAGAGGAGTCCAATAAATGTTAGAGATAAGTAAAAAGTAAGGAAAAGCCACACTGTTTGGTGATTATTTGATATTGAAACTTTGATATTTTGTTAAAAAGGTTTGTGTTAATAGTTGGATCTCTCAGCTCACAGAAAAGATTTCTCTGACTGGTTCCAATGAAATTATCAAGTGGGATTTGGATTTACATACATACATATACATGATGAATGTATCATTAGGTCTAGACAGCATAGATAAAATAAATAATGGAAGAAAATGGGGCTGCTGCAAGGATAGAACCTACAACCAATAGGGTAGCTGCTCCAATATAGCACTGCTCTTACCATTGAGCTAAACAGTCGCCAGTAATGCAAAGGCCCAAATAAGTGCTTTAACTTCAAATTCTCGTTTTGATCATTCACTGTCTATATTTGCTCTATTTGTTTCTTTCAATGCGGACAATTATTTTATTAAGAAATGGATATACAATCCGATAGAAATGGTTAATAAATGCTTTATACTATTTTGAAACTCTATTTGAAATGATCTCATTCATTTGAAGAGCCGAATAGTGGTTATTAGCAGTGACCCCAATACGGAGAAAAAGGAGTTGAACAATATAGTCTAGACACTCAGAAGAAATGGCTCGCCGTCCCTTTTCATCTCCAGGAAGGAAAGTGCTGAGGGAACCGCTGAAGATACCATGAAAGTTACCTCCTTGATTCCAATGATCCACAGCCCTTATGTTACAGCGACTGCTGAAAAAGTGCTGAAAGCCTGTATAAGCCACAAGATACGGGTCACTTTTTGTAGTTCTCACACCCTTAAAAATTTGCTTACTAAAGAGAGTCCACCACAACAGAAGAATCTGACCAATAACTGTATTTACGTTATTCCTTGTAGATATAGAAAGAGTTATACTGGAGAAACTGGAAGGTCTCTGGAAGTTTGACTCAATGAGCACAAAAAAGCCATAATCGAAGGCAAAATAAGAAAAAATCTGGGATGGCTGACCATATCTGGAGAGAGGAAGGCAAACACTATCTTCTCTGGGAAGAAGTCTGTGTTATAGACAAGGAACTCTGTTGAAAACTGAGAAAAATCAAGGAAACAGATCACATGGACATATCAACTGAGTGAGTAAGTCAGATAAGTGCAGAGTTAAACCCAATGTGGCTTTAGGTATTCAACAGGGACAAAGTATGGAATTTCAGGACTAACAAGTAAAAAAAAATCATTAACCAAATCCTACTTCATAGCATTGCTGCCATTGGAAAAATCCACTTTTACCACCATCATGTTCGAATAGTTCTCCTGAAGAAGGCTGTAGAATGAATTGGCTGGAAAGTCATGCTAACAACACAAGCACCTAAAAGGGGTTAAATCATCTGAAAAATCCATATTATTATTTTAACATTTTGTTTATACTTGACAGTGTATTTTCTATGACATGTTTTGTTTTTTTTTGCAATACACTGCCAGACATTTCATGCATCTCTCAAATTCATTCCACTAGAAAATAAAGAACTTCATTTCCTGTAAATTTGAGCTTTTTTTGAGGAAACCATTTCACAACTCAAGTTCCTTGAACTTTTGAGTGGCACCTTATATATATATGTATGCGTATGCGTATGTGTGTGTGTATGTGTTAGTCATTGCATCTATAGAGCAATAAACAAATATACAAATAAGCAACAAGAATAAAAATTAAGCTTAACACTAACGATCTACTATACTTCATCTAATAAGATAAATAAATAAATTGAATTACCGATACTGATCTACCAGTTAATAACAAATTTGACGCAGAAGGAATCCAGATAGGAAATGAGTTTAAGGATTTGATTCAAACTCCCTGTAGCTTAGTGGTGAGAGTGTTAACTGAGCCACCCTCAAGGATTAAGGGACTTGAGTTCGATTCTCATGCTTTCAATATGCACCGTATACTGCACGAATCCTGCAAATATTCAAGACCTTGGAAATATTGTGAAGAAAGAGTGGAACAAACTTAGAGCAGTCTGGTGTAAGAGGCTTTTAGATGGCTACAAGAAACGTTTGGAGGCAGTCATCATTTTCAAAAGATATGCAAGAAAAATATCAAGGAAAGGATAACTTCCATATCATATTTTCTATTTCTTCTTTGGAATTACTTAGGAATTCTATAAAAATATTCTGACGATACAAATTTGAAAGATTTTCAATAATTTTTATCATTTCTGAAGATACTGACCAGATCCAAGGAGGCCAATGATCATGACCAGCGCTATATATATATATATATATATATAATAACAGAGTATGTGTAAAACAGAAAAAAACACAGAAGAAAATTACATTGATTGCATTGACAGATATTGGGGAAATTAATGATTGAACTAACACAAAAAAAATTTTTTGAAGTTTTTCAATGTTTAGTGTTTAAAGCAATAAAGCTTTCTATATATATATATATATATATATGTAAAATTAAATAATTGTTGTTTTACAACTCTTCGGTGTGGCTATAAAATATCTATTATCCCATCCAGTACCACGAGGTGGGATTGAAACTTTTGCTTCAGACCCAGAGGCTGGCATCTTACCTCAGCCCTACGCAGAAATGGATGGTCAATAAGGTTGAATTTAAGCAATATATTCACTCATGCATGAATTCCCTATCCACCAGAGTGCTTTATTCCTTAGTTGGAAGAGCATTGCATAAGCTTACAGTGAACGAGTTACCTCACTTAAAGAGTGCTCAACCCTGTACGTATATATATATATATATATATATATATACATATATATGCATACATACATATATATATATATATATATCATTTGTATTAAAAACATCTTGTGAGCCAAAATGGCATAAACTAGAGGAGCCATTGCCAATAATCTAAATAGGGATGATAGGTTAATGTATGTTGGGCTAAGTTGTCTGAGGTTTTGGTGTTATGAGGTACAGGGGTCTGGGTCGTAGAAGGAAGAAGAAGAGGGTGCATGCTCGCTGCAAAGCAAGCACTGAATGCTATTTTCGCTTATGTCTATTTTTCAAAAAAGCACAACAAGGACATGAAATAAACACACTATAAATGTAATATATATACATACATATATATATATATATATATATATATATATGTATAGGTATAAAATATTGAGTAATGATAAATTCTAATGATATATGAGTTTTTTATCGTTTAAGTATAATTGAATTTTCTTTTCTGATCATGAGTGCACAAAAACATATACAAAAGTTACAAACATGCTCATATAAATGTACGTATTCATAAAACCTGTTTTCTGTAGAATTTGGAAATATCATCCAGAAAACTCTGTCAGATTCTCTGCTTCAATGGACTCCGACATTATTTTCTACTTTTTTTTTTCCTCTTATTCTAATGTGCAGATAAGGAAGAATTAAATCTTACGTTTTTGGAGGAACCAAAAGAAACTTATAGAAAAAAAAACTCTTTTCAACATGTTATCACTGGAAGGCAAATGATTTCCTCTTGCTGTCATGATTTCAATGCAAAATACTTGATTAGGAAAGTAATTTTTAGTGAAACAGAACACTGGATTATAGAAGAAAACAGGTCTGGTTAGTCACTCAATAGAAACCATCAGATGACCTGAGTCTTTTGGCAGCAAGTCATGTTTGGAGTGATCAATTAAAAAATCAGAAAAATGAGTGATCAATGAATACGTTACTTCTCTCTTGCTTTTTTTTGGGCAGTTATCACTGAAAAAAAAAGTCCAATTTAAAAAAAGAATGGACACATTTTAAGGGATCAGTTTATCACAAACTTATATCATAAAATGACCTCCTCCCACTAAAAATCTATTTGGGGGAGAAATTTAAGCAAAAAAAAAGCATTTTTTCGAATGTTTAAATTTTCAGCCCTCTACCTCCATTGGTGCGGCCTGTACACATGATACATACATGACCAGCAAGCGAAAACCTGGAGAAACCTATGTTGACAGTTTTTGGTGACAGATTAGGCTTTGGTTGATAGTTTCTAATTAGTGTAATATTACACAGCTATATATTAGTAAACATGTGCATAGATTGGTAAAAACCACTATTCATTCAAGTATGTGTGTATATGAATACAGACATGTGGCTTGTATATACTTTGAGATACATTTAAGCTGAATTTTAGAATAGAATACCTGGTTGTAAGTGAATTATGCACAATGAGTGTAACAAAAGAAATAGACGAGAGAATGAAGTGAAGATGGAAGAAAATAGGGAAAAAAACAAGGAAGGAAAAAATATTGTCTAGTAGAAGGAAATCGGTTGAAGAAAAAAAAAGATTGAATGTTTAGAAACAGAGGAAAAGGGAAAGATAAAAAGAAATAGAAATCAAGAATAAGAATGGAGGAAAAGACGAATGAAAAAAAACAAGAGAGTATGAAAGAAAGAAATAAAAAGAAAGAGAAAAGAAAATGTCCAGAAAGAAGCAAGAAACAAAGAAACAAGGATAGAACATGCAAGAAGAAAAGGCTGGGACAATAAAAAATTAATATGAATAAGGAAAATGGATTGCCCAATGAATAAGAAAGAAAGGAAGAGAAAAGTAACCAAGATCAAGAAGACAAGAAAGAAAGAAAGAAAGAAAGGAAGAAAGAAAAGAAGAAAGAAAGAAAGAACAAAATAACGATAGATGGAAAAAAACAGAAAAACAAAGATAAAAAAAATAAAATCAGACAAAAATGAAAACAAAGAAAAAGAGAGTTATCAGAAAACTGTACAATACAAACGTTTTTTAAAAGTTTTCAAATTGTTTCAGACACAAACCAAAGAAAGAAAGAAAGAACGAAATAAGCAAACAGAAAAAATTGAATGAAAAAGCTCAATCAAAATGAAAAATGAAAAAAAAAATCTAAATCAGATGACAGAGAAGAAAAGACAGGCCAGATGATAAGCGAGACAGAAAAAAGAGAAAATTAGAGAAAAATACGTTTATATGAAGGAAAGGTCTGATTGGTCACTCAGTTGAAACCGTCACATGACCAATGTCTTCTGGCAGCATGCCCTGTTTGGGTGATCAATCAAAATCCGGAAAAAGTGGTGATCAATGAATGAATTACTTCACTCTCCTTTTGTTGGATCAGTATGTTCAAATTTGAAAAAAAATAAGCAAGAATGTGTCCACATAAATACAAACTCTCAGTTTCACATAAACTTGGATTTTAAATCGAACTACCCATTAAAAACTTATTTTGGGTGGGAATTTGAAAAAAAACAAAAAAACTTTTCTTTCTAGTCATCATCATCATCATCATCATTTTCATCAGTCTTTTAACGTCCGTCGTTGGACATAGATCTTCCCCAGGATTCGCCACAATTCTCTATCATCGGTGTCATAGAGCCAGTATTTTCTGAATTTGTCTAATTCATCTCTCCATCATGTATTCTGTCGGCCTCAGTTTCGCATATGATCTCTGGAGATCCATGTCGTGAGTCGTGATGTCCATCAGTTGTCTTCCATTCTCGCAACATGGCCTGCCCATTGCCATTTAAGTTTTTTAATAGTCTCTATGATGTCTTGGACTCTCATTTTCTTCCTGATATACTGTGCTGTCTTGTGATCTCTCCATGTAAGGCCGAGCATGATTCTCTCATGCACGTGTTGCATGCTTCTCAGTTTGCGAGTCTGTCTCTTGGTTAAGTTTCTAGTCAGAATAGGAAGTGAATGTTTTAATTTTCAGTCCTGTAGTTCCATTGGAGTTGCCTGTGCATATTATACATGCCAGTCTCACTCACTTGAAAACTAAAGAAACCTGCATTGACAATCTTGGTTGGCAGTTTTTAATATGTCGGAAATATTGATGGAGAAGGGGGAAGAATCCAATCAAAAATATAAGGAGCAGAAGTATGTAACGTGAAAACAATACATGATAGACAGAAAAATCTGGATTAGCAAGGAAGAAACCATAAAAGATAAAGAGTGAGATGATAAATGAAGTAATCAGACAATAATCAGGACTTCAGCTTATTTATCTTTTTAACTAAAGATCACACGTTATATCATTACAGCAGGGTGATGGGCTCCTGAATTCAAATGTGGATAGGTGGGAGGAAATTGAGTGATAGATACGTCCAGACTGAGATATGTTCATGCACACAGACAGACAGACAATGAATAGATAGATAGATAGATAGATAGATAGATAGATAGATAGATAGATAGATATGAACAGACCTAGATTGATAGATAGATAGGTAGGTGGATGGATAGATAATGAACAAACAGGTATATAGATAGATAAATTGGAGTGGATAGATACATGTGACCAGACTGTGATAAATAGATGAATAGATAGATAGAGAGAATGAACAGACAGGTATAAGTTGAATTGGATAGATACGTATAGAACAGACAGATAGATATAGATAGATAGATAGATATAGGTAGATAGATTGATAGCTAAAGACAATAATGTATAAACAGATGTGAAAGAAAGTGAAGTATCCTTTGTGGAAGCGTTATAAACTATGTTTGAATGGAAAGAAAAACAACTGCTTAGGTGTACGGCTACATACACACATGGTACACGTTAGTGTGTGCAAGTGTTTTTGTGAACTTTATCTGTTTGAAGATGGTTGGAATGTGATGAGAGTGCAGATAAATAAATTGAAAATGAAGTCTCCTCTCTGTCTCTTCTCTCAGATTACCAGCTAAGAATCAGCCTCCTCGGAGCCACAAAGCAACCACACGCTATTTAAATGGTCGCGCATTACAAGCTGAATACCTCTCTTTCTTTCTCGTCTCTTTCTCTCTCTCTGTCTCTCTCTCTTTCTCTTTCTCTCTCTCTCTCACTCTCTCTCTCTCATTTACTCTTTTATTGAAAATGTATAGATTTGACATTACCTCACATCTGCCTCTAGCCCATTGGTCATTAGGGTAATGGAATAAAAATGGACATTGCATGACGATTGGTCAATTTGCAGACTTGAAAATTCTGGTCGTTCCTATTCTTTTACTTCTTTCTTTTTAGAAGGGATTTTTTCCCTGTTTTTCCCCGAAAAATTCCAAGAAAAAGTATCTCCCTCACAGCTAGGCATGTAACATTCGAATTTAAATGGAATCCTGATCTTTACGTGACTCAGACCAAGAACAGTGAGTGTAGGTTCATAGAGTAAAGACTCAAACATATTTTGGGAGAGACAATCAAAGAAGAGTGTTCTTGGCAATATCCAGATATCGTGTTTCTTGGTTTGAAAGAAAAGAAACTTTGAGATACAAATATATTGTTTGATATCGAATGAAATCAAACTGCTGATAAATCCCTCTGATTTTCAATAAACTCTCTCTTATATAAGAAACAAATATAAGATAAAATGCATATTCAAGAAAAACAGGTCTGGCTAGTCACTCAATAGAAACCACAACGGAACCAATGTCTTTTGGCAGAATCTTGTATTGGATGTGATCAATTAAATATTGGAAAAGGGGGTAAGTTACTTCTGTCGGCTTTTATCAGGCTGGCATCATTGAAAAAAAACAAAAAAAGCAGCCTTAATGCTGCTGGACACGAACTAAGGGATCAGTTTAGCATAGACTTGGGTTATGAATTGAACCCCCCTTCCCACACACAAGAAACTTATTTTGGAAGGAATGTAAAAGAACAAAAAATGTTCTTTCTAGATAAAATAAGAAATGAATGATCAAATGTTCAGCCCTTTAGCTCCATTGGAGCGACTGTACTGTATGACATACATATATAGATAGCCAGGCCTATCCACTTAAAAACTGAAGAAACCTATGTCGACAGTTTTGTTTGGTAGTTTCTAATTATTCTTATATCTCCTTATACAAGATATCTATAAAGTCCTTGGGTAGTTGAGATTTTTGATAACTTCTCTCCTAAATAAAATATCATCATCATCATCATCATCAGTCTTTTAACGTCCGTCGGTGGACATAGACCTTCCCCAGGATTTGCCACACTTCTCTGTCATGGGTGTCGTGGAGCCAGTACTTCCTGAACTTGTGTAGCTCGTCTCTCCATCTAATATTCTGCCGGCCTCGGTTACGCATGTGATCTCAGGGAATCCATGTCATGAGTCGTAATGTCCATTGGTTGTCTGCCATTCTTGCAATATGGCCAGCCCACCGCCATTTGAGATTTTTAATGGATTCTATGATGTCCCTGACTTTCGTCTTTTCTCGGATGTACTGTGCTGTCTTGTGGTCTCTCCATGTGAGGCCCAGCATTATTCTTTCATGTGCACATTGCAGGGTTCTCAATTTACGGGTCTGTCTCTTGTTTAGGTTCCATGTTTCTGCTCCATAAGTGACTATTAGGAGGATAATATCTGTATTTTATTTTATCCCCGATGAGCAACAACCACATTGGGGATAAAATAAATTATAGATATTAGATAAAAGCGAAATAAATAGAAAATTAATCAAAGAATGAAGTAAATTAATAATATTTCATTTTTTCCTCATTTTCATTTTTCTGCGTCAAGTTTTCATCTAGAATACATTTATTTTCCTTTTATAATGTTGCTTTGACTAATGAGCGCATTCTTTGTGCTACTGATGCTTTTACCATAATATTTTGGCTGATCCATTCTACAGTCTTCTTCAGGTCAAATTCAGGTGCAAGAGATGGTTCTTATTCTTTGGGCATGTGTACAATTGATGGTGTTTATTCTTTAGAAGCGTGTATGCTGAACTTACAGATATTCTTTGGGTATGTAAAAACATGTACCTATTTTTAGATTGGAGACAAAAGCACAAAGACATTTTATTCACCCACATTCTAAGTGTTTGTATGAATTTATGGTTTTGAAAATTCAGTTTTTTTTTCAATTTTTATAAGCTCCGTCTTTCTAAAATTCAAGTGACTTGAGGAAAAGAAAATATTGTATAAGAAACCCTCAACCAAAACCCTCACCAGAACTGTCAATATAAGTTTCTTCAGTTTTTTAGTTAGTCTGCCTGACTGGTTATGTATGTATTGCACATACAGACTGCACAAATAAAGCAAGAGCAATAAAAATTCAAACAATCAGTTCTTATTCTGTCTACAAGAGAACATTTTTTTCGTTTTTCGAGAGTCCCCTCCTGGATAGGGTTTTAGTGGTATATCCAATTAGCAATATAAGATTATGCTAAATTGGTCCCTTAGTTTGCGTCTGGCTACATTTATGCCAGATCTTTTTGAAAACTCAGACTTTTTTCTAGTGATCACTGCCCAACAAAGGATGAGAGATGTAACATTCATTGCTCACCCCATTTTCAAATTTTTTTAAATTGATCACCCGCCACGCAGCATGCTGCCAAAAGATGTTAGTCAACTAATGGTTTCAATTGAATAACTAACCAAACCTGTTTTACGTTGTAAATCATTATCAGATTGAAATCTTTATTTTTTAAGTATCATAACACATGTTGAAAGGAAAACCAAGTAGAAGAATTGACGAATGGCACATACTTTACAACAAAAGGAGTTAAAAAGAAAAAAGGTTTCATGAGGTGTAAAATAACAGTGTTTATATGTTTACCTATTTAGTATGTCATGGTGACTTGATGAAAAATTCAAGAATCAAAAATTAATTACATTCCAGCTTATTTGCAGGTAATTCAGTATGATTACTTTCGAAATATGAACTTGATAATTAACATAGATACACACACATACACAGACGTACACAAACACTCACATACATACAGACACTCAACCACACGGAACCAGAACAACCAACTCATACACATATAGAAAATGACTAACACAAACACACACACACACACATCTTCACTGACTTTTAGTGCCAGTATCTGACGCCTACCAATGCAGTCTACAGATTGAGCATGTTTCAAGCTCCCCCCTATTCTGATAGCTTTGACTATCCTCTCCATATTTATCTCCCTTTTTTTGTTTCTTTATTCATTAAATTCTGCTCTCTTTGTTTTGTCATTTTTAGTCTTTATTACTATATTTCTCTTCTTTTTAATTAGTTCTGAACTTGTCTGTGTATTTGATTTCATTTGTTTCACCTACAATCTGCTGACTCTTTGATTGTGTTTGCCAGTTTTTTTACCCTATTTCTCTATGCTACTTTCATTATTCCACAAGACCTCGAGTCTGTCCTCTACTGCTGCACAGAAATCAGTAATTCTCTGTATTTTACAGTTGTATGTTTTCTCCTTAGTAATCCTTTTTTTTCTTTTCCATTCTAAAAGTCAAATTTTAAATCTGCTTGCTACCATTCCATGGTCACCTTCTATGTTTACTTTATTGGTAATGGTGACAGCTTTGATGTTACTAATCTTATCAGCTATTGTGAAGACAATTTTGCTTTTTTTGTTATTTCATTTGGGCTTTTCAAAATTCATTTACAACCTTCTTGTTTTGGGAAAAAAAGTATGTTTGTTATCTTTATTCTGTATTTCTCTGGAAAATTTACTAGCATGTCTCTTCTCTCATTTTTCTGTCCAATCTCATATTCTCCTACACTTGATTACCCATCATCCCTTTCAAATATCTCAGCATTGAATTCTCCCATGACTATTGTGTAATTTGTCTTCTCCTGGTCCATTACCTCACTGATATCGTCATAAAACTCATCCATCTCCAAGTCAGAAATTTTCAAAGTTGGTGCATAAATCTGGATAACTTTTAGCATGTATCTTTTCTTTAATCTAACCCCTATCAAAGCTATTCTGTCTGAAATGCTGCCAAAACTTGTGAATTTGCTAAAAAAGTGCAAATGCTATCTGACACAGACAAAAGTGACCAATTCAGCATAAAATTACATTTTAAACGAAAACCCTCTTTATTGATTTATTGGGGAGAAAGGATTTTGAAAAATGAAGACAAAACTATTTTTCTACACATAATAAGGGGTAAATGTTTAAATTTTCAGCCCTGTAGCTCCAATGGTATGCCCCATATCTGGGACACATACATAGATAGCCACCCAGCTAGACCCATTTAAAAAATGAAGAAACCTTTGTTGATGTAAACTGTTTTGGTTGACCTTTTCTAACAAAGTCTATCCAAAAAGTATCCATCTATTTTGATTATCTCAAGAACCAGTTGCACAGCCATGAAGTAATTCTGCAAATTATCAGACAGGATCTCACTGCACACGCATAAGGACACACTCTTCTGTGGGGTTATTCAGTAAGCAGTGGGATGCCATTGAGCAAGATTGTGTACTGTGTGACCATTCCATTCACAATAACTAAGCCTTGCCTCTATGTTCCATGCAGGGTTTCCTCACAAAACATTGCATCCTGCATGCCTTCAAGTTCCTCTACAATACAGATTTGACTTTCTACAATTTCAGTTCTCTTGCTGTTGAAAGGGAGGTTTCTGACCATGGATAAGATTAGAGAGAATATCACAATAGAAACCATGACATGACCCATCTCTTTTGGCTGCATCACATTTTATGAGTGATCAATAAAATAAAAAAATTTGAAGAAAGAGGTGATCAATGAATCAGTCACTTGTTTTGCTTTTTGTTTGTAGGGATCGCTAAAAAAAGCTGACTTTTCAAAAAACAAGCATGATCTCTATCAGACACGAACTAAGATACCAATTTAACATGAACTTACTTTGTAAATTGATCTCACGCTAAAAACCTATTCAGGGTTGAATTTTCAAGAAGAAAACAAACATTTTTTTCAGACATAACAAAGGGTAAATGTTTGAATTATCAGCCCTCTAGCTCCATTGCTGCACAATACATGCATAGATAGCAAAACAGTATATAAATAGATGGCCTGCCAGTCAGGTATCCAGACCAACTTGAAAACTGAAGAAAGCTTTGTTGACTATATTGGCAGTTTTGTTTGACGGTTTTTAATTTCCATGTGTATTGATTGAAGAGTTAAGGAGTTTTTGATATTATACTCATGTTAAGTAACTGAAACATGGAATCTTTCCAAAAGATTGACCCTTAAGCTGAGAACCATGCAACGTGCACAAGGAAGAATCATGCTCCACATCAAATGGAGAGATCACAAGACAGTACTAAACTAGTGAAAAGACAGGGATCAGAGATATCATAGGAACCATCGGGAAAACTCGGATGGCATTGGGGGTGACCATGTCTCAAGAATGTCAGACAATATTGCTGGACATTTCAGCTTACAACTTGGATCCCCAGAAATCATACATGAAAATGGGAGCGGCAAATATGAGATGGCGTGACGAACCAGACAAGTTCAGAAAGTATTCACTCCACGATACTCATGATGCGGTGTCGATGATAACGATGATGATAATGATGATGAAGATGATGATGATGACAATAACGACGATGATGATGATGATGATGATGATGCAAAGACAAAAAATTGCCGAAGATAATTTTGCAATGTGTGCAACTATTTGTAAAGAAGGATTCCTGTGAGGTATTTCGAGCAAAGGGAAATAATGCATTGTGGTATTAGATGTTTCCCTATTTAAGTGTTTAGGGAGGAGACTTTTTGTCGGCAGAGATTTCCAAGGGGAAAAAGTTGGGAGGATTAAAAAAATAATTTCTGTTTTGAAAAACCAAAGTCACATAGCGGATCAAGAATGTTTTTCCTTCATTATTTTCTTATTTGTTCAAATTATCTGCAAAATATAAACGTGTTTTGTCTGTTGTTGGTTTCAATTTTTTGGAGTAAATGGTCTGTTTTTTTTTCATAAAATACAGGCTTTTAGATATTTACAACCATTCTAATAGAGAAACAATATAAATATTACAAAAATAGGAATATCTACAGCCACATTGCTCAATGGTTAGAGCATTGCTACACTGGAGCAGCTAACCCAATGGTCGTGGGTTCAATTCCTGCAGCAGCCCATTTTCTTTAATGGTTTATTCTATTTATACACATTCATATACATAAATTTACTGTTATTTCTCTCTCTCTCTCTGTTGCTGTATGTGTGTATATATATATCTACCTATCAATTAATGTATATGTATATATATTCATACAACAACAAAAAATAATGCTAATTACCCTTTAAATAGCAAAATCACATTATCTTGATAAGGACTAAAGATTGTCCAGAACTACCAATATCAGAACGTTTTTTAAAAAATCTTTGATGGCACTGATAAAAGGTTTGTACACAAACAAGATGAAATTAATTAAAAAAAGTAGAATAGACAGGAAGAGTTTGTCAGTTATTTTCAACAATGTATATTCGAATATATATATATATATATATATATATATATATATATATATAAATAGCTCTACATTAACCAAATGTTAAATGCATAGAGCACATTATGGATTTAACCCATCACACATCGGATCTTGAATTACTGATATCTACATCCACATAACATAAACAAACATACACATGCATATATACACATATATAAGTTTACTATTATTCATAACTCTCCGTTGCTGTATGTCTTTGTGTACTTATCTATCTATCTTTTTCTCTCTCTCTCCCTCACCCTCTCTCCCTCTCTTTCTCTCTCTCTCTCTCTCTCTCTCTCTCTCTCTATATATATATATATATATATATATATATATATACATATATATATATATATATATATATATATATTAAGGAATGGATATATTTGGTCCATCAGAATGAATTATTAATTGTGCTATATCACATAGGAACTCATTTGAAATGATCTCCCGTAGTTTCACGGTTAATAAATCACTCAATATAGACAACTGAAATAGAATATTCCTGCAGCATACATACATGAATATATATATATATATGATTATAAATTGTATTATATCGTAGTGAAACTCTTATTTGAAATTATCTCCCTTCATTACAGGGCTGATGTATCACTTGGCCCAGATAATGTAAATAGAATAAACAATTAAAGAAGATGGGGCAACTGCAGGAATCGAATCTGCGACCAATAGGGTAGCTGCTTCAGTGTAGCATTGCTCTTATCAAGCTAAACAGCGGCCTGTCATGTAAAGGCCCCAATAACTGCTCTATTCATTTCTTTCAATGATGGGAGATCATTTCAAATAAGAGTTTCAGTATAATGTAATGCAATTTATAATCATTCAGTAGGATTAGATATCCATTTCTCAATACATATCTGTCACGTTGATAGAAACAAATAGAGCAGATATAGACCATGAATAAATTAATACATATATATCTATATATATCTATATATATATATATATATACATAAATAACTTTACTTTAACTAAATATTGAATGTATAGAGCACTTTATTATATAAGTCCATCACACATCAAATATTTAATTACTGATTTGTGCTTTGGTATATCTATCTATCTATCTATCTATCTATCTATATATATATATATATATATATATATATATATATATATATATATATAATAATCCCAAAACAGGATTATAGTAAAATAGCAGCTGAAGCCCCTTATAAAGATTAAAATAACAAATATAAATGAAGATATAACCATATTACCTGGGCCAAGATCCTAGAATTAATTTTAAAGACAGTTATGAGATAATACATTGAAATGGCTTGTATGTCAGATAGTCGTGGATATTTTGGGACTATGTAAAATTTGACTCGTAAAATTTCCTTTTCAACAATAATAAAAAGCAAAGTGGCCGAAATGACAGAAGGAAAAAATAAAATTTCTAAAAAGTCTTTTTAATGTGTTTCAATGGGTTTAGTGTTTGAAGCTGTGAAGCTTTCTAGACTATATATATATATATATATATCTATATATCTAAATATCTATATATATATATATATATCTATATATATACACACAGATATTTGGATAAATAATTGAATCATTATCATTATCAGTTAGTTAGCATCCATCATTGGATATAGAACTTCAACAAGATTCACCAGACCTCTCTATCATGGGCATTGCAGAGCCAGTACTTTCAACAATTTTATAACATGGTCAAAATCCATTAAATTTGGGGTAGCATCACATATGAATATATGATATGTAATATGTATTTATGTATATATAAATATGATAATATACATACAAGTATTTTTTATATCTTTATATGTAAGCACATACACACAAAATCTCTTTCATAATTTCATATATATATATATATAAATATTCCCCTTCATCAGTTGAAGTATATATACATTTGACGTGACATCTTGTGTACATATATATATATATATATATATATATATATATATATATATATATATGTGTGTGTGTGTGTGTGTGTGTGCGTGTGCACAAGATGTCGTGTCAAATGTACATATACTATATACTATATATATATATATATATATATATATATATATATACTAAAAATAATTTGTAGAGAAAGTTGTATTTTTTATGTTTATTATATATATTTATCTATATGTATGTGTGTGTGTGTATGTATGCCTATCTCTCTATCTATCTATCTATATATATATATATATATATATATATATATATATATATATATATATATACATGGATAGATAGATATTGATGAGTGAACATCTGTTGATACTTGTGGCCGTATTAAGTCAAATGGAGGGATTGTTAGTCAAAAGTCTCAAAACAAAGCAAATTATCGTCAGACATAAGTTTTACTGATGACTTGAAAATGGAGACTAGTCTATTTGTAACAATGAAGCAGCCAACTGACTCAGGAAGGGAGATAACTCAACCCTTCCTAAACCTTATAGAAAATATGACATGAGTGTGAGGAATTTTTGTTTTCCTGAAAAATATTTCTTAACAAGCAAAATCTGATAAGCTTCACCAACAAAAGCCAGACCAGTGGTCTCCCACTATTGTTTACTATACAAACTCCAAATATTTCTGAGAGACTTGGAAAGAATCATAAGACTTGATTATAGAAAGAATGCATGTATACGTACACATCTCTTCATTATCTTATACTGAAAAATTGTACAATTTCATTGAAGAAAAACAGATGAGATCCTTTGGAATCTCACTAGGAATCTGATCTTATATATCAATCAAATAATAAGAGTCTTAAGATTTAATGACTGTGCAGTTGTCTTATCAAATTGTCTGATTTTGGTACGAGTGAAGACAGTGCACCTTAGAACAACTTTTTCCCATAAACCCAGAAAATTTATTCGCAAGCTTCATGGGGTTTGTACAAACCTGCATTGGTAACCACTGAGCTGCGATATTTGTATAAACGTATTCATAGAATTTACACCCACACCATACACATGGAGGTATAAGACAGAGTGATGATTATCAGCTGAGAAAATGGAATTGAGTTCAAATCCCAGCGGAAGGCACTCATGTTACTTTTGCATTAATGCTCTTGAGAGAGGCATGAAACTAGATCTCCCTGAGATATTATTACTTGCCATCTTATCCATGCCATGATAGCAGAGAATATGATGGCAGTGAAATGGCCAACTTATTCACTGTCAGACTTGTAGGATGGAGGCCTGTGATTATATACGAGGATTTATCAACAAGTCCATATTCTGACACAGTTATCAGCTGAATTTTGATCAGCAATTCTCATTGTATAATGTTCAATCTGTATGATTAAAATTCATCGCTGAATTAGGTATTTAGACACGGAAAGAGATCATGTTGAAAATAAATATTTGTTTTATAAAGTAAATCTTTTTTTTTTTTAATACTTAGGCTACGGAATAATTGTTGTGCTTACGTATAACTTTTCAGGTAATCCTTGATATCAAGGGTGGGATTTATTAAACAAATATATCAAAATTTTGATTCACTTTAGTAGGTACATATATATTGAGACACAACAAATGCTACAACACATATCAGAGTTGAGCGGGTATCTAAGTTGCTGCTGTATGCAAAGCATGTGAATAGACAATGAGAATGTAATGATAATTTCAAAAGTTGATTATTCAACAGCAAATTGACTCAATGTATACATGCAAGGTTTTGATAAACAAGCCCTTCTGTTGCAGGGTCAAACTCCACCCTTACTTCAAATCCGACTGAAGATGATTACAGCAACTTTTGTATTGTGTATATAATAAATAAAAAGTCAATGTAAGACTTATCAGTTTTGATCAGTTGGCAAGAGAATTGCCCACCAGTCACTCGGTCGTGATTTCGAATCATGGTCGGGAAATTTCATTTTATACATCAGTTTAGTTCAAAACTTACAAAAAGTGTTTAGTTTCTGAAATAAGGTGAGAATCGACCTTGTTTTTGTTGGTTCAGTATGAAAACACAGTCAACTCTTGCCTCCAAAACAAATAAGAGTTTAACAAAAATGCATATTAAGCAAATCTACTATAGAAAACATAACAAATTATCTAAATAGTGACTGTTTATACAAGCCATAATATAACAGCTAGATTATATCAAAGAAACATGTCAAAAGTTTCATTCACTTTTATAATTGCATTAATAGGGACACAGTTAATTCTAAGAGCATACACAAATTCATCAGAAATCATATTACAAAAGAAATTCTTGCAAATTATTATACAATAGTAATGCTTAGCAAATTATTTTGGTATGTGAATGCACTGTTATTGGCTTTACATAAAAATATATAGCAATTATTTTTCTATAGAAATGTATTGTAAGTGAATCTACCACACAAAAGCATTTCAAATTATTCAAATACTGTTTATGTAACCGATCATATCACAGATAGTATATATCAAAATATATTGCCACCTCTGTCTATAAATGAATCGCTGTAGCCGAGTTGTTCCATTTTTATCACAAGCTCTGGAAATTCTTATCTCGCTGCCACCTAGGACTTTACTATCCCACCTACCCAATACCAACTCTTCTGAGAGTGATACAAAGTTAGATAGGGCTATACATGACTCAACGAGATCAAAGGTGCCGACCGACTGGAGTTGTAAGTTTCCAGAAAACAGGTGTTACAACACCAGTGGGACAAAAATGATGTGATTTTTTTTAATTGAAATTTCATCTTATACTCTATATACATATCTCTTTATCTATATCCAAACACCTAAACATTATAAATTTTCTATCACGGCTATGGTGAAATAAATGTGTCCATTTTATAATGGATTATTATTCTTAATCGAGCACTAACAAAAAACAAGTGAAAAAAGAAGCAAGCAAAGGCCAAGATTTCCATAATACCTTTTTACATGTGGTCATAAATTAGAAACCATCAACCCAAAACTATCATCAAGACTGTCAGCATAGGTTATTTCAGTTTTCAAGTGAGTCTGGTTGGCCAACTTTCTATGTATGTGTTGCACATACTGGCCACATAAATGAAGCAGGAAGGCAGGAAATTTAAAATTTACAACTTATTGTGTCCACAAAAAACTTTTTTTCGTATTTTAGAAATGTGAATTGTATGCTAAATTGTATGCTAAATTGCTCCCTTAGTTTGTGTCTTGCAGTATTCAACTTACAATATAAGTTTGTGCTAAATTGGTGCCTTAGTTTGTATGTTGCAGTATTCATCTTTCAATGTAAGTGTGTGCTAAATTGGTGCCTTAGTTTGTGTCTAGCAGTATTCAACTTACAATGTAAGTGTGTGCTAAATTGGTGCCTTAGTTTGTGTCTAGCATATATATAGACCTTACCCAGGATTCGCCACATTTCTCAATCATGGGTGTCGCGGAGCAGTGCTCTCTGAATTTGTCTAGCTCTTCTTGTTGCGCATGTGATCTTTGGGGATCCATGTTGTGAGTCGCAATGTCCATCAGTTGTCTGCCATTCTTGCTACATGGCCAACCCATTGCCATTTAAGTTTTGTAATGGATACTATGATGTCCCTGACTCATGTCTTCTCCTGTATGGCGCTGTCTTGTGGTCTGTCCATGTGATGTTGAGCATGTTTATCTCATGTCCATGTTGCATGGTTCTCAATTTGCAGCTTCCTCTTGGTTAGGTTCCATGCTTCAGCTCCATAAGTGACTATTCGGAGGATGCATTCAAGTGTGTGTTAAATTAGTGCCTTAGTTTGTGTCTGGCAGCATTCAACTTACAATGTAAGTGTGTGGAAAATTGGTCCGTTAGTTTGTGTCCAGCAGCATTCAACTAGCTATTCATAAAGTTTTTTTTTCAAATTCACACTTTTTTTTGGTGATCACTACCCAATAATAAGTGAGAGATGTAAGTTATTTATTGATCACCCTTTTTTTCCAATTTCTAAATTGATCATCCTCAACAGGGATTTTATTGAGTGACTAACCAGATCTGCTACCATTTCATCACTTCAAAACGAAATTTTATTAACACAGAATGCAACTTCAAAGTTGTGTTATGGAATTTATCTCATGTAAACAATGTTACACGTGACACCAAGGTAGGATTTGTTGAAAAACATCAAAAATATTCTTTCAATTACATTCACGATAGACGCACAAAATATCAAAAGCATATATATAAATAAGAAGACACCAATATTTCTATCATACATTAGCATATGAATAAGGATATCAATTCTAACATGAACTCAAAAAGTTGATCATTTAATAGCAAATTATATTAATATATCAATGTTCTGTTAGAAGTTTTTTTACAGAAATACATTGTAAATTATTCTTGAATATAGATTTGCTATGAAAATGCATTTCAAATTATTTAATTACTAGTTGTTTATGTAGCCTGTGATATCATTGGTAAGATCAATTAAACAGACACATCAAAGCTTTCTTCCACACCAATGGTTGATGATATATAATGACACTAGAAATACAAAAAGAATATATTGAAGTTAATCAGAGATCAAATTTACCGTGGTTACTCATCATTTGTACGTATATAGTGAATATAATATGAATTTAAGACATTGATCCTTGAATATTTATCCTCGTTCTGCTAGGAAAATGCTATAAAATATCAACTTCAGAGGCATTTTTTATTTATTTATGACTGTTCAGGCAAATGGAGATATATATATATATATATATATATATATATATATATATATATATATATATATATATATATATATATATATATTATATATGTATACCTTAACACTAAGGACATAACAGATTGGTTCAGGAACATACAGCAAAAAACAAAAGTGAATTTATACAATTCAACGTAATAAATTATTACCCCTCCATAAAAGAAGAAAGACTGAATAAAGCAATTATTTTGCTAAATCAAATACCAACATCAACATGGAGGAAATAAAAATAATACAGTCAATGATCAAAATAGCTTTGATCCTCATTTGATTCATCTGGAATATTGGAACTCGCAGGATTGTATATATTGAACATCATAAAAATCATTACAAGTAGAGAAAACGAAGGACTCTACAGAGATGACAGCCTAATCGTATTGAAAAATCAAACAATAAAAAAACCCCAATGAAATTAGGAAAAAAATTAATAGAGACTCTTAATGAATTGGGTTTCAAAATAAAAATTTAAACTCAAAAGAGGTGAACTCTTTAGACATAGACCTAAACCATTACAATAATTCCTACAAACTTTTCAAAAAAGAAAATGACCAAATAATTCAGATCTATGCAGGTTCAAACCATCCACTTGATATCATTAAAAAGATAACAACATTCATAGTATAACATCCCCTATACTTTTACTTAGGAATTAAATACGAAACCCTTCTTTTAGCTAGATATGGAAAATGCCACTTCCCACGATGTCCCCTATAAAAGACCTGGACAGCAAATGGTCATTGACTCCAGCACTCCCAGCTGGTTACACTTGTTGCCGGCTACTCTTTCTCACTCTTTTCTCTTCTCTAAGATCAGTACCATTTTGCCTATCCGATCTTAACTTTGCCCATTTCACTTCACTGATATAGAGGCATCTCACATACGCACAGCTACGCAATCATGTCCTCACCATGTGCTCAAAATGTATACACATCTCTCACTCTCATAAATGACATGGCAATACTGTTTACTATTTGATAGTCATGATGATCTGTCCTAATTCTCCACATTTCGGGAAATACGCGTGGATAAAACCACAAGTTCTCAGTCTTTCATGGTCTGTCTATCAAGTGTCTACCAGTGTCAGAGAATAACCCCCCAAGGCACACACACAACTTGGCAGTTTGGCTCATACACTGAAGCCAGTCTTCATATTCATTCCTTGGTACGCTCCAAGCCATATGGATCCAAAAGCAGTTCAGATAACTCTGCTTTGAGTCCAATGCCTGTACTATCAATGACAACAAAGCTCTCACCTTTTATTATCTCTTCTCAACACTTCCGGGATGAAAACATATCACACAGAATCTTCCACAAAAATACCCTTAAATTAAGTTATTCATGAAGAGAACATATCAATAATAATAAAAAGATACACCAACAAAATACTCATGAATAAACAAAACAAAAACAAGAAATAAATTGCAACAGCAGGAACGCTAATGAATACCCAAAAAACAAAATAATTGCACCCAGAACAACACGATTAACAAAAGAACCCTAAACTCTATTGAAGGACCAAACAAAAGTGAACTCTACATAGGAGCCTCAAACAGAAGTTTCAAAATGAGATTCAATAACCACAAAAATCATTCAACAATGTGGAGTACCAAAATGATACATCATTGTCCAAAACCATATGGAATCTAAAAAAGCATACAAAAACATCCAAAATAGAATAAGAACTTTCAAGATCAAAAACAACACACAAAAACTATACCCAAAAGTGCCTATGATATCTGGAAGAAAAATCATACAAAATAGAATTCACAAAAGAAAAATCACTTCTAAACAAAAAAACAAACTGATAGGAAATTGTAGATACTAAATGAAATTCTCACACAAGAACTACGACAAAAGAAACAGTGAAGAGTCCAAAGACTAGAATAACACCACTACAAAAAATTGAAAAAAAAACAAGAATGAATAAAACCCAATTAGAATGAAAGGTAAAATAAATAATTCAAACAATTACACCCTAAAACAATTGAAAACACCATTGTAGATTCAATTACCAAAAAAACTTATGTTGTTGAAACAAATAAAAACATAACACAAAACATCAAATATAGGATTTTAAATCCAGAATGAATAAAACAATAAATATCACAAAAAGATCAACAAAAATTTGAACAGCTGGCAATAAATCAAGAAAAAATGAAATAAAGAAATGGAAATCAACCTAAATACAAAAGCAACTGGTGCAAGGGAGATCACCGAGTACTAAATGACAAAAGCGGAAATAAAAAGAATTCTGATTAGTTATTCTGTTTCAATACCTCTCGAAAATCAAATTTGTGAAACAAATTTAGGGGGTAACCTGTAGTATAACAATGATATATATATTCATATATGTATATGTATCTCATCTAGAAAGCATTACAACTTTAGATATTGATCATTGAAAAAAACCTTTTTGAAGAAATTTCTGTGTCCCTCCAGTCGCTTATTTCCCAATATCTATTAATGTAATTCATGTAATTTTCTTCGGTGTTTTAACTATTTCAGGGATTTCAAAACAAAACAATTACATTAACAGGACACCCCAGCAATGTTGATCAGATACCAACCCCCTTTCACCCATGATTTTAATGTATAGCTTATGTTATACCTGTAATTTTTTACTTTATATAGGATATCATCATGATGTATTGTATATGGATGTTATTTTGGACTACACCTCATTCAGTTTTCTTTAAAATAGGTCCTACTTATATAGGTTACTCCCAAAAATGTATTTTAGTGATGAGGGATAAATAAGTATAACAACAGACAAGACTCTCTGTTCATGTCACTTCTATTGAGTGCTCACCCATGTGAACATTAGATCCTTCGTGTTGATTTTAATCTTAGACTGCATGCAAACCAACTTATGATATCATCTTTAAGAATATTGATTTAACAGAAAAACTTCTTTGAGTTGATTCTCTACCAACATATTCAACCGAAGAATTTGGCAATTTCTTTCGCTAACCTTAAGTTAATTTTTCCATGTTGTATATCATCTTGCTTCAATCTATTTGATTTTTTCAAGTTATCCAATGAAGTATCCATGTAATCATGGTTAAAACGAAAACCAAACAGCTTTTTAACTGGTAGTAACACTTCAATAGGCTATTCCATTAATGTACTTGGACAATTGTTACTTGGTATTCCATGTTTGACCCCCCCCCCACCTCAACCCAACTACCTATCAGTCAGATGAATGGATCAGAGCCAAATGTTTTCCCCTTTCCCTGGTTCCAGTCAATACAAGGATCTTTCACCCTGACAAAGACTGGATCCATTTCTTTTGGTTACCTAATTCCCCTAACATTAATAAAAATTGATTTATCCTAATATACACTGTTCAGTTGTTCTATATTTTTATTCTTGACAACAAACTCGTTGCATTTTGTTTTTATTCTATCATGGTCGAGTTTTAAAGGGATCAGGATGTCTAGTTATGGCTTTATTAAATTGTCTAAAAATCTTACTAATTTTGCCGTCATAATTGACCATTCTTATAACTAAAAGATTATGATTGATATAAATCTAAGAGCAGCTCTAGCTATTCTCGATTATTCTGTCTCTTCCCAGATGTACTTTGCTGTCTTGTGGTCTCTCCATGTGAGGCCTAGCATAATTTTCTCAAGTGCACATTGCATACTTCTCAGCTTGCGGGTCTGTCTCTTGGTTAGGTTCCATGTTTCAGCTTCATAAGTGACTATTAGGAGGATGCATTGGTTATACACCCTTCTTTTTTGGGTAAATGGGATCTTCTTATTTTTGAAGGTTGAGCTTGCTCTGCCAAAGGCTTGCCATCCTAGTTTGACTCTTCGCTTGATTTCCTCTTCTTTTGAGGGTCTCATGGATGCATTTACCTTGGCTCAAATTCTGACCACTCATATTAATGAGATGGGCTTTGCTATTTCAAACACAAGGCAAGCCACTAAACACCCATTTATAAAAAATATGTATATATATGACAGGAAACTAAACACCTCTAATATATATATATATCTATATGTATATTAAGAAATGGATACATGTGATCAAACAGAATGCATTAAAGATTGCGTCAGATTCTATAGAAACTTTTTGGAAAATGATCTCCCGTCATTACACGGTTAATGTATCACTCAACCTTTGCAACGTAAATAGATTAAGCTATTAAAGAAAGCAGCCGCCCCATTTTCTTTAATTGTTTATAGTTTTTATGTTATCTAGGTAGAGTGATACATTAACCATGTAATGACGGGATATCATTTTCAAGTAAGTTGCTGTATAAAAAAACGCAATATATATATATATACTCTGGAAAGGAAAACAGTGGTTTAAATAATTATGACTCCTCATAGATATAATTAGTGAATTTTGATATTGATCCAGGAGTACAACTCACTTCGTTATACATATATATATACATATATTTATTTATTTATAAAAGAGAAGAGAAATTCGGTTTTAAAATCAATTTTTAGCCACTGGCTTTCATTCATGTAATTTTTTTTAAATCACACATTCCAAGATAGGAAGTATAATACATATTGCAGAATGATTCTATGATCTTCTCCAGAAGTTCCAAGAACTTCATATTGATGTAACTCTGTTCAAATTGATTCAAGAAGTTGTCATTTGAATGCTGCATACACCACACATACAGCAATTTCTTCACATTTTGAAGATGCTGAGACGAATTAACCTGACCAAAGGAAAAAAATGAAAATTTTGGTTTATTATGAAGAGAAGAACATTATTAATCCTACTGTACAAAAATTGACAAATCAAGAACCGCTTTTAGCAATATCTTTGATGAATCTGGGAATAAATATCACAAAGATATGACCTGAAAGGCCACACAAATTGACAGCTGGAGGCTGTCATCACTTTCTTTGAAAGGCATCAAAAGGCAAAATGTACTCCAAGGGGTCCGCAATGAACTTGAGTTTAATATCAAGAAGATGAGTCCAGCAAGTTTTCATTGGATTGGGAAACCATGTGTTTTGGTCCAGGAAGAAGGATTCCACCTTGACTGATGCTCACAAGAAAAACCACATTGGGTGGACTGAGAAGAAGGTGACTCGGACAAAGGAAGAATAGAAGAAGATTGTGTTCTCTGATGAGAAGAAGTTTGGTTCAGATAGTCCTGATTGAATGCAATGCTATTTGCACAATCTTTGGAAGAGAGAGCAAATTTTTATTTCTAAATGTCAGTTATGATGTGGGAAGCTTTTACAGTGAAAGTTGAAGCAGGATTTGTCATGATGGAAGGTAAGCAAAATGCTCAGTGTTACAGAGGAGGGTGAGGAAAAAGATTTTTCCCATTTGCCAACTGCCATTGTGGAAGAAATGTTGTATTCCAACAGGATAATGCAGCCATTCTCAATGCTGAGGTTACCAAGGAATGGTTTGAATGCAAAGACATCAAGGTTATAAACTGTCCAGAAAACTTTCCAGGTTACAATCTGATTAGGTGACTCATGGGGGATCCTTTCAAAAATTAAGCAAGGAGGGAAGTTTAGAAAGAAGAACAGCTTAATCTCTTGCATAAAGTGTGTATGGAATGAAATTCTGCTTGAAACCTTGAATAATCTTGCATTCTCAATGATATCCTAAATTCATTTCCACCCTACGAACATAGGTTTTTTTCAAAATTTGTGTGGGTCTGCTGGGAAGGGTTCATCTGTCTTCCTACTTGCCTTGAAAATTAGTATTCAAAATCCTGACTTTTCACCTGGGCCCAAACCCTGAATTCTTGGACTTGTAGGAAATACATTTAAACTTACAAAGATCCCAGCAATCATGGAAGTCTGTAAATATAGGTGTGCATTGCTCTCATCACGAAAGATATGAAAGCATATACAAATAGGTAGATAGAAATCGATCTATCCATTCATACTTTTATCTATTTATTTCTAAAAGAATAGAACAAGATAGGCAGAATAGATATAGAATTGAATGACAAACAGATAGATAGATACATGCATATGTACATACATGGATAGATATATAGATAGACGTATAGATATAATTGCTTAGTCTTCCTTCAAGAGATAGCACATTAACATAATCATGTGTGTGGCTTCCTCTCTGCGTATTACAATTAAATTGTCTCATTATAGTCTCTTATTTATTGCCTAGGCCTCAAATTAGGCTCTGCCTGGTTGCATTTGTAGAATTTCTACAACTGGGAATTCAGTATCAAGCTGTGGTAACAATTTTTCTAGTCTAATGCTTGTAATTTTTTCTTCCACACTGTTTCTTCAGTATTCCACAGTTATCTCCTCCTTGTAAGCACCAGGAAGGCTATTTCTATTATTCTGATCATTATTGAATACCTTATTGAATCTCCTTTGAATCATTCAGCTAAGTAAGCAGACATGGACAATAAGGTTTTATGAATTAATGTAAAAGAAGAATCGTCATCATCAGAGCAGCAATATTTTCTTTTTATCCAAATTACCATTTTTATATCTGAAATGGTTCTGCCGTTAAATATTCTGCAGCTTTAAGTAATATAATCAAGATTTTTATTCTTTATTAGATGAAGGAATCATTGTCAACGTTTATGAATTTTTGACAAGTGTTTCTTTTATGATTTCAGTTGCTTTTCATTGCAACTACTCAGACCAACAGTCCGCACCTGTTAGAAAACAGAATGGATCAGGATATCATCTTGATTTATTTTTTACAGAAATTGGTCTAAAAACCAAAGAAATAACTAAAAAACACAAGTCAACTAATTTGGTGACGAATATAAGGGGAACATTTAATAAGCAGTCATCTTTGGATTATCAAATAACAGCAATGAAATCTTATCTTGATTTATTTTTCATTAGATCAGGCATTATCAACCATTATTTATTTTTTTACTTATACTTTCTTCCATCTTAATTTTAGTTGATTTTCATAGCAACTATTCAGACCGTTGGTCTATGGCGTTTAGTAAACAGTTCAGATCATGATTGAATAATGGTTGAAAATGCTTCATTTCAATAAGAATAAAAATCAGGATTTTTAATGGGTTCACCCAAACTCCTTACAGCCTGCCTTCAGATGATCTTCCGAAACATGGACTGGGAAAATAGAGGAATCAGAATAGACGGCGAATACTTGAGCAACCTAAGATTTGCAGACAACATCATCTTTTTCGCAGAGAACCTTCACGACCTCCAACTAATTCTTGATGATCTAAACAAAGAAAGCAAAAAAGTCGGCCTACACATGAACTTCAGTAAAACAAATATCATGTGCTATAATCATCTTGAGAATAAGAACATAACTGTCAAGATAGAAGATGCAAAACTCGGCAAGGTAGACCACTACATCTACCTAGGACAACAAATCTCCATGAGACCCTCTAAATAGGAGGAAATCAAGCAAAGTATCACTTTGGGATGGCAAACCTTCAGCAGAGCAAGTTCAACTTTCAAGAACCAGATGATCCCAATAATCCTAAAAAGAAGAGTATACAACCAATACATTCTCCCGATAGTCACTTATGGAGCTGAAACATGGAACCTATCCAAGAGACAGACCTGCAAGTTGAGAAGTATGCAACATGCACATGAGAGAATCATGCTCAACCTTACATGGAGAGATCACAGTACAGTATATAAGGAAGAAAACAGGTGTCTGTGACATCATAGAAACTATTAAAAAACTCAAATGGCAATGGGCAGGCCATGTTGCAAGAATGAAAGACAACCAATGAACATCACATCTCACAACATGGATCCCCAGAGATCACATAAGAAAGCGAGGCCAACAGAACACAAGATGGAGAGATGAACTGGTCAAATTCAGGAAATATTGGCTCCGCGACGCCCATGATAGAGAATTGTGGCAATTCCTGGGGAAGGTCTATGTCCAACGACGGACGTTAAAAGACTGATGATGATGATGATGATGATGATGATGATGATGATGATGATGATGATGATGATGATGATGATGATGATGATGATGATGATAGCATAATGAAGAAAATTCTAAATAATTGGACTTTCTAGCTTTACTGATGTTGTTAGAAACCATTAACCAAATCTGTTACCAAAACTGTCAACATCAGTTTCTCCAGATGTTGAATTAGGTCTGTCTGTCTGGCTGGCAGGCCGGCAATTTATGTATATATCAGTGCTATACATTGCTTTGTATCATGGGTGTGCTCTGAGCTACAGATGTGCAAAAACATGAAATTTATAAGTGTCTGTAAAGAGCAATGGACTGTAAGATCCTTTTGGTTCTATATCAGGAAGGTGGTCCCCGATTGTAATTTATAAAGTTTTACATCTTTTCTCATTCAATGTTTTTACTGTTTATTGATTTTTGTAGACACTGAAATATTTGCTAGAGAGCTGAAAACATGAACATTTGCCTCTTATTAAGCGTAGAAAAAAATTGGGTGGGGGGGAATTCCCTTCCTGAATAGATTTTCAAAGAAAGGAAACAAAATGTTTTTTTCTTTTGAAAATTACTCCCCTTAAAATAAGTTTATAGTGAATGCGGAAAGGGTCAATTTGAAATGTTAATTCATGCTAAATTGCTCCCTTAGTTTCTGTCCAGCAGCATTCACACTTGTCTTTGGATCTTTTTAATGATCACTACCCAACAAAAGATGAAAGAAGTAACTTATTCATTGATCAACCGTAATGCAGCGTGCTACCAAAAAACGTTGGTCATATGATACTTTCTATTGAGTGACTAATCAGACCTGCATCCATAATTTTCCTGCAGAAGTAGCACACATTATCTAGACGTATAAGTCAGATTACTATAGATTTTCATGCAGTGTGGTTTTCTTTGCTTGACACAGAAGGGATTGGGGAACAGCCCCATGTATAGATCAGAATCACCTGTGTAACATGAGTGGAGGTGAATGGTATCGTATGTGTACTGGAATGGACTGAACCAAATGGTACAGGTCTGGTTAGTCACTCAACAGAAACAGTCAAGCAACCAATGTATTTTGGCAGCATGCTGTGATGAAAGTGATCAATTAGAAAATTGGAAAAAGGGATGATCAGTGAATGAGTTATCTCTCCCGCCTTTTTGTTGGGAGGTGATCGCTAAACAAAATTTGTAAAAAGCAAGCGTGAATGCTGCCAGATACGAAGTGAGTGACCAATTTGGTATAAACTCACGTTACTTATCGAAACTCCTTCTAATAACCTATTTCAGGAGGGAATTTCCAAAAATGAAAAATTGTTATTTTCCCAACATAATAAGGAGTAAATATTTAGATTTTCAGCCATCTAGCTCCATTGGAGCATCTTGCACATGTGATACATACATACATACATAGAAGAAGAAGGCTGTAGAATGGATTGTTAGAGACCTTGTAATAACAATATCAGCAAGACAAAAAATAAATGCATTCTTTTATTGTAATAGATTATTAATACAAATCTTGCTATCAGAATGAAGCTCTCAGTAATGTAAGTACCATGTATACTGGCAGGGCCAGATTTAGACTTTGGGGGCCAGGGGCACTTCAGGTTTGGTGGGTCCCTCATTTTAAAATCTATATGATCAAACAAGTGCTGTTTCTAACAACTTTCAAATGTGTAAAAAATATCACAAAATGGAGAATATTAACAATGGATGAATAAATAAAGAAGTTGAATATAGTAGTCACTAAGAAAAAGTGCTGTACCTCCTACAGAGCTAGTAGTATTACTTTATTTTTGTAAATTATACTCCAATTACTGTAGACCGGAATCACAAGCAGTAATTAGAAACCATAAAGCAAAACTGTCAAAACTGCAGGAAAATTTCTGTTACAGGTCTGATTAGTCACTCACTAGAAACCATTATGTTACCAATGTTTTTTGGTAGCATACCACATTGGGGTTGATCAATGAATAAGTTTCTTCTCTCATCTTTTGTTGAGTAGAGACCATTGAAAAAGTCCAAAGCAGTAATTGGAACCCATTAACCAAAATTGTCAGAATAGGTTTATTCAGTTTTTAAGTCATTCTGGCTGACTGGCTGGCTGGCTGGCTGGCTGGCTGGCTGGCTACTCGATTAAGACTGCTATAAGGCTTGGATGAGTTGCTGTCAGCAGCAATTCTCAAAATTCTCCTGTAAGTTATTTGTCTCATAGTCCAGGATATATAGTATATTCAATTCATTAGAAATTAAAATCTACTTGAGCCTTCAAAACTTTCCAAAGCTTTGTTGAAATCAAAAATGAAATAAAATAATAAAATAAACCAAACTACCAACATACAATTTTTGCAGCTATTTGAAAAAATTGAACAAAACTGTCACCATAGGTTTTTTAGAGACTGTCAAAGAAAACTGTCAATGTAGATCTCTTCAGTCTTTCGGTTATTATGCTTCGAGCTGTCAAAACTTTCAAAAAAAGGTTTATTCAATTATTCAAACAACTCAAATCCTGACCAAATTGACTTCATTGCACAGCTTTCAATTTCTTCTGTTTATATCTGAAAGTAAGCAACTGTCACACATTTGTTGCAGCTATTTTTAGTAAGTTGTTAAACTCTTTTCACTCATCATTTACTGCAGTGAATTCCATTGGATCAAATGTCCTACAAAGAGTATAGCTTACATCATGGCAAATTTTTTTCCCTTTTTTAATCATTTTTTCTGTCCTTATGTGTTACATTTCATTTCCCTTTACACACTACTAGTGAAACTATTCCTGTGCTCAATAAAATAGTTGATAGAAAAAAAATTTGAAAAAGATTGCATTACAAAACTCCAGGATAAGTAAATATATGTAGAGGAAAAAATGTGTTAATTTCAATCTGCATAGGATATCATTGAATGCCCCACCTTAGTATACCAATTTCAAATCTACCATATACAGTCCTCAAGCGTCAAGTTGAGGAAATTGTTCATGTACAAAATGCCACTGTACTGGGTGCCACACAAGTTGCAAAGGGGTTTAAAACTTTTCTATCTTTTTAGTATTAATGGTTTTCGAAAACCTTTTTTAACAAATGAAGTACACAAACAAGGGAAATCTAATCAACCTACATACGGGTGATTGTTTCTTTTAAATGCACACCATTTTTAACAAATTAATGCTCTCTCAATAATATTCGGCATGACATTTTTCTAAGGATATCTGCTCGTCTGCACATAGTCTCTAAGTTCATGGATAATCTCTAATAGATGCAAACAAATCACAGATCATGAACTCAGATGGTGGTGTCAGCATATTCAAATGACAAGAATAAGCTCCATAGGTAAACGTTTCAAGATATTCAAAGTAGAATTCTATTATTTTAGTTCCTTGTTGTGTTTTTTCCCTGATGGATTCATTCGTTTATATATCTGAGAAGAGGAAATTACATATAAATATATATACACATTCAACATATATGTATATAAACACATTCAAGGTACGAACTAAGGATCTTGCTCCAATCGTCCAACATTGTTGGGCTATGGCATGAAAACCCTTGGTTTAAAGGATGGGGTCAATCACATTCGCATCTCGCCTTGCCTAAAACTTTATCGCGCAGATCTTGGGGCTCATCAGGTAAGGGCCATCCTGGCACTTGAGGGCCTGGAAAATGTGGGGAAAACCCTGAAGCAAAACAATGATACAAAGACTATTACTAATATATCTTTTTAATCATGTATTCCTATTCAACAGCTATGTAGATGACCCCAAAAGAATTTTTTTGTATCTGTCTCTCTGTCTATCTCCTTCTCTCTCTCTCTCCCTCCCTCTCTCTCTCCATATATATATACATATATATATACATATATATACACACACACACACACATATGTGCATATATATATATATATATATATATATATATATATATATATATATATATATATATACACACAATATATGTGGTACTGACCAGGCTATCAGTATAACATAATATGATAATGTATCAATAGTATAATACATAATCATCACCTGATGAGGCCCGAAGAGGGCAGAAACATGAGCTAGTTTGTGTAGCGAATCCACATTCTACTATTTATATATATATATATATATATATATATATATATATATATATATATATATATATATACATATATATATATATATATATACAAGCATATATATATATATATATATATATATATATACAAGCATATATATATATATATATATATATATATATATATATATATATATATATATATATTAAAGATGGCAGACAAAAAGCTATTTTTTAATCTTTTAATGATATCAATAATGCTACTTCATTTAAAAATAATTTCAAGGAAAAAAATTCCAACCAAAAAAGTAAGGCTGGGGAAGTTTTAAAATCTAATTATTCTTATTGAATCAAAATATACATTATTCATAAAATACGGAGCAATATTTACTTGAGATTAGGGAGAGAAAACATATGACACGTGATCTGTAGTTGATGCTTTTATCAAGAGTGGTGGATTATTTTTAGTTTTAATCTAATTACTTTGAAAATTCTCATCATTGCAGTATTTAAAATTAACCCAAATAGATTTCTTGCTAGGATTTCACTGATGAAAAGAATTACAAGATGATATCGTCTCAAAAATGACAAATTAATTCTTAGCAAATTATTTAATGTTCTCAATTCAGTTTGAAAAAAAAGTCATATCTTGTCATTCTCATTACGGAAAAATTTAATCACTTACATACGATAAAGTTAATATTATGATGTGTTAATTCTCAACTTTAATTCGGATTGAAATTTACTTATATATATATATATATATATATATATATATATATATATATATATATATATATATATGTGTGTGTGTATATAATATATTCCAATTTTTCCCAACACTCTTGATAATGGATAAATGTCAGGTGTTTTCTCTCTCTGATCCTAAGTAAATATTGTTCAACCCTGTGTTGGGTAACATATTGAGCATTTTCAATTTAATGAAAATATTTTAATTTAAAAACTTCAACTAAACGTCTCCCTTATTTCAAATCAATATGTATATATATATATATATATATATATATATATATATATATATATATATATATATATATATATATATATATATATATATATATAAGTGTGCAACAATAAGACCATAGCCTGATTATATATATATATAAAGTGAAATGATTGATTCACTACATAAACATGTTTCATGTTTCTGCCCTTTTGGGCTTCTTCAGGTGAATGATTTGATTTATTCAGATTCCAATTCAGAACGTTATTGGGAGGTGAGTCTTCTGTGATGAATTTTCTGCCTCATTTTATTAATATTTCTTTTTCCTTTTTCTTGTTTATGATTGTTCAAGTCGTAGAACGTAGAATCTTAAATTTTTGATTCTGTTCATTATGTTGCATTTTTTTAATTAATTTTTTGAGTTTATTTTTCACATTATTCTCATCATTATATAATTATTTTGTGCGTTTTACAATAGTTTTAGATATTGTACTGGTGAATCTATCTGTTGGTAATTTTTGCAGTCTTCTACAATTAACTCTTTTTTGTGATTGTTTGCTTATTTCATTTAAATTTAGGGGAAGAAAGCCTGTAGCTGGTCGTTATAAATTATGCTAGTTATATTTTATTGGATATATATGTATATATATGTGTATAAATATATATATATATATATATATATATATATATATATATATATATATATATATATATATATACATATATATACATATATATGTATATATATGTGTATGTATATATATATATATATATATATATATATATATATATATATATATGTATATATATATATATATATATATATATATATATATATATGTATATGTATATATATATATATTATATATATTATATATATATATATATATATATATATATATATATATGTATGTATATATATATATATATATATATATATATATATATATATATATATATATATATGGGAACTTTTAACACACACTCACACAGCACACACCACTGAAGATGGAAAGAATCCCGAAACATGTCTGGACAATTTACATCTAAGTATTAATAAACCTTACCTCTAAACATTTTACTTCCGAGTCTGTCTCACTCTCCACAGTACACATTATATATATATATATATATATATATATATATATATATATATATATATATATATATACATATATGTATATATATATATATATATATATATGGGCAGGTGAGAATTGACCCCCAATTAGAAATTCTGGATAACTTTTTAAATATTGCTCTGTATACATATGTATGAATGAATGTTACCAATTTCCAATAGGAAGGCTTTTTCCACCCACCCTGTGTATAGATATATATATTCACTCCTTTATTGGGATTTTTTGCCCATTCACAATTATTGTGTCACAAAAGGATAAATATTAATGAACATTGCTCTGCTATTATGCACCACTGCCCTATTGCACACATATTTGTTATGTCTCAAATGTTTAGGCAGAAAATCAATGGTTAGCAAAAACATGAAGCATCTCATAAATGCATGATTTCTAAAAAAAAAATCAAGGTTCAATCTGTGCAAATGCTCAACTCATGCATAAATATAGATGCATGCTGTGTTGGGGCTGATCAATTAAAAAATATAGAAATGGGTTGCTCAATAAAGAAATAATTTCTCTTGGCTTTTGTGGGGCATGAATCACTAAAAAAAATACCTGAATTGTCAAAAAACAGCTGAACACAACGTAATGTATCAACACACGTAAATGTATTTATGTAGCATAAATTTACATTGTAAAATGAACACCCTCACCAAACCATATTTTGAGGATGAATTTTCAAAAAACAAAAAGTTTTTCCAGGTATGATAAGTAGTTAATGTTCAAATTTTCATCCCTCTAGCTCCATCGGTGTGGCATCTCGGCATGGCATGAATAGCCAGCCAGCCACACCCTTTTGAAAGATGAAGAAGCCTCAACATGCTGACTGTTGACAGTTTTGATTGATAATTTCTAATATTAACAAAATTCATCGCAGCCTCTTATCTGCTGAATTGTATCTGTAGATAAATGGTTGAAGATGAATTGTATGAGTGGATAAATTATTGTTGTAAATTGTATCTATAGATAAATTTTATTTGTAGATAAATTAATATTGATAAATTGAAACTGTAGATAAATTGTTGTTGATGAATTGTATCAGTAGATAAATTATTGTTGTAAATTGTATCTATAGATAAATTATTGTTGTAAATTGTATCTATAGATAAATTGTATTTGTAGATAAATTATTATTGATGAATTGAAACTATAGATAAGTTGTTGTAGATAAATTGTATCAGTAGATAAATTGTTGTTGATGAATTGTATCAGTAGATGAATTATTGAAGTAAATTGTATCTATAGATAAATTTTATTTGTGGATAAATTATTATTGATGAATTGAAACTGCAGATAAATTGTTATAGATGAATTGTATCAGTCGATATATTGTTATAGATGAATTGTATCAGTCGATATATTGTTGTAGACGAGTTGTATCAGTAGGTAAATTATTGAAGTAAATTGAATCTGTAGATAAATTGTTGTAGATGAATTGTTGTAGACAAACCTGCCAGACATCAGACATCAGCCGCAGTTAGAATTTTGCTTACAGATTTCCTTCTCTGTGCTGGTAGCCACTTGGCCTAAGCACTGTCAAAACTAACATTAAAGAAAAAGTGATAATTTTTTTTCAATTAGCTAACAATAAATTCCTTCTCCCATTCCACAATCTTTTGCCTTCTCAACTCAACCACCATGAACCAAGTTTTTTTTGTTTTCTTTCATTTCGCAGATATCTTTGAGGGAAGAAGAAAATGATAAGCCCTGTTTGTTGCTTTATATTCCGTCTGCTGAAATGTTTAAACAGTCTTTGGCAAATATTATGTTTACGCAGATGATACTCAAGGGCTTCTGAAACATATCTTTTTGCTACTTAGATGTGTACACAGCAGTGGTTGGGTAAACTGGGGCTTCCACGAAAGCTATAAGAAAATGTGTTCTACATGTGTGTATGTGTGTGTGTGTTCATTTACTGTATTCTGTGAATATGAATATGTAACAGCATGTGTGCATTTGACTGCATGTTTGAAAATGGATTAATATTTATGTGACCATAAGTGAACATGTCATTGTGTGTATGAGTGTATTTGTATATGTATGTGTGTGTGCGTGCGTGCGTGTGTGTATGTATATTTGATTTGATATATTTGGATTTTTTTTTCTGTATTTATCAATGAATGCATCATGTCTGTATGTGAGTGTGTTTGAAGGTGGAATATTTTCTCTTCGTATGTGTGCCATTGTGTGTATGTGTATGACAGGATGTGGATTTTTTTCTTTGTATCAATAAGTGTGTCATTGCATGTGTGTTATCGAAAGTGGATTAGTTTCTTTTTGTAAATGTATTACTTTGTGCATGTGTGTAATCAAAGGTGGTTTATTTTCTCAGTATTTATTAGTGAATATGTCCTTGTTTGTGTATGTGTGTGTTTGTGTATGTGTGTTTGTGTGTGTGTGTGCGTGTGTGTGTGTGTGTGTGTGCGTGTGCGTGTATGTGTGTGCGTATGTGTGTGTGCGTGTGTGTGTGCAGCTTTTTGGAAGTATTAATAAGAGATCATAAGTGTGAGTGCTTGTGTTTGTGCCAATGTTTATTATCAAACATACTTGAAAGGTCATGAGTTTTTTGTATGTGTGTATGCATCTGTGAGCGAGTGTGTATGTGTCTGTGTGTGCGTCTGTGTGTTTTCTTTATACTGATTTGACAAAATTCAGTATGGCTAGCTTTTTCATACTTCCCACATCTGCATCAGTGTATTTGTGTGATCAGCTTTTACTTGAAATGTGTTTAGTCCATGTGTGTTTTCAAGTATTCACAAAGCTTTTGCTTCTCTGAGATAAACTGGGAGTGTTTGGGGCATATGTTTATCCTTTGAAAATCAGCATTCCAAATCCATTTTTTTTAGCAGTACTTGAACCAGTGCTGGATAAACTTTGTTGTAAATGTAATATATTTTATGGGCCCTGTCCTTTCAGGGGCCCAACTGTAAATGCTTGCAAGTTATTGATTCCAATTAAGTGATTCGGGACTTGCTCTATTTCTATAGTACCATACATAGCCTTCAACTTATATAAATGACCAGCTATTTAAGGTTCGCAATTTTAGCTAATTATCACCTTTAATTCGGGTACCAATTATTTCAACTCAGTGATTAATGGGTGTGTGGTAGCTATTTGATACACATACAAAAATATGAAGATACTTGAAACTGAAGTCATCACTGCTGCACAAAAATCAAGACAAAACCAAAGTAATACTACTACCAATATGTCAGACATATTGTCATGTTATCTAGCTGTATAACAGATATAAGAAATTTCTTGACTATGCAGGCAAAAAATTTATGTGTTCTTAAAATCATATATTCTTTAAAAATTTAGAGCCCTTTTAAAACATTCGCTACAGGCCCCACACTAGCTTAATCCTGCACTGATTTGAACACTGCCCCTAGGTGTTTGTAGGAATTACACTACTACATCAGCAACATTGCAGGCCGAACCAAAGCATTTCATTATTTGTGTCATTCCAGGTGCTACTTTAGAAAAGTAAAGTCTTTCACACTATTTTACTGAATTCATATTGAACTGATCAGAGGTACAGATATAGACGGGATGGAGCTCCAGGAGGTCTGCATACTCCCAAGCCCACATCCTGCTGAGGTAGAGCAATTTTCTTTTTAGATATCAGATTAAACAAATTCTATTAATAAAAATTTAAAAAATGCAAATATTCCTGTGTAATCATAAATCAGCTTTGAAAAAAATTGAGGTTTAAAATGTGCTCTCTTTTTTTCGTATTTGTAAAAATAATCATATTCATTCAGACTCCCTTCCATGCTCAAAAAGTTTCACCATTTGGACTCACCCCTCAGCTCAGAATCCTGGATCTGCTGGTGAATTATCATGAAAGACTCCGACCAGTTTTTTCTGAATTTAATTTTTTAATACTTTCCTGATATTATATCGCTTAAAGCAGATGTTCAGATTATTTCTCCAGGTTTTGAATGTTATTTTTTCCTTATGTAGATAGATCAAGAAGTATGAAGATTGATAATGAAAAAGCATTTATCTTACTAAACAAATATTCTTTTTTCAACATAATCTCCTTCCTTGTCAATGCACTTAATACAGTGGTGAATATTAATCACAGAGATCGAACAGTATAGATTTCAGATCAAAATTCAGCCAATAACTACATTTATTCATTCACCCTCCAGTAAGATTGGAAATAGAGGATAAATCGCCAGTAAGACTCAAGACTGAAATTCACATCCCTGTTGCTTCCAAAAACCTGGTTGTACAGATCCATAGTTTTTTGTGTTGTTTTCAAACTAGTAGCATTAGTAGAAACAGTGATCTGGGCCCCAGGGCAAAAAGGGTTATGGGCCCCTTAACATGTTGGGCCTGCTGGTGTTTTGAGTCCTTGGGAATTGCCTGACCGTTTAGTCTAGCCCTGGTAGCAGCAATATCATTGTACAAAGATGGCCAAGGGTTCTATCCATTTCCATATTAGCATGTGTTTGTGTGTTTGTTTATATATTTGTGAGTTCTTGCTCTCCTGGCCATACCATCTTGTCCATAGACTTGCAAATTCGCATCAGTATGCCACTAGACCCCTTCTAAAAACATTATTTTTTCATTTTTTAGGAAAAACTTTTTGATCTTTTGGGGACTTTATTTGAAATGTTCATTAAAAACAGCTAGATTCTCCAGAATCTAAATGTTTCCAGATCTTTCTATTCTATCTTAGTGATGTCATAAAAAGAATTTCTTCTGACCATATTTATTCTTCGATAGAATGCTTTTGCATTTTCGACGCTGTGGTTGTTCAATTATTGACTGTGGATGTAAGTCTACATTTATTTTTCATTAGATGGAGCATTGGCAACCTTTATTAATTTCTGATTGTTTGTTGCTTTCAGTCTAATTGCATTTTGAATTAAACCTCCCAATAAAAAGATATTGGGTGAGGGGCTTTCTTGTTGACATTATAAGGAGCAGAATTTTAAATTTCCTGCTCTCTGGTTTCATTGTTACAGCTTGGTTGAATGATACATACAACCAGCTAGCCAACCAGCTAGCCAGGTGGACCAACTTAAAAACTAAAGAAACCTACATTGATCTTGACTACGTTGGTGTCGACAGTTTTAGTAAACGGTTTTTGATGTGTTGAACTCATTCATTTTTCATCATAATCTCTTTCCTTATCAATACTCTTTATACAGTGGTGGATATGAACCATGGAGATTGCATATAGCATATGCTGCATTTATTACAGCAATATACACGGTAAATTTCAGATCAAAATTCACTTTAGCTTCCGTCAGAATTTCTCAGGTGAGGAATAATCGCCATTATACACTGATTCATTCAAACTGTAGTCTGCATTTTGGTTGTTATGATTACAAAGTTTCAGCCATTGTACCCTTCGGCCTTATTCATGCGGCTGTCGGATTCGGTCACATTCTCACGATTACGAAATGAACTCTTTGTTCAATTCACAGGGGTAGAGTGTTCTCATCTTGCTGTCTATGCTAATGGATATCCCATACAAAATTCTTCTTTGTTAATTCATCCTTGAGATGCTCATACCAATGAACCAGAGCATATGGATCTCACTGCCTCACCTATGGATTTAACTCACGATCACCAGGTAATCTGAATTCACTAAACCAATATCCACAAAGAAAAATTTGAGACAATATAAACATTTACTATACAAATGCATTGCAATTTATTTTTAATGGAAATGCAATGTAGATTAGGGAAAAAAAGGTATTGTTGGTGAACAGGAATTTATATGAGCATTACTGACAGAGGAAGGCTATCATAATTATGATATATAAACATTTACAACAGAAATATATTGCGAATAAAGAAAAAATATTGTCATTCATCAGGAATTATTGCAGGCATCATTGACAAAATAGGATTACAGGCTTCCCCTTTTGAAATGCAGTTTGAGATATGTTAGGCTAGGGTATGGTAGATCCCCAAATATTAACCTAGCTCCAGAACAGCTGGATCTAGCCCCAAAATAGCTAGATCTAGCTCCAGAACAGCTAAGCCCTGGTTTTCATGACACGGTCATGACACGTTTGATTTACTTGGACCTCAATACCTCCAATATAATGGAGAACACCTGTATAATACTCATATGCTCATGTAGATATAGCTCCAAAATAGCTAGATCTAGCTTCAAAATAGCTTGAGCTAGCCCCAGAACAGCTAAACACTTGTTTTCATGACAGGGTTATAACACATTTGGTTTAATAGGATCCCAACATCTCCGATATAATGGGGAATACCTGTATTATACTCAGCTGGATCTAGCTGCAAAATAGCTAGATCTAGCACCAGAACAACTAATCCCTGGTTTTGCATGTCACAGTTATAACACATTCGGTTTACTTGGACCCCCAACATCTCTGATATAATGGGGGACACCTGTACTAAACTCATATGTATCATAATCTTGTAATGTTGACGACTCAATCTGTTGATAATAAGAGGTATTATCAAATAAACAAAACAAAAAGCAATGCAATTTTTATGGTTAATGTAAGAAATGATTATTTGAAATCAATACCTGTCAGATTTGTTGATGGAACCCAATAGAAAGATGCTCACAATGGCAGAAGGATGATTTAACACGATTTGCATTACTACCTAATCTGCAGACAATAAGGCTCAGAAGAAGAATCACTTCCCTCATCATATTTGCAACAGCTCTGGTTTGTCATTTGATACAAACTGTCACAAAATCAATGTCTTTTGGCAGCATGCCATCTTGGGAGTGATCAATTGAAAAATTAGAAAAAGGGGTGATTGATAAAGTCCTGATTTTCAAAAACCAAGCAAGAATGCTGCTGGACGCAAAGTAAGGGACCAATTTAGCATGAATTTTGCAAAAATTTAGGAAATTATTTGGGAAATAAATCAATTTTTTTTCTAGACATGATAAGGATTTGATGCTTGAATTTTCAGCCTTCTAGCTCTATTGGTATAGCCTGAACATATGAAACAAACATAAATACATACACAGTCATCCAGAATAACTTGAACATTGAAGAAACATACGTTGACAGTTTTGGCTTACAGTTTCAAATTATTATCAATGAAAGGATAACTAGACATAGGACCCTATTTTAAAAGTGCTTGGTGCGAATAAGGCTCACTTTTGATGGCTTGCAGGAGGTGCAGACGGCCTTAAGGTTGACAGCCTGGAGAGTGAAATTAGATTCAGGCTGTGAAAGTTTGCATTCACATCAGTGCCCTTGAGAAAAGCATGAATCCATCTCCTTCCCACCCCAAGCAAAGGGTAGATTGGGTTCTTTAGCCTTGGTTACCTACCGGTCTAGGAGACAAACAACTGGGAAAACCCAACCCCTCATCCAGCATCATGACAGACTGGAATGGAGAGAGTAGGGAACATGTTCCCAAAGTGTACATTAAAGGGGCCCAGGTGAAGCTTCGATAGGGATAGCTGGCCGGAAGTATACTATATTAAATTGTTCAGTTGAAATGAAGGAGAAAAAACATTAATGGATGAAATAATACCACCAATGTCTCAACCTCTCCATGACTCCTTTCGCAAACCACTGCTTGTGTAGTGACTTTGATCCTCCTTGGGAACCCCACTACTGGCGCTCAGTACCAGACTAAGCTAAGCTAAGTCAATATTTACCAGATGAGCAAAATAATCAGCCATGGTGGCAAATCTTTTTGTGGTCTTGTATGCACACATTGGTGATAATTTCCTGAAAAAACTCCTTATGTGTCCATGGTAAATTTTAAGCAGCAAATTATCTTTGATTTCTCAATCTTTTACTGTTGAGCAACCATAGCCACCAAAGGTGGTGAAGGGTTCATTCCCTTTTTATATGTGCATGTAATTGTATGTTCCAGTGCTCCTGGCCATACCGTTTTGTCTACAGACTTGAAAATTAGCATCAGTTCTTCACTTGACCCCTTTGAACAATTCTTTTATTCAAATGCTTTTTTGACCCTCTTAGTACTTTGGGAACCTCATTCTGACAGGTTTATTAATAACATCTAGATTGTCTGGATTCCATATGTTTCTAGATGTTTTTTTACTCCATTTTAGATGTTTTCAGTGGGAAATGCCAGTGATCCTATAAATAGAATTTATTCTGACCATATTCATTTTCTGATGGAATTTTTTTTTTACATCACTTCAAATTTTAATGCCATGGTTATCCAAACATTTTATTTATTTTTACAAAATATTTTATGGAGAAAGAGAGCAAAATGCTTGAAAGCATTCTTAAAGAAGACTGTTTAAACAATTGATTTCTGAATTGTTTAAGATTGGAGAGTTTCAGGAATTATATGCTTTATTTTGAACAATTATTTCACAAAAAGTGAAATTAATGAATAAATAATGATAATAATGGATATTTCTCAGGAAAGAGAAGGAGTCTTGATACTTATGTCATGCTCATGAGAGAATAATGCTCAAAATTAAAAATGCAGAACTGGAGAAAGTAAACCACTTCATCTACCTAGGGCAACAAATCTCCATGAAATCCTCAAAAGAAGAAGAAATCAAGTGGATAATCACTCTACAATGGCAAGCCTGCAGCAGAGCAAGCTCATCCTTCAAGAACAAGAAAATACCATTAGTCCTGAAAAGAAGAGTATACAACCAATGCATCCTCCAGATAGTCACCTATGGGGCTGAGACATGGACCCTAATCAAGAGATTGATCTACAAACTAAGAACCATACAACGTGCACAGGAGAAAATCATGCTCCACATCACAAGGACAGATCACAAGACAGCACAGTATATTAGGGGAAAAACAGGAGTCGGAGACATCATAGAAACTCAAATGGCAATGGGCTGGTCATGTTGCAAGGATGGCAGACAACCACTGGACATCATGACTCACAACACAGATCCTCAGATATGATATGCGAAACTGTGGCTGATAGAATATAAGATAGGAGACAAACTACACAAATTCAGAAAGTATTAGCAAATCCTAGAAAAGGTCTTTGTCCAATGACGGACAATAAAAAACTGATGATGATTATGATTGTTCGACTATTAATAAAAAATAAAGAGAAATTAAAATAATTGCTGCCATTCTTTTTATGAAACCACTTACAAAAGATTATATTTCCAGAGTGCCAATAAAATGTTTTTACGTACTTCATTGTGGAAACATGCCATACGTTTGTCATTCCTGGTTTATAGCTTTTGCCTACAGATTAGTAAAGACACTGAGCCGAAAGATATATGTATCACTAAAATAGCTAAGCCCTAAACCAAAGATTTCTGTATTATCAGACCCTCAAAGATAATCGACAACAATACCTAAATCAAAGATAATGATTCAACTTTCCTTATTGCTGCCCACTGACTTTACCACAACTCAACCAGTCCTAACTTAGCCTTAGTCATTTTCTGCACAAATAAACTAAATATTTCTGGCATGTGGGAAAAAGTTTAAAACAGGAAGAAAGAAATGGTTAGTGGCCAGGAATCAAGATAAACATCACTAAAAACGTAAGGATACTTTATGAATAATATATTAGGTTTCACTGTAGAATTTATCGTAAATGATTACTAAAGAAGAGTTCTATAACTTGAGTCATCGGGGTCCCTGGCAGACTTCTCGATTGGGGTTCGTAATATATATTATCATCATCATCAGTCTCTTAATGTCCATCATTGGATATAGACCTTCCCCAGGATTCGCCACACTTCTCTATCGTGGGCGTCACGGAACCAATACTTCTGAGTGATACATATATATTTTTCGATAAAAAAAGTTGCGCAGTAGTGACTCGTGAGGCAAAATCATAAAGATAGAAATATCGTTAAGATTTGAAAAAATCAGACAGAAACATCTTAGATGAAATTCAAAGACCCATTCAATTCAGGTGCTTACGTCAATATACAAATTTTTGACGCAATGAGCAGGATTGATAAGTCATCATTTCTTAAGTTCTAACATTTATGTAATTTAGTAACGTAACCCGAACCTTAATGTATTATCGAAATTCACCCAACATCAAATCTAATATGACTCAATTTTCAGTCATGTACTGCATTTGATGTCAAGCAAGGAAGAAGTGATTGAATTTTGAGGAAATCCAGGAATTTGTTTCTTGATTGGGAGATATTTTGAGTTTTTAAATAAAATATATTCTGCAATGTCAAAATGTTTTGGTTTTTTTTGTCTGACACCTCTGTGGAGCCCCATTCCTCACCGGGGCCCTTGGTATTACCCCACTTGCCCCACTGGTAGTTAAGGCACTGCTACTGAAATTTTAAAGAAAAAACAAGATTGTCAGTGGTCTGGAATTGATGCAAACATTGCTAAAAAGATAGGTCAATTATGAGTGTAATATTCAATTATTTATGATAGGAACGCATTGTATATAATTTTACAAGAGAAATGCAATGTAATTCAGGAGAAAAAAATGATTATCAGTAATCAAGAATTTATGTAAGCATTATTAGCATTTTAAGCAACTATTATATGGATAATATATGAACATGCATATAGAAATGCATTGTAAATGATTTTATCATAGAAATGCAGAAATACTGAGGCAAAAAGGCATTGTCAGTGGTTAGGAATTAATAGAACCATTACTCAGAATAGGTCTATTATTACATGTTTGATATGTAAGCATTTACTATAGAAATATATTTTGAATGGTTTTACTAGAGAAATGCAATGTAATAGAGTCAGAAACAGTATTGTCAGGGGTCAGGAATTTATACAAGCATTACTGATAGCAGGGAGCTAATATATGTATAATGTATAAACATTTACTGCAGATATGCATTGCAAATGATTTTTCAGTTGAAATGCATCATAAACGATTTTACGGTGGAAATGGATTAAATGAGGAATTAGGTATTGTCAGTGATCAGGAATCATTACAAGTATAGCATTACCGACAGAATAGGTCTATTATTACATGAATAATATATACAAACACTTACAAGAGATACGATTCTAGCATTAAAATTTTAATCAAATTTGCAACATCTCCAGAGCTACTTTTCTGAATGAGAAGTACATTTAAGAATAACATTTAATCAAATGACAAACTGTTTGTAGAGCCGATGGCTCAAGCCTATTAGCAATAACATCGAGCTCAAAGCTGGCAATTTTAGACAAAGGGATATTCTTATAAAGTGTGGCATAGGATTGTCAACCAATTCTCAGTTATTACTGCACGTGCACTTCTACATAGAACTAACAACTGAGTCATTTACGGCTAATTGAAAGTTCTAGCATAGACAATGCTTGCAATGTTAAGCACAAACTCAATTGTTCTCCCTGGACTTGAGTGGCCAGTCAGTTGGTCAGCCCGGGAGTGCTGATTACCTCCTGGTCACTTTTACTAGCCACTTCATTTGCTCAGACATGTTGCCCAAGACTGACCTCCTAAGATCTCATGTGACCTTTTGATAATTATTTATATTTGTGGCAATTGAGAAATATCCTCACTACCTTGTTCATGGCTTTATGTCATCCCTCTCTTTGCTTTCTTTCATTTCCCTCTCGCCTCTCTCTATCTCTCTCCCTCTCTCTCCAGATTTTTCTCACTCACTGTAGTTTCTGCTCTCTCTCTCCTATCATTACTCTTTCTTCTTCATTCCATTTCTATCTTTCTCTCTCTCTCCTCCCTTAATTCGATTTCCTATTGAGTTCTCTCTCTGCTCGTCTTAGTCGACTTTCTCTCTACTCTCATTCTCTACCTCTCATTCACTCTCTCTCTCTCTCTCTGTCTCTCTCTCTTTCTCTCCCCTCTTGCTTTCACTTTCGTCATCCCTTGCTTCTTTGTTCTCTTTCTCCCTACTTTACTCTCTCTCTCTCTCTCTCTCTCTCTCTTCTTTCTCTGCTTTTCTCCAACTCACAGGTTTACCTGTCATTTTCTTCATCTTTCTTTCTATTTTTTCTCTCTCTCCCACCCTCTCTCTTACACCCTCCCTCATCTTTACTCCTCCTGCATCTCCCCAAGTTCACTTCACTCTTCCTTCTTCTTTAATCTCATTTTCATTTTCTTCTCTGTTATTCTTTTCACACATCTTCCTTTCTCCCTTCTCAAACCTCTGTTTTCTTCCTCTCTCCCTCCTCTGTTCTCACTCTCCTTCCCTCTCTCTGCCCTCTCTCTGTTCTTCTTCTCGGCTTTTATCTACTTCCAGTAACCATTCCTTCTTCTTTCATTTTCTATCGTCTCTTTTTTCTCTTTTTTCAACCTTTTCTCTCTTTTTCCACTTTTCTTTTCTCCCTCTTTCCCTTTGTTCACTTCTCTCTCCTTTGCTCACCTCTCTCTCTTTTGCTCACTCTCTCCTTCCCTCTCTCCAAATCTCTTCACTCCTTGCTGCCTGCTTCCTCTTTCATTTCATTTTCTCTCTAGTCCTCTTTCTGTCATTTTTCTGCATCATCTTTTCTCGTCTTTCCTCAACTTTCTTTTTTCCCCATTTTCCTTCTCTCTATCTCTCCCTTATCTGTTCTTATTCACTCTCTCTCTCTCTCTCTCTCTCTCTCTCTCTCTCTCCCTCTTCATCTATCATTCTCGCTTTCTATTGCTCTTCACCTTTCTCTTTCCATTTACTTCTTTTTCTCTCTGTTCCTTTCCACTGTTATCTTCTCATTTTCCCTCTCTATTTAATTCCATTTCCCTCTTTCTTGCACTCTTTCTATTCCTTTTCTTTTCGGTAGTTTTGAATCTCTCTCTCTCTCTCTCTCTCTCTCTCTCTCTCTCTCTTCATCTATCATTCTCGCTTTCTATTGCTCTTTGCCTCTTTTTCCATTTACTTCTTTTTCTCTCTGTTCCTTTCCACTGCTATCTTCTCATTTTCCCTTTCTAATTAATTCCATTTCCCTCTTTCCGTCTCTTTTTTTCTTTTCATCTTTTTCATGCACTCTTTCTATTCCTTTTCTTTTCGGTAGTTTTGAATCTCTCTCTCTCTCTCTCTCTCTCTCTCTCTCTCTCTCTCTCTCTCTCTCTCTCTCTCTCTCTCTCCCCATATACTAATTTAATTTGTTGAGTGGAATACTCTTGGGCACAATTTATGTTATACTTATATCAAGGAATGTTGGGTGGAGGCTACATTATTTGTTTCCTAACTGGACAGCTCTGGATAGGAATAAGTAAGTATACAAGCCGTAAGCAAATCTCCGGTAGCCTCTGTCCATGGCGGACATCGTTGTACTTATCCCCTTTAATAAATACTATTACTGTGAATTCTGGACCAGATAGCTTTGCACTAAACAAATATTTCACACTTCACACTTCTAAAATTCAGTAAAGTTAAACGATGATATCATTAGAATCTGTCAAGCAAAACTGTTAACATCAACATGGGTTTCTCCAGTTTTCTGTTGATCTGGCTGATATCATCCATTAAGTCCATACCAATGGAGTAAGACAGTCGGAAATTTAAGCATTTAACAACATTTTATCTACGAAAATGTTTTTCAGGTTTTTTTTATCTTAACCCCCTTAAATAGGGATTTAATGAGAGGTTCAATTTATGATGTAACTTTATGCTAAACTGGTCCCTAAGTTTGTGTCCAGCCGCATCCACATTTGTTTTTGTTTTGTTCTTTTAATTTGGACTTTTTTTTTTATTGATTACTGCTAAACATAAGGTGAGAGGAACACTTCTTTTTCAATTTTTTTGATTGATCACCCCCAACACAGCATGTTGCCAAAAGGCTTTGTGTCAGTAAGTGTAAAGGTATGTCTCAAATATCCGTCTCAGATGCTTCGGTTTTTCTTAATTTTCGTTGCTTTTCATTACAATGCCTCTGACCATTAGTCTACAGTCATTAGTAAACAGTATGGATGAGAATAAAAAAAGGATTAGGTCTCAGTAAGACCAAAACTCACAACCCTTTGACATTGGGAAGTTTAGTTATTCATACAGGCTGCTCTTACCAATTGAGCTAAAAAAAAAAAAAGAAAAAATCTCAACAGTATTCCATTAAAAAAATCATTCTATGAATGACAACTCATTTTTTTTTACAAATTAATGATAAAAGACTTTCATTATGCACACATCAGAGCAAAAATAAAAGTAAAATGAGTGAGTATTCCCCTTATGCTGGCTACGGCTTCAGCTTTGGCTCCACGTGTCCTATTACTGCTCACTCAGCCCCTGAAATAAATTTGAAAGTGATGAGTGCTCGGAGTGGCCTCACTGGCTGCTTTATCAATAGCAGGGGAGGAAGGGGAGAGACGGATTTTTCCCTCTCCCAAGGGCATTAGTGCAAAGCGGATACAGTCAGTCCCAGTTATTGAATTTGGTTTGCTGAGACCATTTCCTGTGTTGCTATCAGCTTGGCCATCCCGCACCTTCTGCAAAAAATTGAAAAAAAAAATTTTTTAAATGGGACGGGCGGGTTTCATTGATTTTTGAAACTGAATGTCCGAACCCAAACCCAAACATGTTTTTTACTCAGTCATGCTAAAGGACACAACAAACATATAAAAAAATAGGATTTTATATTCTGATATCGTAATAAAAATACTGAATTTGAAAGAGCAATAAAAGAAAATATTGAAAGAATTGAAAATATAAAAAAAAACAAAAAAAAATTTCAAAAATCCATTTGTGGTCAGCAGAATACTACTTACCAATCACAGTACAACATGAATCTCTATTACCTACACACACATATATATATATATATATATATATATATATATATATATATATATATATATATATATAAATGCAATATGTATATCCATATATTTCATACATACCATCATTTTTGATGTCACAGGTTAACAAAGGATAACATTGAATATGATCTTCTTTACCAACATTCAATTGTTCAATCTTGGTAATCATCAAAATGCTCATTTTCTGCAAGAAATCAACTGGTAAAGAATTCCTCACCTTTTGGACAGCAATCCAATCTTGTTACTTATTAGTTTTGATTGTATAAAACTCTAAATGTTCTCGATTAGGGTCATATCAAGTGTTTGGTCTGACAGGAACATGATTTTAAAGCTGTTTGTTATCAGCCTGGTTTTAGTGGATCAAGCCGAATGACAAATTGTATTGTCCAGCTGGAAGCGGACATTTAGTCAGCATGGCTTTTTGAGGTTAAATCTTAGAGTAACATCTTGTATGTCAATTCGAAGTCAGTGGTTCATCATTATTATCAGTCTTTTATCGTCCGTTGTTGCATATGGGCCCTCATCTGGATTTACCACATTTCTCTATCATAGGCATTGCAGAGCCAATATTTACTGAACCGGTTTAGTTTGTCTCAACATTTCATATTTTGCCGACTTTGGTTCTGCATTTGATCTCTGGAGGTCCATGTTGTGAGTCGTGATGTCCATTGCTGGTCTGCAATTCTTACAACATGACCAGCCAATTGCCATTTGAGTTTCCTTATAGTTTCCATGATGTCTCGGGTTCCTGTTTTTCTCCTAATATACTGTGCTGCCTTGTAGTCTCTCCATGTGATGTTGAGCATGATTCTTTCATGTGCAGGTTGCATGGTTCTCAGTTTGCGGGTCAGTCTCTTGATTAGTTCGCCATGTATAAAATGAGAAAAACTGATCACTGCACAAGTTTGCATTTTCCATGTAAGCTAAAATGCAGAGAAAGTGAAACTGCTATAATAGAGTCATTTTATTACTGCACAAACTGAAAATAATCACTGCGCATTCTGGGAACACTGCACACTTATTTTGTATCTTGGTAATTAGTGTTAAGCAATACCAGGGAATTCAGGCAGTCCCCTACCATGACTGATTGTAACATCATCTTCGCTTGTCAAACAACCGAAAATTATCTTTCTGCTTCACGGATAGTGAAGGCCTCCAAGTTGAAGAGGCACATGAACAAATCCTCAGAGCAAGATTCGAGATCACTGATTAGAGTGTCTGAATAGTTCTCATGATTCTCCCACCTCCATCAGCAGACCTCTGGAATGAAGTGAAGATATACTACCTTAGAAATCAGGGCTTTTTTCAATTGATAATAGAGTTGAAAAAAAAATCACAAGAATACCTTGAATAGTGCGGTTTTCAAACAGTGTAGATTTTGATGTAGTACTGTTAAAGTATTGCTGCATAAATCAACGTAAATAAGTGTAAGCTGAAAACGAAAACATTAAATCATGATGAGACCTTGAACTGTACAGTTTTGGAAAGTACAGAAAGTTTTGGAGGAAATCAACTGCACTAATCAAGGTATACTAGTACATTACTGTATCACCAGCAGGGTTGGTACTACCAAGCAAAATAGTCAATCGCCTTAGGTGCTAAAATTTGGAGGCACCACACAAATTCTGTACAATAAAGACAAAATTACTTAATCCAAATAAAAACACAAAAACTTGGAAATAAAGAGAACAGTGGCCAAGACTGATGATAGCAATATTGAGAAGAAAAAAAAGGGTTTCATTGAAATTTCTCACCAGAAGCAACAGCGCTTAGGGTTAAGGTGGAACTTGCGCTCTCCCCCGGCACAACTCCAAGCCCATTCTCCATCCTCCTCTGTCCCACGAGTACCTGCGTAAGAGGGGAGGGTGAAGTTAAGGATGAGGTGGAAAGGGGTAATAATCTGGGAGAAAGGGGCACACATTGAAGAGCTGGCCCTGGTTGCTAAATACCCTGGTGCCGCTCTGCTTACACGCCATAAAAAAAACTTAAATTGAACTGATATAAGAAAATGAGAAGAAACAGAATATAAAAATGAAACTAAGAATAGATTTATAACACTACTAAGGCAAGTCTGCCTCACACGCAGAAGTTCCCGGGTTCGATTCCTGATATGGACGAGGAATGTGGAAAACTCTTCATTAGGACTAATTTCCCTGTGAAATCAGCAGCTAATCGAGCACACTCTAAGCTACGTGATCAAGGTGGAGGTATACCTTTGAGCGGCTTGCATCTTGCCAATGGGGTGATCATAGAAATTTGTGGGAATAAACTCCTGGTTTTGACCAGACTCGAAACTTGCAAGGATCACCTAGCTGACGCATGCAACTTAGTCACAGTCAACACATATCCAATGGGAGTTGTCTCTTTAGAGACGGATGTTTTACAATACCTTTCCATCAAGGTGAGTAATATCTGGTCCATATCCTGAAAGTTGATCCCCCAATGTCGGTATCCCTTCAAAGTCAATCCTTCTTATCACTGATGGTATCAGCGACATGAATATTGAAAAAGCTGTTTTAGATGAGTCAGAGAATTGCTCAGCTAGTTGTGTATGCACATTATCAATAAGTACTATCATGATCACCTGTTTGAAATACTTCATCGTCACTTGGGTGGGCCGACCAGTGAAAAGGAAAGTAAGAAAAACTTTATTTTGCAAGGAAATGAAGCAACAACTTGATGTTAAAATGATAAAACCAAATAAACATGAGTAAAAAAAATAAAGAAAACAATAGATTTCCAGCCATCCGTGGAGTTCTCATTGCTCAGTCAGTAAGAGCAGCCAATACAGATAAGCAGGTTTCTTTTGCCGAGAGTTTATCCTTTATTTTTGATCTGCAAACTGGTTTGCCAATCATACAATGTATTCAAACGACATACATGGAATAAGCAACAATATTATAGGTAATATAAAAGCAAATGTCATCATCATCAGTCTTTCATTGTCCATCGTTGAACATAGACCTTCCCCAGGATTCACCACACCTCTCTATCATGAGCATAGTGGAGCCAATATTCTGCCAACCTCAGTTCCAAATTTTAGCTCTGGGGATCCATGTTTCAAGTCGTGATGTCCGTCACTTGTCAGCCATTCTTGCAACATGACCAGCCCATTGCCATTTGAGTTTCCATGATGTCTCAGACTCCTGTTTTTCTCCTAATATATTGCGCAGTCTTGTGATCTCTACATGGGATGCTGAGCATGATTCTCTCCTGTGCACGCTGCATGGTTCTCAGTTTGCAGATCAGTCTTTTGGTTAGGTTCTATGTTTCAGCTCCATTGCTGACTATATCGGAAGGATGCATTAGTTGTATACTCATCTTTTCAGAACTAAAGGAATTTTCTTGTTCTTGAAGGATGAGCTTGCTCCACTGAAGGTTTACCATCCTAAATTGATTCTCCGCTTAATTCCTCCTTCTTTTGAGGATTTCATAGAGATTCGTTACCGTAGTAGGTATAGTGGTCTGCTTTCTCGAGTTCTGCGTTTTCAATTTTGATTGTTGTGCATTTATTTCCAACACATTTGTTGTACATGACCTTCCCGTCTAATACAAATGTCAGAATGTTTCAATTAAATGAACTGGTCACAAATGAACCGATGAAAATTTGTTCAAATTATTTGAAATTGTTGTTTGCAACAAAAATATCCAAAACTGTATGAAATGAAACTGAATAGTGTGATCTTGAGATCAGAGTATTAATCATGTGACACACAACAAAATCATGAGAGTTGCTTGGTCTGAGTTGCTCTGGATTTTCATATATGAGCTGCTCTAGTTACAGTGGATGAAATTTGATCAATTGATCCATCTGCTTATCTGTCAAGTGGTCCAATGTTTCTGGTGTTCCATAAGAACAAAGTCTCTTGAAATCACTCCACCATAAAACAAAGAAACTTGTTTTCTCTCAAGTTTTTATTCTATTTTGAAATCTTCTTTTGAATAGCACTTCGTATATATATATATATATATATATATATAAATATATATTATTGTGTCATCCACAGACAGCTGTTTCGTTGTATTACAACTCTTCAGTGTGGCTATAGACTATCCATTATCCCATCCAGAACCATGAGGTAGGATCGAAACCTTTGCTCCAGACCTGGAGGCTGGTACCCTACAACGGCGCCACGGAACTGGACGGTCAGTAAGGTTGAATATAAGCAATACATTTATTTAGCATATATTCCCCATCCACCAGAGTGCTCTATTCCTATAAAAGAGCATTGCATAAGCTTACAATGAACGAGTTACCTCACTTAAAGAGTGCTCAACCCTGAATAAGGGAGCATTATATATATACATATATATATATATATATATATACATATATATATATATATATATATATCCAAGTTCTTTTAATACCCAAAGATGTAATTTAGTCTGCTACGTGGTAACAGTTGCTACGTCTTATTTGAACTGCGCAGAGCAGAGGCATTCTTCTAAATAAATTTTAACTGCGCACACACCCAAAAGATATCGACTGGTCATTCTACCCATGTGGATTAAGAAGGGGGGTACACGTGAGCGCTTGTGTGTGTGTGTGTGCGTGTGCAAGTGATTGAGTGAGTGTGTGTCGGTGCGTGTGTGCGTGCGAGCATGCTGGTTGATGAAGAGTGAGAGGAAAAAAAAAAAGTGAGGCAAAATTAGTGATACTCAAGGGATGTAACCCATCTTTAAAGGAAGGAGGAATTTTAGCAGAGATTCTTTGTTTGTTTGTTTTTTAAAGTATTAAACTTCTTTGCTTTCCTGCGGTTGAGTTCTGTTCCTTTTTTTCTCTCCTTTTTCTCCGCGTGTATTCTCTTACAGGCAAAACATATGGGATGAAACTTGAAACCAGAAATGCTAAACCTGTTGGCTCTTCAGAAATAAACAAGAAATAGGAATGGAATGATTCCTGATATTTTTGATAATGACATCACCCTATGAGAAGAAAGAAAGTTGTCCTAGTGTTAGTAAGCAAAATGGTTCACATTTAAGTGTGTTATTCAAGATACAAACACCGAAGTCCAGTCTTAAATTCTCGTCTTAACTCAATTTTTTTCTTCCTTTCCAATTCATTCTATATTTTTCCTCTACCGATCCTCTTTTCTTTCAGCTTGATTCTTCATTGAATTAACCTTCATCTTTTTTCATTCTTCCTTATCTATTTTCTTTTTTTTTCCTTTTCACATTTCTTTCTTTTCATCTTTCCTTATTTCATTTTCTTTCAACTTTAATCCTCATTTAAGTAATCTTCATCTTTTTTTCAAATTTTTCGAAAATCGCCCCCAAAATAAGTTTTTAGATGTGTTCAATTTACAATGTAAGTTAATGCTAAACTAACCCTTTAGTCTGTATCTGGCAGTGTTCACAATGGTTTGTTCAACATACGGATTTCATAGTGATCCAACCAAATGGCAAAAGAAGTTAACATTCATTGATCACACACTGCTTCTGATTTTTTAATTATCACCCCCAGCATGGCATGCTGTCAAAAAATGTCCGTCAATTAACACTTTCTTTTGAGTGACTAACCAGACCTGATTAGTGAATTAGCTGGCCAAATATCAAATAATGAATGAAAAATAGATTTAGAAATAGCCTAATTCCTTTACAACTACTGCCAAATTTTATTGCGCGTATCAAATTTCTTCTTCTCAAATGTCTTTTGGTATGAGGTATCTTATTACCACCTGATAGATTTTTAAAAAATCCGTCTCAGTCTGGAGTACATAATTGCCACCGACAATGGCTGACACTCCTTGACAGGCTTTTTAAATATTCCAAATTTAAAATTTGAAGCCAACAACCAAAACTGTCAACATAGGTTTTTTTCAGTTTTCAAGTGGGTCTGGTTGGATGGCTGGCTGGAGGGCTGGCTGGATGGCTGCCTATTTACCTATGTGTGGCATGTACAGGTCGTACCAACAGAGCTAGAGTGCTTAGATTTAAACAATTACTCCCGATTACGTCTAGAAAAAACGATTTTTTTTGTCTTTTGAGAATTCATCCCCAAAATAGTTTTTTTTTGTTTTTGCAGGGGTTCAGTTTGCAATGTAAACTTATGCTAAAAACTGGTCTTTTAGTTTGTGTTCGGGAGCATTCCCAGTTGTTTTTTTCAAATTTGGACTTTTTAATGATCACAAGAAAAGTCTGAAATTAGAAAAAAACCAAGTGAGAATGCTGCCTGGCAAAAAATAATGGACCAGTTTAACTTGAACTTACATTGTAAATTGAACCCAGACTAAAAACCTGGGGGGTGGGTAGAGATTGACAAAAACAAAAAGAAACATTTTTTTTTGGACATAATAAATAGTGAATGTTTGAATTATCAGCTCACTAGGTCCATTGCTTTGGCCTTTACCTAAGACACATATTAGGGTGGACAGTTTTGATTTATGGTTTTCCAATAGTCAGCCAGCCAGAATTACTTGAAAACTTAAGAAACCAGTGTTAACTCTTCGACAGTTGTGGTTGACGGATTCAATTAAAAACCAAAGAAACCTATGTTTACTATATTGATATTTTTTGTTGGCAGTTCCAAAGAATCATTGGTGTTGAAGCAAAAATCTATTTGAGTTATTTAATGGAAGGCTCGCTCTATGCCATTCTGAAGAGAGCAACTGCTTGTAAAAAGGACCCAATGTTTCTCTTTTACATTTGTTTTCTAAAAATTCAGACTTTATTGGTTATCACTGTCCAACAAAAGGCAAAAGAAGTAAATTATTTATTGATCACCACTTTTTCCAATTTTTTTAATCGATCACCGCCAACACAGTATTCTGCCAAATGAGGTTCGCATGACAGTTTCTACTGAATGTTTTTACATTATTTTCATTCTATTTCCTCAGCTCTATAATATTACTTCTCTATCCTTGCTGTGCGTAAAGAGGAATTCCATTGAAATTTCAAATAAGAGAGGGAGATTTATGGAAGGAGGGAGTGAATCATCTTTGGATGAGAATGCAGAGCTGAAGGCTTACAATTTTCTGCTGATAAGAGTACATTCATGGATGAAAATGGAAATCCATACATTTGGTTCCTTTCCTGATTATCCGAGAAAACCTTCCTATCCCACGTCTTCTCGCTTGCTTATTGTTCATTGTTAGGCAAAGTTTTGGCAAAGAATCTTCTGACAAAAATTAATACATCAACTTTTAATGAAAGGTTTTTGAGCTGCCGGATTCCTATTCCTCATCATTCTAATGACGATATCATGAGGGATATGAGCCATTGCTTTGATGATGGCTATCATAAGAGTATAACACCAAGCTCATCTAATGACTGCTACTGATACTATGAGTGACGGTTGTTAGAGAAAGAGGAGAGAAGAGAGTTAGGTTACTAAGGGGGTAGAAAGGAAGACTAGGAGAAAGGCAGTTAGGTAGTTTGATACAAGGGTAGAGAGAGAGAAGAGAAGAAAGTTTACAGAGGGAATTAAAGTAATCGATGCTTGTGTAACATTTAGATAAAGATATTGGCAGATAAAAAGTTTGGAAGGGATAAGGGAGAAACGGAGAAGATACAGATAAAATGTGAGAGAAGGGCAGAGAATATGGATAGTGGATAATCTTATTTGTCAGCATTCCTGGCATTTCCAAAGGTCCAGCTAGTTTAATTAATGTTGGTTTTAATTGTTAATTAGCAAAATAAAAAATTCTTCATTCAACACTATTACGTCTTACAAATGCAAGGTGTAAACAAGCAATGAAATAAGATGAAAAAAAAATGGTCAGAATTAAAAATAATTTGCCATCAGAGTCAATAACTGAACAACAGTAGGCTCAAAATTTGTAGCCATGTAAATCCATCAACAAATAAATATGATCACAATAAATTCTATTTATGACATCACTGGTGTTTTGCACTAGAAAACAACTAAAATAGATTCTGCAAAATCTAGATGTTATTATTTAACCCATCAAAATATCCCCATCTTGCCATGCTGTTTTATCAGAGAAAAAAAAATGTTTTTAGAAGGGATCTAGCAGAGTACTAATGCCAATTTTCAAGTCAGTAGACAAAACGGTATAGCCAGGAGCTCTGGAATACACAAACACATGTGCATATATGAAAGGATAGGACTCTTCACCACCTTGGGTTGCTACAGTCGTTCGATGAAAGACCTCCATCAAAAGAAATTCAAACAATCATTATTAAACTAGACAACTTATCATTAGTAAACAAGTATACGAATAAAATGAAAAGAAAATCTAGTCACTAATTAATCCAATTGAGTCATGTGTTATAATAAGGGAGCCAGACATGGATATCCACTGTCATTTTTTCTAGGTGAGGGACAAAAAGGTTTATTTTGCAGGAGAGGGGACAAAACAATATATCCAGAATATATCTGACAAATGAATAATAATGATATAATTTTTTACAAGTTGGAGTTACCTGAAACAATTGTACTGCACAATAATCTTTTATTGACTAAGAGGTTCCAACTTTCAAACCTTTTTGCCCTTGATGAGAAGGCCTATTTACTCCCAAAAAACCAGCGGACAACCATGGAATCAAACGTTTATTTGTTTACATTCCGTTACCGAAATAATAATTACTCTGAGTTGAAAAGAAAAAAGAAAGAGAGAGGGAAAAAGAGGTGGGTGTAAAGAAGCATTTGCTGGCAAGACAAAACAGAACTGAAGACCTGGGTTCAATTCTTGGCCAAGGCAGCTTACCTTCTCTTCACACTAATTCACACTAAGGCATAAATTCACCTATCCTCCAAGCCATGGGCAAAGTAGCAGGTCAGCTGAAGCTCTTGGGTTGGGTGTTCAGACAGCATCCTGGAGCCATAAAAACCTACAATTGCTACTCAAAAAAAATCTCCAATGTAGATGCTGCCATTGATCATTCAAATGGAGATAAAACCATTACCCTGTATGCTTTGTCACCTGTTATCATAATCATTGTCATCATCTTTATTATCATTATTATTATTATCATTATTACTATTATTATCATTAGCAATTTCACACTAGTTGCCTGGTGGTTACCGCTGGAAGTTGAGTGACAGCAAGTTTCTTCAAGTCTCCAGCCCTCCTCTCCACATTCTCGTAGTCCACAGTAATACTGTGATTTACAGTAAATCTCCAGCCCTTCTCTGCACACTTAGTCCACAGCAGAGCTATGGATCACAGTATCACACCAATCGCGTGGTGGTTATCCCTGGAGTGAGTCTCCTCAGGTTTCCAGCCCTCCTCTCATATCGTCATCACCTGTTACAGCAGCGCTATGATTCGTGCCGCCTTCAAAATGACTTTTTCTTGGCTGTTAAACCATTGCTATCAGCTGGGGGTTGAAGGTCTCATATTTCCAGTACTTTCCTCAGTATTCATGCAGTCCCTAGTAATACCATTGTGTCTATAGTCTAAATCCTTCCTCTTATCCCTACTTACTCCTTACAATCTTGTTTTCAGTGTTTTTGGTACGGTTCTGAGTGCATCCACTGTTACTTTCATGGTCCACAACTTCTTCACTTCCCTTCCCAGGTCCTGGTATTTTGCTAGTTTTTCCATTTCTTTCCTGTTTATTCTGTGATCTGCCAACATAGCCACGGCTATTATTTGGTAGGTTCTTTTCTTCTTGTCCCCAATTACGATGTCCACCCTTCTTGCTTAGATAGGGTGGTCAGTTTAGATGTCAAAGTAATTTATGGCTCCCTTTTTCCAGGGCTGTTTCTGGTTTGTCCTAATACTATTCATCCCTATGGTTGAATCCTATTCGTTTGCTCAGTTCCCAGTGTATCACTTATTGCTACCCAGTTGTGTCTGTTTTTATACTCTTCCTAGGCCAGTTGACTATATTCACTGATTAAATGATTCACGGTCTCGTCCTTTTTTCCTCAGAGTCGGCATTTGCTGTTTGTTTGGGTTCTGTCGATTTTCACCTTGATGTAGTTTGTCCTGATAAACTTGTTTTGGGCTGCAATGGTGAGCGATTCTGTTTCTCTCTTCAGATTTCCTTTGCATAGCCATGTCCATGATCTCTTGTTTGCAACATCCTCTATCTTTCGAATTATCTTTTTTGCTGTTGTTCGTTGCCAAGCTTTGGGTGCTCTTTGTGATGTCTTGATTATTTGCTTGCACATACTTTTCTTATCCTGTTTTGGCCTTTTGGACATAGTCTTCTGTACTGATGAGTCCTCTACCTCCCTCTTTCCTCTCTACGTACAGTCTATCAGTGTCATCTCTGGGATTTAAAGCCTTCCGCATTATCATCATTATTATTATTATCATTATTATTATTATTATTATTATTATTATTATTATTATTATTTGCAATCTCACACCAGTTGCCTGGTGGTAACCGCTGGAGTTTGAGTGACAGCTAGTCTCCTCAAGTGTCCAGCCCTTCTCTCCTAGTACTCATAAGTCGCAGTAATACTGCAGTTTACAGTTTCACACCGGTTGCCCGGTGGTTATTACTGAAGGCTGAGTGACAATAAGTCTCCTCAGGTCTTCGGCCAACATCATTTCTCTCCTTCGCCTATCATGCCAGTGCTGCGGTTCACATTTCCGCTTTTATTCTCCTTCCCCTGTTAGGCCACCACTGCTAACAATCTATTATTATCATCATTAGGAAAAAAAAAATGAGACTCTTTCGATTTTTTTAAATATGATATAATGAAGATAATAAAACAAAACTGAAAATTTTTGATACATTGTAAATTTTTCTTCCCATCTAAATTGAAATGTAAAACTAATTTGGAAACGTTAATGGTACGTTCTGAAAAGAGAAACGAAATGGAATTTGAACATCATACATGAAAGTTCCAATGGTGTTTTCTTTTTAGAATGATTTTTCAAAAAGTTGCAAAAGTGAAATGTGTCTTCTGTCAAGGAAAACGAATATAACTTGAAAATCCTACAATGACGTTACGAAAAACGTGGTGTGTTTCTTTTTCTTCTTCTTGTTATTGTTATCGTAAGCTCATTTGCACATTTTATGATGACTGCCATTTTCCTTTTTCTCTGATTTGAACACCTCTTTATGATAGACTTATATCTGCTTATCTTCCAGATCACTATTGCAACAAAGATCTAAATCCCGGTATTAATGAGTTCCAGACAAGCTTAATGTTTTAACGCTGTCATTCAAAATAAGCTATGCTGGTATCCGTATGCTCTTTGTGGTTGGCTCTTCGTGTGTGCCTTGGCGCAGATCTTACATACACGGTGGAAGAAAGCAAAGGCCCGGGGACGTTTTTAGGGGATATCGCTGCAGATTCGCACCTGATTGACAATATCCAGCCCACGGATCGTAGGCTCATCACTTTCAGCCAATTACAACTAGGTACCAATGAAGTTTCTCGACTTTTCCGCGTCTCAAAGACGACAGGCAAGCTATACACAGCCGAGGAGCTCGATTCAGAATCTCTTTGCAGGCACGGCGCTGAATGTTTCAGGATTGTCAAAGTTGCTGTCCGACAGGCAGAGACATTCATGAAGATTCTGAAAGTGAAGGTCATCATCAAAGACATTAATGACCACCAACCTGAATTCCCAGTCAAAACAGTGAATATCCAGTTTTCTGAAGATGATGGCAAAGGTGTACGGAGACTCATCCCCAGTGCCATAGACAAGGACAGTGGAGAACTCAACTCCCGGATTACGTACCGATTGGTGAAGACCAAAGACGAACCGTTTTCTTTGTCAGTCTCTGAAAGTGTTGATGGCATATCAGACCTCAGTATCATGTTGCAAGAGAGGCTGAACAGAGAGGTTCAAGATACTTATACAGTCCAAGTTGTAGCCGAAGACGGAGGATCTCCTCGCAAGCAGAGCACTCTAGATGTTCATGTTACAGTAACAGACGTCAATGATAATCCACCTTTTTTCTCCCAGGATGTGTATAATATATCAGTAAACTACGAAAGTCATGAAATGACGCCTGTAACTATTCTGTCTGCTATGGATTTCGACTCGGGACAAAATGGTAAAATTTCTTATCATTTTAGTGAAAGAACTTCCGAAGGTGCCAAATCTCAGTTTGAGATCGATGAAAAAACTGGAGAGATTTTCTTGAAAAAAAAGTTTTCTTCCTCACTTCAGAAACCGACATTTAAACTTTATGTCCGGGCAACAGACAATGGCAATCCAGCTCTGAGCTCTACCGCCAAAGTTTTGGTGAATATTATCAACGAACAAAACAATGCCCCAACTATAGATGTCAACTTTGTTTCCTCTTCATTCAGGAACATCACTACAATATCCGAAGGCGTGGAAATAGGTAGCTTCATTGCTTATGTAATGGTTACTGATAATGATGTGGGTCGGAATGGAGCTATCGTCTGCAATCTCCAGCATGAGAAATTTCAGCTACAAAGTCTAGGCCCGAAAGAATACAAAGTCATTGTGAAAAATCCAATCGATAGAGAGACAAAGGAGTATCATGATGTTACTATTGACTGTCAAGACAAGGGTTCACCTCCTCTGCATGCCAAGAGCGAGTTCTCCATTCGAGTGATTGATGTCAATGATGTGCGACCGAAGTTTTCCAAAGAACTATTCAAATTCTCAGTCTACGAGAATCAAAAACCACACACTTTAGTTGGGGTTATCAATGTCACTGACCCCGACCTGGGACCAGGTGGTCAGCTTTTCTTCACTCTCCTCTCGAATGAAACCTACATTTTACCTTTCCAAATTTCAAATACGGGTGAAATTTCGACAGTCATGACTTTGGACTATGAATACCAAGACGTTTACAGATTCCAGGTTTTGGTCACAGACAACGGGACGCCTTTGCTCAACAACACAGCAAACGTGATTGTTGAGATTCGAGACGAGAACGACAATGCTCCCTATTTTACCTTCCCTAGTATTAACCCTTTTACGATGGATGTTGTTTACTACCCACAACACACCAACAAAATCACCATCCTGAAGGCCACGGACAGTGACAGCCGAGAAAATGCCTTTCTAAGGTATCAAATCGTAGCCGGAAATGAAAATCAGTTGTTCGCCATCAACCACTACACTGGCCTGCTCTCCTTCAGCCGAGAAGTCAGTCAGCGAGACGCCCGGACTCATCTCTTACAGTTTATCGTCAAAGACAGTGGCGATCCTGTTCTGACAGCTACAACTAATTTATCCCTCATCCTGACAGTGAGTAACAAATCATCTGAGACCGCGGATGCTGTCCACGGAAACGCAGACAACAAGATCCATGTCTATTTGCTGATAGTAATAGTGTTGGTTGCCGTGACAGTAGCCGTGCCTGTTACAGCTGCAATGTCCATCTGCGTGATCCGTTGTAAGATCCGGATCAATGCTCCCCATTCAGATAAAAGCGATACATCAGAAAAGTGTATCTCAGAGCACAAGCACCTGATGTGCCATGCCCACATGGAAACATACTGGCCTAATGCACCTCTTACGAGAACAACAAGTTCCGATATGGCCCAGGAGAGTTTAATGGCTGAATCAAGGATAAGAACCTCATCAAGTGATTCCCTTTTAAAGAGCCATAGACGAAGGAGTTCGTCAACCGGTTCAAGACTCCAATGCGCAAAGGAAGCAATTTACGAGGTAAGTGTGACTTTGCCTAAATTAGTTGCCTTAAAACTTCAATGCCAGACTATAAGATGACTTGCTCAGAAGGGTATCTGGAAGACCTCCTCACTGCAATTCATAGTTGCCCATGCCAGACCTCTTAGATAGCTCTTGTCATAGTATCAACGCATTAGCAGTAATGTTGTATTCACATGTTTGTTTTGGGTTATTTTTCTATTAATTATGCCTTTCTATGTACGGTATATCAAGAGCAACTGAGCTCTTTGCTCAACAACAAAGGTTGCACAGAATGCTTTAGATGATGTGAAAGTTCCAAGTGCTATCTTTTGCACAGTATCAAGAAAACAGTTAATTACTAAGTCAATAACTTTGAGAAGAGTTAATACCAACGTTTAGTCAGACGATCTAAACTCTTGCCATCTTTGATGTTGGCACCACATTTTGGCCAATTCATTCTGTAGCGCAGCTCAGGTGTTAAATGTAATTGAATAGACAATACCTTTACACCTGAAGGGGCCATAGAATGAATGGTCTGAAAAGTTGTGTCTACATCCAAGAGGGGAAGAAGAGTTTAGATTGTTCAAACAAAAGTTGGTATGTCTATTACTTGTATGTGCATACTCTTTAAGAACTTTGTGGATAAGTGATAATATTCATAGATTTTGGTGCAATGCTTTGCTAGTATAACTGACTAAAAAAAGTATTTAAAAAAAGAGCTATTACCAAACATGATCCATGGATATATTGATAGATAGGTATGTACAGACTGGAATAGATAGATAAATATGTACAGACTGAAATAGATAGATAGATAGATAGTACATACTAAAATAGATAGTACATACTAAAAAATAATATCAAGGATCGAGGTAGCTCAAAACACATGTAGTTGTAGATAATCAATTTATGATTCACAAGAAAGGAAGGGCTGTTCATTTTCTGGATATTTTCATATGTATTCATATCTCTGGCAGTATATTATTGAGTTGATGCAAAAGCTACCGGTGCTATTTTTGCACACTATTCGGGAAATCTTAGAAGTGTCTTTGAAGTTGTGCTTAAACTCTTCAAGAATTGTCTTCTGAAAAGTTATGCTTTTACTTTATTGTCATTAAAATCATGGCTAAATGTAAAATGAACTAGCATTCCAAAGGAAATTATGAACTACCAACATCCCTAAATGGTGCTTTTTTTTACTCGTAAATTAAGCATTGGTGGTGGTAGAATTAAGTCGCCTTGTTGAAAATACTATCAGTACGGTTTGAATCTTAAATTTATGATTTTAGAAAAATTTTTAAAAACTGATCTGGTTAGTCATTCGATAGGGTGATCAATTAAAAAATGAGTTACCTTTCTGGCTTTTTTTTGGCTGGGGTCACTAAAAAGGATAATTTTTTTTAAAACAAAGCATAAATGCAGCTGGACATAAACTAAGGGACCAAATGGGGGGGGGTGAAAAAAACAAACAAACATTTTCCTTATTGAGGGGAAAAGTGTAGACAATATTTCCTATTTCTACTATGAACGGCTAGGGCTGGACAAAGTCCTGATCGATGGATAAATACATAGATACATATGAATCTTAAAACACGAGAATAACCTAAACCCAGCAACAGTGATTAAACTGGTCTGTTAGGGGTAGTGGTACTCAAAAACCCATCCATAGTGATTGAACTGATTAACATCCAACATTGTTTACTCTTCATGTTAAATCTTGGAAAAAGTGCAACGGAAGCTGGGTAATGGATTGCTGGAGCTCAAGGTAATGATACAGTAGGTGCAAGCATGTGTCAAGAATGGATTGCACGGATTTAAATAGATGTTCTCCCATATCATATTTGAGAAATTTTAACATGATCCCGTTCTGGCATGGTAGGCACTTTGATGCTTCACTATATGCCTGTTAATCGTACATATCAGAAACACTCTCACTTCTCATGATACTTGATAGAGGGTTGGACTTCCTTAGTTTGGAATCAGAGATCTCAATCTTTTTGACTGGTTGTTTGCCAAGGCTGAAGAGCCCAGTCCACCCTGCTATAGGCCTCCCTTACTATGACAAATTTCATTCTAACACGGTTCATGTCATAATGCAGTTAGATTGTGGACCCCAAAATATTAATCTAGCTCAACTATCTAACTAAATAGCTAAATTTACCTACTAAATAGCTAAATTGATGGTTTTTCTCTTCCTTGGACCCCAACACCTATATTATAATTCACCCTAAATTGAGGGAAGAAAAGATAGGTTGATGCCTTTCCCAAGGGTATTGTTGAGAAGTGAATTTGAATTCTGTTTGCTGATTGGATTTCCTATGCTGTTAATGATGTACACAGGAGCAGAAAATCCCAGTTATTTTGAATATGTAAATATATATATGCTATTTGCAAGAGAGAGTACAAATGTGCCATTTTCCATGACATCTTTACTAATTAGGTTGCTGTGTAGCCTCAGCGAACAGGACCACTTTCCCCTCTCTCCTGCCTTTGCCTTATAGTTCTAAGTTGATCCTGTTAAGGTCAACTTCAAAACTTGCTGTCATAAAATATTCAGGATCGGCTCCTGGCTTACATCAGCTTTTTGATTACCCCAGTGGTATTCCTCAGTGTCACATGTTCTCCTGGACACTGGACAATCAGTCAACACATTTGCCGGCTAAAGGGCAGAGGAAACCAGTAACTGTTCCTTCTCCACCATCCGATCAATCAGCTTCCTAATATTTACACTGATCAGTTGTAAAATTTTACACATCACTACCCCCCCCACCGCTCGGGGGGGGGTGTCTCTATGGAGGGGAGCCCCTGAAAGCTTTACGCATAGTAGTTCATCTACTACATTTCTAGTAACGTTATACACTGTCCCCGATTGGGAACCACAGCTCTAAAGGGGATCCCTCAAGAAGCTACCCACCCAGGTCCAAAATCTCCAGCTATGCACCTGAAACTGATTGCTTCAGATGTAGAGCGTGAAGGTCTACTCGGAAAGTATCCAGCTATTTTAGATACCTCGAGAACTGGTTGTGTGGCATTGATGTAATTTCGGAACCAAGTGAGCAGACAGTAGGCAGTGTGACATCATTTGGTGATCTTATACACTATTAGGAGTATTTTGAAGGGGAATAAGACACCATTAACCTAGGAAGATAGTTTTTTCATAGTTAACATTGAATTGCAAGATATTCTGTGTACAGACCTCATATGGCATACTTATCATCTCAGTGCAAGGCCAACAATGTCCTTACAAACAGAGATTCTCAAAGAATGTCACCTAATCCTTAATTATTTTTTTTTAGTTATTGTATGTTTGAATATTACAGATTTTTATAAATACACAATGGTTTTATTATGGGGAAAATGACAAGAAAAAAATCTCTCAAAATGAGCTGAATCATAGACTTTCTGTTTTTATAACAATATTCATTTGTATTTAGAATGCATACACACACACGCACACACACATATAGACACAAATATATCTTTGCGATGCAGCTTCTGCTCATCCAATCAGATTGTACTTCTTGATATAGGACTGAACTCATGACTACACAGTGAACTGAAACATTTGAGCAATGCTTATCTATTAGGCCAAAGGTTGGCAAGCTTTTTGACTCTGCTAGCCACATCATGTAATGATAAGTGACAATGGGCTAAAAACTTGAAATAAGGACATTATCAATTTAAATTCATCTTTCTTCTGTCTCAAATCAATGAATAATGCATGATAGAAAATCATTTACGCCTGAACAAATATGCCAATTAGTATTCAATGAACTCGATCCAGTTGCAATCTATTTCAGTCAAGATGTCTTTTGAATCTTTTACGAAGACAAAATCTTTGAAATATAAAAAGTAAGCAAGGTATTTCAATATTTGCTAGCAGGCCGATCAAAATCCCATTGCTGGCCAGATCTGGCCCGTGGGTCATAGGTGGCTTAACCCTGACTGAGCCATTACTCCATAGGACTATCAAGTGGTTTAATTTTACATGGCAGTTTAATTGATGATTGTGTTCTCAACCAGGAGGAAACCAGACGAATGAGCAGAAGTCTCATTGTGAGAACAAATCAACAGAAGACTTGACAAACACAAGATACAAGCATAGAAAGCGGAATAAGGACAGTATACCCCCATGGATCGAAGAGAGGGTTCAGTTTGGATTTCTGAGAACATTACTGAATACGACAGGCACCTGAGGAAGTCCAGAGTATACTGAGGCCGAAACATTGTGACTATACAAACAAAGATGAGGACAACAGTTTAAATAGGTGTGCATAATAGAAGAAATGTATCGTAAATCATTTTACAGAAAAAAGAAAAGAAAAGACAATTCTTTCTATTTTTGAGGAAGCCATTCTACTTCTTGTGTTCCTCATACTTTTGGATAGCCCCCTCATATATATATATATATATATATATATATATATATATATATCAAATCACCCCATGAATTGCTCAACCAACTAACCAAGTTAGCTACAGATTCTTCCTTCTTTGCTGATCTGTGCGTTTATGTATAAGTTTGTGTCTCCTGATGCTCCTGTTTACATTTTGGGGGCTGCAAAAAAGTGTTTTTGGGATCTCTATGATAATTTTGGACCAATAAAGCCAAAATCTAGGGCTGGTATTTTTTAGATAGTTTTAGATGAAAGATCTTTTAATTTTACATAATTTAAGAGGAAACATCAACCTTTTTTTGATAACTTTTTTGATAATTTTCTAGTTAACCAGTTCTGATACATGTGCAAAGCAACTTTAATTCATTCAAGTGAGGTGCAGATATATATATATATATATATATATATATATATATATATATATATATATATATATATGTATATATATATATGATAAGAAATGGATATATATGATCGGTCAGAATGATTATAAATTGCATTATACTATATAGTAACTCTTATTTGAATGATCTCCTGTTGTTACATAGTTAATGTAGTCAATGTAGTCGGCCTAGTCAACATAAATAGAATAAATCATTAAAGAAAATTTGTCTCCTGCAGCAGCCCCATTTTCTTTAATCATTTATTTTATTTATGTTGTCTAGGCCAAGCGAAACATTAACCGTGTAATGACGGGAGATCATTTCAAATAAAAGTTTCTATATGATATTACACAATTCATAATCATATATATACATAGTTGAGAAAGCTTTACAGCTTTAAACACTAAGCATTAAAAAAAACATTTTCAATAGATTTTTTGGGTCACTCCAGTCACTCGTTTCTCATAATCTGTCAATGTAATTGATGTAATTTTTCTCAGTGTCCCCTTATTCTTTATCAATATGGTACCATTTATAAATTGTCTCTTGTTGGGATCATCAGTTGTTTACCATGTAACTGTTTCAGGTATTTCAAAAACAAAACAGTTATACTGACATGGCACCCCAACAGTGTTGATCAAACACTAATTCCACTTCTTATTATATAGTTTATGCCATACATGTAGTTTATCATTTGATATAAGGTTTTATGTGTGTTGAATATATATATATATATATATATATATATATATATACGTGTGTGTGTGTGTGTGTGTATATATATATATATATATATATATATATATATATATATGTATGTATGTATGTATATATTTATTTATATATATACATATACATGGAGCATCTTTTTAATCTTTTGTTAATCTTACCTTGTTTTCATACAAGTAAATGGATTTTTGGTTTCCATGAATATAAATCTTGTCCAAAAGATAAAAATGGTCCAGGCAGCATTATTTACCATTCCCAATTCCAAGATGGAATCATACTGTTTTAGTTTGACGGTAGAATCTTCTTTATTATTTTCATTATTCAATTTTCACCATTAAACTCATCATTTGCTATTTGCTCTCTGTTTGTGAAAGTTTTTTATATCTATATATATTTGTGCGAGTGTGTATTTGTGTGTATGTATGTAAGTATGTGTGTGCATGTAATCATATGTGTATATGTGTAAATATGAGTTTATATGTGTGTATGTTTGTATGTATGTGTGTATATGTGTGTTTGTAAGTGTGCGTATGTATATATGTATGTATGTGTATATATGTGTGCATGTGTATGTATGTGTGTATATGTATTTATATGTGTGGGTATGTGTGTATGTACATTTGTATAAATGTGCACATGTGTGCATGTGTGTATGTGTGTGTCTGTGCAAGTATATACATATATATATATATATTTATACATATAAATATATATATATACATATATGTATATATTTATATATATATATATATATATATATATATATAAAAATATATGCGTATGTGTGCATGTGTGAGTGTATGTGTGTGTGAGTGCATGCGTGCGTGCGTCTATGTGATTGGATTTGTCATTGCCGCCATCGCTTGTCATTCTGCCACGCCTCCCACACGCACGTCAGTGGGTCTCTTGGGTCATTTGTCAGCATTTCATCACTCGCTTTCCTCCTGTCAGAAATCATGTTTGTTGTCTATTTTTCATCGGCTTGCCAAGCTGTAGTCAGCACATACAAAGAATCACATGGCAGAGACCATCTTCACAAAGACCCAACATTGAATTATATTACGATGTGAGATCTGGATTAACCCTTAGCAGGAAAAAATGATCCAAGTGTTTCATAACCAAGCAGAGGCACGGAACATTCTTCAGCCAATGAACATGCGGCTATCTGGAATTCGAACACGTAAAACTGTGAGAGAAGTGGGGCTCTGGTTAAGATTGCTTGCGGCATATAATTAATTCATTTTTATTTAATCAATTTATATGATGTGTAAATGAACACAGTTATGTGTAGGGAGAGACGTTCGCAGTTGGATTAATGCGCACACACACACACACACACACACACACACACACACACTTTGTCTTTCTCTCACTCTCTTTATATATTAAGAAATGATTACTTGATCCGTCAATAATTTTAAACACATAATATTATTCAAAACTATATTAGAAATGACCTCCTATAATTACACAGTGAATTTTATATGGAATTAATGAAATTGCCCAATTGGCAACATTTTAACCTTTATTAAGAAAAAGAAATAAATAAATAGTTTTTATTTGATCAAAAGTTCTTTTAATCAAAACAAAGGATATAAAACAACTATTTTTTTACAATCAAGACTTTGAGAAATTAAACGCTTTTACAAAAAAATGTAAATGTCCATTGGGAGGATGCACTTTCAACAATACTACAGATATAGGATATACAACGACAACACTGTCAAGAAGATAAACAACTCACTTATCAGACGCTAGCTCCATCTGTCAACATTCAAAACAAAAACACAATTGCCCCTCCTGCAATATCCCCAAAATCCTCACAAAATACTCATGGAAAACTCAAAAATCATAGGAAGCTTTTGAAGCATAAAAAGACTCTAAATAATGGAGGCAATTCTAATTAAATCCAAAAAAAAAACAAATTACATATATTATGTATATATACAACTGTTGCAAATGAAATCTGTGTATTTGTACACATGTATATAAGATATATACATTCAAAATTCATGTGTTTATGTAGGTACATCAATAAGTCTATAGGAAAATCATGAATATAGCATTTATTTTGCAAACATATATGGTATCTCTCTCTGTTCTATCTCAATATGTTCATGGCAATTTATATTACCACTTATCAATCCTCCGATCGGAGGTATAAAAACATGAAGTGCTGTTATTGAAATAACATGTTTTGTATTAAAAAATCCAGGAATAAAAGTTAATCCTTTTAAAACGTTTTTTTACTGTTAAACTGATTGTAAATCCTGCAAAATCCAACTGAAAAGTTAACGTATCATTTTTCATTTCAAAAATGGATATAGATAGAGTTATGGGGAAACAACCAATTTTTAGATTTTTGCGCCATTGAAGACATGGGTAGTTTTTTAAACTTATCTGCCGAAGGTTGATGTTTGATCCTAGGCAACATTTAGTGAAATTTGTTATTGTATGATGTTATTAGAAGTGCAGTAGGCAAACTACTACTATTCATAAAACTTTGGGGGGCCCCCATTTCATTGGGGAGTAGGGGTGTTAAAATCATCTCAGAAATTCGTACTATTATGCCTTATTACCTAGGCTGTAAAAGAACCAAAAAAATAAGTTGAAAGAAAAACTAGTAAAGAAATTAATAATGTAATTGGAATAGGCTTTTTTAACAGCAGTTAATTGCATCATTAAGCCAACTTCAGTTTAGTTGAGGTGGGATTAATCTAATAAGAAAATTGGTAGTTGAATTTGGTATGACCGATATCAGAATAGAGGTTAGCTTTTGAAATAAAGATTATGCTTCACCTATGAAATTTGGACAACTGAAAGCTGTAATCCTATGTGTTCTGAGCATCAGATGTTGATTTCTTGTGATCTCTGTTACCAAACAAAGATATTTGAATCTTCAATTCTGAAATCCTCATTTCAGTGATCAGGACATAGAGCTACCACTACATAATCACAGTTCTACAATGAATGTTGATTTATGAATTCAACTTGAGATCTACCTTTGGTACTGGAAATTAAATATTAGTCCAATATACCCTGGATGAGTCAACTCTCCTATATAAGGCAGCATAGTGTCCATCGGGGTGTCAAGTTCATAAGGGCCAAAACAGACAAATATGATCCCCTAGGGAAAATAAAGCTTGAAAAGTAGACTTATACTCCGGCAATAACTCACTTGGATTTTACAAATTAAAGGAGTAAGTTTTCACATGGTGAGTGATTAGTGGCTGACTGATCTTCAGGTTTAGGCTTAAATCAAGGGGCCCAGGAGAGAGACGGGGCCCAAGAGCAAAAACAGCAGTTTAGTTGAGTGTACAAAAAATGGTTTAATGGAGCCTTTACATGTGGATTTTGGATCATAATTCTGGACACACTACAAGAATGGTAGACAATTGCTTGTTGGCATCACAACTCACAAAATGGATTGCCAGAGAATATGTGCAAAATTGAAGCCAATAGAAAGTAAGATGACATAACAAGCTAGACAAATTCAGAAGGTACCGGCTCTGCAACGCTTATGATAGAGAAGACTAGCAAATCTTGGGGAAGGTCTATGTCCAACAACAAAACGGCTGGTGAGGATGATTTTATGTGTAGGAAGTTAAGAATGCCAGATATGTTGGCAAAGTTTTTCTCTATAGTTTTAGAAACAGTCAGACAAAACTATAATCAAAATAGATAAGATAGGCTTCTTCAGTTTTTATACAAGTCTGGCTGGCTATGTGTATATATGTGTCGTGAGTATAGACCACACCAATGGAGCTAGTTTAACAATACATTTCGATAATAAATATTTAAATATTATACATAAAATAGTCCTTTTTGTCTATAATGCTTGCATAAATTCCTGTCCACTGACAATCCAATTTTCTTTCAATTGCAGTGAATTTCTATAATAAAATCATTTGCAATACATTCTGCAAAGAAAGTTCATACATTTTTACATGTAATAGCCCTACATTAGAAACCATCAACTAAAACTGTCAACATTAACATAGTCAACATCAATGTTGGTTTCTTCAGTTTTTAAGTGGTTCTAGCTGGCTGGCTAGCTGGCTGGCTGGCTATATATATATATATATATATATATATATATATATATACAGACTACTCCAATGGAGCTAGAGGGCTTGAAATTCAAACATTTTTACTCCTTATTATAACAACAAAAACTATATCTAACAGTATCTTTTGAAAATTTCTCCTTAAAGTAAGGTTTTAGAGGAGTGTTCAATTTATAGCATAAGTTAATGCTAGATTGGTTCCTTTATCTATTGATCAACACTTTTTCCCATTATTCAATTGATCAACCCCAACACGGTATGCTGCCAGAAGGCTTTAAACGCATAACGGTTTCTATTGTGTGACCAAGCTGAGCTGTTTGTCTATTCATGAGAAATAAAAAGAAGTTGTTTCGAGGAAAGATCATGTAACTGCTTCATGGGCTAATTTCCCCCGTATTGTTTTTGGTAAGTCCGTTTATGTAAATCAATGTAAATGGAATTACCGTTTGGTCTTGGAACTTTTCTGGCATGCCTCTGAGAAATTGGAATAAAAACCAGAGTTCAGCCAATTTGACTTTTATATTTCTAAAAAACACAGAACAAAAGGACAAACCCGTTAGAATAAAAGTACAAGCATGTATGGAAGGTACACAGGTGGGTGGATACAATCAAAGCCTACAGATCAATAGACGAGAACAAATTGAGATAGGTAAATATTTACCAAACGAGAGATATATAAAAAAAACAGACAGAAATAGCTTGATTAGTAGGTTATGAGCAGAATAAGTGTACCAATAAGCGTAAAGTGAGGTAACAAGATCAGTAGATAAGTAACAGATTTGGTTAGTCACTCAATAAAAAAAAAAACTGTCATGCGACCAACATCTTTTTGCAGCATGCCCTGCTGTTAGGAGTGATCAATTAAAAAATTAGAAAAAGGATGGATCATTCAGAAAGTGACTTCTCTCTCATGTTTTGTTGGATCAAACTGCTGAACAAAAACTAAGTGACGGATTTAGTATAAACTTACATTGTAAATTAACATCCTCTTCTAAGAACACCAGAGGAGGGTAATTCAAAAAACGAAAAAAACGTTTTTCTTAGACTTAACAAGTTCTGAGTGTCCAAATTTTCAGCCTCTGATCCTATTGATACTGCCTGTACATGCACACACATAAATAACAAATAGCCAGCAAGACTTGAAAACTGAAGAAACCTATGTCAACAGTTTTAGTTGACAGTTTCTAAAAAGTATCTTATTTTCATTAAATTTAAACAAGATTTTTCCTCCATCTTATATTTCTGTTGTCTTTTTATACAACTTTCAATTTGGGCAACTGAGCATTCAAAAGTAAAGAGTAACCCCTTCAGTGAGAATCATATATATATATATATATATATATATATATATATATATATATATATATATATATGTATATATATATATATATGTATATATATATATATATATATATACACACATATATATGTATATATAAATACATATATATATATATATATATATATATATATACATATATATATATGAATATATACATATATATATATATACATATATATATATATGAATATATACATATATATATATATATGTATATATATATATACATACATATATATGTATATATATATATATATATGTATATATATATATATATGTATGTATACATATGTATTTATATATATATATATATATATATATATATATATATATATATATATACATATACATATATATATATATATATATATATATATATATATATATATATATGTATGTGTATATATGTGTATATATATATATATATATATATATATATATATATATACTTTGCCATCAGGATTTCAGTTCCCTTCCTACCATTATTACTTTTGAATTCACTACAAAAACTGGTACAACCATTTTCATCATTTGTTCTGTCATCATCTCGAGTACATTTTCTCATTCACAGCCACTTAGGCTAATTCAGCACCATCCCATCCACCATTTTGCGACCATTGCCATATCTTCAACTCCAAGACTTCCTTTGCCTTCATATTTTTTCAACATCATCATCATCGTCGTCGTTGTCATCGTCGTTGTCGTCGTCATCATCATCATCGTCACAATAGCAAGATCAGTAAATAAGAATGTACTGAGATGCATAAATATGGACAACATATGATACATCAGAAGAGACTGAGGTTGCTAGACTGATTGATATATTGTATAGAATGTGATTTAGACGATAGCTTGATTAGTGAAATATGAATAGAATAAATTACATAAGCATATACTGAGGTAGCAAAATCAGTTGATAAGAACGGACCAACATAGAATAATGTCTACAGAATAAGTGATATCAGGACTGACTGAGATAGATAAGGATATTTACTCAAAAAATGTATTCTTAACTTTTGTGGCAAAGGCCAAGACTCCATGATAAAACATTCAAGAAACACTGAAATATCTTTATGCAAAAAAAGAAAGAAGAAAATTTTGGTTTGTCAAAAAGCCCACTCATCCCCCCCCCTTCATCAGTTCTGCAAAATACGTTTTTCTTGAAAAAGCAAAAAAGATATTGATACTAAAAAGATTTGAAACTAAAATTCAAACAAATTTCACAAATGCTGAGTGTATTATGTACCAAAATGTTTTGTTAAAATGGTACATTTTAGTTGGAGAGATGAAAAGAAGGAAAGTAGTCAAAAATTCAGGAGGAATTCTAAAGAACAAATTCAACATACGATTGAGGAAGGCCAAAGAATGTATCGGCCATTGTGTTAAGCACAGCAAAAACAGCAACACAATGACATCCTATTGAATAAATCAATGTATAATCTTACTTAAATTTACCAAATGTCTGTTACCACATAACTCAAAAACAGCTCGAGCTATTGCCACCAAATTTTCTGTGGTTATCAATGGGACAATGGAGCATGTTTTTAGTATGTTAGTTTTTGAAAATTCCGAGACTAGTTAATTTTTAAGTTAGTGTCTCTATTTACAATTTAAGTATAATGCTTATCTTGCTGTTAATCCCAGCAGTGACAGTAATGCTAATCTAGCTGATAATCCTACCAATGGGGCAGACATTCAACAAGTTATGATATTTCCTAATCTCATGAATTCTGACAGGAATGATGACAGTAGTCTAAAAACCATATGGACAAATGTCAACATTTTTTTTCTGTTCTATGTTCAGGTATGGAAAGAGGGGTACGCAAGAATACAGCGTACACCTATTTTTCAATTTCCAGGTTTTTCGTTTGTTAAATATCTACTAAGGAAAACATTACAATGTGCCTGGTTCCCAAAAGCCAGCCCTAGCATACAATTAGTGTCCAAAACCCACTTCTATCACTGTCTATGGTTAACTGCTACACAGATAAAACTAAATGATTAAAAAAAATAATGATTTTTAATTCAGGATGTATTTTAGTCCAACCAGTACCACATAACTATGCTAGGTTTCACTTAACATCTGGTTGAAAATGATGGACAGGAAATATCTTATTTACATTAAATTTTAAGTAGATTTTTCTTTCATCTTGAATTTCAGTTTTCTTTTTATATAAATTTCAATTTGGGCAACTGTTTCTATGGCAAACAGAGCATTCAAAAGTAAAGAGTAACCCTTCAGCGAGAATCACATATATATATATATATATAAATATATATATATATATATATATATATATATATATATATATATATATATATATATATATATATATATATATATATATAAATAAACTCTGCAATCAAGATTTCAGGTCTATCCCTACCATTATTACTTTTGAATTCACTACAAAAACTGGTACAACCATTTTCATCATTTGTTCTGTCATCATCTCGAGTACATTTTCCCATTCACTGCCACTTATGCTAATTCAGTACCATCCTATCCACCATTTTGTGACCATTGCCATATCTTCAATCCCAAGACTTCCTTTGCCTTCATATTTCTTCTACATCATCATCATCATCATCACAATGCTTTACCAGTCTTTAATTCTCAGAAGAGGAAATGGCTGTCCATCAGAGATGTTGGCCTGTCTATTTGTTCTGCCTTTAATTGACGAGATCAAGAATTTGTTCTGAAACTTGACCATAAATGTCTGTCTGAATTCTTAAGATAAACTATTTTAGCTATTCAGTGATTCTTTCTGGCAGGCATTGGTAGTTGATTTTGTACGTAATGTTTTTGTTGAAGTACTCTGTAACAGTGTTTCTTGAACTATTTCAGGGTCATTCCCACACAAGTCTTAATTACAAAATTTCATTCACCCATGTCTAAATTTACTTATGTTTTTTATTATTTCCATCTTATTCTTCTTGGTTTGTAATTTCAATTCATTCTACATTATGTGCAAAAAGCATAAATTAACCCATTTCTTAATGTGTATTTTATGCAGGTTTTTTTGAACATCCAAAAAATATGGAAAGAAACCAAGGAGTGACAGAAATATAAAACAAAAAAATCATTAGAATTTTTCTAGTTTATATAAATGTAGCCGACAAAAATCTTAGAACTTGAAATTAGATTTTTAGAAATAACGTTTTCTTCATTGTCTATGTTTAACACATAAATTACTTTTTTGAAGAATAGAAAAAATATGAATACCTGAGTAAATCAAGTCATTCACCCTTCATGTTTCATCCCACCTCCGTTTATGCCTGTAGTTTCATTGACCTCAGAAATAATTTCATTCATCCATGGGTGAATCATCCACCAGTTTTAAAAACACTATTCTACGGCTGTACATCTGAGGTCTAACCATAAAATATCCAGCTTTTTTGAATATCTTGAAAACCTGTTGCATAGCCTTGATGTAATTTAGAAATCAATCAGAAGGGACCTTACTCCATACATGTGAACATTCACTCTCCAGTGGGGTGACTCATTCGGCAGTGAGAATAACAATTTATCAATATACACAACATATATACTTATATATATCAACATATAAGAAACGTAGTCATCTGTTAAATTCTGATTTGAAATTCATTTTTCATCAATAGGTTGCAGACTTATAAATAAATATACCTACATGTACGTGTATGTATATATATATATATATATATATATATATATATATATATATATATATATATATATATATGTATGTGTATATATGTGTGTGAGTGTTTGTGTGTGCCTACACTTATAAGTATATTATAAAGAAATGGATGTTTAATCCAACAGAATAATCATGAATACATTACTTTTATAAGGAACTTTTTTTGAACCAACACCCATTTTTACATGGCGAATATCCTATTCAGTCGAGACAACATTGATTTTTGATTGTTTATCTATTTATGCTGTCTAGGCCAATTGACACATTCCCCCTGTAAAAATGGGATGTCAGTCCAAAGAGAAATCCCAATAAAACTAACATATTTATATAAAATATATATATATATATATATATATATATATATATATATATATATATATATATATATGTGTGTGTGTATTGTAATAAAATCTTTGATAGCTGCCTGTGATCTTTTCTCTTAAGCTGATGATCCTCTATTCTATTGGTAGGATGTACAAAATGCAATACAATCCATTTTGGTTATGCTTGAGAGATCTCACTTAATGCACGCCTATGATGCAGATGATCAGATGAGAAAATAAAGATAGTGTTGGGTTTAATGGTAAAAACAGTGTTAATAATGCTAATTGCAGTGGTATGATCAAAAACACCATTGGTAGAAAGATGATGGTGGTGATAGATGTAGAGATGAGGATAGCGGTGAGGATTGTGTGAATAATTAAAACTGTAGTACTGAAAAATGGAGATAGTATTGTTTATAGCCTTTATGATTAGTAACGGTAAAAGAAAGATGGAGGTTGCTGGTAAAATTGTGTTGGTTTTGATAAAAGTAGTATGAGACTGATAAGTGGAGCGAGGGTGATGGTGGGGACAGGGAAATGCAAAAAAGTTCTGGGCGGTGGCTGTAATAAAAAGCATTGATCGAAAAGCCATATTAGTGCTCGAGATGGTGGTGATGGTTGTTATATAAGATTGTGCCATTTGATAAGGTAGTTGGTACTGGGGTAGCGGACCTCTAGGGGAGGGGGCTGAAAAATGTAAGGATGAAAGATGATTGTGGTAATGGTGAAGGAGGTATAGATAAGATGATAGTGATCGAAGACCGACATTGCTGTCGGTGATAAAAACGAAAATAATGGGAGAAGATTTGAAGTGTTACCAGTGGTTATGGAAAAAACACACACAAGTACGCACATATTAATGGAGGTTAGGGTTGTTCGGTTCGGCTTACAAGGTTGGAGGGAAGGAGAGTTCCATTGTATCAAAGACGCTGTAAACATCACATGACTGGAAACAATTATGATTTTATTTCTTCATTTTAATTCTGAATCAAAATAGCGGTCATACTGGACTGCCTTCAACCATATTCAAGGATCATCTTCTTCTAATCTAGGCCACACTTCACCCATTGGGCACTTTTTCAAAACAAAACATTCTTCCATGAATCACCATAAGAGACTAAAAGAAACCTCAAAACCAATACCCAATATCATCCCTTAATTTTTTTATTGCATGTGAAATTTTTTTGTAATTTTGAAAGAAGATCTGGCAAAAATTAGATTGCTCAAAACATTTGAAAACTAGCTCTTCATGCAACCCATGATATCACAGTTGAGATTTATTATTCAATTTATTTATTCTTACTCGTTCAATATCAAAAAATGACTTTAGTACATCTCCACCGGGTAGAAATTAACAAAAGTATCCTTAGGTTTTGAATACATTTTTCAGATAAATAGATAGAAAGATAGATGATTAGTCACTCAATAGAAACTTCATTTGACCAATGTGATCAGGTAGTATTCGGTGTTGGGGGTGATCAATTGAAGAGTAGCAAAAACGGGTGATCAATGAATGAGTTACTTCTCTGTTGAGTAGTGATCATTAAAAAAGTCAAAATTTCCCAGAGAAACAAACGTGAATACTGCAGGACACAATATAAGTGTTCAATTTAGCGTAAACTTTAATTGCAAATTGAACACCCCTCTAGAAGCTTATAGGAGGTAAAAAAAATGATTTCCAGACAAAATAAGTAAATGTCAAAATTGCCAGCCCTTTAGCTCCATTGGTGCCACTTGTACAAGTGATATATAGATACAAAGCCATCCAGCCAGACAGATTTAAAGATTGAAGAAATCTATGTTGACAGATTTGGTTGATGATTTTTCATGAATAGATAGATAGATTCTAGCTATATATCAAAGTATATTATATGTTATAAGGTGGAATATATATATATATATACATTTATATATATATATATATATATATATATGTGTGTGTGTGTGTGTGTGTGTTTGTGTGTGTGTGTATATATATATATATGCAACAGCTGTTTATATGACCTGTGATATCATGGTATGAAATATGTCCAGACCTTCATTCACTTTTATGATTACAAATGTCGCAGGCGAAATATGAAACAATAATCTTCATTTCATTTCATTGCTGATTGCATTTCCCTTATTGATACCCACTGACTTTACTCTTACTCCAAAACTTCAATGTTTTATTTTAGTTATTTTTTGCCAGAACAAACTAAATATCTCTGGTGATAAGAAGAACAAATGAATGATCAAAAACTAAATTGAACAATTTTCTAACACCTGTAGCCATCAATTTTTTTAAATGTGCATGTGTTTATTTGTATGTTTGTTTATGTGCTAATATGTTCCAGGGCTCCTTGCCATACCGTTTTGTCTACAGACTTAATAGGCACTAGACTCCTTCTAAAAAGTTTTTTTTTTGATAGTTGGAAAAAAAAGCTGGTTTTACTTTTTGGGGTCCTTATTTTGATTAGTTTACTGATATCATCTAGATTCTGGAGAATCTAGATATTTCTAGACGATTTTTTGCTATATTTTAGATGTTTTCCTGTGGGAAAAACCAATGTTGTCATAAAAAGAAATTATTCTGACCACATTCATTCTTCGATAGAATTCTTTCCATGACTTCAAATTTTGATGCTACAATTGTTCAATTATTGACCATGATGGTAAGTCATCCTTTCCTCTGATTGTGCAAGTTCCAACAATCAACTGTTTTTATGCTTTTCAAACAGGGAGAAAAAAAGGATTATCAGTTGTCAGGAATTGGGTTAACTATTACAGACAAAAAATAACTTGCATTATGCAGATATATTGCTAATTATTTTTATTATAGTAAAATATTGTGATTATATTTTCTAGAGAAATGCATGGCGTGTCAGGAGAGGGGGGGGTTATTGTTAGAAATTAAGGCAGTTATAGCAGACAGATAGCTATTACAAATACATATGTAAATTTTTATACCATCAAATATTGCAAATAATTTTTCTGCAGTGATACATTGCTAATGAGAAAAAGCCATTGTCAATGGTCAGGAATTAAAGAGAGCATTAAGATTAACCTAAATGTAACTGTATAAAGTCTCTTGTTTTCATACTCGGTCAGTATCACTGGTTTTGCATGGTTTAGACTGATTGATTGGGAAGAAGAAGCTTGAAGTATTTCATGATGATACTGTTTAGAATTCAGTTATTGCTCTACTGCACTTTTCTTACAAAAAAAAAAAGAAGTGCTGATCAAAAATAACATCCAGGGTTTGTTTCTGCTTGCACCTTCTTTTTCTCTCTAATACATCAGAGTCGTTTAGATCTCCCACTACCTCAACCTCCAACAACTGTGTGTAAGATATCATCACCATTTTTTGGGTCTGGGAATACTAGAAAAAATTTCACCATTCAAATTAATGGTAATTACTTTTCAGTTTTACACCATTTCGGCTAACAAGAGGTTTTTATCGGAATGCTCTATTTCTGGATTGTGGGTGTGGGGGGCGGGGCAGGGCGGGGATACCTGTGATACATTGGAGAGAGAGATAGATTTTTTTCACTTTACTCGTTCAGTGGATTTGTTTATTTTTATTTGATCATTTTTTCTTTTTTTTTTTTTTTCATTAGAAACCGTCTGCCAAAACTATCACCAAAACTCTTTAGATAGGTTTTTTCAGTTTTCAAATACTTGGATGGCTGGCTGACTATCTATATGTGCATGTGTCACATATATAGGCTGTGCCAGTAGAGCTAGAGGGCAAAAAATTCCAACATTCACTCCTTATTATGTCTAGAACAAACGATTTTTGTTTTTCAGGAATTGCCCTCCTAAATAGGATTTTAGTGGGGGATCAATTAGAAATCAGAGTTAATGCAGAATTGATCTCTTATTTTATGTCCAGCAGCATTCGTGCTTCTTGTCTGTATATTCAGACGTTTTAGTGATCTCTGCCCAACAAAAGGCAAGAGAAATATATTATTTATTGAACACTCCTTCCTCTAATCTTTTGATCGATCATGCCAACACTGTATGCTGCCAAAAGACATTGGTCACATGGCAATTTCTATTGAGACCTGTTTTTTTTGTCTTTTTATCTGATTTTGCAATTAGTTATAGTGGACAGTTATGGAATAATTAAGGATGAGAATGATACAATGACACTAAGAGCTAAACCTATCTATAGAGTACCACTCATACATTTTTGAACAAGCACAAGCTATGTGTTTCTTGCCTATGATTGCATTGTTTTGTTTTGGTCTAGTTTAAGGCTATCTAACGGACCACTTTGGCACCTCTTTCAAATAACTATAGTTAGCCTTTCAAATCTTCTTGCAGATTGATTCTGAACAAAGTCTTTGCTAGATAGAAAAATAATTGTCATCATCATCAGTCTTCCAACATCCGTGATTGGACAGACTTTCCTCAGATTTCGCCACACTTCTCTGTCGTGGGCGTCGCCGAGCCAGTATTTTCTAAATTTGTCTCCATCTTGTATTTTGTCGGCCTCGGTTTTGCAGGTGATCTCTGGGGATCTATGTTGTGAGTCGTGATGTCCATCAGTTGTCTGTCATTCTTTTAACATGGCCTGCCCATTGCCATCTAAGTTTTCTAATCGATTCTATGATGTCTCTGACTCCCGTTTTCTTCCTTATATACTGTGCTGTCTTGTGATCTCTCGATATGAGGTTGAGTATGATTCTTTCATGTGTGTGTTGCATGCTTCTCTTGGTTAGATTCCATGTTTCAGCTTCATAAGTGACTATCAGGAGGATGCATTGGTTGTATACTCTTTTTAGGATTATTAGGATCGACTTGTTTTTGAAGGTTGAGCTTGCTCAGCCAAAGACTAGCCATCCTTGTCCTAAGTAGATATATTGGTCTACTTTCCCCAGTTTTGCATCTTCAACTTTGACAGTTATGTCCTTATTCTCAATCTGATCGTTGCATATACTTGGTTTTAATTCATTTAACAATCTAATTCAATTCTTTTGTTTTTCTTTCCTTAAATTTAGCATTTAGAACTAAAAACATCCCTACATGTATGCCTTGTGCTAACTTCAATGAAAATTTGGTACTTTCAGTTTTTAACACTCAAAATCAAACCAGACATGCAAAATTTCTGTTTGTTTGAGTACTTATGAGTAGAACAGTGCCACTTATGAGTATTTGAACTAAGAGAAATTTGGCTTGTATGGTTCTGTTTTAAAATAAGAACTTTATGCCAGAAAAAAATTATTGCAATCAACACAGCTTGGTAAACATTTAGGCATGTTTTGTGGTTCTGGATGCTGATTATCTTGATTATGTTTTTTAATATAATCAAATTGTTGAATCAATTGAATCTAAAATTATACTTATTTTGCTAAAATCTTGTTCAGAATCAGACAAAGATCAAAAAGGCAAACTAACATTGCTATTTAGAAGAGTTGCCAAACTGATTTGATAGCAGAACTAGATCAATACATATTTTTGAAAGATTACAATACAGATTTTGTACTGGTTCAAATACTTATGAACATTGCACACACATAGGAACATCACCATATGTATATACTATATAAAATGAGATACATTATAAAATGGTTATTTGGTTAAGTTATTATACTCATATATGTTTGTTATACTGACATAGAATTGCTATTTAGTTTATATATATTTATACTAGTGAGCAGTACTTTTTATATAAACAAACCATTGTTTATATAAAAAGTACGGCTCAATGTTATGACTTATGAGCACATGCTATCAACTCTTGAAATTGAACCAGGGATATTTAGAGGTACAATTCATTGTTCCGACTGCAGAACATGTCATGATTGATGTTAATAGGAGAGTCAAATGGAAATAATATAACTATGGTTTTCTGGTACTGTTACTGGCTTGAATTCATTCGTCATTTTTTAATCTTGGGAAGGTTGGTGATTCCAGAGGAAGCAAAGTTCTGACTGAAGTCTCTGAAGTGGTTCCCAGGAGCCACCAACAAAAATAAATCATGCTTCTCTGCACCCTTATTTTTTCACTCCTCCTACTCCTCTAACTCACAAGTTTTGCCATGATGGAGTCAAATGTCTGCTGTTATCATAATTATCAGGCCAGACATATTTCCTCTTGTAATTGTGTACCTGTCATTCAAGGCTAGTATATTTATGTTGATCATAATAATCAGTTAGAATTGAAGATTGTGCATATACATCCCTGACAACTTACTGGTGCGATTTTCCCTCCATTTTTAATGTTCTTTCTCTGTGAATTTGAGATGTCAACTGCCATTGACCTTATCCAGAGGATAGAATCTATGATTGGTGGCCGACAGTTTTCTACTTGACTCCTGGGTAATTCCTATCAGCAGTAGTTATCTACTCGTCTAAGCCAATTATAATACAAGGTCATGATTTTTGAGCACTATGCAAAAAGCTGGTGACAAGAACTTTTGCATCAACGTAATAAGTGCATTCTAAACACCGGCACACCAGCAAATATATTGATTTATTGTAATACAGAACCAAAGCTGCTGGCTATAATTCAATTTAAATATTAGATTCATGGACCTGCTTGTAATCTCTGTGGAACTCTTCAATGAATAAGATAGAAAAAAATGGAACTCTTTTGTGAATAGAATTACAGACAAATTTTTTAAAGTCATTAAAAAGTGCAAGAGAAGTAACTTTAATCAGAATTTATTACCCTTGAATTACTTTTTGGATTCTCTAGAATGAATTTAAAAGTCAAAATATCTTACTTTTCTTCATCTACAAGTATAGCACAATCTTACTGGAAATTTCTTTTTCAGTTTTAACAATACATTTCTTTGCTATAATCTGCCTCGCTTGTCCTTACCCAGGGATAATGCTGCTTTTCTTTATACTTCTGCCAACGAAGTTCGCAGAGGTATATTGTGATCGCTCTTGTTTGGCTGTTTGTCAATCTTCTCGCAAACCACCTCGAAAAGTTTCTCAATGAATTCCAACAACATTTCAGGGAAGGGTGTACCATGGGGCTGAAAGTTCTTTTTTTCCATGCATTGTGACAATAGTCCAAGATATGGGATAACTGAAAACCAACACTTTCCCTACATTGTCGCTATATATAAACTGATTCTCATTCAGTTTTTAGTTAGTGTATGGGGTTGACTAAGGTATGTGCTCGTAACGTGCATTCTAGTCTCCTAATTATATTTACTGTCACAGACTTCCATGCAATCTTTACTGGCTTTCCTTTCTACCATGCCTGCAGTTATTTTGTAAAGGACAGTTTTATAACCATATTTGCTCCAAGCACAATCTGAGCAAAACAAAAATGTGAATCACGACACAAGAAAACTGAATTTCAATAATAATCTTCTCGAACCATTAAAAAAAAAAGAATGAACCGGTCTAGTTGGTCACTCAATAGAAACAGTCACATGACCAATATATTTAGACAGAATACCATGTTAGGGATGATTAATTGAAAATTGAAAAAAAAGGGGGATCGATGGATAAGTTACTTCTCTCACCTTTCGTTGGATCACTAAAAAGTCTGAATTTTCAAAAAATAAGCATGAACGCTGCTGGGTGCAAACAAGGGACTAATTTAGCATACACTTACATAGTAAACTGAACCCACCCCAAATTTAATTTTGGCAGGGGAAATTTTCAAAGAGCAAAAAGAAATGTTTTTTCTGGACATACTAAAAAGAAAATCTTTAATTTTTTACCCTTCTGGTTCCAATGGCACAGTCTGTGCATGTGACACATACATAGCCAGGCAGCCAGCTAGAATCACTTAATGACTGAAGAGACCGATGCTGATGGTTCTGGTTCATGCTGACAGCTTTGGTTGATAGTTTCTAATATGACTAATGAATCAATGAACTGCTAAACAATCTTCTGGAACCAGCCAGAAGACGTATAAGTTTATTGTCATGCTTTTCAACTATTGTGTAGTGTTGGTTTTATAAAACAGGTCTACTTTTCAGGAAACTGACATTGAAAGACTGTCCTTTATTTTGGACATAAGTCACAGACAATAGAATATTTGTGTTCAGATCTAAAAATTGGGAGGAAATCACAGCCTTAAATTGTACCTGACTTTTTTTTTTTATTGAAAAAACACTCCACTCTGCATCTTCAGTAATTTTGAGATAATTTGTTTGGACTACTGTTGTATGCATTTTGGGGCCTTCTTTGGGCATACGATCTGTATGAAAAGCAGGTAGTTTGTTTTTTTCAATTCAGAAAACGGTTGCAAATAGAAGAAAATGGTGCTTAATATACAAGGTGCAAACTCAGAAGTCTGGGAAATTTGACAGTGAAAAAAAATGATTTAGGCTAACATCTAGATCCCCCAGTTTCCTTGGAACTGGTCCCTTCAGGCATGTATACACCGGTTTATAAAGAGGAGTGACAGTATACACTACATCTTAATTAAGCATGCAGCTTGAATGCCTCAAATTTTTGGATAACACGCCATGCTCAAAATACATATATATATATATATATATATATATATATATATATATATATCTTTTGGAATTGCTTGTTTTTGGTATGCCAAAAACTTCATTAAATGCTTGTTGTTTGTTAACATTGAGAGTATTTCATATTCTTAACTTCATTCAAAAAGATTGCTTATTTCTGTTATGATTCTAAAATTGAAGAAAGAAGGAAATAAGCAATATTTTTGATACATCATGCTTCTCATTTTAAAAAAAATGTAAAAATACTACACATACAAAAAAAAAAGAGATTTAGGAAGGAGGTACCGCAAATGACCAGTCATGTCAAAAGTGGTTTGCAAAGGTAAAAATGCCACTCAAACACAGAAAAATCATTTGTGTAGTTCATGGAGAAGGTACTGCGAATGACCTGTCATGTCAAAAGTGGTTTGCTTAAGATTTCTCATTGAACAATGTTCCACGGTTGAGCAGACCAATTGATGTTGATTGATAGCAATCAAATGCAGACATTACTTGATGCCCTAACTAATTCAGCAGGGGAAGCCTCATGGTCAGACAGGGCTCATCATCTCTAATCATTTTTCCACTCCTTTTCTCTGAGTTTGAACTCAGCAAAAGAAAGTAACAATAATAATGATAATATTTGCTCTGAAAAGCAACTAAAACTAAGATGAAAGAGATACTAGTCAAAAAAGAATTAATAATGGTTGACCAAAAAATAATGTTTCATCTAATTAAAAAAAAAAACAAGCATGATAAAACATACTCCATCTCTGTGTTGTTTTTTTTTTTGTTTTTTTAATTCTGCATTAATTCTATCTGCATTCTATTTCTATGGATTTTTTCTGGTTAACATTGAAATTATCATTAAAATTCACTCTCTTTCAATTGCATAGTCTCAATTAATACAGCAACTCAAGAGTTGAATCTTAGTCAAGGTTAAAGCTCTTTGGTGTGCCAGAAAAACAACCCTTGAATGGAAGATTGATGATCGCGAGGCATTGTATTGCAGACCAGAGAGAAGGTATGCGTGATTGTCAGCACCCAAATTACCACACCTTAACTCTTTTCATCCTCTCAAAATTGAAATTAAATTAATCTAATTAGAGGTTAAATTAGAGTATCATTTATGTGAAAACCATTTTATTCATGATAATATGGTGTCGCTTTTCATGAATAAAATATTAAAAAAATTGTGATTTACAGACAAATATCCAGAACAATGATTCATTGTGTTTTCATTTATGTCAAATATTCATTGTAAGATGATAATTGGTATTAATTATTCATGAATAGTGGGTTGTCATTAGCCATAATGACTGATGACATTATGCATATGATCATGGCTGATTCATTCAGCTTACTAATTGTATCAATCCTTGCTACATATATATATATATATATATATATATATAGAGAGAGAGAGAGAGAGAGAGAGATAGGGCAAGTGGAAAGAACCACCCTATTGGAAATTGGTCATAACTTTATTATTTATAGGTCGATTGTAGTCAAACTAGCTTTACTTTGGATGATAGAAAGTGTCTGCTATGTTAAAATTCAATGTAGACATTTTGCATTTTGGTATGTCCCCAATAAGCCTTTGCAAGTAGGCCGATGGTATGTTGACCATTAAAATATCAAATGCGCTCTTCCTGTTGATCTAGAGTTTATGGTTTCGTATGATACAACTTCTCCTTCACCCACACGAAGAAGTCATGAAAATCAAACAATATTTACAAAAATTACACATAATTTCTAATAGGGACTTAATTCTCACTAACCTTGTATATACATATATATATATATTTACACACAATACAAATCAGGAATATAATATGATATAATATTCGATGTGATGGGTTCATTTCATAAAGTGCACAATACATTCAACATGCAACATTAAACATTAAGTTGAGTTCAAGTAGAGCTTGAAATATGATGAAGTAAGGATTCACTACTCAAACATGTTAATGTTTTTACCCTGTTTGGGCTTCTTCAGGGGGACGATTCGGTTTTAGATTTTTTAGATTCCTATTCATTCCATAAGATGTCCTGGATACAAATTAATTAAGCTAAACTACACCAACTGACTTACCCATGGCAAAAGATAGACTTTTTTTTTACTGATAAGATTTTCATGAAAACTCTATAAAGGTTGTCCCACTACTCAAAAATGGATTATTCCCATAAAAACATTTTTCAAGTTACTTGCTGAAAACCTGCCCATTGATATACAACCTATTTTTTTAAACACTGATTGCAGCTCTGACTGCTCCTAGAAAATGCTAGCTGGATACTTCTAAGACATAAAAAAATGCAAATAATGTGAAAAGTATTTTTTCTCAATTCAACTTGAAGATGTTTGCTGTTGGTAAATTGAGACGTGCTGAATTTGATTTTAGTTTTAGTTTTTGTCTGGGATGTGTAGTTCACAAGTTATAAGAGTTCATACATACATACATCACAACTTTAGATTTATAAGATATAAGAATATTTCTCTATGCTTTGATGTCTTGAATGCTGTTAGTTGGTTGATGAAATTTTTGACTGAGGGTTTTGAAGAGGTGAATCAGTGCTTTCTATTGACTGGTTATTTTTTGAGTTGGATGTTCATTATGTCTTGTTTCTTATGATTGGTTATAATCTCAACAGGTCAGTCCAATGGTGTGGTCAAATACACATGTTTAATAATTAGCAATGTGTTTTTGTTTTCTGTTAGGTGAAGGGATGTGACTGACATAATAAAATAGAATTTTATGTTCTAATGATGTAGTGAAAATGCTGCGAACAAAAAATGATAAAAGTCTGCTAGTGGTCAACAGAATGATACTCTCCAAGCTTAATGTAATGCAAATCTTGATTCTCAACGTACATAAAATGCAATGTGTCTATAAGCGATGTATGTCTATATATTTCATATATGGTCTCATTTTGACGGCAAGGATAAACTGATAACATCAGAGTCATCAATTAATTATGTTTTCAGTACAAATCTACGCGGAGAGAGCTACCTCACCAGTTATGAAAATATTGGATATTCCAAGATTTGTTCAGTTTATTGAATCCATTCTTTATGTTGCTAACGTTATAATCATCACTCATCAGCTGATCCCTTTTATAGCATTATTCCGGTATACAATTCATAAGGGAAGAGAGAGTTATTTTGGGTTTTTTTCACAGAAATTGATAGTGGCTAACATACTATGTGCTGACTGTCTTGGTTCATTCCCAGCAAGCTAGCCACACAATACTTTTCACAGCAACCTGAATAATAAAAGTGACCTCATATTTATACATAGGCATGCTCTCCAATTTGCTCCCTGGTAAGCAAAGAAAACCGAACAATACTGAAAACCACACTAACCTGACATGCAACTATCTGACAATTTTATAATTGCAACTTCCTTCCATTTTTTCAAGCTACAGCTATGTTCACTGTGATTCACCTGGACCTGAGGTGTACTCTTCTCTTTCTAGATATGGTCTGTAATACCTGATTTTTCTATCCTCGTTTTTAGATATGGATTTCTTGTGTTCCTTGTGTCTGATTCTAAGGGGACAGCTAGTCTCTTCTTATACTCTTTTCCATGTTTTCATGGGATGTTTTATAAGCAATATTTTATCAAAATTTGCTCTCATCAAGGGCCAACTCTTTACAGTTGCAAAGATTGACTGTACTACTAAGGGTCACTCTGATGTTATGATACATATAAATCCTCTTATTGTATACTTATCTTATCTACATAGTCAGTGTTTTTCAGTATTCAAGAAACAACAGAGACCAGATACTTGTTTCTTTATGAACTTATAGAGACAGTATCAAACGTAAAATAATTCAACATTTTTCTGTGTTCTGATGTCAACAGGAAATTGGGGAAGCTCCAAGTGAAAACAACGGACAACGACAATTCATGATTCCTGATTTCAACACGGAGAGCGAAGATGACTGGAATGTAGGAGAAACACCATTTTCTAAAGAGATGCCCAGTAAGTATCAAAATTGAGTTATCTCCCTTCCTTTCTATATTTTTGTGTCTTGTTTTGTATAGAGAACAAAATATATACTGGGGGTAATTGTCTTGTCACCTATACATTTATAACAGTAGAAATGTAGATCATGTTGACTTCATCATCATCAATCTTTCAACGTCCATCCCCAGGATTCGCCACACTTCTCTATCATGGGCATCGCAGAGCCAGTATTCTCTGAATTTGTCTAGCTCTTCTCTTCATCTAATATTCTGTCTGCCTCAGTTGCGCATGTGATCTCAAGGGATCTACGTCGTAAGTCGCGATGTCCATCAGTTGTTCGCCATTCTCACAACATGGCCAGCCAACTGCCATTTGAGATTTTTAATGGATTCTATGATGTCCCTAACTCCTGACTTTTTCCGGATGTACTGTGCTGTCTTGTGGTTTCTCCATGTGAAGCCCAGCATAATTCTTTCATATGCATGTTACATGGTTTTCATTTTGCGAATCTGTCACTTGGTTAGATTCCATGTTTCAGCCTTTGGCAGAGCAACCTCAACTTTTAAAAATAAGAAGATTCCATTAATCCTACAAAGAAGAGTGTATAACCAATGAATCCTCCCACACAAAATAGGGACCAATTTAGCATGAGATTTCATCGTAAATTGAACCTCACCGCCAAAATTCACATTTTGTTGGGTGATTTTCTGAAAAAAAAAAAAGTGTTTTCCTTATCCACTGAGGGGAACGTGTGTGCAAAATTTCAAATTAGGGCTGGGTGGAGTTTGGATGAATAGATACGTATAGATGTCAGAACGCATGAATATCTTAAATCCTGTGACAGTGTTAGAACAAATCTGCTGTGGGTAGCAGTCATTTATAAGATGGAAGAAAAACGAGCAAAAAATTTATATTAACGATGACAATACTTCAGCTGAGAAAGCCAAATAACTTGAGATTATAACACCTTTCTATTACTACCGAGTGTAAACAAGCCACAGTAGTTTACCAATATTCACACATTGGTGTTGCTCAGCATGACCAACTAATATTTATATTAGTTGCCTCTACTTAAACCCTGCCACTGTTTACAATGGCACAGTGCCATTGACTGCAACTGTTAACATCTGAGGCCATTTGCAAGATTTGCCAGAGTTCACAATCATGCAATGTTGGGAGGTCTATCAGGAGCAAACAAAATGGCTGTCCTGCAGCCTATACAATTGATGAAGGATACATCTTAAACACAGAGTGAATTCACTACTGCATTAAAAGCACATTCACTGAAGGGGGAACGATCACCCTGTAGAAGAACACCATGTGCAAACTCAAGAACAGGCAAGAAGAGGCAAAGGGCTGGATGGGCAGGCTAGTGAAGAGAGATGTTTAGGCTTGAGTTTAGAGGCTGAGGCAACAGTTGAATTATCTGAAGGGTGATCTTTATTTTTTTCTTCCAGCAATCACAAATTATACTTAAAGGAAAAGAGCAGCCAAGGCACTTTAGCATTGAACCTGTTCAATTCTTTTGCCCTTGTCTATTCCTGAGTATATTTAACTTGTCAATCAATCATTCGACGGAGTAGATCTTTTGATATGTCTCTCTCTTTCCTGGAAGTCTGTTTGGCTCCTCAGAATACCATCCGACCCGACCCAGGATGACCTTTCCGACTGTCGACTGTTTGTCCTCATCATTCTTAATCCTTATCTCTTTCTACACATACACACAACCATATATATATATATATATATATATATATGTATATATATACATATTAAGAATACAAAACGAAACAAACAGAAAAAAAATTCTATCCAGTGTTGATGATATTTAATCACAGTGCTCAATACTTAACTCAGTAAATAGAGTTATTGATGTATAAAAATGAGAATGACAAGGATATATACATGAAGAATGTCAACGTTTCATGCCTAACACATTCATTAGCAACCAATAATATGTTTCGTTCTTGTAATTATGAAAACAAAAAGCTTCTTAGCAATCAGTAGTACAAGAACTAAACATTGCCGGTCGCTGATGTGTGCATTAGGCATTAAATGCTGACATTCACCTGGGAAATAGTCTTATAATTCTTATTCACGTACATATATATTTATATATATGTGTGTATATTTTAAAGCCCAGAGATATGGACAAGGATTGTTTCAGAAATCACCAACCAAAATTGTCAACACAGGTTTCTCCAGTTTTCAGGCTGATCTGTATGACTGGCTGGCTGTTCCAATGGAGCTAAAGTAAATCCAGAAAATTTCAATATTCACTCCCTATTATGTCTTGAAAAAGCAATTTATTTTTGTTCTATTGAAATTTCCCTCCTGAGTAGGTTTTTAGTTTCTAGTGATAGGTTCAATTTACAGTGTAAGTTTATGCAAAATTGATCCATTTCTTTACATCCGACAGTGTTCATTCTAATATTTTTTTAAAAATTCAATTTAAGATTTTTTAATGATCACCCCGCAGTAAAAGGAAAGAGGAGTGATTTATTCAATGATTAACCCTTTTCCAAATTTTTTTTTCTATTGATCATCCCTTACACTGTATACTGCCAATACTGCCATAAGACATTAGTTACGTTTTTTATTGAGTGACTACTCAGACCAATATATATATGTATATATATATATATATACAGAGAGAGAGAGAGAGAGAGAGAGTTATATAGACCTCATCACCCGTCCATTAATACTATCCCTAGCCTACCCACACAATCTAACACCAAAGTACTTCCCTCCTACCCTAACACCATATGTCCTTTCCAAGACCTATTACTTTTGCTAGCACCACAAACTTCATCACAGACTGAACTTAGTCTCACACAACAAGATAACTCTAGCAGATGGGATACCATTTTTTTTGCTCACTAAGCAAAGCTCCTGATGGTAGACTTATGTTCCACAGCAAACTTATAACCTCTAAAAGGTACACACACACACACACACACACACACACACACACACACAGCACACACTACTAAAGATGGGAAAACATGTCTACACCATCAATGAAAACATATACAAATAAATAAACCTAACTTCCATACACTTTTACCACTGAGTCTGACTCACTCCCAATAGTTCAAATTATATATAAACATACATATTTTTTACAAAGCCTTTCATTTCACTTTTGGCTAATATCCTTCCCTGTCAATAACCTTTTCATTGAAACTTGCTCGTATTAACTTCCTCATGTGATGCTGACACGTGGATTGCTGCCCAAGTTCATGTTATTTGAACTTCATTACATTGCACCAAACAAGGAACTTAATACAACCAAAAAAAAACTTGCGGAAAGCAAATAATATCAGCCTAAAGTGAAATTAAAGCTAAGAAAAATATTTTTAAAAAACCAATCCTCTATCTTGATATATCATACCAGCAAAATACCGTCGGACTGGATGATTTCCAGCTAGTATATATATATGTACACATGTACACTGAACAAAAAGTGAGGGTTCAGCTTAACATCGAAGTTTCATTGTAATTAAAACTCGTCCTTCTAAAACCCTTTCAAAATATTGCTGGGATGGGAAACCAAATTGTTCAAGTTCTTCTACTCAGTGTGCTTTGTATATATATCAAATTTAATAGAGCAATATCAAAGCTGTGCCAAAGAAGAGTGATGGTTCAGTTTCTCGTTATAGTAGTAAATAGAACTCCTTAAACCCACGAAAAACCAATTGAATATAGATACCAAATTTAGTTGAGCTGTGCCAATACTTGAACAGACAGACCCAGTTGTTTCATATATATAGGTATATTATAAAGGAATATATATGTAATCTGACAGAATAATCATAAATGCGTTATTTTTATTAGAAACTCTTTTTGAACTGACATCTCATTTTCACATGGTAAATATGCCAGTCAGCTTAGACAGCGTATTATGTACAATAAAGGAAATTGGCTGCCACAGGAATCAAATCAACAGGAGGCCATTTTAACGCAGTGCCGCTCTTACCGTCCAAGCCAAGCAGCCAGCTGGTAAGTCAGAGGCTTGAATAAATGCTTTTTACCCAAATCTCAACTTGTTTATTCACTGTTCATATTTACTCTTTATGTTTCTCAACGTAGACAATTTTATCTTAAAGAAATAGATGCATCATCCTGCAGAATGATTATAATGCATTATTTTTAATCATCATTTGGGCATCTGCTTTACCAGCCTGCAATTCACAAAATGAGAACCATGCAATGTGGGCATGAAAAAATTACACTGGGCCTCACATGGAGAGACCTCAAGACAGCACAGTACATCCGAGAAAAGACAAGATGCAGGGACATCATAGAATCCATTAAAAATCTCAAATGGCAATGGGCTGGCCATGTTGCAAGAATGGCGAACAACCAATGGATATCACGACTCATGCCATGGATCCCCAGAGATCACATGCACAACCGAGGCCAGCAGCTTATTAGATGGAGAGACGAGCTGTACAAAGTCAGAAAGTACTAGCTCCATAACGCCCACTGTAGAGAAGTGCAGCAAATCCTGGGGAAGGTCTATGTCCAACGATGGACGTTGAAAGACTGATGATGATGATGATGATGATAGATATATATGTATGTATTAACACACGTACTCAGACCAGTTAAAAATATATATACATACAGTTTAATTTAATATAACTTCTATTAAATCTCATACTAACACATGATAATTTGGTCTGGCTAGCTATGTCTATCATGCTCATAGGCCATACCAATGGAGCTAGAGGGCTGAAAATTTAAACATTTATTTCTTATTATGTCAACAAATTTTTTTTTGCATTTTAAAAATACCCCTACTAAATAGGTTTTCAGTGTGTGTGTGTGGGGGGTTTAATGTAATGTTAATTTATGCTAAATTGATCACTAATTCTGTGCCCAGGTATTCACTGTTTCAGTGATCACTGCACAACAAAATGCATGAGAAGTAACTTATTCATTGATCACCCCTTTTTCTAATTTTTTTAATTGACTACCCCCAACACGACATGCTGCCTAAAGACATTGGTCCCATGACAGTTTCTAATGAGTGACTAACAAACCCTGTTATTGTTTTTGTCCTCTTTGTGGGGAATGGGTATTTAGAAAATGATTATCAGACGCTTTTAATTTTGATCTGATCACCCCCAACTCGATAGAACCTATGATCTTCTGCAGGTGAGACAGGTATGCTAACCATTTCATTATTATTACCATCCTTATCATTATCATCATCATCATCATTAAATATTGGTATTATTATTATTATCATGATTATTATTGATATTATTATCATTATTGATATTATAATCATTATTTTCATTATCATTATCACTATCATTATTATCATCATTGTCACTATCATAATTATCATAACTATCAATATTATTATTATTATCATTATCATCATTATCGTTATCCTCATTATCATTATTGTTATCATAATTATCATTGTTGTTGTTGTTTTTTGTTGTTGTTTTTTTCATTTCAATTTTTTTCCCCAGAAGTATTAGGAAGTAGTGAATAATGAATTCCACCATATTGTTTTTTGGTTATACATTTACATAAGAGTTTCCATGAAAACTTTTCAATCCTCTTTTATTGAGTTCAAGTGTTTTAATAGTCCTTGGCGTAATAGTGGTCCTTATGCTTCACATCCTGTCTCCATCATTCTGCGATTTTCCCCTTTCCCCTGGACCCTTCCCTGTCATTAATGTAGGTCATCGTATAACATTGTTTTATCACTGTTCCTTCTCTCGGATTACGCTCCGGATTTTTTTCTTTTTTTTCCAATCATAAGTAACAGAAAAAAGCATCCAATTCCAGTCTGCGACTATAATTATTGTCTTTGTTTCTAATTTTATTGCTGTCATTATCTTCATTTTTCTTATCATAATTGTAGTCATTATTTGCACCACAATTCTCAGGTATGTATCATAAAGAACAAGCTGACAGGCTGTGTGATTAAGGTGGAAATACCTCTTCAGTGGACTTGTATCCCACCAAAGGGATGGTCATAGAAGCTAGTAAGAAAAAAGTTCTGATCTTGACCAGACTAGAGACTTGCAAGGATCACAGAGCTGATACATGTAACGAGAACTTGGACTTCATCATCTGGCGTATACTCCAATGGGAGTTATCTCTTAAGAGTGAGACACTTTATTCAGTGAGGATGTCTTAGAAAACATCAACCAAAACTGTCACCTAAGCAGTCATAATAGGTTTCTTCGGTTTCCAAATTGGTCTGGCTGGCTGATGATGTATGTGTTGGGCATACAGGCAGCACCAACAGAGCGAGGCTGAAAATTTAAACAATTACTTCTTATTATGTATGGAGAAAACTTCTTTTTTCTTCGAATTTCACCCCTAAATAGGTTTTTAGAGTCAGTTTCAGTTTGCAATGTAAGTTCATACTGAATTGGTCCCTTAAGTTTTGCTCCTAATATCCCTCTTTTCCACCTGCTTTATTGAGTCACATTCAAGTATTGCAGGGATTCAGTCCTGCTGATGCTCACCAGAGCACCACAACCAGCACTGGTGTAAAACAAAAAACCAAATAAAAGAATGTGATGGAATGCATTTCCAAACCTCCCTAAAGGTTGCTTCCTGCACTTATTCCATGTACAAGGCAACTTTTGTGCTTCATTCATGTGACATATGTATAGAGAGAGATTATAAGAAATATCAAGGGTGCTCTGGCACTTAAAAAGTTAACACAGCACCCCTGTCTACATTTATGATTGAGATCCTAATTGATTTGTTTTCTAGTAGTGCAATATCATTTATTACCACACGTTTTTTTCTTTGTGAATCACTTGTGCCGTGCTTTATTATTATTATTATTATTATTACTATTTGCCATCTTATGCAAGTTGCCTGGTGGTTACTGCTGGAGTGTGAGTAACAGCAAGTTTCCTCCAGTCTCCAGCCCTTCTCTCCTAGTTCTTACAGGCCACAGTAATCCTACGGTTTACAGTTTCACACTATTATTATTAGTATTATTATTATCATTATCATTATCATTATCATTATTATTTGGAATCTCACACCAGTTGCCTGGTGGTAACCGCTGGAGTTTGAGTGGCAGCAAGTCTCCTCAAGTCTCCAGCCCTCCTCTCCTAGTACTCATAGGTCGCAGTAATTCTATGATTTACAGTTTCACACCGGTTGCCCAGTGGTTATCGCTGAAGGCTGAGTGACAATAAGTCTCCTCAGGTCTTCAGCTAACGTCTCCTCCCTCTTTCGCATATCATGACAGAGCTACTATCGTTGCAGTACTTATATCTCTAGCACCTTCCTCAGTATCCGTGCAGTTCCCAGTAGTGCTGTGGTCTGTACGGTCTCTATCCTCCCCCTAATCCCAATCTCCTCCAGTCTCTCCCTCAGCGTTTTGGGGACAGTTCCTAGTGCGCCCACTATGACCGGTACTACCCTGGTTTTCATGTTCCACATTTTCCTTAACTCCCTTGCTAGGTCCTGGTATTTTTCCCTTTTTTCACTCTCCTTCTTTTTTACTCTATGGTCTGCAGGTACAGCAACGTCTACTATTTGGCAGGCCTTCCTTTTTTTGTCTACTATTACTAAGTCCGGTCTTCTTGCCTGGATGAGGTGATCAGTTTGGATGTCAAAGTCCCACAGTAGTTTGTGGTTGTCATTCTCCAAGACTGCCTCTGGCTTGTGCTGATACCACTTTTCCCCATGGTTGAATCCCATTTGTTTACTTAGTTCCCAGTGTATCATCGTTGCTACTCTATCGTGTCTGTGCTTATACTCCTTCTGGGCGAGCTGACTACATTCACTAGTTATGTGGTTTACTGTCTCATCTCTTTCACCGCACATGCGGCATTTGCTGTTTGTTATTATTATTATTATCGTTTGGAATCTCACACCAGTTGCCTGGTGGTAACCACTGGAGTTTGAGTGACAGCAAGTCTCCTCAAGTCTCCAGCCCTCCTCTCCTAGTACTCAGAGGTCGCAGTAATTCTGCGATTTACAGTTTCACGATTATTATTATTATTATTATTATATTATCATCATCATCATCATCATCATTATTAGGAACCTTTCAGCAGAACTGTCAAAATAGGTTTCTACAGTAATTTTGGTGGGCTGACTGGCTATCTATATATGTGTTATGCATACAGGCCACTGCAATAGGGCTGGGTGGCTGAAAATTGCAACACTTACTCTTTCCTATGTCAACTAAAAAATGTTTTTTGTTCTCCTTCCCCCAAGTAGGTTTTTAGTAGGATGTTAAATTTTTTAATGAATCTTTATGCTAAATTGTTCTCTTTATTTGCATCCGGCAGCATTCATCAAATTCAAAGTCACCCCTCAGCGTAATTGCAAAGTTACAATAAATAAGAAGAACAAGACATGAAAGATGGCAACGTCCATTAAAACTTGCAGTTATACAAACTACATAACGGCAAATCTTCTGTTTTGGTCTTTTGCCACGATACAAAGGATGATAGCCAATATCAAATGTCTCCCTCAATAGACATTGAACATAAAAACGTGACTTCTGTGAAAGTGAAATCATGGGTATGTACGGGGTCACATTAAGATTAAGATTAAGATTAAATCAGGCAAGGCCGCAGAGAACCAAGGCATCACTCGGGCCTGCTCTAGCCTAGTGCCGCCAATGTCAACGTGCCAAATTTTTTTATTCCCTCTATTTCAAGAACAATGTCTTATAGCGGGAACAACATGATTTGAAGTGTGCGTAAAATTTTTAGCAATGAGATTAACTGGAAATCAAAAAATCATATCACTTTTCAGCAATCAGGGGCAGATAACTTTTGACAATCTTCATGCAAATGTATTTTAGTACCGAATAAGCAAGGATTACCCATTATCGTTATTAGTGGTTGTGATTTATTTCTTTTTCTCTTCCTTTTTCTTGAGATTATCATTATTATTCCTTTTCTTCTTTCTTTTTCTCCATCTGACTATCATTATTGGTTGTAGTAATTTGCTCTTTTTCCAATCATCATCATCATCATCACCACCACCACCACCACCACCATCATCATCATCATCATGATCATCATCATCATTCTATTTTTCTTTCGATGTCTCGTGGTATCCAATGCACACCAAGTTTTGCATACACAAACTGCACAAATAGAGCTAAACGGATGAAAATTCAAATATATATATCAGCAAGAAGCAGTCAAACAACAGTAGCCATCAGAGATGGCAAAGTGTTCTATCCTTTTTTTATATGTGCATGTGTTTATGTGTTTGTGTGTTTGTTTACATGTTTGTGTGTTCCAGCACTCTCGGCCATACAGTTTTGTCTACAGACTTGAAAATTGGTATCAGTACACTATTAGATCCCATCTAAAAATGTTAATCAATCTACTTCAGATATTTTCCTCAGAAAATGACAGTGATAAGTAAGAATTATTCTGACCATATTTTTCATTGATGGGAATTGTTTACATAACTTCAAATTTTGATTTTACAGTTGTAGTTCATAAATTGACTGTGATGGCGAATTTTTACGCTTTTTTGAAAATTCCTCCCCATACGAGGATTTAAGTAAGACTTTCAGTTTTCAATGGAAGGTTATGCTAAATTGATCTCTTAGTTTCACACTTGTTCCTTAAGATTTTTTCTGGTGATCACTGCACAACAAGGGGTGAGAGAAGTAACTTATTCATTGGTCCCCCTTTTTTCCGATTTTTCAATGGACACCCCCAGCACCACATACTGCCAGAAGATGTTGATCAGTTGATGGTTTATACTGAGTGTCTAACAAGACCTATTATAATAATCATCATTATGGGATCGTCTTAGTATCGTTAATGCTTTTTTTATTTTGTGGTACTCTCTTTCATGATGCAGCCATTGTGTCATAAATTATTATTGTTCGGCTTCAGTCATTTGTGATTGTAGTGCATAGAGGGTGGGCTTGATGGAAGAGGGAAATAGCAAGTCCCCGCCCCCTCAACATCTGAGTTGGATTCAGAGACAAATTGGTGGGTGGAGACACGAGATAGAGCGGAGGATAAGAGAGAGAAAGAATGAATGAACAAAACCAGGATGTATGTATCTTTCTGTCTCTCTCTTTGTACCAGCCTGTTTCTGACCCTGTCCATCTCTGTCTCTCTCTCTCTCTCTCGATATATATATATATATGATTGGAATAAGTAAGAGGTAGACCATGTCAAGTTTTTACTATATATATACAGAAATATCCTTCTTTCTTTCCTCAACCTCAAATATGTTAACAGTGAAATTTTCTCTGAACTGCTGTAGATTTTCTGTGAAAATGTTGGCTGGCGCCTGTTGAAATGCATCAAAACATACCCCTGTGATAATAAAAGGATATTGAGATGTATCACCTGCTTTCTCCCAAGTTTTTCTCTACACCTTCCACTTGTCATTTTCATCAACATATATATAGGGCTGAATAACATCTATAATTCCATCCTGATCTTCTTAGTAACAAAAAGTAAGGCCTAATGACTAGATCATGAACATTTTAGACAATATTTACTCATCCAATCCAGATATGTACTCTCTTATAATTGAATGAGAAATGTTGACAAAAAAATTTCAATGAAACAAACCTTGTCAATAGTTATCAATCAAATTTTTATTAATGCTGCCTAAACGTACATTATATTTGTACCACTTATCCAATGTCCATTCTAGGACCAAGTTACCCTTGTACATAGATTTGCAGCCCCTAGGGTGCTGCAATCTCAATTAGATTTGAAAATGCTAAAATTAACAAGATCTCAATAAGACCATTAGAAGCCACCAGAGGTCATCACCACTTGTACTATATTCATCAGGTCAAGTTACCCTTATATACCAATCTTCAGCTTGTAGGGTGCAATCGTTTAGGTCTCTATAAAAAATATAGTCGGAAAACATACTCCATCTTTATAGTATTGTATATATATGTGTGTATGTGTGAGCATGTGCGTGTGTGTAAGTGTGTATGAGTGTATATGTGTGCGTGCATGTGTATGTATGTGTGTGTATGTAAACAAAAAGAAAGAGGTGGCTTCAAATAGAAGGCAGCACAGACATACAAAGATAAAAACTAAGAGGCAAACAGAGAGAAAAGAGAGAATCAAAAGAACAGGTCTGGTTAGTGACTCAATAGAAACCGTCTATGGCAGTATGCAATGTTGGGGGTGATCAATTAAAAATTGGAAAAAAGGGGTCTTCAATCAATAATTTCTTTTTCGCTTGCCTCTCATCGGGCAGTGATCTCTGAAAACATCTCTAAAAAATAAGTGCTAACTGTCGGACATGAAGTAAAGGATCAATTTAGCATAAACTTACATTGGAAATTGAAACCCCACTAAAAACCTATTGGTTTCAAAAAACAAAAAAAGTGTTTTTTCAAATCATAATTAGGAGTAAATGTTGGAATTTCTGGCCCTTTAGCTCTATTTCTGTCGATCATACATGCTACTCATACATACATAGCCAGCCAGCCAGACCCAGTTAAAAACTGGAGATATCTTTGTTGACAGTTCTGGTTAACAGTTTCTAATATATAAAAAAAATACAAAACAAATTGAAAAGAAAGTAAATAAGGCACTAAAGAAGATCATTTCCTTACTTATGGGTGTGGCAAATATTACCTATAAATTAAAATTATGAAATTATTCATACTTTTATAGTATAGCAGACTTTTCATACCCTCAACATATGGCATCGCCATTTTTTTAAGAAAATCCAATACATTAATGTCTGTTAAGAAACCGAAAAAGTCTGAGGCTATTTTTTCTTATCTTTCTTGAACACCCATTTTCATGCACAAGTAAACGTAAATGTTTGGATTTTTGAGCAGAAAGTATTACTGACAACAGCTGTGAATTAAAGCAAATGGATTTAGTTTGAGTTACAGAATAAATACTTGAAATAAAAACATACTTGTACCAGCCTTGAAATTATTGACTTCAACATACTTTATAATCTTCCAGACTTGGGCCTGTAACATTATAACATTATCTATAATTCCATCATATAACAGGTCTGGTTAGTCACTCAATAGAAACTGTCCTGCGACTAATGTCTATTGGCTATTGGGGGCTGATAAAAAAAATGGAGAAAGGGGTAATCAGTGAAGTTTATTCTCTCATCCTTTATCGGACAGTGATCAGAAAAAAGTCCAAATTTTCAGCCTCTATGCACGGTACATTGATAGCCAGCCAGACCAGCTCAAAGACTGAAGAAACCCATGTTGACAGTTTTGGTTGACTGTTTCTAACAAGCTGCCCACATGAGTTCCAGGAAATTGAGCAGCATGCGCAAGTTGGTTGTAGTATGGACTTTAAAACACTACTCTTTGTGAGCAGTACCCTTTGTGAACCAGTGTGCAAGCAGCTTATAAGTTTTGGTAACTTTGAAAGTATTGCTTATCTTTCACTAATTGACTCATGTATGAATACTACAACATTACTAACAGTGAGATTTAGACAAGTAAAGACTAAATGGAAAAAAGACATTCTGCCAATTTATAGACATTTACAACTGACTAATCAATTGATATGAAGTAAAGCAAAATTTTAAAGAAAGACAAAATTTACCAATAGGCAAAAATTTGAATTCCAATTTGTGTTCAGTACTATATCCATACATCAACTACATAAGCTCTAAACAGAAGCTGGACCTTGTTCATTTCATTTTGATCAACTGAAAAATATGACCCTAAGGTTGCAAGATAAAAACTATATCATTATGCTGTGCTTTGAGACGATGCATATGCACAAGAAAGGGGCTTAAGAACGGATGGACGTCCACCAAAGATGATGACCGTTCTATACAACCGTCAACAAGCACAATATCAGAAAATGTCAAAAAATTATTGAAATAATCTCAGTATCTTCCTTTCTAAATGTTGTATATCTATTGCCATAATTTTCTTAACGAATGAATTTGCATTGATATAACATTTGCGACATATTTTTTCTTGACCTGTGTCTTTAAATGTTTTTTAAATGCTTAGATATTCAATAACGTTCTTCTGTTTCTTATTATCAAAATGTTTTTATTGTTGAATATATATTCTGTTTCTGGTGTATTCTTTTCACATTCTTTCTCCCCATCTTTTTCTCTTCAAAAAGTCAATAGAGAATATTTAAAAGTTTGTAAAGGGGAGAAAACCATAACATTTTCAATCTAATAACTTTTTTATGGCGATTCTCTTCTTAACTTTACTCACTCACATACAATTACAGTCTTTGTAGAAAGGCAAGGTAACTCCCTACAGTTTGCACAATGTGTATATGCTACCTAATACAGAGCATTAGTCACTGTTTTCTCTGTATAAAAAAATGGTAAATTACTATAAGGAGAAAAGAGAAATAAAAGAGTGCTAGAAGGAAAAATATACCAAGAAGGAGAGAAAAGATGAAAGAAAGGTAAAGATTAAGATATAGAGTAGTTGGTGGGAATAAAGTTTAACTCATTCAGGTTTTGTTTTAAGGGTTACAAAACAAAGGTGGTAAGGATGAAATGGATGTATTCAAATTTCTTCATTTCCTAAGAAACCCTGGGAAGTCATACATCATTTTGAAGGTTATAATATATAGATTTCATTTATGGCAGAATTATACCAATATAATGGTCATGTGACCCCAATGTGTATTCAAAATGGCCGCCATATTCAAAATGGTTGCAAAATTTTAAGCGGACCCATATGTGCTCCTGGTCTGATTACGTTAAGAAAAAAAGAAAGAAAGAAAAAAAGAAAGAAAGAAAGAAAGAAAGAAAGAAAGAAAGAGAGCAAGAAAGAAAGAACAAAATAGATTAAAGAAAGAAGGAAAGAAACCAACAAACAAAAAAGAAAGAAAAAAGAAACAAAAAAAACAAATAAAGAAGAGAGATAAGAGAGATAAGAAAATCAAGTATAAATTGAGACAATATAAATATAGAAGAGAAAATATCTTAATCTCATTATTATCCCCCACCCAAACAATCAACAGAGAAATGAATATGCCTATTATTCTCTTTCAGAACTTGATGTGCTCTGTCGTCCACACAATGAGAGACGGAATTCACCACAGACTAATCAACCTCGCCAAAATATCAACAAGGCCAGACAAACGCCACAGATATTTTCGAGCCCCTGCAAGACTGACACTATTTCCAGACGTTATTACAAGCAACCAAACATTGGTAGCACCCATCGAGAGCACTCAAATAGCAAGAAGTTGAGCACGGCACCCTCCACACCAAACAGATGCATTTTTGGTACTGGTCACCACCAACCCCGAGACTCTAGCTCAATGTCGCCACTTAACACACCACCATTTTCTAGTTACCAGAGAAAAATGGTGCACTCTGAGAATGCCTTACAATCTCCAGTTATTAAGTACCTCATCCAAGTACCAGATTCAAGAAAGCTACCACTAATTCCCCATATACCAAAATACAACCACCAAAAGATTTAATTTCCTTTAAATCAATAGCCACAGATTTGATAGCCTTGAAGCCGTTTTACTATTCACTGTATTAGATGGCATATAAGACCCTTTCCTAATTTTTTTTTTAAATGGGTCAAAAAGTAAACTTTGTTGTCTGGCTCCATATTGGCCAGAACTTGAGGAGGAATTTTAAAATACTGGGTGATAAATTAGAGAGAAAGGAAAAAAGAACGGAAAAGTTTAAGAAATAGAGTAGTTGGTGGGAATAAAGTTTAACTCATTCAGGCCTGGGTTTAAGGGTTACATAGCAAGGGTTGCAAGAACATGATATATTAACTCAAGTTTTCTCATTTCCTCAGAAACCCTGAGAAGTCATATATCATTTTGAAGGTTATAATAAATAGATTTCATTTATGGCAGAATCATACAAATACAATGGTCATGTCACTCCATTGTGTATTCAAAATGGCTGCCATATTTGAAATGGTTGCAAATTATAAAGTGCATCTATGTGTACCTCCGGCCTGATCAAGTTGAGTAAGAAAGAAAAGAAAGAGAGAACTTCAAAAAAAACTGGGTGATAAATGAGAGGTATTCAGCAAAATGCATTTTTTTTTACTAATATTCCCTGCTGGAATATTAGGGGAAGTCTTATATGATATCTAAAATGGTAATCTAGAATTTATAAGTATTATTTTGTAAGGAAAACGTCCTTTAAATCAAATATCAATTGAAAAATATAGAGGGAAATGTGGTTAGATACAAAGGCATAGATAAGGATTAGGGGGATAATTTCAAAATGCCCCCAGACCTTTATTATGGGGGGGGGGACTAAAAAGCTTTATAAATTATAGTTCACCTTCTGAATTTTTACCAACATTATACAATAACTGAGATATATTTGTTCATTCATGAATTGCATGAATAAAAATTCAGCCTTTGGGGTTGTTTTTCACCAATAGTGCATGTCTTTTAAATTCAAATTTTTCTTTTTCAATAAATACCACTAAATGTTGGCGGAAGTCCCTCAAGGTGCCAAGCTCTCCAGGACCCTAAATTTCCAGCTACACTATTGGGCAGAAGATTGTGCTGTACCAAGAGTCAAGCTTAATGATCTTGATTAACTTTCTTTGTATAGTCTGCATCAAGTTGTGAATGCTTCATTGACATTCATTCAGTATTTCCACAATACCAAGGAAGGGATAAAGCCAACTGACTGTGAGAAAAAAATATTAACATTGTGATCCTCAAATGATTGAAAAAACACAGACAATCTTAAGCCTATATAATAATAAAAGGACTAAATTTGATGTATTTATCTCCAATCAACTGATTCCAAAAACCAGTATATAGAAACTGGAGGTCAGAAAAATTCAAAGCCAAATTCTGTATCTGTTTTTGGTTTTGTATATCATATACGTATATGAGTATGTTTGTATTATGGATGTGAAGTAATCCAACAGAATGTAGATAAAAATGACCATTGGAAGGTAAAAAGAAAAACCCAAGAGATAGGTGGTGCATCTCAACCTATATCTTGAGTTTTCTCTTCACCTTCCATTCGTCATTTCATTTACATATATGTGTATGTGTGTATGTGTGTGAGCATGGTGTGAGTGTGTATGTGTTATATAATCAGTGTTTAGATATGATTTAATTTATCCAAAAGGATGGTATCAAAAGGGCAAGAGGGAAAGCAAAATTTGTTGTCAAAAATGAAATGATTTATTACATTAACTTGTTTCATCATCTGAACTTTGTTAGACAGGGTTTATTAATCATTATGTATGATATGGTCAGACTATTGTGGAATCACTACTCAGAGCGCCTGCTCGATTAGACTGGACATGTTACTTCTGTTATTTTGTATACCAAGGTTGTGTGATCAGGGTACTTCCGAATTTTCTCCCTTGAATTTGTTGATCTGTTTTGATTTTTTTGAGGAGTCGCTCTTGATGAGACGTTCCCAGATACCTAGTCTAACCATATTATGCTTATTGATGTTTCATCATGTAACAAATTCAAAATGTGAGAAAAAAAAAAATATGTATATATATCTTGCGCATCAGTTTTTTTAAGATATAATCAAATTTTAGTTACTCTCCCTGGATACGTGTTCTAACAATCAAAGAAAATGGCTGTCATTTTCAAAATTCTAAAAAAACAACTTTTTTCTTATGGTTTTAATAAAGAAAATAGCAGCTTTTTACCTTCATAATAACAAATCAACCAACTTCAATAATTTTGGTTTCCTTGCCATTGGAATTGATTGGTTGATTTATGAAGTATTGTGTGCATCTTGAATTACAACAAGAAGAAAATTTATAAGATTTAAAATCATCAAATTTTGTCTTTGGATAGATTATTTTCTCTATCATTAATACACTTTACAATATTCAAGAAAAGTAGTGTCAAAAATTTCAAGATGTAATTATTTTACAAATCGTTTGGACCAGCATCTTCATCTTTGAAATTTATATTCAATCAATTATGAGGATTTTGATGTAAATTTTCAATGAATTATTTGGATAAACATCTGCATCTTTGTTATTTATGTTTGGTCAAAGATAAGGTTGCTGTTGTTATTATTCCATGAATTATTTCGACCAACATCCTCATCTTTTAAATTGATATCTATATAAAGGAAACAGTCCTGTTTTAATTATTTCTTACATTATTTGGACCAACATTCTCGTCTTCGGAGTTTATATTAGATAAAAGATGAGAATGCTGTTTTATTTCCTGAATCATCAGGATCAGCATTCTTATTTTTGCAATCATTATTTATTTAAAGGTAATTATCCTGTTTTAATTATTTATTGATTTATTCGGACCAATATTCTCAAACTTGAAATTAGTATTTATTCAAAGATAAGGATTCTTTTGTGGTCATTCAAAGATTTTTTTCTTTTCAGCAACATCTCCGTAATTCATATTTGGTCAAAAATGATGATTTTGGTTTGATTTATTCACAGAATAATATGCCTGTGATTATTGGAAGCATTTTGGTACACAACATAGTCAAACATCTATTATCAAAATTAAATTGCCCAGAAAAAAAAAAAAAAATATTTGTAAAGTATTTATTTCTCATTCAAAGAGCTTTTTGGACGATTGTTGTTTAAGTTACAAACATGACATTTTGGTTGATTCATTCTGCGGCCTTCTTCAGGTGTAATATACAAATGTGATGGTGGTAAACGGAATTTTCCAACGATGGTAATAAACAGAATATTCTGATGGTGGCTACATTGCAATGTAGGATTCAGGTAATGTTTTTCCTTGTTAGGCTTGGATTTCCATACTTTGTCCCTGATGAGTGAGGGAAGCCACTTGTGAAAAGGAATATCAGTTGTTTAACATCTTGAACGCTAACCAATTATTTCTTTTTATGCTTAACAGACGAATTAGTGAACATATTTGGCAGGTAAAAATTTTCCCAAAACCAAAAGACACTTTCTAGACGTAATAGGGAGCAAGTTTTTAAATTTTCAGCCCTTTAGCTACTTTGATGCTGCCTGTGTGTGTGATAATACATACATACATAGCCAGCCGGACCAACTTAAAAACTGAAGAAACCAACGTTGAGAGTTTTAGTTGACGGTTTCTAATACAGAGCTATTAAGCCACGGCAGGCCTAATCATTTTCCAGGCTTAGCTTATTACAATACAAGAAGACTGTATTGCACCAGTCTTTCAAGTGGGGAGTGCCTACCTGCCAAAAAAATCAGCATTCGAAATCTCATCTTTTACCTTGGCTTGAACACCCACCTCTAGTACTGAGTGGGATATATTCAACTATCTTAGCAATGAGGCAAACCTTAATTTCATTAAGCCAAGCTTAGTATTATACAAGGCCAGATCTTAGAGAATGGGTCGCAGAAGTGAAAATCTTGTTAGTGAGAGGGCTAGAAAAATCAACATTTAAAATCATGGCCTTTCACAAGGTTCGAATACCAACCAACCTCTGCCACTGATGACAAATGTGCAACTATGTCAGCCATAAAGCAGACCAGAAAACATTTGTTTCTAATATTGTTTAAAAATAATAATGATAAGTCTGGTTAGTAACTCAATAGAAACTGTCTCATGATCAATGTCTTTTGGCAGCTGCCATTGGGGGGGTGATCAATTAAAAAATTGGAAAAAGAAGGAATCAGTGAATAAGTTACTTCTCTTGCCTTTTGTTAGCAATGATAACTAAAAAATGTCTGCATTTGAAAAAAAAAATGATAAGTGAGTATGGAGCTGGACACAAGCCTAGGGAAAAACTTAGAATAAACTTTACATTGGAAATTGATACCTATCCCCCCCCCAAGTTCCATGGGGATGCGGGGACGAAGAAAAACGTTTTTTTTTGTATATAATCAGAATGTTTGGATTTTCAGCCCTCAAGCTCTTTTGGTGAGGCCTGTACACACAGCCCATACATGGCAGCCAGACCAACTTTCTAGTCGCTAGTTTCTACTAGTGATGATGATGATGACAATTATGATAATAATAATGAAAATTGAAAATTTAAACATGATATACTGATGATGAATTGTCCATCCGAAACAGATGATTATTAGACGAGTTATGTTTTTATGCGGAAGAGAGAAAAATAAACCTATAAACACAGCTCTACCCCCACTGAGAAGACCAATCAACCATGCCAATAAATACATAGATGTAATAATCAGTTGGGAATACATGGCCTTACAGGCTGAAGTTACCAATTCTTGACTGTTTGGAATGATCCCAAGCAACATCAAAATACAGCCAATGACAAAAGAACATACGTACAGTCTACTTTGTGACGATGCAGCTTAAACAGCAATGGGCTGTGAAATTTCTAAATTGAAGACATGGATAATCAAAAACTGATTTTATCAAGAAGATTCAAAATTTAGAGAAACTTATAAAAAAAATTTGAACATGTAACTTTGACATTTCTAATCTATCCTGCCATCAAAAACCAATATTAAGCAATTCAATTTTCTTACCCCAAGGGAGATTGTATCCCCTATGTCACACATGCATCTAATTCATATGTTGGCTCTACAACTACCGTCTTATCCCTCAGACTAACTTGCCGCTGATCCAGTCAATGTGTAATCTATGCTCTTATTGATGAAAGTAGACTGCACCAGTGTTTCCCTCATTAGTTTAAGCCAAATACTTGTTGATTATACTTCTGTAGAGTACGATATCAACTGAAAAAAAGGCCTTCAGATTGTTGTGACCATAATCATTAAAATGAAGAAAACACAAGCTGGATAAGATCTTCAATTTGAATTCAAAAAAACAACTAGTATCTCTAATTAGTTTTTGTCCCCAGTGATTGAAGTCTTTAATCTTGGAAATGGCTAAAGAAGCCAATAGTACCACAGAGGATGATATCTGTGAGAAAGAATAATAGGTAACAAAAATAAACCGTACAAAAACACTGAAAATCTAACAAGTGAAATTATCATTCAAAGATATAAGAAGACGTTAAGGTTTCTATGAAGAATAAAAACAGAACTTTCAATACAAGTTACTAAAAAGAATTATATAATCTGTACGGAAGAAGGGAGTTCTTTTTTTCTTTTCTTTTTTTTTTTTGAATGGGTGCAAACTAGAAAATAATAAACAAAAGGAAAAAAATAGATTAAAAACCAACAGAAATTCAGTGAATTGAAGCAATCATCTATTTGCAACTTTCACTCAAAAATGATGTCCACGAAACTGTGTCAGAAAATCAGCATTGAGTGATTTGACTTTCATGTAGGGAAAATATTGAAATTATGGTCAGCGAGAAGTCTTTGCTTTTTTTTTTTTTGATTGTCGATGCAGCCAAAGGAAACCTCAAAATTTTTCTTTTATGTAAATGTTTACACACGTAGAAATAGACAGGCAGGTCCATATTTTTTTTTTTCAATAAAACAAAAAAAATATTTCTGTGTTTAAGGAAATGCAGATGTGTTAAAAACATTTTTTATCAAAGCCTCGTGCTAAAAGCAGGAAAAAACAGAAGAGAGAGATCGAGACAAAAATCTGTCTATCATAAAATTCATTCTTTTCATTTCAGTCGTCTTTGGCAATCATCATACATATTGGGAGGGAGGGTCAGGAAGCAAAATGAAAATAGCATTCCAAGGGAAATTATGAATCACCATCATATATATATGCTGAGTTGGGGAGGGGGTTGTTGATCAATTAAAAAGCTGGAAAAAGTGGTGATCAATGAATGAGTTTTTTCTCCCACTTTTTGTTGGGCTGTGATCACTAGAAAAGTCTGAATTTTTAAAAATCTAGAGGACACAAACTAGTGACTAATCTAACATTAATTTGAATAGCATATTGAACACCCCACTAATAACCTTTCGCTACTCATTAAAGAGGAGTGTGTGTGGGCAAAATTTCAAGTTTCTACTATGAATAGTAAGGGTTGGGCAAGGTCTAAAAATATATATAATATATATATATATATATATATATATATATATATATATATATATATATATATATATATATATATATATATATATATACATATATATATATATATATATATATATATATAAATGTCAGATCACATGAATAACTTGAACCCAACAATAGTGATTAAACTGGTCTGTGGTGGGCAGTGGTGATTAATGTTTTATCTAGTCATATTAGGGAAGACACATTCGAATTTTCATCCCTCTAGCTCCATTGTTGCAGCCTGTCCGCACAATCCATACATACATACACAGCCAACCTGCTAGACTAACATGAAAACTGAAGACACCTATGTTGATGTTGACAGTTTTGGATGACGGCTTCTAATATGAACAGACCGAGATAGATAGATTGATAGATAAGAACATCAGAGAAAAAACTCATTTGTTGGGACGTAGAAAAAGAGTGAAAATAACTCTAAAAAAAAAAAAAGAAGAAGACCCTGGCCAGTAATCAATATCTGATTAATGAGAAAGAAAATGTTGTTAATTTTGTCCAGTACAGATCCACATCATCTCCGGAACATTATGACTAAAAAAACTGATTCTCATGACTCATTTCTAGGGAACACAAATGTAAACAACAGACAAAGTTTTATAGAGATAGATAAATACACTGGACCTACACTCAATGAAGATAACTGGTTTTGGAGAAAGCAACCCTCATAAAGATGATCATTAGGAAGTCAATTGGATTATACGGAAATCAACCAATTGACATCAGTAACCCTTAGCATTACAATTTAAAGCCGAAATACATACATATATATTCATACATATATATATATATATATATATATATATATATATATATATATATATATATATATATGGGGGGGGGGTAGGATCTTTCCGAAAAGTATCCAGCCGTTTTGATATTTTCAAGAACTGGTTATGCTGGGTCGAAGTTACTTGGCAACTGATCAGAAAGAAGCTTACTGAATATGCGTGAACAGACAATCGCCCATGGGGTTGTTCAGTCTGCATTCTTCGAGCAGTGCAGTGTTTTTTGGCAAAACATTATATCACTCAGGTTTTTTGGCACCTAGACCCTTACAGCCCAGATTTGGCCCCCTGTGAATCTTCATTGTTGAACCAGTGGAAAATTCTTACCATTGACAATATTGAGGATAAGCTCACAAGGCAGCTAATGGCGATTCTGGAAGAAGATTTTGCAGACTGTTTTGAAAAATAAGTGAAGTACTATAAAATGGGACTAAGACCCCATTGCCTTAAGTAAGCTATTTTTTTGTGAATATTAAATGGCTGGATAGTTTTCGGATAGACTTTATATATATATATATATATATATATATATATATATATATATATATATATATATATATATATATATATATATATATATATGTTAGTAAATCAATACAACCTTACCCTGATAAAAAAAGCATTTATTTTACAAGACAAATATCAATTTCCGAATATAATCTCACTCCTTAATATTGTACTCAACCTAATACCTCTCCAGTAATCATAGATTGAACGTTATACAATGCTAATTTCAGATCAAAATTCAGCTAATAACTGTGTCAGACTACCAACGTAATAAATCAATATATATATATATATATATATATATATATATATATATATATATATATATATATATATATATATATATATATATATATATCCTTATATATATATATATATATATATATATATATATATATATATATATATGCAGTGTATCTATCTATCGCTATGAAACTTTGTCTTTTGTTTACATTTGTATTCCTGAAACCGTGGTGGGGGGTGCCAGAGCTTTGGGGATGTGATATATCTGAGGAACAAAAAACATCCTAAAAAAAAAGAGAAATATGATAATCTCAAGAAAGAAAATAAGTAATCGAAAAAATAATCTAAAAATTTTGCAAGGGTTTGCAGTTGGACGTATTGCTGCCATTGATATACATATATATATATATATATATATATATATATATATATATATATATATGTATATATATATATATTCAAAATATATCATAAATGCTTTTAACAAAATGTTTTATCTGTTGAAAAAACATATGTTTTATATTTATATTTGATACATACATTTAAATTTGGTACATAGTGAAAACCTTTATCAAATTAATAACTTAATGGAAAAAGTATCAAAGTACTTTCATAGATCAGCACTTTCATGGATAACTATTATTTCTTGGTTTACTTGAAAATTAATCTTTTTCAGCTGATTTTTCAATCTATGATTATAAGATGAAAACAAGCCTGATTGCTGCAGGGTCAAACCCCATACTCACTTCTATTCTGATTGAAGATAACTACTGCAACTATTGTATCATATATATGTATACATAATAAATAAAAAAATTATAAAAAAATATATATTTTTAGCATAAATGTATTTATTTTTTTAGAGTTAGATAAGACCTAGTGTGTTTCTGATGTAAATTTCCATAGATATGTAAGACTTGTCAGTCTGCTTTTTGTCAATTTTGTGCATCTGAGAACATACAAGCAGTGAAGAGTTAACTCCCTTAAATTAGGTGAGGATTATGGTTCTGGGTCTTACTGCGCTCTTTCTTGGTATTAATATGAATTTTACTTTTCATCATCCTGTGGTCACTTCCTACATTGACTTGATTCAGGACCTGAATGTTTTTCACTGGGTCACTTTTGTCTGCTAAGATGTACTTGATTTCATTCTTAGTTTCATGATTAAGGCTCCTCCATGTTTGTTTTCTATTGATGCCCTTCTAAAAGAAGATTATGATTTTGAAGCTGTTTGTCGTCACAAAATTGATGAGATTGTCACCTATTTCATTCAGGCTTTGTATCCAAACTTACCGACGCAACTTTCATGTCCTTGTCCAACCTGAGCGTTGAAGTCTCTCATAATGACGTTGTGGAATGTTTTGGTATCTTGGAGTGTGGAGATCAAGTCATTGTAGGAGTTGTCTATTTCTTCCTTTGTTGACAATGAAATGGGAGCTTAGACATGGATTATGTTCAGTTCGTACCTCTTTCAGAGTTGTACAGTGACACTGGCTACATGGTTGGAGACAGCTTTGAATTCTCCAACATTGTCCTTGAGTTCTTTATGGATAAGAAAGCCAAATCCATTTTGTTTTCTTTTTACTTCTCCAGAGCTGTAAAGAAGATGTTTATTCGTTAGCTCGATTAGCTCCTCTCCAGGTTTTCTCAAAGGAGTAAATACCTAGATTTTAAGCCCTGTAGCTCCATACATACATACATACATACATAGCAAGCCAGCCAGCCAAAACAGCTTAAAAACTGGAAAAACTGAAGTTGACACTTTTGGGTGATGGCTGCTAACAAGATATACAGTAATTTCTGTATGAATTTTTTTTTGAAGAAGGAATATCTGTTGTGTTATTCCAAACAAAAACAGCTGTCATTACAAAGCTATCATGTCTAACAAAGATGTTTTTTGCCCTCAAAAAAGACCCCATGTGGCACAAGAATCCAGTCAGCTACAGATTTTTGACTAGAATTATAACCAACAACAATATTCAAGACCAAATAATCAAACCCATCCAAAAAATCCCCGCCTACTTACATCATCAAAAGGAGTGACTACCCAAAATAGTTTTCATATAGTTTCTTGGTAATTATTTTTTTTAACGAAACATCTTTGCGTCCAAACAATATCAAACCCATCCAAGATTAGACAGTGGAATGCACACATTCCAAGCGATAGCCCGATAGAGACTCCCACTCAATCAATTGGTCAAAAATACACTCATTCATCACCTGAAGATGGCCATAGGGTACAATGGCCGGAATGTTGTGTTTAAGAAATGAACCAAGATGAAAACAGATGAACAAACAAGACTTTACATAAAAATATACTGTTATTGAAAAAGATTGAAAAAAACTCAAGAACTCAACACTTTATTCCAAGAGTTGTCCAAACTGTTGAAATCTCTCTTTTTGTTGTTTTTGCTTCTTCAAGTATACAATTTGGATTGTTCACCGGAATCAACCCCACCCCAACTAGAATGGATCGGCTGGAACATTGTGGTAAAAACAAAAGCAACAAAAAGGCAGAGTTCAATTTTCTGATCTAATTCATGGCATTAATAATGACTCTTCTCCAAATTGCAGAATTGGCCAGCCATTATGGTAATAAGAAAAGCAACACATCAAAGGGGTGCAGTGGCAGATCAAGACTGGGGTGGGGGGCAGAGAGGGCGATCAATGGCTGGAAACATCATCAGAGGGAGTGACTACCCAAAATAGTTTTCATGAAGTTTCTTGGTAATTATTTTTTTTTAATAAAATATCTGTCTGTCTAGACAATATCTTAGAAGTTACAATAAATTTCAATAAACCTTTGTAGGAAAGTGGACAATAGGATATAGGAGAAGTGATTTAATCTTTGGGTGGGTCCATGCACAATTACCTCCCCACCATTTTAGCCATATGTCCATACCACTTCATATTGCTAAAAGCTCATGCCTATCCACACAATATCTTCAAAAGTTCTCAATGACTTACAATGTAAACTTGTGAAAGGATGGACAAATTTTGGAGGGCAGATCCATGCTCAATTGTTTCCCCTGACATGGGCATTGCCAGAGGTACACCCTCCCTGAGTGCTTTCGAGTTTTGTTGTATAGTTTTTTGAAGATACTGAATAAAAACGTTTTCATGGTACCTATACTTATTTTCTTCATATCATTTCACAAAGTCAGAACAGAAAATTTGAAAACTAAAGATGAACAAAACTGTTAGTTAATATAGGTTTATGCTATCACATTCAATAATCATGATAAATAATGGATATTATTAGTACAAAAAAAATCACCAAAATTCTGAATATCTTGGTTAGAGAGCAAGTTCTAAAAAGGGTTGGGATGTCATCATGAGTTATCTCCCTGCGTGATACCATCCATAGGTCCGCCACTAGTCTGGATTATTCTTAAAAAGATAATGACAATTGCAGAAGGCTCAAGAATGGACTGGCTAATATGTTGTGATAACAAGAAAAGCATCACAGAGAATTAGTTCAGTAACACTTGGAATAATACTAACTCTTCTCTAAATTACGGAAGGCTGTAGAATGGATCTGCCGAAACATTATTGTAGCAACAAAAGCGACAAAAAGAATGTCCAAACAACTCTCGGAATGATACTGACTCATCTCGGAATTACAGGATGCCGGAGAATGAATTGCTTGAATCATTGAAGTAACAACAAAAAAAAGGAGAAAAAGAACAAGTTCAAACATCTGAACAACTCTTGGAATAATAATGACTCATCTCAAAATTACAGAAGGTAAAACCATATTACTTGAAGGCTACAAGAACTGACAGATTTTAAATCAATATTTTCATGGCTAAATGGTTAATGTTTTGTTAATAGAAAACCATCAGTCACCCATTGTACGTGAACTTGAACAAATCATTATACGGTGGGGGGGCTAGTTTACCAAAAACACTAGGGTGTGCAAAAAAGGGATTGGGCATTTTGCTTATATATGATATCAACATTATCACCATTATCAAGATATGCAAAGCAGCAATATATCTTCTCAATTATTTTTTTTTTGTTTGTCATTTGAGGACAAAAGTGGCATTATCAAGGGTGTACATGAATATTCAACTTTTGCTCTTGCAATGAAACCTACTACCTTCCATTCTTGACCATATCGAGGAAGTGCTCTCAGCTGGGAAATGATTCTTTAAAAATCTTATTTTATCCCTTTTTTGATATTTAGAAAATATTGATGAAAATAGTTTTAATTTTCTTTCAAATTGAGTAAAAGAGAGAAAAGAGTCTGCTCTGATAGTGTAATGGCTGGCATCTTCTTTCTTGTCATTTCAGTTTCATTTTTTTTTCCATAAGGAAAAAGATGAAAGCTGGAATTCCAGACTTTTGAAGACAGCTGAAAAGAAATTCTTCCAACCTGTAATTTTAAATTCTGAGCTTTTGAGCCACTGTAGCACTAAAGAATCACAGAGAAGATCTGTACCTTGCACAAATGAATCACTGTAGCCAGCACATGAACCAGAACTAATTATCTAAATAATTATCTAAGATTATCAGAAGAAATATTTTTATCTAAAATTATCTAAAATAGATACCAACAAAAGATTTGAGCATTGATGGTCCGAAATGACCAAAGAAACCAAAAAAAACACTTTTGGGGAAAGAGAAAAAAAAAGGTTTTATATGGTCTTCAGCAATGTGCAAATGCAAATACTCAAGGTTGTAGCCCCTAAAATGTGAGTACCTGGAGATAGACACACAGACAAGTAAAGAGAGAAGAATCTGTGGCCCTATTGGCTGGTTGGTCAGATGGGCCATGTGTGAAGCTATGATGATTCGATACAGAAAAATACTACTCTGTGCTGAACAGTTACAAAAAACTTGACGAAAGAGTGTAATTACAAAAGAGTGTCTTTCAACTCCCCGAGTATTTTACGCACTTTCACCTCTGATTGTTGTCAAACTCCCAGAGTTGACTTTATTACCATGAATTAGTCAGACATTAGAATTTAAGACTTTTGAATTCAAGACATGATTAAAAGAAAGAGTGATACCATGACATCCTGTTGTGTCAACTCACATGTGCAAGTTCTCTGTATTTTTTGTAAGTGTTAAATTTCTGTTCTGAAAAATATTGTCAAACTCCTACTATTGAATTGTTACTAAATTTTCATTCGTCACAACAATGACAATGACCTCACTAGAAAAACCAGTGACGGCTCAAATGAAAGTTCCGTAAGCAAAAACCGATGACAAATTCACTCTTTCAACTCAGGTCGCCTTGTTTTGTTATAGCAACTACTAATAAAAGACTTGAATTTTGGATACATAGTTTTTTTAATGATATTGTATGAAGAAATAAATTCCGTTTTGTTTATCTTTTAGATTTTAATGAAATGCGAGAGTTTGGCCCTAGCACGAACAAGCTTGTTCTTTTTTAGTCTCTGATGAATTGACCAACTTGACAGGGAATGTATTCTGGCTTGCTGTTGCTCTGGTTGAGAAGTTCAAATTAGGTCAGAGTTGGTGCTGCTGAAAACTTCAAGTCAGAGGGCCTAATGATAGGCTAATAGTTAGTATCATTCTTTTTGATATGCAAGGTTTATCTAGCCATCTTTAATATCTCGAGAACTGTTTGTGCAGCCTTGATGTAATTTGACAATCAGTAGGGCCTTCACTGTACATGTACGAATAGACACTCTCTTGTGAGGTTACTCAGTCATCTATGGGATTCCATAGAGTGAGTTTGTATATTGTTATTTTGAATAGGACCTTTTATTTTGCTGGGGTTCAACTTTTGAAGCATGTTCTTTGTTTTCTAGTTATTTATAAAGTAAGCTCAGCCTTGCAAGATACAAAGTCAAAATAGTCTGGCTCTCAGGATATAACTCATAAGCTATGAACATTGTGTTAGATTTTGTCTCTTGACCTTCTAAAGCTCAATATGTAACTAATCTATGATGGATACCATCACTGAAGCTGGTTGCAAATCTAAAACTTATGCTTTTTGAAGAGTTGAAATCAGTGTACTTAACATTAGACCGTCTTTAGTTTGGGCATAGTTTGTCATTATAGGACTTAAATGCACACCTTTCTAGTCACTGCAACTCCAAATTAATTAACTTTTAACTCTTTTACAGCTTGGGTCACATTATAGCATACTGCTTAAAGCTGGTTTAAGCTTGTGTGGGGCCAGTAGCATGTGTCATAAAGGTGCCCCGAATTAGGGAAATTATACATGAATATTAAAACATACACTTTTCTCTTGCAAATTAATTAGATTCTTTCATTTGCTATATAGCCAGAAAATACCACAAATATGTCTGATATTTCAGTAATTGCATCACTTTGTTTTCATTTTGACCCTTATGCAACAGATGAAACGTCAAAGTTGCAGACATGCAACAGCTAAAACATCGAAGTTTCAATTACCTTCATATTTATGAGATTTATATGTATCGCATAGATACCACACACCAATTAGTTACTGAGTTCAAATTATCATTTCAATTAAAGATGATAATTGACTTGAATTTCTTACTTAACACACCCAGTCATTCATTAAAGTTTAAGGTGTTACAGAATCATAATAATAGAGCAATTCCAGAAACAATTGAATCGGAATTGACAATTTGCAAGCATGTAGCGAAGAGCCCTTGAAATCGTGGAGCCTTTAGCAAATGCAACTTTTGTTACTTAGTTAATCCAGCACTGATAATACAATAGCTCAGAAAATCATGAATGTTAGAACTAATGATCAATTCAGAAATTGATGGCCAGCAATCGTTTCTCGGCAAATTTAGAACATGGGCATCACATCTGGTTGTCAATAAGCATAACTAGAAGCAGACTCTTTTTTTTTAACTTCTTGGCCAAATAAAGCAGCTCACAGCTGGAAATTCCTTTATGGGAAATAATCCAGAAAAAGAAATCCAAAAGCCAATCAAAACAATAATAATCAGCCAATATCATCTGATAGACTTATTTGAAATCTTAGTTTATAATGAAATCAGGGACCGAGGGACTATTTTTTTCTTAACCCCAAAATAGGTCAAGAGCTCCGTCTTGACTTTTACCAGAGACAAGCACTAATACAAAATAGCCACTATCTAATCCTAAATAGGTCGAGAAAGTTTCAATGTTCGTGGAAACAATCGGTTTCATCCAAAAGCGTTCAAGGGGGTCTAAAATGATCTTTCAATCTTTTATTGTCTAAAGATCACTAACAAACCCTAAAAGAGGCTAAATAAAATATAATGGTTAAACAATATTTTGATTTAAGAGACTGAATGTATAACTAAAAATACAAAATGGAAAAAAAAGCCCTGAACTGAATAAAACTTGTTAGGTAGATACAACTGTTTAAGACCAAAAAAAGGACCCAAGAAAAACTCACTAATCCTTAAAAGGATTATGAATACTTCCTGAAATTACAGGGATTTTGGGGATATCATCTTTCAGAAATATCTTTAGACAAGAACTAAAGTTTAGTAGCCAATGTTAATCTTCCAGGCACCTGATTTTAGATCTAATCACTTTATCCTTAAGGGCATCAAAATATACCCCTCAATTGTAAATGAGTTAAGAATTACTTCCTGGCCTTAAGAAGGCCTCAAATATCTTTCAAAGTCATTTGGAACGATAAACCATCTATTAAAGGTCAAAAACTGTTAAAGGTTAAAAAAAAAAAAGAAGCTCAGCCTGAAAGGTTTGTTATCTTGGGTCTGATCATCGAAAATTAATTCAAAGATTTTCAATTTTTATCAAATTTTTTCCTTAGTCTTGGTTGGCAGTAATTTGGAATTTGACTTTGTACTTTGACACAGTCTGTTAACCCTTTCAAGACTAACCTATTAATGTGTTTAGTGCCAGAATTTTTTAAAAAGTTGTCCCAGATGTTGGAATGAACCGAATAACCAGTCAGGTTTGTCATCCAATAGAAACTATCTTGTAACCAATGTTTTTTGGCAGCATGAAATGGATTTAAAAATTGGAAAAAGGGATGATCAATAAACAAGTTACTTCTCTCGCCTTTTGCTGGGCTGTGATCACTAAAAAATCTAAATTTTCAAAAAAAACCCAAAACCTGTAAATGCCGCTGGACACAAACTCAATTTAGAATAAACATACATGGGAAATTTAACTCCTCGTTAAAAACCTATTAAGGGGGAGAGGATTTTCAAAATCAATCGAAAGCGTTTTTTCTAGACATAATAAGGAGAAAATGTTTGAATTTTCAGCTCTCTTGATATAGCCTATACACATGATGCATACATACAAAGCCAACCGAACCTGATCAAAAACTGAAGAAACCTATGTTTATAAGTTTAGGCAACAATTAAGGCTGATGGTTTCTAATCAAAAGTCATGTTTTTCTTACTTTATACACTGTCACATAATAATCAATCATATATTTATAATGCATAAAATATTAATAATGAGTAACTCATCTTTGGGATGGAAAACAAGTTATTAGCAGATCACATCACCTAAATGTCTTTCCAGTTCAGTCATACGCAAACTAATTTCTGCATGGTTTGATGTCGTTGCCTGTGTTTATAAAAACCAGGAAAATCTCATTTACAGTATTTTTCATGACGCATACATCTCAGTAGACTTCTGAAAGAGATCTCCGGGACATATATATCCCAGCAGTCATAGAAACCTCAGGATATATATGTCCCAAGAGTCTTGATAGGGTTAAGTGGGTTATGAATTCGAAGAGGGTCGGTTTTTTTTTCAATATCATCATGAAGTAACCAATATGATTATTCTCTAAAAGAAAATACATAGATATGCAACAAACACCTTGTAAAAATGTTGACTAGATTTTTTAAAATCTTCATAAACACTCTTTATTACAATCATAATCTTCCATTATCCTTTCCTGCCATTATCAATATATAATTAATGTAAGAAAAATCCTCAGGTCAAAACTTTTAAAAATGGCCTGAAAGATTTGTTATTTTTATTATTCAAGTATAGACTGAGGCATTACCGAATATTACTTACAGAGTCTGTAGAGTTCGGTTTTCAGCCTTAAAGAGATGTTTCAAGATAGTGTTGGTAGTGTGACCAATGCGTGTGACCAACAGTGGCATCTGTAAAGCAAATGACCAATTAGAAGTAAGGGACTACTGATAAAGGACTGCATATATAAGTACAGCAGAGAGACGAACACCGAGAGTCCCCGATAAACTCTCATCTAGAAAGTTATGTTGTAATGATCACTCACACATAAACACACACATGAAATTACTGACCAACCAAAATTTTATTTTCTTGAATGTGTCCTGCATTGGTATTATGTTTGTCCTATTTCCAACACAAAGTTGCCAATTTAGCTGTTTTATCACTAGATTTTATGAGATCATAATCTTTTTAGCAGCAGATGAAAGAGGAAAGAACTGGTGAGTATGCATATTAGCCCAATTAATACCAATGCATATTCATATTTATATAGAGTAAAGAGATAGTGTGCTGCATAAGTCAAATATATTTCTTAGTACGCCATCATATGATAATGTTTGAGAACAATTGGTACGAGTGATTAGTGTAACAGGTTTGGTTAGTCACTCAATAGAAACTGTCACGTGACCAACCTCTTTTGGCAACAGGTCGTGTTGAGAATGCTCAATCGAAAAATTGGAAAAAGGGGTGATCAATGAATAAATTGCTTCTCTTGCCTTTCTGGCAGGTTTTATTAATAACATCTAGATTCTCCATATGTTTATCTAGATTTTATTTTCACTCTTAATATTAGATGTTTTCCTGTAGTAAATTCCAGTGATGTCATAAATAGAATTTATTCTAACCATATTTTTCCTTAGGTGGAATTTTTTTAAACGACTTCAAATTTTGATTCTAAAGTCGTTCAATGATTGACTTTGAAGACGAGTATTCGGTTGTTTTGTTTTGGAAATTTGGACAAGCAGTTTAACATATCAGTTCCAGGGGCAATAAAAGACGTGTTGAATTAAACGGCATATTTTTTTGTAATAATTTATAACCATCAAATTTACTGTTACCATAATTACACAGGAGCGGATCAAGGATTTTAAGCAGGGTGTGGGGGTCCAGGATTTTGAGCAGGGAGGGGAGCCCAAATGGAAGAAAAATTTTTTTTTCCATTTATCAATATGCAAAGTATGGGCTTCAGGGGCTACAGTCCTAGAGCCTCCAAAAACTAAATAAATAGTTATTTCACTTGTGAATGCTGGATCAAAGTTCAAGTACTCTGAATTATCTATTTGAACAATGGTCCATTAATTAGTTGCATATATATTCGTAGAAAACATACTGTGGCAAAAAGAAAAAAAACAACACTATACTGTGTACATATATATTGTATGACAGTTACTGACATCAAAGGACAACCTGCTTTCAGGGCAATTGAAAAAACAATGTTCCCACGAAGAACCTACAATTTACTAATGTTTTGAAGAAATCTGTTTCACAAAATGATAAGCAAATGTTCTGATTTTGATCGTGAGCCTTGTAAAAATAAATTTAATTTTCCTCCAACTATTCCTTTTCTTTTGAAGATATTACTGGAGGGGGAAGGGAGTAGCCTCACCGTGCCTGTCATCCGGAGGCCCACAAAATCTTAATCCAGCACTGTCAATACGTGAAAAAAAAATTGGATAATCGTAAACAAGAAAGTAATTGGTGATCAGGCATTTTTCACTTACATTTGAGTCGTAGCTTTTTACAACATGAATTGACAAAATAGTGGGGTCAAAATAATCAAAGAAATCTACCTCTGAATCAATAAACAAGAAGATTCCCAGGTCTGGTTAGTCACTTAATCAAAACTGTCATAAGACCGATATCTTTCAACAGCATGCCATGTTAGGGGTGATCAATTAAAAGATTGAAAAAAGAGTGATCAACCAATTAGTTCCTTCTCTTGCCATTTGTTGGGCTGTGATACAGACTAAGGGATAAATTTAGCATAAAATTACATTGCAAGTTGAACACCCCACTAAGAACCTTTTTTGGATGGGAGTTTTTAAAAAAAGGTTTCTTCTAGATATAATTAGGAGTGGATGTTTAAATTTTCAGCCCTCTAGCTTCATTGAGTGGTCGGTATTTGTAGCACATGCATACATTTATTGCCAGCAAGCCAGTCAGCTAGATCAACCTTAAAACTGAAGAAACCTATGTTGACAGTTGTGATGACAAATTTGGTTGTCATTTTCAAACAAAGAAGAAGTTGGAAGACTTTTTACTTATATTAGATAGGAAAAAAAATTTTTTTTCAAAGGTTGATTTACAATCACTCTGGATTATTCAGGGTTTTTATTGATGATAAAAAAAACTTTCACCTAGATTTCTCAAAAAAGAAATTAATTGTGCTTTGCCTGAGCCCAGGGTCGGTGTGGTGGGTCCAGACCTCCTGGATCCGCGCCTGAGAAGTTATACAAACTTCAATTTAATCCCTACTTTATTTTCCTTCTTTATGTCAAGTACCTAGGTTTCCTTTACTTATAAAAGTCAAGGTTAGACTGAGAAGAGAGAGAAAAAAAAAAAAGAAGTAGTTTCCCTCATTTTGTAAGAGTGCTTGCAACTGTCTTTTATTTACTTACTTATTTTTGTGAGGCAGGATGAGATCTATCTAGGGCTTCTCAACATCATATATGATATAGATAAGTAAAGGAGAGTTCTTGCGAAATGTATAACCTAAATGATGACTGCTGCATGTCTGGCTCCAGTTACAGGAGTACAGCAGCAGCCTTTTACATTTTTCAGGATCTAACAGGGAACACTGAACTTTGTTTGAGGAACTCGACAAAGAAGAAGAGATAGGAAAAGCCATCATTCTGAACCCCTGAGAGAGAGAGAGAGAGAGAGAGAGAAACACACACACTCACACATATATATGTACATATATATATATATATATATATATATATATATATATATATATATATATATATGTATATGATGAAGTAAAGATTTCAGAGAGAAATGTTTAGTATATAGCTCTACATTATATTTTTTCATTTCAATTTAATGAAAATAATTATTTTGATTTACTAAAAATAATTGAATTCAAAAATAGAAATGCTTCATGTTGTATAGAATTTTTTTACCAAAATTATTTTGAAGCAAAGAAGTAATATTTTTGATATTATATACATATATATATATATATATATATATATATATATATATATATATATACATATATATTTATACATATATACATATGTATATATATATATTTATACATATATACATATGTATATATATACATATTTATATATATATATATATATATATATATACATATATATATATATATATATATATATATATATATATATATATATATATATATATATATGTATATGTATATGTATATATATATATATGTGTGTGTGTGTGTGTGTGTGTGTGTGTGTGTGTGAATAAGACAAAGACAGAGAGAGAAAGAAAGGAAGGAAAGAAGGAAGAAAGATTGAAATAGGTTTATTTATATATTAGGGGCTAAAAATAAAACAGGGAACGCTGAACTTTGAGAAGCACATCAAAAAAGATCAAGAACGCCACCCTACACACACACACTCACACACACAAACACACACACACATACACACACACACACTCACAGATACAGTGAGTGCAAAAGTATCCAGTACTTTTCAAAAAGCTCATTTAAACATCCTTACGTATCTTCAAAATTGACAGGAATTGGGGCGAAAGATTTCTGGGTTTTGTTTATAACCTTTCTATGTTCCCTCTTGTTAAACAATCTTTTTTTTAATTTCATATTTTTAATCTTTCGTCCAACTTCTGTCAATTTTGAAGATGTATAAGCATGTTAAGATGAACTTTTTAAAAGGTACCTGATACCTTTTGCTCTCACTGTATATGTGTGAGAGAGAGAGAGAAAGGCAGGAAGGAAAGGAAGAAAGATAGAAATGGGTTTATCCATGTATTATAGGGCAATGATTCCCAAAGTGTGTGTCACTACCCCTAGGGGAGCCGTGTTTAGCACCCAGGAATGCAGTGGGATATTAGAAAACTTTAACAATACTAGGAAGTTATTATTATAGAAATAGAAAAGTTCATCTAAATTATGTATTGAATTTTAGACTTTGTATGAATGGAAAAAAAAAACTTTGCTGAACATGTAAAGCATTTTGATGATAGAGTATTAATCGATCAGAGTTAGAGACAGTTTTACTTTCATCCTAAGTTTCAGTTGCTTTTTATCACAACTTTGAATCAGACCCTAGTCCTCCAGCCACGATTAAAGAGCACAATCAGAAAATCAAGAGGAGGTCCACGGTGAGAATCAAACTCACGCCTTCTAACCAGAGGGGATCCGGTATACGCCTGACCGCTTTTAACCATTCAGCCACAGGGACTTCAAAGTTAAATGGGAGCTGATTTTACACCTTAAACTTAAACTCCTTACCACCAATATTCCACACTTGTTGATGTATACAATTGAGACCTAGCAGTCTTTTGATAAAACAATATTTTTAATAATTTTCAAATTCAATATTTCAATACTTCATCCAAGAATAAATTTGAAAAATAATTAAAAATATTGTTGTAATTGATATTAAATTTTTTCATTTTATTACTAGTTTTGCTCCATCTTATTATTGTTGCTTTTTGATTATATGTGAACAAATGCTTCCCATGAAAGCAACGATAATAAGATAGAATAAAACTGGTAATGAAATGAATATATGGAAACACTTAATCCAAAAAGTTTCAATAAGAAGATGGATTAAACTAGTAATAAAATAGAAGTAAGGAAAATGCTTCTTCTAAAAAGCAACAATAATAAGATGAAATAAAACTAGCAATGAAATAATAAGCATGTTGAAAGTGCTTCATCTAAAAAGCAACAATAATAAGATGGAATAAAACTAGCAATAAAATTATAATAGTGAAAATGCTTCTTGTAAAAAATTCAAGAAACTGGAACAGAAAACAACAAAAATATAGGTAGCAATTATCTTCAAAGAATGGAGTATTTTTTCTTTGCACAGATAGGCTCTGAGAGAGAGAGAGAGAGAGAGAGAGAAAGCAAATAACATTTCATCTTTTCCAATCATATTTTAAAAGCTACCAAATTGTATTTAGTAATAGTTTTTTCACTAATTTTACAAATATAAAATTTTGGAGATTTTTGTTGAGAATAGTGCCCAAAATTCAACTAAGTTTTGAAAAGAAGGCTCTACAACCAGTGCGTCCCCCCCCCCGTAGCTGGAACATGAAGCCGGATCAAAAGATTGGCCCTTAAACTGGGATCTCAGCATGTGATAGAAAAACAGAGATATCATATAATCAATTGGAAAACATAAATAGCAATGGGCTGGTCATGTTGCAAGAATGGCAAACAACTGCTGGACATCATGACTCACAATATGGATCCCCAGGGAAAGTGTGCATAACTATGGCCAGCAGGAAATAAAATTTAGACAGGCTCATCAGATATTTATGCTGCGATGCCACACAGAGAGATCTGGAAAATCCTGGAGAAGGTCTATGTCCAATGACGAGTGTTAAAATGAAGATGATGATGATGCTACTGCTGCTGCTGCTGATGATGATGATTATGTAAGGCGGTAAACAATGTGGGCTGGGGAAGGAGGTGTTTCTTCTATGAACTATTTGGAACTTAGTTTTCAACGTAGAAGTTTTGTCCAGCAGGTGTACAGATCTCTTGGGTACTTGAAATTTTCCTTTTGAAATTGGTCGCCAAGAAGAATAATCCTCGAATAAACTTGCTCCAATTAATAATGTTGATACCATATTTCTATCATTATAGTCTACTATTCGTAGATAAAGGGAACTTTTTTCCCCTTGCAAGGGAAATCTTGAGAAATATCAATGTATCTAATAGCATCTGGGATTTGAAGTAATTTTTACATTTTAGACAGTCATAACCAGGGCCAGCGCTCAGGTTTTGTGTGCCCTGGGCAAGACTTCAAATTTGCACCCCTGGTTGCTTGATATTCTTGTAAATATTTTCTCAAGAAAAAGGAGTACTGCCCCCCCCCCAGGTCTGTACCCTGTGTGGCTGCCTATTTCGGCCTAATGGTAACGTCAGCCTTGGTCATAACATATTTTTAAAGCATCTAACACAACTATTTTTTTCATTTATTTCTCGAATAATTGAAGCTATTTTCTTGAATGAAAAGAAAGAATTTATACATCATGAAAATGAAAATTGTTTTCTAGTTTATATAAAGTGTACATGGTATTTTCACAGATTAACTGAAGAAAAATGGATCAAAGCGATTGATTCTTATCGGTTTATTTATAAACTATGATTTCTGAGAGTACTGCAATTACTTTTGCAAGTTCTCATGTACAAAACAAGGAAAGAAAAGTGTAAATTAAGTTCTCCCACCATGGGCTCATATTCTATAACAAGCAACATTTCAGAATGTAAAAAAATGACTTTTCATGGACAGTGAAGTATAGCAAATAATTCAGATTTAAATTTTTAAATAACTGCAAATTTCAGCCGGGGAAAAAAAAATTTCTTCAGTAACTTTAATCATCTAGCTTTAATTTTCAATATGAATTAATTAAATAATTCATAAAAAAAAATAATCGAATAAAAGAAAGACTTGTTTCCTTAAAATCTTTTATATTCATTTTTAATTTGTTAATCACATTGAAGAAAAATCTCTGGTAGATTTGAATTCGTATGTTGTTTTTTTTTTTTTTAGAAAAGAAACCACTAAACTCGTTTCGGTGGAAGAGTCCATTGTTTCAAATGGTGGCAGGGAGATACTTTGATCAGAAAAAATTATTATCTTCAAGTGGAAGAGTCCATAGTAACGGACAGAGAAACAGGGAAAAGTCACACTGGTCATTATACAGTAAGTAGTTATATTTGTACATGGCAAGTCGATCGGGGGCTTAGAAATGAATCGACTTAATCACCGAATTTGACTATTTGCCCGAAAGAAAGAAAAAGAAAACATCCGTCATGAATCAGATTTTTTTAAAAATAAATAAATTAACTCTTTCAAAAATGATGTAACTCTAAGGATGTCGTCTATTTTTTGATACAATTTATTTATTTTTAAAAACAAACAGGGAGCTGCCCCCCGCCCCCCATTTTATATCCTTACCAGACCTTCTTAGTGTTTGAGATGAAAGATATTGAATAAATTATTCCGTAACAAACGATTAAAAAATATATGTATGCATGTATACATATATATATATCTAGGTCTAGTTGACTAGTCGGGACTTGGAACATAAATAATATAACTTAACAAACTCTTAGAGCACATCTACACACCCAGCCTCACATACACATACACACTGACATTTACACATACAGAGGGCTTGGAAAGTAAGAGGAGAAGATCTCATGGTGTTGTTTGTGGGAAAAGTAGCTGTCTGTGTATACTTTTTGTGCCGCTAGTGCTCACACCGCGTTCAACAGGAGAAGATAGGTGAGTTTTCTTTTAAATACGTACAAAGGATTTTTGCTTGTGAATACCAGTTTTAAATTTTATCGGATTTCTTTGTCCCTTTTGTGTCCATCTCTCAGATGAGGATTCGTGGGGGGTGGGACCAACAGTACGAATCGCTATGTCGTATATTCCTACCGACCATTCTGTGAAAACGCGCACTGTGCTGGCTTGTTGGTTAGTTTTATTCGCAACACGAACTGACAAGTGAAACGACTGTGGAATAAATAGAGGTAGTTTTTTTAGTTGAAGTAGGTCTGGTCTTTCTCCTACGACCATTTTTTTTCTGTATATTGAAATAAAAAGAGAGCATAAGGACTATTTTGAAAGATTTGGACGTGTGTATGGATGAAAGGAGAAAACTGGTGGATCACTTTTTATATGCAAAAAAAAACTTTTTTGGCGGAAACATTCCTAACTTCTTCGTCCTGATTTTTACTTCAGTTCCAAATCCATTACTTGCTTATTTAAAAATTCTTTGTTTTCTTATTTTTATTCATCTATTCATCAACTTTTGCGTTAGTTATTATCTCAATATGAAGAGGCATTTCTGGAGTGCGTTTAATTTCTCGATGTATTGCTTTCTCTTCTTTCCCTTTTCTTTCTTTTATTTATATTTTGTGCTACCCCGAAAGTAACTGGGACATTTTGGGAACATTTTCAAGGACTTTTCTATCTTCTTTCTCACGGAATAGTACCCAAACCAACTTACCAAGTAAGTGAAAAAGCAGTTGTTTAGTGTCATGCAAATATTCCTGCTCAAAACATTACTTCTTTATTCCATTTTCAGTTGGAACCCCAAGAACTTGACAAAGAAAGATTGAAGACAAAACGAACGAAATTAATTCATCATGATTTTTTTTTAAAAATATTATTCTTCGTAATAACCAAAATTCTTTTAACTTGGTTTAGATGATAATTTCAAACAAACTGTAAATACTGAATCTGATTCACTTATTTATTTTTGGATGACTTTTCTTTTGTTTTGTCAAATTTTACGGTTGGGATGTTCAAACTGTTGCTGTAAAACTGTGGAGTATATTTCAAATTGAAATCTAACAAAGACTCGTGCATATATATATATATGAATGTCCAAGAGGGGTTTTCTCACTCTGTGTATATGTGTGTGTTTATGTGTGTGTGTGTGTGTGTGTGTGTGTGTCTGTGTCTGTGTGTGTGTTTTTGTACTTAATGTACACACACACACTCACACATACATATATACAATTCGCGTGAATTTTTTTTTTTTTTGTACGTGAGTTGTCTCGTGGACTAGTATGTGTAGTTTGTTTTCCTGAAAGATGGGAGCTGATGTGTTTATTGTATTCACGTACACATAAACATAAACACGAACTCTCATAAACACGAACACATACACACACACACATACGCAATTACAAACTTACATACTCACACACACACACTACCATAATGTAACACTGACTGTAAACTCAATTGAACTTACACTTCTGTAAGACTGAACCCTTTTGAAAGCAACTTCTGCATAATATAGGGAAGGCGGTCTCGGTTGAAGTTTTCACACCCTCGCACACTTGATGCTAAAAACGGCGCTGAAAGATACAGGAATAAATGGAATGAGCGCATGTTGTTATTGCTTTGAATTAATCAGATAGTTACTTTTTTGTTGAATTGTTTTTATTTGTGCGCCCTTTTAAACGTCGAGTGTGCAAAAATATGAAACTTTACAGTCGGGACCATCTTCCCTGCGTGGTACCACAACTTTTCTCGTATCATTTTTTTTTTTTTTTCTTTTTTACTTACACAGCTTGTTCTGAGATTTTCAAACATAAATGATCCCGAAATGACGTTTTTGTTTGTTAATAAAAAAAACAAAAATTTGTTCGTTACACTAATCTAAACTATCACTGCACTTCAAATAGATGATAGGTTGTTTAAGGACGGGACGGTTTGCTGAAAAATGACCATTTGTCTGCCTGTTCAAATTAATTTAAAAAATCGAATATCAATTTCCGAAAGAAAAATGCCAGAAATCAGTAGTAATCTCTAAGAATAGAAAAGTTTCTGAGGAAAATATGATTTTAAAGTTAGAGTTGTCCGATTATCAATAAATCTTCCAAATGAGTAAATTTCCTAAAAATGCTGTGTTCAACACTTGGAAATCATATTTCCCACAGAAATTAGTGCGCATGTGTACAATACATATTTGTTGGGAGACTTTTTCACATTACCTTTTTTGTTTTGGGGAATAAGTGTTTGAATTCTTTTTATTACCCAGCAGGCTCCATTAAACTATTTCTGACACACAATCAATAGATTTTTTTCTGGTCGCTCAATTCTTTAGGCGTCCGTTTTTCTACAATTTTTCTTCAAAGAGAAAAGACAATCTTTGAAATCGTGAGGAAAAGCTGATATAAATTCTTATATTGATAACTCGTGATGATTCACGTGTCTTGTGTTTTTATTTCTGCAGAAACCCTAAACTACCTTTTAAATTTTTATTTATCACTCCCAACACATTTTGGGTGGGAGAGGGTTTGAGAAGAAAATGACCCATGAGTGAACGAGAATATTTTTTTCCATTCATTTTCCTTCGACAGTTTTTTTTTTTTTTCGTTTCAACAAAAACATTTACAACAGAAAGTTAAACAATCATGTAAAAACCAAAGGAAGACGTATACATACACACATGTATACACAAGAAGGAAGACATATATATACATATGCAATGACACTTATAGACATAAAGGAAGTTGCATACATACACACACAATAGGATACATGCACACAAAGGGAGACGTGTACATAGATACACAATATGCACACAAAGGAAAACGCACACATGCATGCACTATTCTACACACACACACACACATACACCAAAAGATAGACGTGTAAATACATATTACACAACAATGTACCTACTCAAGAAATACATACAATCACATACACAAAAAGGAAAACATATGCATATACATTACATATATACATAAAGAAAGATGTATACAGTACATGTGTACACAATACATACAATCCAGTCTTTCGTGGGGTTTTCAAAATCTTTCTTTTGTGAGCAAGGATACTTTTAATTCATAACTTCTCTGGCTCTCTACTTATTTGACCAACAGAAGTCATCAGAACAAACAATTATTTTGCATGTAAGTATGGGTATGCGTTTGGGGGTGGGCTAAACAGGGCATACCCCCCACTTCCCGGATCGGGTCTTCTCACAGAGTTGCTAGGGAGTTCGAAAGTTATTTATAGGGTCCAAGGATCTACAGATTATTATAAACAGTACAGCTTAGGACGAGTCACTGCTTTGGGACTCCCTAATGCTTTATCTGACAACCAACATCCGGATGTATCATTTTGCTGCCTCCCCTCCCCTCGTGGAACACACATCCTTTTGCCCCTACCCCTTGGAAAGTGGCACGTCGGACATCCATGTGCAGAAGTTTGAAATTCTGTCTGTTGCATAGCAGAGGGTAGTTTGCTTACTTATCTGTGGTGAGCCTGTCTACTCACACAAAGGAACCGGAAAAGAAAACCTCTTTTTGAATCCATCATCAGGGTTTTCTCCCTTAAATGAAATTGTTCATGAGGAAAGAAAGAGGAAATTTATTACTAGTCTTTTTTATTTCTAAGAGATTTTTTAAGCTGATTTAGTTTAATTTGGCCGATATCTTGAATTTTATCTGCTTCGAGTCATAAGAAAATGAGAATTTTCTTCTGAATTTCTGAGATAATGGATTATCATCATTATTCACTGATTTTTTTCATACTCGTGCCCTCCATCTTGATTCTTATTGCCTCAGAATTACAGCTGCTATACTCCCCAGCCTTCTTCAGGTGTCAGTTGTATTTGGTATCCTTTTGGGAATTCCCACTGATGCTCTCTCAAGTAACTTTTCAGTTTATTTTTCATCTTAATTTCGGTTGCTTTTCATTGCAACTCTCTGGCCATCATTCCACAGCTTTTAGTAAACAAATTTTAAAAGTATTAGAAACCATTAATCAATTTTGTCAACATAGTTTTCCTCAGTTTTTAAGTTGGGCTGACTTGCTGGCTGGCTCTGTATCAAGGATCCGGGCAGCATAAATGAAGCTAGAGGTCTGGATATTCCAATATTTACTCCTTATAGTGTCTAGAAAAAACATTTCTTTGTTCTTTGAAAATTCCTCCCATAAATAGGTTTTTTACTGGGGGGGGGGTTAATTTGCAATGTAAGCTTATCCCAAATTGGCCCCTTAGTTAGTGTCCAGCTGCATTTGCGTGTGTTATTTGAAATTTTTGTGAACACTGCCCAACAAAAGGCGAGAGGAGTAACGTATCCATTGATTTTCCCATTTTTCAATTTTTTTAATTGATCATCCCTGAGACTGCATGCTGCCAAAAGACATTGGCTACTTGCCAGTTTCTTTTGAGTGACTGAGCAGATTTGTATTTCTCTCATCTTAATTTCAGTTGCTTTTTATCACAACTATTCAGAACATCATTCTACAGTCATTAGTAAACAAGTTGTATCGGTATCTTGCTTTCTTTTGTCATTATTAGATGAAACATAGTCAACCATTTTGAATGAGAAATAAAGAAAAGGCTAAAATCATTGAAAATGAATTACAGTTGACAATGGGTTGTCTAATTAAGATTCAAGATAATATTACTATTAATGATATTAGAGTGAACAATTAACAGAACAATAGTATCAAATATGGTGACCTCAAGCCATTGAGAAAAAAAACAAGGAATCAGTTTATATTGTCATTTTAGATACAGTCTTCTGCAAACTGTTAGCTCATGTAGCTCAAGAGGTTCAAGCAGCTGTCATGGTTGAGAAGGATTTCAAGTTCAAAGGAAGAATATCACATGTGGTGTTTAAGTTCAATGTGAGGTCTCATGCCTACATGTGGGTTGTGCTAGAAATTGTCCTGTTCCCTCAGTACTTGCCTTTTGGTATGCCTCAAGATTAACCCTGATCCTATCCCTCTCAGTGCAATGGAGAGGTGCAGGCTAGGGGAACAGATCCCCAGCAACTAGATATTGAGCATTTTCTATTTCAAGTTCTCAAAGAGAAGCTTGAGGTATTAAGATGATAATGTGTTACCTCCTCCAAGGATAAATAGTACACATTGTCTTTTTTTAGTGTTGGGTACCCATACACTTTCTCATGATGAACAATCCCTCTAATTTTTGTTGCAGGCCTCAGAGAATGCCCCAGACCCAACTCTCTTTAGTGTAATGGTTATTTTCTCTTTCGCCCATGTTCACTTTTCAGCATACTCCAGACTGTCATTCCACACTTTGTTCGATAGTCTTACCCAAAAGGTGTATTCTGTACAAGTTGTAGCAAAAGATTGAATTTTCCAATCTGTGGTCCCTATTCTCTTCTGAAATTCCCTCCAGGATGGGGGATATTTCCCTGGTTTTGAACCTCTGTTTTAGTGCAACTGGTAGGGGCTGCTTGGGAGATGGATCCTTAGGAACCCACAAACAATAAACAAATGAGTAGAAAAGATACAATCGACACGAGAATCTTTCTCAGGTTTTTACCAATAAAAAAGAAGAAAAAGATTCATTCTGTGTCACATATTTAGTTTGAATTTCAATGAAGTGTTATTCTTTCTAATTTTTTTTCTTTATTCATGAACTAATTATTAATTCTGTTATTATTCTCCACCAGCCTCCACCTCCCGTCCAACATACTGCACCCACCTAATTTAATTACTGCTCGTCCATATCCCCTGGCTCTCTTTCTTACCCCATCTCCCCCCCCCTGGCCTTGGGTTTTACCAAAGGAGATGAAGATGCACAAGTGAGATGAAGCTGTTGTTGTTGCTGTTAATTGAACGTGGAACAGGGCAAATTGTAACTTGCTGAAGTAGTTAGTGAACAGAGTGTTGGGTAGTTCATTGTTTTAGTTAAATCAAAAGTCCTCAGCTTGTGGTTGTGGTGGTTGTGGTGATAATGATGATGATGATGATGATGTAAATCTAATGTCATTGTAATGATGGCTTTGGAGGTGAAGAAGAAAAAGAAGATGAAAGATAAAATTGAGAAGAAAATGATAATGATGATGGCTTGATTTTGAGGAAGGAAGAAAGAGAAGATGATAATGATGATGATGGCTCAGTTTTGAGGAAGGAAGAAACGAAAGATGATGATGATGATGGTTAGGTTTGAGAAAAGGAGGAAGGAAAGAAGATGATGATGGCTTGGGTTTGAGGAAGGAAGAGAGGAAATGAAAGTGAGTAAAGAAACTGGAGAAGTGACTAGGTGATGTTTTGGGCAATGGGGAATTTTTTGAATAAATGTATATATTTTATAATACAAAAGAATTAAAAGAAAGAATGAGTAAGAGAGTTGAAGAGAAAGAAAAGCAACACAAAAGATTTGGAGAAATTAAAAAATTAAAATAGAAGCGGAAATGTGAAGAAGGGTGGGAGGAAGAGGAAGAGAGAATAAATCAACAAAGGAAGGAGTCAAAAACTGCATTCGACATAGAGAACGCATGTAAAAAAAAAAGGAGGTGATATTGGTTGAGAGATTGAAGTAAAGGTTCCATAAATAAAGAAGCTGTTCATTGTTTCGTTTCTTTTCACCCTTGGCAAAACTATCTGAGGAAAGAAAAAAAAAAAGGGAAAGAGAGAAATAATATGGGAAGAGGGCTCCTGTTTATTTATATTTTGGTCGATCACGTGGAAATTTTGAAGAAAAAAAAGGGGGTTTGTCTCCTGGCCGAACGGAACTAACACATCACCATCACGTTCGACTCCACCAACCAGCAGCCTGTGGGGGTTGTGGACACGGACGGGGGGTGGGGGTGATTTAATCGCGTCACATGTTTATATAACCATCCCTACCCGGATTCTGACATGGTGGAGATGGATAGATTAAAGAACAAAGATAGATTTGCATCTTTGGTCGGAATTTCCCAAACGAGGTGTTGTTTCGCTATTGTTAATTGATTATTATGGACCAGTTTTCTTTGTTGTTTTTAGATGGCCGAAAGGTGAAGCGACATAAATATCGTAATAAAAAAAACAAAGACGACGAAACAGGCCCTTTTTGGCAGGGAATGGAGGAAAACAGGGAACTCTCATTCTAACGCCATTGTTTAATGACGCTTGCGTTCTAACGGCAGCTTTGGTTTTTATAATTTCGGTAAACCTCAGTCGGAAATGTATTGACGTAACAACATCAGTACATGATTTTTTAAAAACTTTTTGGTTCGTTCATTTTATATGAAGACCTGTAATCCACTCGTATATGGAGCATTTAGACCGTGAGAAGCCCGAAAGGGTAATAAAAAGCCTTTTTTTCTGTACTTTTTGGTTTTCATTATTGATATATCTTCGAATTAAACCCACCCGTAATAACAGAACATTTGTCCTAAGGGCAAATTCGTTATAACCGCACTTGAATCTCCCCAGGGTGCCGTAATAACGGGAGTATACTGTCATTGCTTTGTTAGAGCAAGAGAAAGAGAGAGACTTGAGATATTTATTCAATGTTCCCAGTTGTGGGCGTTTAGAGATTAAAAAATTATTAGTAAAGTACACAAAGAAACTTGGCAAAATGTCAATATTCAATAAATAACTCGATCTAAATAAATTTCTCCTTGAGTGAAGTGGGAGAGAGAGAATGTTGGAAGAATAATAATCGAACTATTTTGAGCTAAGCTAGATAATCTCTTTCTTTTGCTATAATAACCTAGATCATCTCCTTTCTTTGGAGATCGTCTCCCCCAGCCCGTCCCGACCGTTTACTTTTTAACCCGCTCCAGATAATAATTCCTTCTGTTGCAACGAGTGACCTTCTTTCTCCCTATCTCCACTCGGTAAACTCTTCTTTTTTTTTTTTGCTTTCGTCCGGTGCTGAGAACTCTTTAGTGACTCTGACTATTATACTAACCTCGCCCCTTTCCACCTTCCATTTCCTTCCAATCATAAATCGGTAGGTTTTGGATAGCAGAGGGGAAAAAAGGGTAGGGAACCCCTGGGATTCCCAGGAACCCCTACCCAGGAACCCCCATCCCTGATTTCTTCCTTTATGCACGCTTTACCCACCTCTTACTCTCCGCCTTCGACGTCTGACTTCGCCTTGTCTGTCATCTTGCGGGACAACTGTTACAGAGTCTGGTATTGTACGTTTGTTTCGCTGGTGTGCTTTTACAGTTAATGAGATAGATAGATAAATGGAGAGACAGAGACGGAGACGGGGGTAAGATAGAAGCCCACTTGGAAAGAATAGAGAAATGAAAACGGATATATATATATATATATATGTATATATAGATGTAATGCACTGAGAGTAAAACAGATGAGGGAATTGAAGACAAAGCGTTCAAGAGAGAAGAGCTGTGGTGGATATTTGAAGAGAGAGTGTGTGAGTGAGTGAGAGAGAGGGAGTGTAGAGAAATTATTAAGCTCTAAGAAATGAATAAAGAGATAGATTGATAGATAGATATACAGATCACGTTGAGTAAAACATAGAATAGGAGTGAAAGAGAGAAGCGGCCAAGATAAGGCGAGGGCAGAGAGGAAGGAAACATTACAAAATAATGATATATTGGGTCAGAGAAGGAGAGAACGCTGGAGAAAGACCGGAAAAGAGATTAAGAGAGGAATATATATATATATATATATATATATATATATATATATATATATATATATATATATATATATATATATATATATATATATATATATATATATATATAGGTCTGGTTTGTCACTCAATATGAACCGTCACGTGACCAACGTTTTTTCGCAGCATGCCGGAGTAGGGATGATCAATTTAGAAAAAAATATTGGTGAAAGTGGTGATCAATAAATAAGTTACTTTTCTCGACTTCTGATACTCAGTGATCACTACAAAAGTTTCAATAAGATTAAAAAAAATAAATAAATAAATGAATAAAAGTAACAAATGTGAATGCTGCCGGACATAAACTAGGAACCAATTTAGCATAAACTGAAATTGGAATTGAATGCCACACTAGAAACCTAGTTGGGCGGGAAATTTAAGAAAAAACAAATAAGAAAAAAAATAAGGAGTAAATGTTTAATTTTTTTATCCCTCTAGCTCCATTGGTGCAGCCTGTACGCATGAGTCATACAAACTTACAAGGATAGCAAGCCAACCAGCCAGACCAACTTAGAAAGTTAAGAAACCTATATTAATAGTTTCAGTATCTGTTTCTGATCATGGTCTCTAATTTGTATGTGCGTGTGTGTGTGTGTGTGTATTTATATGAGAGAAAGAGAGAGAGAGAGAGAGAGAGAGAAATAACCAAAATAAAGCAGGGGAGTGTGATAGGAGGACAAAGGAGAGTGAAGAGGGGGAATGCCCGATTAAAAAAAAATCTCACCTCACCCTCTCTCTGGAGAGAACATATGTCATCCTTACATAGCTAACTGACCAAACAGGGAGGGGATGTAGGGGTACATTGTACCCTGGGCTGTTTGGGTCCAAAGGGGGCCCAGGAATTTCTTAAGACCTCAAAAAATGCTTGCAATATATTGAAAAATGAATAAAAAAAAAAAAAAAAGAAATGAATGGGTAAAGGAAGGGAGGCTTGATAAAATTCCTCTCAGACATTCAATGACCAAACCCAAGATCTTAAATGGTATGAGAGTTAGCAGGTACTTACATCCTGTGTTATATCTGCAGGCATGTATATATATATAGTTGTATAAGTATGCAGCCTATGGGACCTATGTGTACATTGAAACATTCTTTTTTCTTTATAGATGACATGTGTGAGTGAGTGTATGTATATCTCTCTTTCCTCTTGGTTTGGCTCTGTGGACGAATATTGCTGAAATTGTGCTAGAGCTGATACTGGTCCACTGGTGACTAATGAAGCCAATATAAGACAAGTAGGTCCTGCCGCAGTGGCTGTAGTGAAAAGTCTGGGACATTGCTAATAAGCACTGGCATACCGATGGGGGATGGAGGTGGCCTGCCCTGGGTGACACCACCTGAGGGGTGACACCATCATGTTTTGGCGGGGTGGAAATTCAACATTTACTGCTACTTGAAGCTCTATTTGCAACAATTTTTTAGCCAATCTTTAGCTCTTTCTTAGCCATTTTCAACTATTAAAAATATCCATAGAAAGACAAACTGTTTTTTTTTTTTAGCATGTTTTGGCGTTTTTTGACATTTTTTTTAGGTCAATTTAGTGAAAAAAATTTTTTGCTGTAACACTAGTTACCACCCCGGATGACACCAACACTATTGTTATTAAGAGATACTGGAGCATCTAATTTCTTTTTCTTTTTTTTTTTTGCAATATTGTCTCTCCTCTACGATGCTACCTAATAAAAGAATATCACTGTGTCTTCTCTTCAGCAGCTACTGTTTCCAACTGAGAGTGGTCAATGCTGCGGAAGTTTAGGATCTTCTTTAGATATTTGCTACTTTGTAATTTGTTAGCCACCCATATCCCTTATCTGCTGACCGATCATATTGCAATTCCCACTTTAAAAAAGCAACGTATGATTGTGCAGACCTATACAGATTAAACCATTGGTATGAAAGGTTGTTTTTTTATGAAATAAAGTTTAAATTGCCATCACAGTCAATGACTAAATAACCATAGCGTTAAAATTTGAAGTCTTTAAAAAAAATTGCATCAAAGGAAGAATATTTTCAGAATAAATTCTTTTTTATGATGTCACTGATGTTTTTCACTGGAAAACATCTAAAATAGACAAAACATCTCAATTCTGGAGAATCTTCATGCTATTTATAATAAACTCGTCAGAATAAAGTCAAGAAAGCTTTTCTCCCAAAAATGAAAATAAAAATATTTCCAAAAGGGTGTACTAGTGGAGTACTGATGGCAATTTTTGAATCTGTAGACAAAACAGAATGATTTTTTTCTCATCTCTTTCATTGGGCCTCCTACTCCCAGCTCACTGACTAGAAAAAAGTTTATTTGTCAGCAGGATGCTTAAGGTATTAGTAATAGTTTCTTGTAGACTTCCATCTTTGTCACTTGTTCTCATCATTTAGCAGCTGAAATGGTTTGCACCAGAGTTTGCTATCGGCTGTTTGTTCTCCCTATGTTTCTGGGTTCATGTTGGTCTTCTTCATAATCTGTTTGATTTGGTCTTCGTAACAGTACAGAGGGCAGCCAGAGGCTTTTGCCAGATGTTTAGTAGATTGTATTCATTACAACCAGGTTTCTATACTTGTTCTTATAGATTCCCAGCAATGAATGGCCAAAAATCCCTCTCTGGCCCAGCTGTCCAATTAAACGGTTATGTATTCTCAATGTTTATCTGACTCACTACAGCCTGTATCTTGTGGAGCATGGCTCCAGTGTCTGTGGCCTTTACGAACTTTAAGTCTTTGGTGTATATGATGAAGTCATTCCAGTGCATATTAAGGGTTGGTGCAAGGGTGCGCACAATGGTGATAAATGACCCAGGATTCAGCACCACACAAGGTGTACGCAACTGCTTTGTAGACTTCACTTTTGTGACATAAATAAGGCTTTTATTTCGTCTGACACATTTGTTCCCTATACCAAAGACATTTTTTACCTTGGCCGGTCATCATTGGAGGATATAACACATCTCAGGTTGTCAACTTCCTGAACTATGATTATTTCTGTTCAACCAACAGAGATGGAGAGAAGGTGATGCTCCTATCAAAGTGCAAGTTCAGGGATGATTTCCGACTGAATTTCAAATAAAAGTTTCTGTAGTTTCAGAAAACCAGGATATTATATACAGCAGGATTGTTCTATGGTCTTTGTGTGAACCTGAAGTTGTTTCAGGTTGCACAAGAAGGTGTATGTGCTGACCGTCAGACTTATTGGTATCCTGTTTCATTTGATGAATACAGAAAATGGTATTGGAATGATAACACAGCCAAGCCGCATCCAGTTAACAATTGAGGAAGGCAACAAAGAGTCACTATCAAATCTAAATTGAGCTCAAATTCATGGAGTTGGATAATTATGATAAGGAACTTGGGCAGACAACGTCTTTTGTCCTGGACCCTCTAAAGCCCTGCCTTGTTCATCGTTTGGGATTTGGCCCCACAGTGTTTCATGGTCTTGTATGATCAAGGTGAGGAACTTCGATGGGCAACCTAACTTATTTAGGAGACATCATCAGTCTTTTAACATCCGTCATTGGACATAGACCTTCCGTAGGATTCGCCACAATTCTCTATCATGGGCATCACGGAGTCAGTACTTTCTGAATTTGTCTAGCTCATCTCTCCTTCTAATATTCTGCTGGCCTTGGTAGCGCATGTGATCTCAGGAGCCATCATCTCCTGATGGTGAAAAATTAGAATAAATTTGCTTTGTGTGTAATGCTGTTGACAGTAAATAAGAAATTATTCAATTTTAATTAAATTGTTATTAAATTACTCTCTTTGAACACTAAATATCAAACCATTATTTCCTGCTTATAATTTCTCCTGAGTTATAATGCAAACAACAGACTTTCCAGTTGAAAGTTTGATGCCATGAAAAGTAAATATAAAAGGAAAAGCCATAATAGTACCATTTTTTTTTAAAAACCCGAGCTGAAAATTATGAATATTGTGACTGTTTGACAATTGCAATTTCAATTTCATGCATTATATCTCTCTCTATTTCTGTTGGTCTGTGCATGTTGCTATATATCTCTCTGTCTCTATACCCCTTTCTATGCCTCTATCTACATCCTCTCTGTCTATATTTCATCCTTATTTCTATCTACCTATATATCTCCCTCCCGCTTGATCTCCATCTCTATATTTATACCTCCCTACATATATGTCTATCTATCTATCTCTATTTCCATGTAAGTCTATTTATACAATGTCCCTTTAACTATATCTACCTATAGATTTGAAGCCAAAAGTTTATATACATACAGTGCAATAATTATCAATCTCATGTACATTTTTGAATATTTTGTGAGGTATAAAAACCAGACAGGTCGGATAGCTATACATAGTCAATAAAAAGATAATTCAGATATGATCTGCTCGAATTTTGCAATACAAACAGTATAAAATAACAGTCAATAATTGAACAACCGTTGCATAAAAATTTGAAGTCATGTGGGATAATTCCATTAAAGGATAAATATGGTCAGAATAAATTCTATTTTCGATATCACTGGTGTTTTCTCCTGGAAAACATATAAAATAGAGTGAAGAAACATCTAGATTCTGGAGAATCGGGATGTCGTTAATAAACCTGTCAAAATGAGACCCCCAAAAGGTCAAAAAAGCTTCTTTTCTAAAAATAAGAAAAACAAACATTTTTAGTAGGGGCCCAGTAGAGAACTGATGGTAGTTTTCAAGTCTGTAAACAAAACGTTGTGGCTCGGAGCAGTGAAACAAACACGCGAACATGTAAACAAACACACACCCAAATAAAAATGGATAGAACCCTTCGTCATCTTTGATGGCTATTGTTGTTCAATGGTAAGACTTGAATAGTACGTGCAAGGTCAAAAGTATTCATACACGGCTCATATTGTGTCCTTCTACGAATTAAGTATTAATAGAAAGTTTATACTGGAACAATAGTCTTGTAACATCTTCCTTGCATGAGAGCCCTCATTTTGCAAGAATATGCCAACAATTTATCCTTTGTTCACCTCATATAACACTAGCAAATACGGATTTCCCTCGTTATAAAGTGGATGTTGGGGTCTAAGAGAGATAAAGCCGCTTTATATATGAACCACAATAAATTGAGTAATTTTGTTGCTAAATTTAACCATTTCATAGCTAGATTGAGCCATCTTCAAGCTACATGTAGCCATTCTGGAGCTAGATCAATATTTTGGGATCTACCATTCACCCGTATTATGACACAAACCACTTTATAACAGAGGGAGGCCTGGATGCGAAAAGTACCGTGGGGAAATCTAAAGAATACACTGAAGATATCAAAACTTAAGTTGTTACTAAACACTAGTCTGAACAGTAACTTGCTGTTATTTCCAAATGACTTGTAGTTCCGAGACCATCTGTGCAGTCCATAGTTGAGAAGTATAAGTCTACTGGGACTGTAAGTACTCTGCCAAGGTTAGGGAGAAAGTCAAAATTATCCAGAATAGCTGAACAAAAATTGGTCAGAATTGTTAGTCAGCATTTAATGCCAAAGATGGAAGTTCAGGCATACTTTGGTTAGTGCGGTCAGTTTATTTCCATAGTGTTCAAAAAATTCACTGTTCGAAGTCTCATATTTGAATGTTTTTTTTGTTTTTTTTCTAGTTATACTTAGTTACATTAATTGGTAAAGAAATACCTTAACTATCCTACATTGAAACCCGTACTAATCAACAGCATTATTCAAGTTATTGCTGGGTTGTCAAAATCATTGTTAACTGACACGGGCATAGCTGGGGATTTGGGAGCCCGGGGCTTGTCACCTTGAAGGGCCCCCTCTAACATTTAGTGAGATCTGTTGTTGTATAATGTCAGTAGAAATGTTGTAGATAAGCTACCATTCATAAAGCCTTTGAGGGGGGCAGGGGGGGGTCAAATAGCCCCACCCCACCCCTGCCTCTAGTACTAGGGAACTGCTGACGAGGAATAAAAGAATGTGTATTGTATGCATGCAAGAAAGTACGGTAGATTTGTTATATTCTTAAGTAATAATCTACTAATTATGAGATAGACTTTGAAAAGATATGTCTTCATATCATATCAGATTCTGAATATAATTTGATGAGACATATTTAGCCCGCAGACAACAGTGCATCTGCTTTTGATGCAAGTTACCATTTGTATATAGAGATACCAACGATTATTTTTACTGTCTGGGTGAGTAGCAGAAAATTTGGAATCTTCCAGAAGTTCACCTACGCAGCTAACATTGTGGTAACTTCACAACAAAATAATACAAAATAATTGAGTATATAATTTCTTTCCAAAGCTTTCCTCTGACTACTGAACTTATTCTTTGCACTGATTTTCTTAATGCTAAAACGTTTTGGCAGATCCATTCTACAGGATTCTTTAATTTTAAGAAAAGTCATTATTATTCCAAGAGTTATTCTGACTATTGAACTTGTGTTTATGTTTTCTTGTTTTCTTCTCTTTTTGCTACTATTCTCTGGTTTGCACTTCCAAGAAAAAGAGGCCCCCATCTCTATTATATGGATATTATACCTTAAGATGGCTGGAGAATGGAGCAACTGAAATTGTGGTAAGAACAATATACACCGGAAGAATGAGATCAGTAGTTGTAAAAACTCTTGGGATGATAAGGTCTTCTCAGAATTACAGAAAGTTTCTAATTTCATTGTTTCCATTTTATTTGGCATCTCAACAGCTATGATCATTTATCACACCTTAGTGAGTTAGTGGATTTTCCTTGCGTAAAGCTTTCTTTGACTTGCAAACAAGGATTACATATTAAGAGAGATTATTCTGGAATGCAAACCATTTGATTTAACTCTAAAATTCATAAACATTTTGCGACTGCTTGTAAGTAACAATAGAACTCTTCAATAAATGGCATAAGAAATAGAGGAACTGTTCTGTGAATTGGAGAAAAAATTTTCTAAAAATTTACCAAATAGCCAAAGGGAAATAATTTTAATCAGAAGTTATTTTCTTTGAAATTGACATGCTATTTTCTTAGTATGAATTTAAGAGTTAGAAACACTGGTCTTGTGGCTGCTGGCCCAATATTAAAAATATCATTCTGTATACTATACTGTTGATACTCACTGCTTCACTAATCCAGCACTTTCACAGGGTGGAGTTTATAGCCATAAAACTATCTTTGTTCTTGTTTCTGAAGTTACATTGAACCTTTCCAACTGAGGATCAACCCACCTGTGCTATTCTCTAATCATGAAAATGCTATCTCACTTATTTGAATTACATTTATACGCTATACATTGGGAGCTTGCCAAAGTCTAATGGTAAGCTAGCTTGACTAGCATGACCCAACCCTATTACAGTGTGTTCAATACTTACTCGATGCTCAAAACCTGTAGCCTAGTGTCAGATTAAGCTAATTTTAGTAAATATCTATATTTCAGAATTGCTTTGTTCCTAATGAATGGATACTCAAACTGTGGTGTAATGGTTTACAAGCTTTCTCCCAGTTTATTGTTACAGATGTGGGTTTGGTTTTCACTGGGTGCTCTACACATATGACCTTGTGCCAGACTTTAGAAATTAAGAATTGGCCTTGCAGTCTCTGCTCTAATACTTTAACCTATGAATCACCATCTTAATGCTACTGACACCACTTGTTCATTCTTTAGAGAAGTGATTTTCAACCTTTTTCATCTCATGGCACAGTAAGCCAGACTCTAAAATAGTTGAAACACCCCATCAGTATTTATTGATAGATTTGATCTTTTAAAAGAGAATGAATAATAACAAAGTGTTCATAAATTAAACAAACTGATGATTTATTAGTTCTACCGCCAAAAGTATATTGTTGATTGTGGTTTTTAAAAGATTTTGAAATTTTGAGGCATATTCATTATTGCTACACATTGGAACAAGGTGCCATTAAAAATGCCATTCAATAAGAAATAATATAAAATTGGCAGTTTTGCACTAAGGAATTCAGGAGAAAATTTAAAACTGCATTTTGGACTGTTAATGAATAAGACATTTATTTATTTATTGCATCATTGAAAAAAACAAATGAGTTTAATGCATTCCATAAATGTACCAGTAATGTTGAAACTTATCCAAATGTTATTTTTGTGTCCATACTGGGAACAATGTCCCACAGTCATACTCGAGGGAGAATGGATCCTCCTAAGAACTGTTGCAGCATATCAACAAATGCTTTGCCGCACACTAATGTGCCATGGCCCCTTGGTTGAAAATCTCAGCCTGATAGTGAATTCTGTCAAAGAGTTTCCAGTTCCCTTGTCTAAAACCAGCGTTACTCTCACTGGGTGCTTAATATATGTGACCATATGCCAGACGGAGAATGTCACAAATTTTACTGGACTAGTAAAATACCCAGAACTTTGCTAATGGTGAACTTTGGGGCATGGGCGTCTGCTGCTAGGGTGGGGGCATTTGCTTCACCCTGGATTAAGACTTCCTACCTAGGGTTAGGGGTTTTGTAAGTTGGAACCTTATAGTTTGTAGAGAATAATGGTGTTGTGCAATTGATTTTACTTAACGTACCAAGATAAAAAAAAATGATATTATTTTTTGCCAGTAACAGGGCTGCTGCTATAATATATTCAAAATATCCCAGCCCCACTAGAAAACTGGCACACACCCATACCTAGGGTAGAACTGTAGTATCTGAAGAAACTTACAGGAGTTGCCTGAATCGGCCATCCGTGGCACTTAACCAAATCTTCAGTTCAGAAACACTTGAAGGCGAGCTCTATTTCACCTAGTTTCACTTTCTCACCTTTCTTGTTTTCTCAACTGCTAAGTTCAGCTGTTCTCCTTCAGTGAATATCTTTATGTCACATCCTCTATCTTTTTGCATACGCCTACCCTGCTTATCTCTCTCCCTCTCTCCCACCCTCTTAGTTGACTTGGTGTGTGTCGCAATTCCATTCCCGGTACGTTTCTTCTACCCACACTCCTTTCAACATAAAATTTTTATCTACAAAAGTGTGAGTAACGGAAGTATGTGGACATGTTGCTTAATAGAAACCATCAGCCTGAACAAACTGGCTGGCTGGCTGGCTATGTAAGTATGTTTAAGTCACCAAAATTTGAATATTCTCTCTTTTTTTATGTCCAGAAAAAACAGATTTTTCTTTTTTGAAAATTCTCCCCCTCCAATAGGTTTTTTGAGGGTGGTTCAATTAGCAATGTAAGTTCACGCTGAAATGGTCCTCAAGTCTGCGTCTGGCAGCATATTTGATTTTTTTTTTATAAATGTGAACCTTTCTAGTGATCAAAAGGTGAGGAAAATGATTTATCCATCGATTGAACCTTTTTCTTTTTTTAATTGATCACTATCTCCGTGGCATGCTGCCAAACAACATTGGTCACATGACATGGGTCACATTTTCTATCTTGTGACTAACCATTGATTGAATATTTGCCTTGCTGCCTCCTCTCCAATTAGCTAACCTCTGAGTTATCATTTTGTTTCTATAGGTTTATACAAGGTGGGTGGGAAGAAACTCCCTATTGGAAATTGGTAATAACTTTATTGTTCATTGGTTAATTGTAGTCAAACTATCTTTACTTTGAACCATACAATTGAAGACTTTGCCTGTTGGGTTGAAATTCAGAATAGTCCACCAACTTCTGTAAGCATTTTAGTATGGTCTCAATAGACCATTGCAGGGAGTCTGGCAATGAATTGGCCATAGCATCTCAAATGCATTCCTCTGATTGATCCAGAGTTTGTAGTTTCGTGGGGTTCACCCCCACCTTCCCACAGGAAGTGGCCAGGGAAATAAGGCTATATTCACTAAAGTTATGTATAATTTTTAATGGACAACTAATTTTCAAGTTCAGAAAGTATTGGCTCCGTGACGCCCATGATAGAAAAGTGTGGTGAATCCTGGGAAAGGTCTATGTCCCACAAAGGACGTTAAAAGACTGATGATGATGATGATGATGATGATGATGATGATGATGATGATGATGATGAATTTTCTTCCACCCTGTACTCGTCCTTCCATTGGAGTTTAACTGCTGCCAAAGAGTTTCCAATTCCCATGTTTAAAACCCAGGTTATTCTGCTCCTTCACTGAAGATTTGCTTAATCAGACTTGCTTAGATTTAAGTATTGAATCTCTGTACTCCCTCCCCCCCAGTTCGATGCTCTAACCAACTTGTTACCTTAGACATTGTTGAGTATATCAATTTCTGCCATAAATTTATATACGGCCACTTTTTTGCCACCTACTTAAGAAATGAATAAATGGATATTACTGTGTTACTGTGGGTAACGGAATTCACTATTTAGGAATCAATATATGTGTGCGTGCGCACATGTGTGTGTGTGTGTGTGTATGTGTAATACATATATATATATATATATATATACATATATATATATATATGTTTATGCATTACTCACACAAGCATATATTTATAAATATTGTCTATATTTGTGTGTGAGAGAAAGGGAGAGATAAACTGGCAGACTTCTGATTTGTGTGGGTTAACTTGAGATTAACTTTGTGCATCATCTTTCTGTCCAGGTTTTGGGAATTAAGAATGAGAGAGAGAGAAGAGACACACACACACAAACAGACATAATAATAATAATTATAATAATAATAATAGTAATAGTAATAATAATAATAATAGTAATAGTAATAATAATAATAATAAAAAGTAATAATAAAAAAATAAAAAGGAAGGAGAGTGAAAAACTGGAAAAATACCAGGATCTAGCGAGAGAACTGAAGAAGATATGGAACATGAAAGCCAGGGTAGTGCCATTCATAGTGGGTGCACTAGGAACTGTCCCAAAGACACTGAGGGCGAGACTGGAGGAGATCGGGATAAAGGGAAGGATTGAGACTGTACAGACCACAGCACTGCTAGGAACTACGCAGATACTGAGGAAAGTGCTAGAAATATAAAGACTGCAACACTAATTGTTAACAGTGACCCAACAAAGGAAGGGAAATGAAAGCGGAAACATAAACCACAGCACTGGCATGATAGGCAAAAGAGTGAAGAGATGTTGGCTGAAGACTTATTATCACTCAGCCATCAGCAATGACCACTGGGTAACCGGTGTCAAACTGTAAACCGCAGTATTACTGTGGCCTATGAGAACTAGGAGAGAAGGGCTGGAGACTTGAGGAGACTTGCTGTCACTCAAACTCCAGCAGTAACCGCCAGGCAACTGGTGTGAGATAGCAAATAATAATAATGATAATGATGATAATAATAATGATAATAATAATAATACCTAGAATGTGTAACTAGAATACAAGCTGTAGCAATATTTCTGGATTTTCCAATACACACGGATCGAATCATCAAAGACAAACACCCAGACATAATAATTCAGGACAGAAAGGAAAAGGGATGCTTATCAATAATTGTGACCATTCTATCGGTACAAAGACATCTGTGAAAGAGCTTCAAAAACTGTCTGTTGTTATTGGAGTCCATGGGGGTGATAAAAAAAAGTTGTCAACAGATATATATGAGATACAGAAAATTGTCCTTACAGGCATCACCCAATATCCTTCGCAAAGCACTGTCCAGGTAGAAAAATTTTTTGTGTAACTTCTTGTATACCAACCCCTTTGTATATATGTGGGTGGGGAAAAAATGCCTTTGCCTACCAAGTCATAACATTGTTGCCTGCCCTAAGTTTCTAGCTGAAACTCAGTGTGCAAGGAATACTACTAGACATCAAAAGAAAATCATCATCATCATCATCATCATCATCATCATCATCATCATCATCCTCCTCCTCCTCCTCCTACTACTACTACTGAGATGTTTGGCTATCTGTGTCTATCAGGTTATCTATTTGTTATTTACTATTTGAGGAATCCTCTTATTTATTTCGGTTTTTTCCATCATTTGTGACCTTAATGAAGAAGGTGTCAATATTTGTTTTAATTCCAATTTTTCTAATAAAACGAGAATTTTTTATGCAACGAATTGATTTTAAACAAATTCAGTGTTATCCAAAAATGAATAATGACAGTTCTACAAATTCTAATGAAGGAGCCAGGTGTAAATGATACTGGAAAGTTTGTTAACAAAGTCAGTCAAAAATGAAATGTTCTGCTGCTAAGTAAAAGATGATTTTAGGATCATAATAAATAAGCCTTATTTTTTACGAACTCATCATTCCCCAAATTTCAATTTAATAAATCATTTTATCTCCATATAGTTTGGTCCTGCGAACTATAAATTATCAATTTTAAGTGCAGAAGTAAAATAATCCACCAATTCAACTAAAAATATGATTTCAATTTTTTTTATCTCAATGAATAGTTTCAATTCCATAGTTTGTGAAAATAGGGTTCCATAAAAATTACCCTGTCTCACTAATTATAGAAAATGAAGAAAGTCAACTACTGTTTTAGGGAATACGATTGTCCATTAAAGAGTGTCCTTGAATTCGCTCCCTTTCTTTCCGGGTGATTCGCTAAGCTGTAACATGCAAAGTATTCGGCGGCCAATGGAATTGCGGCCTAAACAGATCCGGGATTATGAATGCCATAAAACCGTCATCTCTATCACCCCATGACAAGCTGAGTAATAGACAAGATTTTAGAAAAAAAATATTTATTGGCTAGTTTTACCAATAAGATGGGCTATTCTGATACATATATATATATATATATATATATATATATATATATATATAATAATAATAATTAGATAATTGAGTCATCCACAGACAGCTGTTTCATTGTATTACAACTCTTCAGTATGGCTATAGACTATCCATTATCCCATCCATTACCATGAGGTAGGATCGAAACCTTCGCTCCAGACCCATAGACTGGTATTTCATCTCTGCCCTACACAGAACTGGATGGTCAGTAAGGTTGAATTTAAGCCATATATTTATTTATGCAAAATTCCCCATCCACCAGAGTGCTCTATTCCAAAGTTGGAAGAGCATTGCATAAGCTTATAATGAGCGAGTTACTTTACATAAAGAGTGCTCAATATCTCAAAATATCCCATTTTTTTTCTTATGTGCACCAGTACTAATGAAAGTGTATACATACAGATAATTCCTTACATTCATACAACAATGAGATACAAAAAAATACAGACACACGTAAGTGTGTATACGTGTTATTTATTAGTTCTTGATTTTGTTAATTACATTTGATTTTTCAAAATCATTTTTTTTTAAATTTTGGTTTTCACAATACTTTCTTCATTATGTTATCGGTCTGTGAGTTTTAATATTGTTTTAGATATAATACAGGTTAATTTATGTGTCGGTAATTTTTTGCAATCTTCTACAGGTACCATTTAAAGATAAGTGGGATAGAGATTGAATGATTATGACCAAGTGGGAGACCAAGTTTGGCTTGAGGTGTGCATCTATATGTTTGTGTATATATATATATATATATAGAGAGAGAGAGAGAGAGAGTGTATATGAGTATATACATATGTATACATATATATATAGTATATATATATATATATATATATATATATATATATATATATAGTGTGTCTGCATGCATGTATATATATAGTACATATGTATAAATATAGAGAGTGTATGTATGTATGTAAATATATGTATATATATAAATATATAAGGTGTGCATATATGTGTTGTTAATACACGCATATACATGTATATGGAGATGTCATACATATGTTCTAGGAGCATAAATCATTTGAAAAATATTTTTTCATGGTTATTTGATTTTGAAAAAAAAAAAAAAAAATATATATATATATATATATATATATATATATATATATATATATATATATATCAAATATTAAAGCATGAATATATCCAAAAACAAATTTAAATCTGTTTCATGTTAAAGACTCATCCAGACAGGTACTGAACTTTATCGGTTACATTTGAAATTTCAACACACACACACACACACACACACACTCACACATATATATATATGTGTGTATGTATGTGTGTGTGTGTGTGTATGGAGAGTTCTAAGGCATCATGCAAAGATAATTATTTAGACTGTGTCCCCCACACTTGAAATACCCATATGCATGTATGTGTATGGAGGTGTACATCTGATATATGTATATATATATATATATATATACAAATATATATATATATATATATATAGTGTAGGTGCATGTGTGTGTGTATGTATGCGAATACTGGTTGATAATGAGGCGCCATGTAAATATAATTATTCTGACAATGTTCAGACATCCAGAAAGGAAGTTAAATTTGATAGCTATTTCTTAATTTATATTTTCTTCATATGTGTAAATTTATGCATATGCAAGGGAATTATTTTATGTGTATATATATATATGTGTGTGTATATATATATATATATATTTATATACATATGGTGAAATATTAGATTTGCTAAATAGGCACGCTTATGTTTCTGCCCTGCGGCTGTTCAGGTGAATGATTCAATTTTATTGGATATTTATTTAAAAACGTTATTGGTAGATGCATATTTTACTGTTGATCTTCCTTGGTGGAAAGCCCCGCCCTATTATATTTTCCCTCTCTTTTTTGATTCTTCCATTTATAGTACTTCAAATTCTTGATTTTGTTAATTGCAGTTGATTTTTTCAGTATGATTTTTCAAAATTTCAGTTTTCACAATACTTTCTCCATTATCTTATTGGTTTGTAGGTTTTAAAATTGTTTTAGATGTGGTAATGGTTACTTTACCTTTTGATATTTTTTTTTCAGTCTTTTTGCTGTACTTATGGCTGGTCATTATAAATTATGTTGGTTGTATTGGAGTGTGTCTGACACTTCTTATCTGTCATGTTGATGATCTATCAGTTAAGTGGGATGGGTTTAGTTACAAGAGATATATGTTATAGCTATCTACTTGTTTTAGGGTGTGCCCTTGTGTGGCATTAGTTGTTTGTGGTTTATTTTCTTCACATTCTTAGTAGGTTAACTTCTATTTATCAGAGATAATTATGAAAACTTACTGAGATTTGTCTGAGGATTAAATTTTTTATATAGTGGTTTGGGGTGTAATAATGAGGTAATTTGGATGATCAATTTTAGTATACTTCTCAATGATGAACAAATCAATATTGTATTTTGGATAAAAGTTATACTAAGTTTTTTTGTTGAAATTTTGAGAGCGGTGCAAACACTTGACAGTCAGTTCATTTTTTTTCACCTGAAGAAGCCCAAAGGGCAGAAGCATTATCATGCCTGTGTAGCAAATCTATGATTTCACTATATTTAAAGCTCTATTCTAACTAAATGTTTTTGTATTAAGCACATGAAATGAACCCATCACACATTGTGTATTGAATTATAGATTTGTACTTTTGTATATATATATATATATATAGTAAGGCAACTCATCCATTATAAGCTATATAGCAATGCTCTTCCAACTCTGGAATGGTGCTCTCTAGTGGCTGGGTGATTGTGCATGAGTAAATATATCGCTTAAATTCGGTCCTACTGACTGTCCAGTTCTGCATAGGGCAGGAGTAAGATGCCAGTCTCTGGGTTTTAATTGAAGGTTTCGATCCTATCTTGTGGTACTGGATGTGATATTGAATA
>OY735214.1:18134206-18156706 GCA_963457665.1 Thysanoteuthis rhombus | reverse complement strand
TGGTGGTAAGAAAATGGTTAATTTGATGACAATGATGATGATGGTGGTGGTGGTAATGGTGGTAAGAAAATGGTTAATTTGATGATAATGGTGGTGGTGGTGGTGGTAAGAAAATGATTAATTTGATGGTGGTGGTGGTGGTGGTGGTGGTGGTAAGAAAATGGTTAATCTGATGATGGTGATGATGATGGCATATATTGCTGATTATGATGATAATAATGATGTTGGTGTTGACAGTGATAGACTAATAGTGTTGAAAAAGATGTTACTCGTGAACATGATTTTAATGGTAATGAGCCAGATTAATAATTTGCGAGCATTGTATGTAAGCAGTGATTATTGATTTTGTTAAACATTAGGTGTCTTTCCCAAATGTGTGTGTGTGTGTGTGTGTGTGTGTGTGTGAGGCTTAAAGAGGCAGTTTGACAAAATAGATGCTCATGACCTCATCGATATGAAAGTTCTTGTAAAACTCTTCTAGTTCCCAGGAAGTAGTGCCTTCAATCCCAAGCGCAAGCAGTGTACAGATATATGCCATCCCACAAAAGAGGTATTAGCCATAACAACTCATGGAATATCTCATCTGAGAATTTGAGGCTACGAGGAAGGCTATAGAATGGATTGGCCAAAACATGGTGACGAAACCAACCAGGGTGAAGAATATTAGTCTGAATAACTCGTTGGGTGATAATAATGACTCATCTTAGAAGTTCAGACAATATTTCAAAATGCCTCAACAAAAACGTTTCAGATATAAAGGAACTGTTTCTTTAAAAGACGTTTTTATATCTAGTCCAAGATACAATGAAATGAATTGCTTACAGCATCTTTGCTATTCAGCACTGGTTCCAACCTAGGCTTCAAAAGATGATGTTAAAACTGACGATACATTCATCTTCTCTGTATCTATCCTGTTTGGAAGGCAATACCCTTTGGCTTTATTCAAGTGTCTATTACATTCTATAATGCAATCAGACAGAAGCCTTCATCCAATAGAGTTATGTTGTCTATTTATTTCTTATACCCGATGTCCTTCTTGAGGAATTTCAGGACTCATAAGAGTCAGTTCTTCTATATGATGCCGATCTACTACATCACTCGGTGTATATTTCTGCACTACCCGGCAATGGGATTGAACTCATGAGTTTCACCCGCAATTTCATCTACTAAACCACGTACTGCAACAAATTTTTCGGATTTAATTACGTTTAGAAATAAAATTTATGATTTAGTTCTGCTGATTGGGAGTCAAGGGGAAAGGGAATCCCTCCACCCCCTTTATTACAGTATTCTTCTTCAAGTCAGAAAATGTACTAAAAAAACTTCTTTGACCTTCTTTCTTCTTTCTTTTGAACACAAAACTTATTGCAGGTGAGTTGGCGTTAATAGACATGAAAAATGACAATGTGTTGAAACACGAGTATTGACCTGCGGTAATTGCCCTACTGGAGAAACGTAAACAAATGCATTTTTTTTTTTTTCATTGTCATTATCCACAGCCTGAACAAGCACTGGAAGTTGCTTGCTGTTGTGTTGTCTGGGCCAGTGGAGTCATAAGACTAGGAAACGGGGGTTGTGATTGGCTAGCCGACAAGTCGAATTGGAGAACGGATGTCATCCGACGGACCCAGCCTCACGTCAGCAGATGTCAGTCAATGCTGGCTCTTCTAAAAGCTGTTACCAGACATTTCACCAATTCAATTATGAAGAGCATGTTGCGCGGGGGATGGGGGTGGGATTAACTGAGCCAGGGGGAAGGGTGAGTGAGTTTACGGGAGAGGAAGGAGGGGAGTTCCAAAGGAGGAAGAAGGATGGGGAAAAAGATCAAGAGGTAAAAAATAGAGATATTACTGTGAGTCGGAGTGAGGGTGCTTCAAGAAAATTAGAGGAGGAAAGGCTAGAAGAATCAAGAGAGGTTTGTAGAATCAAAGGAGCAGGAAGGAGAGAAGAAGGAGATAGTGACTGAAAACTCGCATGGCCAACCCCAGATCAAACGCTTCGATTTTGAAAGCTAATTTTCAAGACTGGCAGGTAGGCCCTCCCTTGCTTGAAAAATTTGTTTCATTTTTTTCTTAATTATCAATTCTCTCAGTATTTTCTAAGGATTTTATGATGCAGTGATTTGAAATTATTCTATTTTCTTTTTTTTTGAAAACTAACAAAACAAAACTAATGTGAAGGCCTCATCAAACCTGTCAAGTAAGTTTCTTTAGTTTTCAAGCAAGTCTGGCTATCTATCTATCTATCAATCTATCTATCTATCACATGTACAGGCTGCACCAATGGAGGCAGAGGGTAGAAAATTCAAACATTCACCCCTTATCATATCTAGAAAAAACTTTTTTTGTTGTTTAAAGTAGTTTTTTTGTGTGGCTCGATTTACAGTGTAAGTTTATTCTAAATTGGTCTCTTAATTTATGTTGTGCAGCGTTCACACTTGTTGTTTCTTTCTTAATCCAGCCTGACCCCAAAACACCATTTGTAGTCCTGAATCATAGTCCTGTAGAATGAAATTTGCCTTTTATATTTCATTAAACATCTTACAAAACTTTTGTATCAGGATTTATCTATAAGATGAGGTAATTTTTGGCATAAGTTATTTCGATCTTGTACTTTTTATTGATTATCACTTTCAAAATTTTCTGTAATTTTGTTTTGCTTTATTTGTACACATTTTAATTGAACCCAGTCACAGTGAAAATATGTCTCTGTTTGCTGACCCTCTTAGTTGTATGTATTCTTCCTTATTTTCTTTCATGAGTAGCTGTTTGGTATGGGAACTACATAGGTAGTCATTGTGTCATGTTTTACCAACAAATCTGTCTGTCTCATCTCCTTGTCTTGTGTCTGGTCTTTTCCTATTGTTACTACTGTCCCGTGGCACCAATCAGATATCTTTTGCTCTATCTATTGTCATTTCTCCTAGCTGACTATATTCAGGAGGAACTTCAGTATCCTACTTGAGAGAGAAAGTGGACCATTATCTAACTAACTAGCCCATCTCCATTTTTGATGCCTAATTATTCGTATAATGTCCTTCACTCTTGTCCTCCCCCCGATCCATGTTCATCTTTTTCTATTTATCCCTTGCTCTTTCCATGGCTCTCTGTGCAATTCTAAGTTGTCAGTTCATTATATACACACATATATATATATACATATATATATATGTATATTTATGTATATATGTATATTTATATATATATATATATATATATATATATATATATATATATATATGTATATTTATATATATATATATATATATGTATATTTATATATATATATATATATGTATATTTATATATATGTATATATATATACATATATGTATGTATATTTATATATATATGTATATTTATATATATATGTATATTTATATATATATACATATATATATATATATATATGTATATTTATATATATATATATATATATATATATATATATATATTCATATATATATATATATATATATATGTATATTTATATATATACGTATATATATATATATATATATATATATATACATATATATATAGATATACATATATATATATATATATATATATATATATATATATGAATATATATATATATATATAAATATACATACATATATATATATATATATATATATATGAATATATATATATATATATATAAATATACATACATATATATATATATATATATATATATATATATATATATATATATATGTATATCTATATATATATATATATACACACACACACAAGGTGCCACCCAAAAGCGCTCTGGGAGAAATACTCGCCCTAATAGATTCAACTGTCCCTTTGAAGTAATGCAATCATAGACTTGTACTGTGGTCTTACAAACATTTGCTTCATGCGTTGCGCTCAAATACATATGACTGTTCAGTAGTACATCATATAACTATAAATATATGTATATAAATCATATAACTATAAATATATGTATATAAATCATATAACTATAAATATATGTATATAAATGAGTAACAGAGACAGAGATATATCTGAACAACAATGGATGCCAAAACTCTCATGCACTCAAATCATCAAATGTCTTTTTTACATCCAATGATCAGATAATAGAACAAAAATTATTAGGTTTCAAAGCAATTGGGACAATAAGAGAAAACAGGGTGCAAAAGTGACCACCGAGAGATGTTTCTTTGTAGTAAGACCTGTGGAATTAAACCCATAATGAACCAGTGGATCAAAGAAAAGGCTCAAATATCAGTTCTGCTACTAGCAATCATAGAATTGTATAACAAAGGAATTCGGTTGCATTGATCTGTTTGGTGGAGGTTTCTCTAACCTAAGACCCACTATTGGTAGTAAAAATGATACTGGCATTTACTTGTGACCGCAATTTGAATTTTGCTTACTGCAGCTTGGAGAATTTTTCAGCTATGTTCTTGATGCAAAAATAACAAAGAATTTCACGGAAACATTACAAACTTGATGATAAAAAAAAATCAACTTGAAGAGCATAAATCATGTCTAAACCTGGCCCGTCTTGTTCTGTAAACCAAGATATCCAAAGAGACGGAGTAAATCATGTACCAGACCCAATTCCAGTTCAAAAATGTGTGGTTTGTAAGAAAAATGTAGGCATTTAATGCATAAAATGTCAAAAAATTTTGCATATCAACACTTACTTCCACATGTTGGGATATGCTGGATTAAATAAGACTTCTATAGTGATCAACGCCCTCTGAAAGACAAGAGAGGTAATTTATTCATTATGCCATATTTATAGTGTATACCTTCATCTCAATTTCCAGTTTTTTTTTTCGTATGTTCGAGGTTGACTAATGGAGGCCTTACTATATACTTGGTTCCCGAAACCCATTTTCATCACTACAGCAATATTTGTTTAATTAATATACCTATATCTGTCTCTTTTATATCCATCATTCAGTTTGTATCATTGTCCTACATTTAATTATTTGATTAATTCAACAGTTGTTTTATTTAAGTTCTTAAGAGTCCTGAAGCTTTGAAGATTTCAGATATGCATAATTAGGGTGTCAGATGTGTTTTATTGAATCATCTATGTGACACGTGTTGGTCCGGCAAAATAGATAATCTGTCACAGCTTGTGAACCAAGGGAACCAGAAAATTGTGGGAGTATCTGTCCCTCCACTTTCTGCCAATAACTTCAAACTATTTCTGACTTTGAGGTAGAAATAATCTCCTGATTAAACAAAATTTTACCACAAAAATGATCCTTCCCCCCTCGGTGTAATTATCAGTAATTTAACAATCACGAGTTAGCAGGAATGATCAAGTGTCAGGGGAGGGGGGAAAAAACCCTCACACTAGAGTTAAGTTTTGACTATAGTTACTGTCATATAGACGTCAGCCTAAAAATCAACTTGGATTGTACTATTCTGAAAATACAAATTCATCAAACTCAGTGGTGGAAATTGGGAGTGGGGAGGTACGTGAAGGTACGGTTTATACATACTCCTCAATTTCAGTGTAGGTTATACTTCTCCAAATGTATCCGAAATTGGCCGTATCTAGTGCGCTCGAATGGCCAGCTGCTCAGGTTGACTTCATTCAACCCTGACGGACCACTTTGTGATCCCCAAGCAACGTCCTAGATACAGACCTATAGTATACCTAGTTATCAAAACCTATTGATCAAATTTTTGTCTCTCAAAAGAAAAGTAAAGAGATTGTGGAACCCATTTATTTTTTTACATAAGTAATTTATTATCCACATACAATATTCAGACTCGTTGAAGTTAAAATTTGCGGTTTTTATTGCATTGTTTGGAGATCAGTTTGCTTCTTCTGATTTTTTCCACCATTAATTTCTATTTGGTGTTTATTTATTCAAGCTTTTTTGGCTTGTGAAGAACTGCATGAAGTCAAAATTTATCAGGAACTGAGGCAAAGTACTTGGTGCTACGTCAGTCTTCTGAGTAGAGAAGGTCTGCCTACGGAGAAAATATTCAAAATCTTGGCTCAAACTCTGACCTCTGGCTGTGGTTGAAATTACATTACTATTTCAAGTTCATCAACCATGGGGTTGGGACACATAACAACAATTTTATTTTCAATTTACTCCAAACAATTATACTATCAATTAGCTTGTGTGTATGTACAATCGTTGTTTCACTTCCTGATTTGACTCTGTTTTCCTCATATCTCTCATTTTTTTCTTCTCCCTCCCCACCCAGACTGACAATGTGATGAATAAGGGTAAGAATGGAAGAGGGTGCCTATGCTTGGAAGGGATTCAAACTTCACTATAACTGTTATACACTCATTTAATCTCTCTTACAAGTCTGAAGCCTAAAAATTGTTATCATGATAATAGACCACAGGAATAGAGGCTTATAGCTATGATAAATCACATTAACAAAATTATATACTTTAATTGCAGGAATATGTATGTGAGAGTAATGATGATATCTTGTTTATTAACACCTGTGGAATTTCCATGAGTTCAGTTAGTTATGATTATTTCTACGTGTAAAACTCATCAGCATTTCAAGAGAAGTTGGTGGTATTGGGAACAAAAATGTCTTGCATATATATACTTTACATATATATATATATATATATATATATATATATATATATATATATATATATATATTATTGAGTCATCCACAGACAGCTGTTTCAATGTATTAGATCTCTTCAGTGTGGCTATAGACTTTCCATTATCTCATCCAGTAACGCGAGGCAGAACTGAAACCTTCACTTCAGACCCGGAGGCCGATATCCTACCTCTGGACTACGGAACTGGATGGTCAGTAAGGCTGAATTTAAGTTATATATCTATTTACACAGAAGTTCCTCATCCACCAGAGTGCTCTATTCTCATGGAAGAGCATTATATATAAATCATAAAAATCAAAGCATATTTTCCCTTTAGTTTCTATGGATGTGAGTTAGCTTGAAGAACATAAAGCCAAGGAGAGCCAAGTGTCTTCTGTCAGGTGCCACCTCAGCTTTCAAGCCTTCTGTACTCAGTTAGGCACCACCTCAAGCTGAATGTTAATCTGTCATCCTCTTCAGGAGTCTTGACTATAAAACTCACAGAATTACTTCAGGTGTAAAAAAAAAACTGTAGGAAATGAACTACCTAACATTCTATTTCATGTATTTATGGTTGTCAACACTGCCGATGAACAGCAATGCACGGGCTGATGTTGTCAACACGTCTGAGAGGGTCAATCTTCTCAAGTTCTCCTTTTCAGTTTTCAATGTACAATACTCCATTTTGGAAATTTTAAAATGGCCACCAAAGGCGAACACTAGTGATGATAAGTTGACTTTTTGCCTGTAACGCACAGCAATGCTGATAGAAGCAACTACAATTTATTTTTATTTTCATTTTTATTTTTATATATATATATATATATATATATATATAATATTTCTATTAATATTCGGACCATCCTCATCTTGGTTGTTTTTCATACAACGTTTCGGCCATTGCACTCTACGGCCTTCATCAGGTATCATCTGGTAGGTGTGGGGAAGTAACCCTTTATTTATCCGACGGGTGTATATTGACCACACTCCCCTCTTAGCATTAGTAGTATGGACATGTAGCGTGGTGGTTACAGCATCAGACAAATTACTGCAAAGTAATCTGATGGTTCTAGGTTCAATCCTAGTGTGAGACAATAATAATACTACTAATGCTAAGAGGGGAGTGCGGTCAATATACCCCCTGATGAAGGCCGTAGAGTGCAACGGCCGAAACATTGTATGAAAAATAACCAAGATGAGGATGGTCCGAATATTGATAGAAATAATAATAATACCTCATCTCAAAAATTCAGAGATATATATATGCATTATAAAGAAATGGATGTATAATCCAAAAGAATAATTATAAATACATCAATTTTATTTGATCCAACAAGCTGTATTTACCCAGTGAATATGCCAGTTGGCCTAGACAGCATAAATAGAATAAACCAATTAAGAAATAGGCTACCGTAAGAAAGACTAACGTAACATAGTACCTGTCAGAAATGACAAGATCATTACTTACACTTGGATCGGCACTCCTGTCTAAAATCTGAGTATTCGTAGGTACAAATTAGGATCAAAGTGTCACTCCCTAACCCTTGGGTCCAGGACAAGAGTGTTGCAAATATATGTATATGTGTATTTGTTTATCTATGTGTGTACAAGGTGCGTCAAAAAAGAAACCAAACTTTTTTAGAAACAAATTTATTGCTTTACCTACAACCTTATGAGACTTGTTTCCTTCAAAATTGTCCCCTCCACTTTTAATAAACAGCTTTTTTTCCCCCATTTCTTTGATGTATACTGGAAGTTGCTTTAAGGGATAGTGTACAGATCCTGTGGCGCATTTTCTTTTGTTTCTTCCATCATCTGAAATCAGTGATTTTTCAGTGCGAATTTCAACTTTGGGATCAAAAAAAAAAAGTTTGCGGTAGCTAAATCAGAAGAGTAGGGTGGATGGGCGATGAGATTTGTCTTGCGCTTCGCCATTATTTGCAACATGATTCATCACCAGTTCTTCTTTCAAAATCATGCAACACTTTTACAGATTTTTAACTCTTCAGAAAATTCATGGACACCTAGACAACAATGTCCACGAATCACAGTATTCACTATTTCAATGTGGTCATCATCAGTTGACCTGAAATGTCTTCCAGATTTGGCATCGTCTTTGGTGGATGTTCTCCCCAATTGTACCACTCATGGCATTGCGTACTTCTCTGACAATCCTCCCCATTCGCCTGTTGCAACATTAGAGAAGTTTCCCAAATCTTTTTCTAATTTGAAGCTGAATTTTGATGTAAACATGTCAATCTTTAAGAACCTTCCTTGTTCAACTTGGGGAAAAACGCCAAGAACACTAGACACACATTCACTCGGGCATGTGTTGCTTAAAAACTAACCAACCTAATGCAGTTTTTTTTTTTAATACAAAACATAAAGGTCACTGCTAAAAAATGTTTTGATCAAAGTATGCTTGAATTTCTCATTGGCACACTGTTTTGAAGTTTGGTTGTTCTATGGATATACCTCTCGAATACATATTGCTTATTATATGTGTATCATAAATATCGCTGTGTACAGTTTGATGCTCTACCTCAGAACCACACCCAAAATGGCTGCCAAAAAGAGAAAATCAACTAACCTTAAGTAAAAAATCAATTGCAAGTAAGAAACAAAAGAAAAGATGAAAGTATTGACATTGTAAAGTTAGGAAACTAGGCTAGAAGAAATAGGAAGTGAACGTTCAGAAAAGAAAGGAGATAAGGGGGATCAGGTTTGGGGGGAACAGTTGGCATTTATTATGTCAGAATTTTCTAGAAACTTTCTTCATACTAATGATACAAAGATTATTTTGAGAAAATCAACTTGTTTCAAGCATTTTTATTGACACATTTTCATTAAAAGTACATAGGGTACCATCTAAATGAAGAGATGAATAAAAACGTAGCCAAACTCCGCTCCTACATCTTTTCAGATTTATAGTGTATATAATAAAAGCGTGGATATATATCGGACTTGTCAGTTTGGATCAGTCGGTGAGAGAGCTGCCTACTGTTGACTGTCATTATTTCGAATCACAGTGAGGAAATATTCAATTTATATATTGGTTTGGTTTAAAGTGACTAAACAGATAAACAGTCAAGTATTTACCACCCTGGATTTGGTGAGGTTTGTTCTTATTATGGTAGTGACAAAAAAGAGGAAGAGGGAACTAGTGGGTGCCTTAAAAAAATATAGTGAAGGAAGAAGGAGAAGTTGATAAAGAACACAAACACAAAGAGAAGGCTGTTACTCCTTGAATAAATAAAGAAAAAAAAGGAGATTTTCTTTGATGTAAACCTTACAGCCATTGAGAGAGAGTAACTCTTTTTTTTAACTGCTAACAACAGATGGACGTGCAAAAAAGGTGTTTGTGTTTGTGAGCGTGTGGGTTTTCCCTGCGTGCTGTCAGCTGCTGGTATGGACTAATAAAACAATAAATGAACAATGACAATATCAATCACCGTGACAGAGTGCTCACACCCACATTCACACTCAGTTCAGCAGGCCATGGTTCAATCCATTATTGTGATAAGTCATGCTTAACACTATAAAAATGGTAATGCTTCTCCACTAAGCACTCTGCAAAAGGACTTGGGTTATGGAACCTCTCCTCGCTCATGTTGGACACACTGGTTTTCGTAAGATCACCTCGGTCATGCAACTTCGAGTTTTGTCAGTACTTATATATGTGACCATTGAGGAAGCTTTGACAGGCCTGGCGAACCGGAGATTTGTCTTACTAATAATTGCTCATGTGCTCCTTACCCCACAGTACCCTCAATAAGGGTATAAGTGGAGAACTATAATACGTACTCATACATACAATATTGGGAAAACTATCTTAACATGTGTTACGAAAATACTTTTCTCCACATAAACATACGGACACAAAAGAAACAGTATAAGCACATATACAAAAGAAATAGCAAAAATAACAATAAGAATCCTTATAGAATATTTTGTATAAGGGTACTTTTTATCATTTAAGTATCATTTAAGACCGGGAGTGATTTTGATCTGAAATTAGGGTTTCAGGAGGGAATTGGGACCACAGATTGGCTGATTCAAACTGTAGGAATATTGATCTTTCCACGAACTACAATTGTATTTACTGAGTCAGACAATCTTGGAGTGGGGGCACTACATTCTGAATTATGAGGGAAAAGATGCCTGGGGAAAAAAAAGGTTGAGAACTAGTGGTGTAAAATGTTACAGATGTTTGGAAAACAATGTCTCTTTTCAAACAACCAATAACAAACGGATCAATAAAAATCGTGTGTGTAATTGTGACGGTGAGGTTTTTCCCACTCTGTCACCTGCTGGCCAAGGCATGGACAAGTAAAACGATTAATATAAATAATGCTGGACAAATCATCTGAATGCACTATGAACATAATATAATCGACACACACACACATACTGAAATATACATGCACGTACACACACACATATAGACAAACAAAAATACACACATATGGACAACCATGTACATATACACACACACTCACATACTGTATTACCGAGGTTTCTGATTCTTCAATGAGTTCACGAAGCAAAGAGTTAATTACTTTGAAAAACAACATCAAACCTCATAAATTTCCAAACAAGTTCATTGTTATTTATAATTGTCTTGACTTGGAACATTACAAGGTAAGATTTATGAGGTATCCATTGAGACCAGGTTTTATTATAAGACTTGTAACAAAACCATTAACCATTGCAATATCATGAGAAATTACCAGTGGTTTAGTGCTGTGGGAATGCATGGAACAGTATTACCTCAGTGATCTCTGGTTAAATTTCTATAATCATCTCTCGAGAGCAGGCAGCCCTGTGTTCTCTCTCTTCTTTTTTTAGCTCTTGACCCCTGGAGAGTACAGTTGAATTGTTGGAACTTTGCCTTGAACATAAGTGGCTGGTTATTTACCAAGCTTCGTTTAGTGTGGCCTGAAATTGTTCTTTCTACATCCTATGAGTACTGAAAATATTATTTTTATTTTGAGATCATTTTTTGGGGTATTGCTAGTCAGGTGGGAAGATCAACATGGCTTCAAAAGTCCAGTGGGTCAGTTCAAACAATAAGAAAAGAGTAAGGGATGTTCCATGAATAAGTTACCTCTCTCTCACATTTTTGTTTGACAGTGATTGATCTCTAAAAATGAGCGAATTTTCAAAAAACTAGTGTGAATGCTGCTGGACACAAACTAAGAAATCAATTCAGCATAAAATTACGTTGTAAATTGAACACTTGCTCACTAAAAACCTATTTAGGAGGGGAATCTTATAAAAACAAAAAAAAAACATTTTTTTGTACTCATAATTAGGTGTAAATGCTTAAATTTCCAGCCCTCTAGCCCCATTGAGTTGGTCTGTATGTGTGCTACTTTACATTACTATCCAGCCAGACCCATTTGAAAACTGAAGTTTAGGTTGGAAGTTTCTTATGTACCATTTTTTGTAATTGTATAAAAATGTGTATCATTTGTAATTTCCTACTGAATTGACCACAAAAATGAAACTTTATTGACTACTAAATTGTTTTGAAAATAAAAATGTTTTAATTTGAATTTTCTAGGCATCAACTAGAAAATGGGGTTTAATATTATAATTTGAATAGTTATTTGTAAATGATATCCACTTTGGAACTTAAAAGTGAACTATGAAATATAACACTTTATTCATTACTAAATTGTTTTGAAAATGAAAATATCATTCTTTATGATTTTTTAATATCTAATATTATAAAAGTTTACACCTTTCACTCTGAAAGCATAAGTAAAACAAAAAAATGCCTTTTGTATATAAAACAAAAAATGTACTTCAATCCGAAACAATTATAAAAATGGAAATAATTTCTTTTTTCCACTTTTGTTCCTCCGGACGTTTATTTTTTAAAATCATTCTTAAAATTCTAAAAATTTTGAATTTTTAAAAAAGCCTTAAAAAGTTCAAATTCTTATAAATGTAGGTCTGTCTTCTGTGTTTTTTTTATTATTCATTGATCCCTCTGATATCTTTAATATTATTATTTCTTCTTATTTTCTTCTAATTACCAGGTACACAGGAGATTTGTTCAATAACGTCATAAACCTGTAGGGATTCAGTTTTGATTCCCTCTTGTGGATTTTATTGGAACATGTTCCTTGTGATTCTGCTTCTCTCAGTTCTTCCTTTACGTCAATGTGTGGACCTCACTTACACCGTCAAAGAAGGAAAGAGCCCTGGTTCACTTGTTGGTGATATTGCAAGTGATCTTGCACAGAATATGCAGAATGTCATCTTTATGCAATTACCGTCTGGAGATGGGAGTAAATTATTCCGGGTCGACAGCAACACTGGGAAGCTTTATACAGCACAAACACTAGATGCTGAGGCCCTGTGCCAGTATAACACTAAATGCTTCAGGACTGTAGATGTAACTGTAAAGCAAGCAAATTCAATCATTTCCATATTGGAAATTGAAGTCCTCATTGAGGACATCAACGATAACCCACCTGAATTTCCCAAAAAGCAAATCAAGTTGCAGTTTTCTGAAAACGATGGCAAAGGCCTCATGAAATCCATCCCCGGTGCCATAGATAAGGATATTGGGCTTTCAAATTCCCAGATATCATATGAGTTGAAAAAGACAAAAGATGAACCATTCTCGTTAAGGGTGTCAAAAAAGCTTGATGGAACTTCTGAGCTAAAAATAGTATTACAAGAGAGGCTGGACCGAGAGATCAAGGAGACGTACGACATCCAGATGGTGGCGAAAGATCACGGCGAGCCACCTCAACAGAGTGAGCTGGACCTGCACATATCAGTTATTGACACAAATGACAATCCTCCCAAATTCCCGCAAAATGTTTACAATGTTTCTATTAAGTATGATCATGCGGTTGGAAAACCCGTCGTCATTCTGACCGCAACTGATGCTGACGATGGAGAAAATGGTAAAATTTCTTACCATTTTAGTTCTAAGACCTCTAGGTCGGCTAGACATCTGTTTAAAATTGATGAGAAGACGGGGGAGATATTTCTTTTGAAAAAATTCCCGCAGCTACAACAGCTCACGTACAAATTGTACATTGAAGCATCCGACCACGGGAATTCCCCTCTGAGTTCTATTGCGATCGTCAACATTTTCATCATTGACCAGCAAAATAACCCACCAAAAATCTACATGACATTTGTGTCTAGATCAGCAAAGAACACAGTGTCGGTCCCTGAAGATATTTCTGTACGCAGTATCATTGCCAACGTGAAAGTTTCTGATGATGACGCTGGTCAAAACGGTGACGTAATCTGTGAATTGAACCACGAAAAATTTAAACTAATAAGCCGTGACACTAAACGATACACAGTAAGTGTCAAAAATCCACTGGATAGAGAAAAAGATGAGGAGTATGACATTACCATTGTATGCCTTGACCATGGGTCACCACGTCTACGGGGTGAAAGCAGGTTTACTGTGAAAGTTACAGACGTGAATGATGTGTCCCCAATATTCCCTGAGGATACTTTTAAATTTGCTATTGATGAAAATCTGGATGCAAAACACCAAGTTGGGATAATCAAAGCCACTGATCCTGATTTGGGGCTAGGTGGTCTGTTGACCTACACTTTGATCAACAAGAGAATGGATAAAGCAAGTACTCATTTTCTACCTTTCCGGATTTCGAACGATGGCATCATAACGACAGTGATGTCTTTGGATTATGAGCTACAGAATATTTACAAGTTCCAAGTTCTAGTCAAAGATGGTGGTTCACCCCCACTAAATAGTACTGTGAATGTCATTGTTGAAGTAAATGACAAGAACGACAATGCTCCTCGTTTTACTTTTCCTACCATGAACCCATATACCCTGAAAGTTGAGTATTATCGGTACCACACGAAGAACATAACTGTCTTGCAGGCAAAAGATAGCGATAGCCGAGAAAATGCTTTTCTCAAGTATGAATTCCTCTCAGGGAACAGCAATAGGATGTTCAAACTGAACCATTACTCAGGATTACTGTCTTTTAACCGCTTGTTGAACCACCAAGACACTGGATCGTACAAACTGGAATTCCAAGTGAAAGATAATGGTGTTCCAGTATTATCAGCTACAATGACACTCACCCTCAAGGTGACTGTGAGTAATAAAACCAAGGAAGTTTCCAGTGCATCGAGTTCGAATACCAGTGATGGGATACATATGTACCTGCTTGTCATCATTGTGTTTGCTGCAGTGACTGTGTCTGTCATCATAACCGCCCCACTCACAATCTGCATTGTGAAGTGCAGGGATAGGAGAAATGCTGCGTTTAAGGGTGGCGTGGGTACATTACCCCGGTGTGGGGTCAATGGTCATGCGCATATGACGTATCATCCGCACCACCCACAAAATTTTTGGCAAGGTGTGCCAGTTGGCATAGCACCGGATATAAGTCGGAATACTTTACCAAGAAGATCGAGGAGGGGACCAAACAGCCCTGGCCTTGAAATGAGGACACACCCAGGTGCTGAAGTTATTTATGAGGTAAGAGAATTTTTCTTTTTGTCAATATTCAATTGTCATCCAATTGGACACATAAGTGTCCATTTACATACATGCAATGTGCTACCCAAAAGTTTGTAGAATTTGACCATGAATTAGAAATAGAATAAAATGAAAATACAAATTTTTGAAATAGAATAAGATTTGAAAAATGAATGAATAAAATTTGAAAAATTATTGATAAATGAAATAAAATAAGATAAAAATGAAAAAAGAAAAAAAGAATTGAATATCTCAACACATGGTTTACACTGTTTCTTCGAGGTTATCCTCTTGCATACAGCAGTCCCGGTAGTTTTTCCAAGATTCCGTTTGTTGATGGAAAAGAAGAGTCTTTACTCCCAGGCCTGTAACAAGCAGTTGGGCTAGGGGCCCGACTCCCCCAAATTTTTTGCAGAGAAACTTATTGCAGATGAAAAAAAATAATCTCAGAATGATAATGTGCAAAACATGCGGGTCTTTGACTCCATTGTACTTGGTTTGGTTATTCCTTGGTCTTCAGAAATATTTTTCCCTTGGCTCAGGCCTGACTACAGCCAGCAAATGCTGCTTATATTCTTTAAACTTTCAAGTAGCACCTCATATATATATATATATATATATATATATATATATATATATATATATATATATATATATATATATACATATATATATATATATATATATATATATATATATATGTATATATATATATATATATATATATATACATATATATATATATATGTATATATATGTATATATATATATATGTATATATATATATATATATATATATATATATATATATATATATATATGTATATATATATATATATATATATATGTGTGTATATATATATATATATATATATATGTATATGTATATGTATATATATATATATATATATATATATATATACATATATATATATATATATACATATACATATACATATATATATATATATATATATATATATATATATATATATATATATATATACATATATATATATATATATATATATATATATATATATATATATATATATATGTATATATATGTATATATATAAACATAAAGACATATAGTAATTACCAAAGTGTATTCATTTCCTATTTTGCTGAAGGAAATGAATAAATAGAATTAAGTGGAACTGCCATAATTTGAACTCTATGTGGACCTTAGCAACTTGATGATTTATCAATAGGCCGAGGGTACATGATGACAGTGTTGAAATTTTAATCATTAAGTATGTCAGTCAGATTGTTTTCATTGCAGAAAAGGCAGAATATATCAATTCAGCTAATGACCTGTGTGTTTGTAGGTGTGTTTGGCAGCAGTCTTTCATTAGTACGAGTTTGACTGAAGATGATAGACAAGGAATTTTTCAAAAGGTTTTTGGTCAAATTTCTTGTTCCCATACAAGAGAATGCATATTGGGATCCAATGAATGTAAACATTGCCCAAGTGTTTCAACAATACTTCTGGCCATCATCAGGGGAAAACTATGGAGGTTATTTGTTTTATTCTTGTGTATGTCACCTCATGTATAACATCATTAACGCATGAACGGCAAACACTGAGTTTTAAATGAATAACGAATTGAAAAAAGTTTTTTTTTTCATTGTTTAGTAGTTGGCTACAATTTAATCATGCACAACGAGAAAACCAATTAAATCTTTTCCTCTAGGTCAGAGCCAGATTTACGTATGGGTTGCATCCCAGGGTCTCATAGTCTGAGGGGGGTTTTGGTCTCCTGCAAAAAATAAACAACTTCATCATGAATTTTATCGGATTTGTAATGATGGACATCAAGGGAACTTATCAAGTTTTACGGTATTTATTACATTTTTTTCTAAATAGAGTACAAAAATGAATTTTTTCCTTTCAAATCACTAAATAGCATTGAGATGTTCTCACTATAAGCACTGGCTGGAGAATGTTTTTGTGTGGATAATATACAACAATATATATAACAAATGGCAGTAGTCACATGATTATTCTTTAAAAAAAGATTTTTGAATATTGTCTGCAACCCCCCAAAATATTTATGAAAACCTCAGTGGTGTCCCAATCCCAACTTAAGCTCTGCCCTAGCCCTTGGCAATCTAGTTGCTCTAAACCCTAAATTCATGATGCACGTTCTTTACAATTTTTTATCCCAGTGTAGAGGATGCTCTAGCCTTAGGACGCACCAATTCAGATTATTTTGAGAAAAAAAAAGAATAAAAGAAATTCAGGTCTCTGCACCTACCATTACTTATCGACGCAAAAACCCTCTTGACTACTTATAGTTCGTATTTTTTCCTCTTTACTTACGATATGTGGACACAGTACGTATATTCCCAAAGTTCAAGCCTACCAGTAATTACCCATGGTTCAGTTGCAGCTACAATAATCTTGTTATTATAAGATTTACTGGTAAGCCCTTTTGAGATATTTCAGCTTTACATCTTTGGTCACTTAATAACCTTTTCTTAGAGTCAAGGTCATTTGATTACATTCCATTAGGGCCGAATAAAATAAAGTAACTTTTTTGCCTATTGGATGCAAGGTTAATTTTCAAGAATTATTTGGCGGAAAGAAATAGCCTTTTCAACACCAGGAAGCACTTTAAACAGAACTATAGGCATCACCAGTGATAAAGGGAGTCAAAGAAAGCCAAACATGTTATAATAAAGTTGCAATTAAAATTCAGCTACATTGGAGCTAGGTCTAGCTATTTTTGATATTTGATTGATATTTTGGGGTCCACAATCTACCTGCATTACAATGCAAACCATGCTATAACAAACTGCTTTATGATGAGGGAAGCCTGTATTCACAATTTTTTTATTGCTAGATAAAAAATTTCACTCTTAGAAATTGCCTACAAGGCTGCCTTAATCTAATAACCAAAAGACATATTCCTGGCTTACTCCTAAGTGATTTTTAGAATCTCTGATAAAGTATTTTTTATCATAACACAAATTCTATTTGAAACAGTTTGCCAAAACTGTTCATCAAAGGTTATTGGTCACTAATATGCATTGCATCTATTAATGCTGTTTTGGCCATTTCTGTCTGACCTGAGTTGAAGTCTTATTGATGTCCCATCGCTTGATCACCCATGATGTTTTATTTTGTATTCAAAAATAATGGTTATTCGATTTTCATTTTTGACAAGTTACTTCAACTTTCGGTTGCTTTTTATCACAATATTTCAGCCGCTCTGTTCCTCAGTTGTTAGATAAAAACTGCCAGAATTTAGTTGCTTGTCTAGCTGGTTCTTAGTTGTTTTGTTGAAAGCTATATCACCAATTCACAGTCAGTTGACAACAGTTTGGTCATGTCTACACATTGCAAACAACCTTTTTGACAAAGTTATGTTTTTCTGACGAATACCCTCTTTGTTTCTCAGAATTTTTGAGATGAGGTATTATTATTATTATCTCTATTATTGTTCAGACTATCCTCACCTACCAAATGATACCTGATGAAGGCCGTAGAGTACAACAGCTGAAACGTTGTATGGAAAACAACCAAGATGAGGATAATCTGAACAATAATAGAGAGAAGACTCTCTTTGTCAGATACTTTTTTGTATCATTTAAAGGTTAAGAAATCAAGGAAATTTCTGAAAAATAATTTCATTTTATATCGTAAATAACAAAACTGGGAGAACATAATGATAAAACATGATATTATTGAAGGAATTTTTGCAAATGATCAGAGAAATAATCCACCAACAGACATTGACACCTTATTTTTGAAAAGTAATTAAAATCGAAAAAAATTAGTTCTTGGTTTTTTTTTCTTGGTTTTGTTAGAAAGAAAAAAGCCCAAATTTAAGTACAAAGAAACAAAAAAATAATTTTCATTAATTATCAAGTAGAATATCGGTCAACCGCGGCTTTGGAGCAGCAAGAATTTATTTCTTGGATGGCCTGTCTTTTGATTCTAGCTTGTGATAGTTGCTGCCAGCAGATTTGTTTTTACTGCTGGTTTAGCCCTGGGGAGGGAGAAAGATGCTTGTTTTTTGTTTTGATTTTTAGATCCATCTTTGTTTTGGGGGTTTAGTGGAATATCATAATCGAATCAAGTATACATTTAGAAAATTTGAAGCCCTACTCTTGCTTACTCCTGATGGGGGTTAGAAAAAATCAAGGATTAGGGGGTAAGTGGAGTAAAGTCATTTTTTGCTCATTTTTATTATCGGCTACATACATACATCATTATTTGATGAGTTTGCAAATGAAACTTATGTATGCAAGTTTTTTTAATCAGGTGTCAATTTACTGTTAAAAAAATCATCATATCATTTCTATAATTAATACAAACATAGATCAACTAAGCATTTGGTCTAGTTATTAGGCTACCAAGGTAAGGCAGGGTTCCTATGCCGAAAATTTCTGTCACAGTTTTTACCATGATAAAATGCTCTAGGAAAAGCAAAGGATGTCAGAACCGGATTTAAGCTGATGGAACCAATTGCTCCCAATTGGGCCCCCTGCATCTAAGGGGGTCTCACACTTGGATATACTCTAGTCTTGTCAAATACACAGAGCACCACATTTAAGATGAACAAGATGATTCACAGGGAAAAGCAGCAATTTTGATTTTCTTCTGAATCTTTAAACTGATTGGACTAATCACTCCCAATTGGGCTCTACATCTAAAGGGGTCTTATACTTGGGTATATTCCAGTCTTGACAAATACACACAATATCAAATGAACTAAATAATTTACAGATAAGAGCAACAATACTAATTTTCTTCTGAAAAGATTCAACAGTGTTTCTTAACACTGTCTATATTTTGAATTTTTTTCATTGTACTTGAATCAAATCATCATCAGTCTTTTAACGTCTGTCGTTGGACTTAGACCTTCCCCAGGATTCGCCACAATTCTTTATCATGGACGTTGCGGAGCCAGTATTTCCTGAATCTGTCTAGATCATCTCTCCAACTTGTGTTCTGTTGGCCTCGGCTTCTTATGTAAACTCTGGGGATCCATGTTGTGAGACATGATGTCCATCGGTTGTCTTTCATTCTTGCAACATGGCCTGCCCATTGCCAGATGAGTTTTTTAATAGTTTCTATGATGTCACAGACACCCGTTTTCTTCCTTACAGAAAAGCACAAAAACTTAATTCTGTAGAATTTTCAAGTGCACATTTTGATTGCTTTCCATTGTACAATAGAGATATAAAGTTTATTTATATTTTTAAGATTCTACAAAACTTGACTGTTAACCAGGGTTCCATGTAGATGTTTCCAATTGAGCTCTGCGGGTAAAATAGGTAAAAAAATGTGCACAGCGTACCTAATCTAATAGTGGGTTTTCTGGAAGTCCCATATTATAGTAACGATAATTCTTCTGAGAAATTCAGAGATACTCATACATGTTTATCGCTAAAGATAATAATCCTATTTCTGTATGTTGTTAAACTCCAGCTCAATTTGGAGTCAACTTTTTTCCCTTGTAACATCAAAAAGAACAAGAACAAGAATAATCCTCATCAAATTTAAGCTCTTCACTGTTTGTCAATCCGGTCACGTTAAACCAAATAGATTTATATAATCAACATCTCCTTACCCTAATTTGAAATCATGACCAAGTGTTTGCAAGCCAGCTCTTATCAACTGAACCTAACTGATAAGTCTTATATATTCAAAAATTTATTTATGATTTATACAATACAAAAGTTGCAGTAATCATCTTCAGTTGGAATAGAAATCGGAGTTGAATTTGAGCCTGCAGCAGTGAGGCTTGTTTGTTGCAAAAATAGCACATCACTGCACTATTTTAGTTAGTGCAATACCGTAAAAATACTCTAACTTGGTGAATAAAATAAATTCCAGGATGATGTCGTTGTTGGTTTCTGAGTAATTTTTAATTGAATATAAACTGACAAAACATATTTCCAAGGGAGATAAATCCATATCTATTAATTGCTAATTACAGAATTGTTTTAATGAGTTTTTTTAATGAGAAAATAAGAGGAATAAGCGGAAAAAATCCTTGACCTGTCTGCACACTTCTACATCAGCCTTAGTGTAGATACTTTAATGATAATTAATAATGATGATTAGGTTTAATAATGATCAGCATTTTCAAATAATATATATAGGAAGTGACTTGACTTTGAGCGAAAGCTACTGAAGACAACTTTTATGTAATTAGAATAAAGCAGTAAGAGAAATTGGCAAAGTGAGAAACAGAAGAGATCTTATAAAGGGGCTTCCTGGAGGCCTTGTATAATAGTAGCATAGTCTTCCAAGAAAATTCAGAGAGATACTCACACATGTTTGTAACTAAAGATGGCTGAAAAAATAATGAAACGAAACACTGAGTAGTTAGAGAAATTGACTGAAAGAAGAAAATGAGAGACTGAAAAAAATGGAAGAAAGATTGACAGTTTTTCCTGATACTGAAATTTTAAGCTGTGGAAATTGAGCTTTTAGGTTTTTTCCTGTCATATTAGGAATGGAATGGTTGTGGCTTGGTATGTTGGAGATGTATGCCTGTTTGACTTAGGTAAGTCAGAACTGTCAGTGACTCATCCTACACCTCCATGTTTCTTTGTGTAACCTAAGAATGGACCCAGAAAGCTTATAAAACCAGATGATCTATCAGCATGAGAATTCCACTCCCAAGAAGTTATTTAGTCACTGCTTACACTGTATCAGTCCTATCTTACCTGCTTTTAAATACGAGCCGAAATGGTTAATTCTTGGAGATCTCAGCTATACTTTTCGCTTGTTATTTCCTGTGAAAAATTTCTGTGAGCATATAAGCCAGGTGCAGGGGAAGGGGCATGCCCCCTACTCCCAATTCATGCTAAACATTTTAGATTTTAGGCAAATCAGTGTAATTTAGGTAAATAAAGCCTTTGTCCCTCTTATAGAAAGAATTCCCTTAAGCCAACAGGGTATTCTTTTTTTCGAATTAACTAAATGTACATGTATATTGAAGATTAGAAAATATATAAAACAGACTTAACAAAAAAAAACAAATAAACAAGCTCTGTATCTTATTACATTGAGCTCTCTAAATATACAGCAAAATGTGAAATCAGTAAAACCATTTTGTCAAAATATCTACCAGTGAAATGACTTTATTAAAATATAACTGGAATGATACAAGTGGAAGAGTCCATTGTTTTATATGGTGGGTAGGAGATATTTTTAGCAGTGAAATTGTTACTTTTGAGCGGAAGAGTCTATTGTTACGGATATGGATACAAAATCACACTGTTCACTGTTTGAGTAGATTCCATGGAATAGTTTAATTCTGTAAAAAGTTCTTTTAGTTAATAACTGAACAACCTTGACCATTAAGGATGGCGAAGTGTTCTATCATTATTTTATGTATGCATGTATGCATATGTATGTTTGTTTGTTTGTATGCTTACTTGTTTGTTCCAGTACTTCTGAAAACTTG
>OY735214.1:18116706-18129206 GCA_963457665.1 Thysanoteuthis rhombus | reverse complement strand
TACGATAGATACTACTTCAATGCACATAATGGTGTAGATCCATGGTTAGGTGGTTGGAATCAATTCACAGAAAATAATATAATGTGTTAAAGTTTACTAACGATAAGATCACCTACATTTACAGTTGAATATAGTTGCATTGATGTGGCCTAATTGTATCATTTGTTTGGGGTTTTTTTGTAATGATACTTATCAGTACGGTACAAAACTCCATATATTTGGCAGCACTATTTTTGATTAAAAATCTCCTTTGAAAAAGTCTGCATGAAATCTGCTGTCGAAAAGCAGCAAGCTATTCACAGCTGCAATCATCTCAGAAGTCACTTCTGATCAGATTAAGATTGAAACTTGTGATTCCAAGAGTTATTCAGATAATTGAACTCAGTCTTTGTTGTATTTTTGTTGGAACCATATTTTGGCTGATCAATTCTACAGCTTTCTATAATTTCGAAGCGATTCAAGACAATTTTGTTCTTGGGTAATAAGTGTTATTTACTGATTGCTTATATGTAAAAAGTATAGAAAATGGCTATTATTCCTTCCAAACTTAGCTTTTGTGGCCTGGATAATGATGATCATTAATAAATGTTTTTCTTACTTTGTGTATTTAAAAGTGTGGAATTCACCTGCTGTCTGATTGAAAATCAGTAGATTTCGAATTATCATAGTCCAAGGTTTGGAGGGAATAATTGGCATTTTCTATACATTTTAGATGTCATCAATTAGAAAATAACACTTATTAATTTACCTGGAACAAAAAGAAAAGCTATAAAAAAAAACGTGTTTCACCGCGTTATCGTTCCAAAAGTTGTTCAGAATACTAAACATAATTCTTTGCGATGCTTTTCTTGTTGTCACAGTATTTTCACCAATCTATTCTAAAGTCTTCCATAGTTTTAAGAAGAGTCGTTACTGGGGCTGAGCAGTATTTTGATTTTATACAATATACCCATATATATTCGAACACATTATGAAATTGAGTGATACCGTTTAGACTGATATAGCCACAATGATGCTATTTGGGGCCAGATCTTGTTTCTTCTTTTCTTAAGCTCACCTATCCCCATCCTGAATTGTCTATATAATCCCGCCCACACTCTCCCTCTTCTCAAACGCTGAAATGAACATGAAGTCATCTTTTTAGTACTAAGCCACTTGGCAAAGAGATGTCTTCGTGTACCAGTCAGCAGTCCACTTTTTTGAAAGGGTTTTTGGTTGCATTGGTAACATTGTAACTTGCCATTGAGTATCCCTAAATCTGTCGATAGACTAGTTTTCTCTGCACAAAACCTATAAAAACATACAGGGCTACCTAAGAGCCTGATAAAGAACTGTCTGCCTCACTTGGAAAACGATTTTTGTTCTTTTTACATTTTTGGTTTTAGTTTCTTTTGGTCTGAATATTCTCTCTTCTTGTTTTAGTTGAAAAAAGCAGCATTTTCAAAGATATGGCTTTTTTTATTTATTTCATTTAATGTAATTTTGATCTTAGTTCATTTTAATAAAGGCTCCTGTGAAATCTCTTGTGGCTTTGACTTACTATTAAATGTAATGAAATACTGAGATTTATATTTTATATCGGTATTCAGTCTCACAATACTGAGATGAGAATTTTTATCTTTACCGACCAGTTCTAGATGAGAAGAGCCATTATTATTCCAAGTGACCAATGAAATAATTTTTTCTGTTGCTTCTTTTATTACTTCAACTTGTGCAACAAATTTAGTAAGGAATTTGGAGAGCCCCTTCCCTCTGGTGTATAAATTACATGTGTGGCTGTAGATGATATCTTCTGTGTGGCTCATATTGCTGGGAATGAAACAAGCCAATCAGTATGTTAGCCAATATTTTCTATTCATCGTTTATTTCTATGAAAGAGAAGCCTCCCTTTCCTCATGGATTGTTAATCTAAAGAGTTCTGTAGAATGGATTGGATGAAATGTTGGGAAGATAATGACTCATCTCGAAATTAAAGATAGTATCTCGATGTAATAATAAGCCTATGAGACTAACCAGGGAATCAAAGTGGATCCAAGCTTTCAATTTGGAGCACGGGGGCTTAAATAGGATTGAGTTAGCTACAATAACATTTTTTCTTCTTTCAAAACAGAATTATCTCGTTTAACAGTGTTATTTCCCATGACAACATTCATTGCAGAAAATCAATGCTTTTGTTTCAAAAATATGTCCGCTCAAAACAAAATCACATTATTTCAAAACTCCTGAAGAGACCAGCATGACTGGTGAAATATATTGAGGCAAAACCCTGTAAAAAAAAGTATCTTTTATCATCTGATCTCGTTGGCTTCCTGTAGATTTATTTGTATCTTTTTATTTTATGCTTTCTTTTTTTTTTACCTATTATCCCAAGTTATACCTTGAGATCTTGTCTAAAATCATCCTAAAAATGCGTCACTACTTCATGCTTATCTATGAGGACTTCACTTTTGGAATCAATCGCAACCTACTTACTAATGCTGTTAAAATTATTTTATTAAGTATTTCCCAGGCTGATTAGATAATGAGGAGACCTACAATAACCTTTGATATGTTCGAAGTTTGATAGTGTCTTCAACTACTATTTGTTTTGGTATGTAGGCTAGATTTTCAATAGCTCACAGCCAACAAGTTACTATCCTTTTATAAAAATCCCTATGAGTACCACATATTCTATTTTTCATGAAATAAGGCAGCCATTTTGTGCTATGATCAGTTCAGAAAAGGACTGATCCTATTATGTAAAAGAATAACTAACTCAATCTATAAAATCAATTTTCAGCCTGTATTAAATGAAAAAAAAAAAAGGATGCTGGGTATTTTTTTGTGAGAATTTTGATATAAAACATATGTAAATAAATCAATGAATTCATTGCCTAATTATAGTAGGAGCATTTATTTTACAGAATCCCTCAACCTAATCTCATTCCTTGACAATGCACATAATTTAGCAGTGAATATTAATCATGTAGATCTAATATTATACAGTGAGAATTCTATGTAAAAATTCAGCTCATAACTATGTGTCAGGCTAAAGATTTACTGATGCACTTGATACATGTATTTTTCCTTAAAAAGCCCTCATTTTACTTGAGAGTTTTTGACATCTTGAACTGGGGGTCTAGTCTTCTGCATTAGAACAAAGATGGAGGGATAGAAAGAAAACCAAATTGAAAAATTATTGGAACAAATATATCCTCTTTTTTCTGCTGTTTTTTCCTAATCATATGATAGTTGTAAAAAAAAGAAAATGGGTGAGTGATTACCAAAGCAAACCACTCTCCCATATCTATCTTATTGTCCAGGCAGTGGTAATAGTGAAAAGCTGTTACATCCAGTGTCAGCCTCAACATGGGAAGAATCGTATAATACAACTAGAATCCTCATCATTTGGAACTCTAAACGAATGCTGTTTCTTATAATATCAGTCTGTTCTAATTACCGTCAGACATTGCGCAATTAACATTATAGTCGCTCACATGCAGAACTTTTTCACCCTAATCCTGATCCCAGTGAAATAATTTGTTGAACCATAACAGGCAAAATTATCTTCTGTAATTTGGAGAAGAATCATTACACTGTGCAATGCAATTTTGGTTTCTGCATAGTGAGCATTATTTCCACATTACTTACAGTTAAAAAGTATAGGAAATGGCAATTATTTCCTTCAAACTTAGCTTTTGTGGCAAGGATAATGATATTCATATGTGTTGTTTTTCTTACTTTAATGTGATTAAAAATGTATTAATTCCTCTGTTATCAGAATTGAAAATAAATAGGTTTTAAATTATCACTTTTCTCATAGCAAAAGCAAAGTGTGAAAAGGAAAATTGTCAGTTTGTATACATTTTAAGCATAATCAATCAGGACATAATACTTATTACCCAGGAGCAAAGAAGAATTTTAAATAATCTTGCACAGTGTTATCATTCCAAGAGTTATTCAGACTATTGAACTCATTCTTTGTGATGCATTTGTTGTTCCGACAACATATTGACAGGTCTATTTTTGTTTTCTTAGAGTGTATAATCCATATGTTAAGAGGTTGTGGCCTTTTTTTCCAATATATATAATGGATGGAAGACGATTGTCTACCAAAAACCTTCCTGTTCAAAACATTGGACTCTTAAGTCAGGGTCCAATAAGTTGAACAGATGGGTCTCATACAGTCGTCTTCCATTTGTTATTGGGGTGCCACAGAAGAGATATAAGGACTCCTTAAAAAGGCTTTCATCTCATTTGGAATCAACTACCAGAAGCTGCTAATAGGGAGATATGGAAGAATAAGGTCTTCCAGCCAACCTAAGCAAGCCACAAAACTAAAGTTGATGAGAATAAGAAATGCCATACAACTTATGTTCTCTTTGGATAACTGCAGTCACTGTCAACAGACTGACAACATATATATATATATATATATATATATATATATATATATATATATATATAAAGGTGTGTCCAAAAAGAAACTTAATTTTGAAATAACTCGCCAATGAGACATTTTAGTAGGCTCATGACTGAAATGTTATGTAGCAGTGACTTAGACTATTTCTATTGAAAAACTGCATCAGGCTGCATTGATTAGTTTTTGAGATAAACTTGCCAAAATGAATGTGAGTGTAGTACGCTTGACACAATGAAGGATCATGCAGAGCCATGCATATGTGTGAAAAATCTTTTGGAGAGATTCTTCTAATGTTGCAACAGGCCTTTAGGGAGGACTGTCTTGAGTTGTACACCATACCACAAGTGGTGACAATGTTTCAAATCAAGAAGAACATCCGTCAAAGACGATGCCAAATTCAGGTGGCCTTTCATGTGTGTCCTGCGATCCATGGAATTAGTTGCCTGAAGAGGTCGGAATCTATAACAGTTTGTGCCAGAAAAACTGATGATGCATCAGGTTGCTTCAAAATTTGTGTTGCATCTGCTGACAGACGAGCATGGGACAACTCTCCTACCCCCAGCCATGCTGCTTTCCCAAGTTTGGTCCCAGTCACCATTTTTTGGTTTCAAAAGCTGAAATCCACATTGAAAAGTCTTCTAATTCAGATGACGGGAGAGACAAAAGAAAATGCACCACAAGAGATATAAGAAAATGCACCACTATCCCCCAAAACAACTCCTAGAATGCAAACCAAGGCTGGTAAAAATGCTTGGAATGATGTACCAACAGCAGAGGTGACTATTTTGAAAGAGGCAAGTTTTATAAGGTTGTTGGTAAAGCAATGAAAATTTGAAAAAAAGTTTGGTTTCTCTTTGGACACCCTCAATATATATATCTATCGTAACTCGGCTTCACGAAAAAAAGATCTTGGGGGGGAATTATACATCCATTGATCAGGCCTGTTGGTATATATATATATATATATATATATATATATATATATATATATATATATATATATATATATATATATATATATATATATTTTTGAGAGAGAGAGGTGAAACTTTGGACCAAAAACAGCCACCAGCAATGCTACGAAGCTAGCCCAATGGTTAGAGCAATGCTACATTGAAGTGGCTACCCTATCAGTTTGCAGGTTCAGCTGTCCCATTTTCTTTGATTATTTAGTCTATTTACATTGTCTAGGCTAAATGATACATTCACCGTGTAATAACGGGAGATCATTTCAATTCAAGTTTCAATATAATATAACGCAATTTATAATCATTGTGTCAGCTCATATATCAGTTTCTTAATAACACACACATATATATATATATATATATATATATATATAAAAATAATGGTTTGGATATCTACCAAATAACTTCTCTGCAGGTCTCGGTGTGTTCTTATCATACAATATCATTCCATTTTCTCTGTACCTATCTGAGACTGGTATTGTCTGTTCATATCTATTCACTTCTGTCAGAGTCTGTTATTATCTTTTTCAGCCTCATACCTTATCTATCTGAATCTTCATTCATATTTATTTATATATGACTGCTGTCTGGAAAATATCCAGCTATTTGATGGCCTATGATATTACCAAAAAAATAGCTTATTTCACACACACACATTCATTCCAGCTTCCCTTCTTCTTCTCAAAAGAGTCTGCAAAGTCCTCTTTCTGGATCGCCATTTGCTGTCTTGTCTTCTTTTCACCTAAACCTCATTCACTGTCTGAAATCTCTTTTTTTTTAAAAAAAAAAAAGCCAGAGTCTGTAGTGAGCCAAATCTGGAGTGTTGTGGTCCGACAGACCTGGGTGATGTGGCACCATGCAAAAAAACAAAACCCTTACAAGATCAGTTCAAGCTTGTTTTGTTAACTAAATTTGAACTTTTTTTTTTAGTGATCAGGGCCCTTCGAAAAGGCAAGGATAGTAATATGCTCCTCGGTCTTTTTTCTTTTGTTTTTTTTTTTTCTGATTGATCACCCCCAACAGACATTGGTTACGTGATGGTTCTTATTGGATATCTAACCAGACCTATCTCTGCTTGCATTTATGACAGTTTCTCCTCATCTCTCTTTTTGCTTGTACCTCCTCTCAGTTTATATCTACCCATCGATATCTGTCAATATCTCTCAGTCTCAGTCCCCTGGCATTGCTCTGATAGATCGAGTAGCCATTCCATTACTGCGGCACATTGCAGTGATGTATTTGCATTGCCATCAACAGAGATGAAAGTAAAAAAATAATCCTCAAATATAAATTCCAAACATGAATAAGAATCACATGACATTTAAACTGCACGAAGCAGTCTACACGTATCATGAACTGAAAACTAACATTTGCTCTAGTCACTAAAAAGGTTGATATTTAACGTGTGTCCCCCCATCATAATTTGTAGAAAGAAAACACATCTACACTGTTTTATTGGGGGAAAAGAAACATGCTCTAGATATGTGTTGTACATATATACACAAATATATTTAGAGAGGACTTACACCACAGTCTTACCCACTTATATGCATATTGCAGTGGTTAACAAATTAGTCTCACAGGCAACTCTTAGTGTGAGTGAGAGGTTCAATCTTCACTGAAGCTCTTGTCTTATGTCCCCATGCTATACTAAGCTTGAAAAGTACATGACTGCCTGTCAGAGGGCAATTGCTATCGAACAAGTTTCATGGATTATTTAGTATGTTCAAGATAGATCAGATTTACTTACACCACAGGCAAAATCATGTAGTCTATGATATATGTAGAAACTGGATGTATTTGTTGATGTATGAAACTGATAATTCCACAGCATGTTTTCATGATTTAAGTAAACGAAGTTGGTCTGATACAGTGCGTCAATAGTCAGATGCCCAACTGATGACTGAACACACTAAATAACCTGTGAGACATAAACTGAATAGATATGACCTGCACAGAGCAGACAGAACGTGGATATTCTCTCTCGCACAGCTGACTTATAAAAAATATAGCAATTTAAGATTTTATAAATATGTATTGAGAGAGAAAGAGGTATGTATGCCTTTTGATCTGGGAGATATGTGGATCCATAAAACTTAGAGTAAATAACATTTTTTTTTCCACTCCAAATACGATCAGAATAAAGACATAGCTTAGATAACAGTTTTATCTATCTGTGTAGATATATAAAGGTACTTGTGTTTTTTTGATGTTGGATATGTATGGAAACATAACTACTGTGCTCTGATCTCTCTTTATCTCTCTCTCTCTCTCTCTCTCTCTCTCACATACACACATGCAGAGAAGACATTACCAATATCCTCTTCCCAGAACTCACACAACAGTTTTATACACACATTCAAAAACCATCATATTGGATGCACAGAACATCCTTACTGCACGTGCAGATATTATGAGAGCCCAAAAGTTGAAGACTTTGAAAACATTGCTCTGTCTGTTCCGCTGTCAATTTACTCAGTGTTTCTTACGTCTTCACTGACATTCCACACAACTTTTAAAATCACTCCACCAGAAAAGAAAGAACCTCATTTTCAGAATTTTTTTTCTTTCTTTGGGAAGCCATTTTACGTCTCAAGTTCCCTAAACCTTTTGGCAGCATCTCGAGTAGATAGATAGATTGATAAAAATAATGGCCTCTTGGATTCTGACAAGTAGTTACAAAATCATATTGTGAAGATGGAATATATAGGATAATGTGGATTGAAAGTTTTTTTTTTCTACGCACACATACACACTCACATACAAAAAAAGTTGTCTTACAAAACAATAGGAACACACACACACACACACACATGAATAACTATATATATCTTATGGATGTTCAAGGACTAATTGTCTAAAAGATTATCTAAAATTATCTAAGAAAAATAGATCTTTCATTTAAAATCATCCAAAAATTATTAGAACAAGATTTGAGCAGTATCAATCTAAAAAGACCATAGAAATACCCTAAAGCACTTGAATGAAAAAACAAATGTTTTTAGATGATGCTTATGGTGTACTTATGCAAATTTTTAAGGTTGTAACCCCCAAAACATAACCCACATAAACATAGCTGGGCACATGAACACAGAGAGAAGAATCTGCATCCTACCTGGCTGGTTGGTCAGACCATTGTGGGACTACGGTGATTCAATATATATGTAATAAGCTGACAAGGAGGAAAATATTTGTATTAGAAATAAATTCATTGTACTAACAAACATGTTTCACCTCTCAGGTTTGTCAAAGTAGTAATTTTAAATGAAACAATATTGAAATGTTTGTATATTTCAAATAATCATGTCTTGCAATATCATAACACATGAGTGCGAATGCCAAGTATTCAAAATTATAAAGAAACCACAAAATGAGAAAAAAATAAAAAGAGGCATGAATTAAGGTTACAGAAGATTCTCAGGGTTATGTTTTTGTTCTATTAAATGATCAGTTACTGTGTGTGTGTGTGTGTATGTGTGTGTGTGTGTGTGTGTGATTTTTTTAATGAGGAAATTTGAAGGTGTTTAGTCTGTTCCAAATGGATTGTTGAATGTTATTTAGTGTTTCAGTATTAACTTAGATTGGTGAGTTTTTTTGTCTTTTGATATATATATATATATATATATATATATATATATATATATATATATGACATACACTACTTTTTTAATATGGACACAAACATATTTCTCCATAAATCTTGCTTTCAACTCAAACTCACCATACATACTCTGCATTTTCATATACACAAACTCTGAAAACTTTTGAACCTCTCAGATGAAGTATTTTCATTATTCCACACATTTTTTAGACATGTTTTGATCCCAATGTTGATATTTTCCTTATCCTTCTTCAAGGAAATGTTGCATCCGGTGATCTTTAACAGTATTTTCTTTACCCTTTTCATCCTCTCAAAAGGAATAACAAAGTTTAACAAGTTCACAGAAACAAATGTATCCTATCATCCTACATGATCATTATAAGATCAATTCTCTGTTCAGTATGTTGCCTAACAAAAAATAAATACACTGGCACAGTAAGTAATTAATTTCAAAATTCACTGCATAGATGAAAAATCTGAGGGGAGAATACAGTACAATTTCTTCAAATCTTGAAAAAAATATCATTATTTTAAAAAAGTGTTTGATGTTAAAAATGGTTGTGTGGATGTAAATGTCTCAACCACTTGGAACCAACTAACAAAATATCTCCTGAGTCTTCTTGCTCTTGCAATGAGGTGATTTAAGTTTTGTAGATGGTTACGAAAATAGTGAAAGCGATGATTGTCCTGGAGCACCTGACTAGATATAATGACGTTTTTAATTAAATCTTCTGAATATATCCTACCTGAATGCAAAAAGACTAAAATAAACATAATCAAAACTGGCTGAGTACCAACAGCCAAACATCAACACCCACATTATTATATAATTACCAATGTGCAGATGTCTTCATTCACACCTAAATGACATTGTAAAATAGACTTTCATTCATGCAACTGATGTAGTAAAGTAGGATTTCATTCATGTTCTAATGACGTACTAAAAATCCGTTCGTAGTCAACAGACTGCTTTACTCCAAGCTCACTGCAATGCGAATCTCTCTATCATCTACGCATGTAAATGCAATGTCTATCCATATATATGATATATGCCATCATTTTTAACATGACAGGTAAACTAGTAGAACATAACAGACAAAGATGAATTATAGCTTCTCACAGGCTAAGCAGAATCATAATTTATAACGGTTTCATGTATGCTAGCACACCAGTATATCAATACTAAAGAATGCCAGTACGCCAGCCAGTCGGATACTGAGAAGACGTATTTCTCAGGTTAGAAGCAGCTTTTTCATTCAATATCAAAACGAAGTAATCTTAAGAATATTTGCTTGAAACATTTCCAATTATTAGTAAAAATGAAGATTAGCTAGCAACAAGCAAAATAGAGACAACCACGAAAAAGGTGAAAAGTTCTTCTATTCTATAAACAAATCAAATATAGAGATTAAAATGTTAAATAGAATTTAACAAAAAAAGTATCGGTCCTAAATACCAATTTTTAGATATCTACTTTATACAGTCCAACAAAAAATATTGTGATTGTAGGACTAGCATACATATAACCGAAAAACATATCGGTATTCTGGCAGACTGGTAGTCTAGTGTACAATAAAAAAAAATAACCAAGCAGACTAAACAGGATCATTTTCTATAATCTTATAGACAGCAATGTTTTCTTTGTTCTTTTCTACAGATTTAAAAACAAAAATACATCCATTTTGTTTGTTTGCCCATTTTAATCTGGATTCTGTCTTAGATGTCTATGTAAGCAGCAGATGAGAAGACGCTCATGAAGACATGGAATTTAAGGCCTGGGACTTTCCCAGAAATACTGTTGAGAAATAATTTTAATGTTTGGTCACAGAATTTGAAACCATTCTTTGGGATCCAATTGCCAATATCATTAGCCTTTAGGCTCTGTGTGCTTCTCATTTACACGGATGCCATTTCTCAGTCTCTCTCTAGATAATAAGCCTGACACATTTTGTGAAATCACCCAGACAATGCATTCTTACAAAGACATTCTATTATTTACTGGTGCACCGTGGTCAAATTATAGAACATTTATATCTTGTGAGATTGGTGAAATGAATATATTCTTCTGTACTCTGGGTTTGATTTTCTGAGGTAACAAAAGGACTGTCTTGTTCAATATCATTTTACTGAACTCAACATATCTTTTTATATTGATACAGTTTTATGAATATGAATATATACGTGTGTACACATTTATAAATTTGTATATATGTACACATACTGAAGTAGGTAATAATTGATACTTATATATATGGATGTGTTAATATGTTTACATGTATATATAATCAGCTTATATATGGAATTTACTAATATATATGTCTATGTAGTTGTATATTTTTGGATGCATGTACATGTGCTTATATATAAATGCCTTAGCAGGTAATATGAGTCTGTTCAATGTTTATATACATATATATATATATATATATATATATATATATATATATAATGTATACTTACATATCATATGTGTGTGTCTTCATATACATGATGTGTTAACATATCTATGTGTATCCAAATTATCTTCATATGTATCCAAGTGTTTAGTTCAGTCACTCTCTTACTTTTTCTCACATACATATATATATATATACATACTGAAAAGCAAATTGTCAGTGTTTGAAGTATAATGTATACAATCAATGCATACTACCAGCTATGACATATGGGTGCAAAAATTGGAAACCTGCAAAACCACTCAAAGAAAACCCAGAATAGCACTGAGGGCAATGGAAAGAGCAATGTTAGGAATAACCCTCAGTGTTAGAAAAAGATCTACATGGATGTGGGAGAGGACGGGGTAGAAGTAATTAAGCAACAAAAATGAAGATGGGCAGGATACATTGCAAGAAAAAAAGGGACAATGGATAGGGCAACAGGGAACGTAGTCGGAAAAGACCAGACATAAGATGGAGAGACAAGATAGGAAGGTTTGCCGGTAAGATATGGCAGAGATTAGCGCAATCATAGTCATCATGGGAGGAGATTGGAAAGGCTTTTGTTAGCTGATGATTATGATGATGAACAAGAAAGAGATGTACATATATTCAACAAACCACAAAATCGTACGGATGATTTCATATATATGAATACAGTGTAACTCTCCTTAACTATCTATCTCTCCTTGTCTATCTACCTATATATATATATATATATATATATATATATATATATAATTAATGCTACTCTATTCAGGGTTGAGCTCTCTTTAAGTGTGGTAACTCATCCAATGTAAGCTTATGCAATGCTCTTCTATAGGAATTGAACCCTCTGGTGGATGAGGGATTTCTGTGTAATTTAAATATATCACTTAAATTCAGCCTTACTGTCTGTCCAGTTCCGTTGTCCAGAGGTAGGACATCAGCCTATGGGTCTGAAGTGAAGGTTTCAATTCTACCTTGCGGTACTGGATGGGATAATGGAAAGTCTATAGCCACACTGAAGAGATGTAATACATGGATGACACAATTATTTATATATATATATATATATATATATATATATATGCTGGTCTTGTTAGCCACTCAAC